>CM074733.1:109610101-110210101 GCA_037367245.1 Phrynocephalus guinanensis | reverse complement strand
TTTTTTGGGAACATATATAGTGATATAAGGTCCAGATGCTGTTCTGTTCTTCCATCTCTTTCTTGCTTGCCATGCCAGAAGTCACTTGCCTTTCGCTGTTGCCATTCACTAAAGGAGAAGGGTTTCATAAATTAAGCTCAGTGACTAGGGGTGGTTTGGGTTTATGGACAGAGATAAATATTGGCAAAGCATGTGTGTGTGTGTTGTGTCGTTACAGTCGTGACTGACTCTTCATGACCCCATATCCATGGAGTTTTCTTGGCAGGAATACTGGAGTGGCTTGCCAGTTCCTATTCCAGGTGCCTACAGCACCTGGTATTCCCTGGTGGTCTCCCATCCAAGTATTAACCAGGGCCGACCCTGCTTAGCTTCTGAAATCAGGTGAGATCGGATGTGCTTAGGGCATCTAGGCAGCTGACTGGCAAAGCATAGATTGTTGACATCAAAATGTATATGATGTCAAATATAGCCCGTCTCTTACAAGAGTGTTTTAGACTGCATTTGGTCTCTTTTAAAAGAGGGCATGATCACATGGAGAAATAGATAGCAATTTTTGAATCACTTCCGGAGTGGTCCAGGTGCAATACAGTTCCCGGAGATCATATGGTGGCACATAGTAAAATGCACTCCTGCCTGACCACAGCCCATGCCCAACCTGGATCTTTTTGGACTTCTGCTTTTGGAAGCCAGGCTGAGATGATCCCCTGGAAGACAGACGGACCGCTTCAAGGGATACTCCTACCTTTAAAGTAACCCTTTCTGGTGCCTTTGAAACTGCCTGGTTGCATCCTCAGTCAGATCTCATCTCGATGGGCAAATATGACAGTTTAAAGTGAGCAATGGGAAGCTGACTGCTCCAGCACAACTCTATGCATGTTGACTTTGAAATTATTCTCATTGTGTTCAACGGGTTAACTTGAAGGTAAGCCTACACAGGATGGTAGCAGTAGACTTCCCAAATACAACTTCATATCTGGCTTAAATGTTTCAGTTCTCTTTATAATCAGGCTATGTAAGTACCATTAACAGGCACACAAAATATGCCTACCTATAGTGGAAAAGTACATGCAAAAAATTTGAAAACATTAATGAAAATAATGTTCAAATATCCTTTATATTAAGAAAAAATGGATGTATTAGGACTCAGGAGAAATATGCACAAACACACTTGCCCAATTTATGCAAATTCTCAAAAGAAATCCCAAATAACAGGAAAAATTGGGGCAGGAGAGATGGACATGGTTAGAAACCAAATATGACAGATTCACTCTGCTTTACATGGAAATCCATGCCATGCTGCCTCAGGTTCCATGAATCAAGCAACCAAGCTAGTGGTTCTCAAGCTACACACAGCATCGTCAATGTATGAGGAGTTCTTCACTGAGTGTACTTTGAGGTACTCTAAATTGCAAGTGTCCCCACAGGAGACCATGCCAACTCTCAAGTAAATAGAGGAATGTGCTAGTTGTGTTCCAGTGAGGCCCAGAAGCTGCCTTCTCAACAGACAAGCTCACAGGTATGGCTTAGTTGAAGGTAAACATCTCATATCCCTGGCCAAAATTTGTCTTTGGGGAAAATGGCTGTCATAAAGGCTTGAAAACTGACCTTCTGTTATTGGTTTTGGCTGGGATTCCAGCAGAGAATTCTGGGAATCTACAAGATGGGCCTGGAAATAACGCCCCCCCTCCAATTCCAGAGAGCTGCTGTCTGTCAAAATTAAAAATGCTGGACAACATGGGCCAATTGACTGACTCAGTATAAGTATCTTTCTTATGTTCCTTCCCCAAAATTGTTGGGGTGGGTTGTTGGATCCAACAATCTCTTGAATTGTTGGATCCAAGAGAGGCATCCAAGATGCCTCTCTTGGATACAGTACGCAGCCTAAAAGAAACTCCTACCCCCCAAAAACAAACAGAAAACTAAATGACTGACACGTTCTGGGCACTCTGTTACTGCTGTGAAGGGCTTAATTTAGCATTGACCAGTACCTGAAACAGATTTGCTTGCCTTATTTAGGTAATATGGAGCTGTCTTTCTCGGCTAGTCTATTAAGATTAAGTAAACTGTTTCTCATCATTAGTATGCCTAATGACAGGAGAGACAGAGCTGAACGGACAATTTCCCTCAGCGTGCAATCCAGCAGGGTCACGTCCCTGTGTTCTGAATCTTCACCTGTGAATGGAAATCCCTAAACCCAACTCAATGGGTGAACCTCATCTTTGGGCTGCATTTGAATCCTGGACTGGGAATGCAGTCTTTTTTTTTTTTTGAAAGTGAGCTGGGGATGGTGTCACAAAAAGGGCTCATGTTTCTACGGCTGATGTCAAGTTGATGGTTCCTAGTCCCAGAAGTGTCATGCCCAGTTTAGTTAATAACCGATTGTCAAACAGAGCAATAAATCTTCTTGCTCGGTGATGTCTGAGCAGCTTCCTCACATCCCCGCTAATTCTGCATGACGAGTGAGGTTTTCTTCATTCGTGGTTTCTCCTGGGGCCATTAGAAACATGGCAAGCGGCAAGCAGACCTACATGAGTACGCTGGCAGTAACATTACCTTTGTGGTACTTTGTGCCAATGCGGAAAATTCTGACAACGCTAAATTACAGAATGACATTCCAAATACAATCTAGGTTTATTATGATGGAGTATCCCCATAATGTGTTATCCTTACAGCAACCAAAGAGTGGAGAGCAACTGCGGTCCAATCTTATGCAGGAAGAACTGAAATAGTATGTCCTCGTTCAAGGATGTTTACAGATGTGAACCCAGGTCCAAAACTAAGTGCAAATTGATGATGGGAGTGGTGGCTGGGGTGGTGGCAAAGCAGACCCCTATGACCTCCAAAGATGATGTTTTTCTGGACATCAGCTTTCTCGTGACTTCCTCTTTCTCCAGAAGATAAGGTGAATTGCTGCTACTTGAATTTCCAGGAAATGCAATTCCTCTTTTCAATGGATCACTGGAGGGGGGCTATGAACCCCCTGGATAATCCCATTGGTTGATCAGGAGGTGGGTGAGTGACCAGGTGGGCAGGTGGGCGAGTGAGTGAGGGGGCAAGCAGATAGAGAGAAGAGCAAGCGAGAATGTGGGGGCAATCAATTGACCATGGTGTGAGCAAACAATTGGGTGGGTGAGGAGGCAAGTGATAAGGCAGTTGCCAGCTCTTTTGGATGATGATGATAGTGATGATGATGATTCTTGCTATCTGGTATAGTGCTGTACCAGATAGCATGATTTTAAAAAAGCAGATAGGCCATTCATATATGTGGAATAGAGTCCAGTGAGTTCACTCTGTGCACACATGTACTTCATTTTTATGCTAAAAATTTAAATACCTTTTTTAAAAAAAATATTTTATTTTATTTTATTTAGCAGAAGCAGGCACAACACTGGGTTTGCTTGTCAGTAGGGCAGAGCCCTCACATGTTTTGGCTGCTTTTCTAAACGTCAAATAACAGAACCAGTTCCCAAAGTCTACTGCTTCTCTGGAGGCTCCAGTACTCAGCATATTCCCACAAGCAGTTAAAGACCTTCTTTGTTGCTGCAGATATGAGTTGCAATCCTACACAAGAGATCATCAATTAATTCCCACTGAAGCATAAAGGTAACGCCAAACATAAATATTTAAAATGATGTGTGGACACAAGCCAGCCAAAGCTAAGCACTTGTTGCTGGAAAATGCTTTGAAGTGCAAGTTATTTGTTTGCTTGATTGTTGATTTGTGAAATATCTCTCATGTTTTCCTAAACAACAAAAAAGGCAGCTGAACCCAGGAGAACTTCCTTTGCAGCTAACAAAGGAAGTTAGCAAATAAACAAATATAGCAAGCTTGATTTCATTCAATATCTTTTTTTAAAGATTATGTTTATCCTGTCCTTTTCCTGCACTAATTTGAAAGGGTTTTTAAAAAAAGTACATATGGAGGGGAAAATGCACCTATTTCTCTGTATATTTTTGCAAGCCATTTTCCTCCATTAATTTTTTGAGGGTGTGTGTGTGCTAAAGCATATGTTTTTGTGCTTTAATAATTACATTCACTTGGTGCAATTTTCCATGTGAGAAATTTAATCCCAAACTTTGGAAAAGAGCAGATATAAGTGTGCAAATGTACCTCCATTCTTATGATTGTCCAAAACTGATACATTTGCATAAAAACTGCACTCAATTAATTTTTCAGTTATCCCTATTTAGAATTATGCTGCACATTCATCAGATTCACTGGAAATATTCAACACATGCTTGCCTCTTTAACTGCAGAATTTATGGACCTTTAATGTATTTACTTTTCCAAACAAAGAAACATAAAACCCAGGGAAAAAATTAATTTCCAAATTACTGAGAAATCTAGCCTTTTCAGTTGCTTGACAACAGTAATACTCTAATTCTTAGACGTACCTTTTCTGCCTGTTTATTCTGTCTCAAAAGTATCATAGTTGTCAACTCTGTTGCTATAATCTGATTGTGAGTTTGTGTAAAATAAAGTTGCTGTAAGCACTAACAATAATACCTGCCAAGCACTTTCATGGCTGGATTCTGTTTCTTGTGTTGCTGTCCAAACCTTAGAATAAATACCAAAAGTAAATTGGAAAATGAGGAAGGGTAGCAAAGGCTTATAGCTGTCTGTAGCAGAAAAGTAGATTATAATGTCATTCCCTAACTGACAGATCATTTAGTGTCCTGGATGAGCCTGTTTTCACACTGCTGACGTTTCCACTGGGGACTTGGAGGGAGGCTTCTTATTGTCAGAGCTATTTTTCACCCAATTTGTTTCCAAATGATGCCTAACCTGAGGTCTTCCCCCTGAGAAGGATTTAAGCATGATTAATGAGAAGTGTTTGGCCAGACCCACCTGGGGGATGGCCCATCTGCAAACTCAGGTAAGACCGAGCTGCCGAGAAGACATCAGCTTGCAAACGGCAGGCAGTTTCCCATGGCTTGAGGCATGGCTCACAGCAAATGCAAGATGTTCACTGTTAGCCTTGCTGTGATTCATAAAAAAAATAAACAGAGATAAATGCCTCTTGTCTTGTCTTGAAGATTTGTAGGTGCAGATCTCTTCAGGGAAGTTTGCATTGTTCAATGTCTGTCAACAGAGAGCGTGGAAATCTATTTGTGTGATACTTCACCACCAGTAACATTATCCCTGGTAGTCTCTAACCATGGGTTGTTTTTCTAGAATAGTGGTTCCCATTCCAACCTTGGCTCCCCAGGTGCTCTTGGACTACAACTCCCATAAATCCTGGCAATCACAGTTAGTGGCAAATGCTTCTGGGACACTGAGTCCAAGAACACCTGGGGACCCAAGGTTGGGGACGGCTGCTGTAGAAGATCATTATAAGATTATTTCTCTAGAAGATTCAGAATACAAAGAATGCGCTGCTTTTTTGTAACTTTCACAACAGTCTGTGGAAGTAGATCAGCCATAGGTTGGATAGATCAAAGAAGCTCCTAATTAGTGTGGTGAGTGGTGTACTTTCTGGAATATATTAATGAGTTCATCTGAGTTGACAGATAAGCAAGTTGGACAGATTTTATAACAGGAGTGAAGATGATACAGTTTTAAGCAGTATAAGAAGTTGCTCTATACCAGCTCTGCTTAGTCTTTTCTACTCTGATGACACCATCTCTGCAGAGTTTCAGGAGTATGTCGTTCATGTTTCATTCATACCTAGTCCTCCTTCTGGAACAAACCAGTAAACTGGATCCAGAATATTCTGAACATAAGGTATTGCTGTGTTCACATTTTCTTAAAGTGACATTTGTTTGAAGGAGCTATTTCTCTCACTGTATGTCTGTTAGTTCTGACCTTGATCTGTGCTTTTATTCATCAAATGGTCTGCCAACAGATGCAGATAACAACTACTGTATCAGACAAATGTTGCATTCCAGGTAGCCCCATCATTTAATGGTGAAATCTATTAATGTTCCTGAAGCAGATTTTTAGGACCAAGCAGTCATACTTTTGAGTGAACCCCATGTTTATCTCCTAGTGGCCAATCACAAAACATAGCCAGCTGATTTACAAATGACAAGCATCAGGGAATCTTCCTGTTGAGACAATAAAAGGACATGCTTTGCTAGTCATAGCTGGAGCAGTTCTGAAGCAGAGCAAAGAGGAATATAGGACTGTATTTCTCCACCTAGTATCCCCCAGATGTTGTTGCATTGTATTTCCCATCATTTCATGGTCATGACTGATCCAACATTATTTGAGGGTCCTGAGTTGGGGAAACCAGGCTACATTAAAAAAGTGAAAGAAGGCAGAGGTGAACCCCCCTTACACACACACACACACACACACACACACACACACACACACACACACACACACACACACGCACGCACACACACACACACACACACACAATTTCCAGATTACTAATGTGAGCAGGATAAAGCAACAGCAATGGTAGGGGTCCCTACTCATCCATGGAAACTTGCTTGAGGGCAGAAATTGTGAACCACTTGTATATCTTTCACACCTTGAAAATCCCACTAAGGTTACTGTAAGTGAGAAGCAACATGGCAGCACATAACAATGTATCTGAAGGGTGCAGGGCTATGGCAGCTTGGTTCAAACAATGCTAACAAAGTGCCCATTGACTGTTGTATGGCTGGAATAGAGGATGTGTGATCCTCCAGATGTTGTAGAGATGCTGTTTCATTATCCATAACTACTGGGTACGCTAGCTAGGCTGATGCCAACTGAAATTCAGCAACATCTGGCAGGCCACCCATTCCCCCATCACTATTTTACTATCACTGGCATAGTGGTAAATTTTGTAGTGGAGATGTTTATCACAAGAGTGCCCCTGACAAGCTCTTAACCTGTAAGCACAAACAACTGGTTTGATCCTTGTTAAAAAGTGAATTCTAGTAGGTTTTGTTCCCAAGGAAACAGATCTTTATAAAGCTGAATGGCTCTTAACTGCCTCTCTAAATATTTTGCATTACCACAAGGATAGTTTGCCACAATAAACAGTTCCTGGGAAATCCGCTTTTCTCCCAACTATGATAAAGATTGCAGCTAAGCATAGGACAACGCCTGTGAGAAGGTAGCAGATTATCATCCCGTGAGCTATGACTCCATTACACCACTTTCACCCTTGTTGAATGTTATCAATGACAACAACACAGCAATGCAACCAGGAACAACAGAACAAAGTGGGCACAACTGACTACGAGTAACGCAGATCGTTTACAGGCATTATTTCTGCCTGATAAAGAGCAAGCATTCATACAAAAAAAAAAACCAGTTTGTCTACTAAATCACCCACTGAGCTCTGATCCTCTGTGCTGTCTGTTCGTCAAAATGCTCCTTGCATACGATATTGGCAAAGCACAGGGTAGAGACAACAGTGTCTTTTACTATTTCAAACCAACTGTTGTGCAAAAAACAAAACACACAAAAAAACCCAAAACCCAAATAAATAGTTTCAGTTTGATGTGTACACAATGCATCCTACAAAACAACCTCACACTTTCTTCAACTACTTCTGTTGCCAGCAGCATGTTTACCACGATTTAGATGTCTATTATACGCATGAATGGCTTGTCTACTTAATTTCATCAAAAAAATGAACCCTCATAAGAGGCACAGATGCTGGTATGATGGTAATCAAATTAGTTTTTGGACAGGTTTATGGCCACTTGCTGTCAGTTAAGCTCTTTTTGGCTATCTTCACTCTTAATACAGTTTTGATGGTGATTAATGGCTCCATTAATGTACTGTTTTTGCTGTGATAGGCACAACATTATGGTGTTGTTGACCACAGATGATCATAACATTCTGTAAAACCTAGTCCTGAAGAATATTAGTCACATCTAATGTCAAGAAGTCAAAAAATGAGCAGCACATTTGATATATAGGTAGCAGTCTTCCATCCCTGACCTGTTTTGTTCTCCTGTGAGAAATAAGAAATCTTGATTTTTTTTCACTCATGCTGAGGCGTCGAGAATTCTTTCTGTTGGTGAGAGATTTTGTATATTTCTGAGATTGCTTCTTTATGAGTTTCTGACAAAAATCTGAAAAAAATGAGTAAATGGCACTTTCTTGCATGCACCAGCCCAGTAATAGCATTGAATGGGTTGCTTGTGTCCTTTAGATCAACCAGCCTCTCCTTTGCTGCATGTTATGCAAAATGTGTAAGACATGAATGAAAATCCAGTTGTCTTCCTGTCCTACCAGAGGGAAGTCCCTAAGAGGCAGGAGAATCCTTGAGTGACAATCTTGCTATGCCATGGCATCTATCTCAATGAGAAAAGAATCATTGCTGAGAATTCTTTCACACCCCTATTCCAAGGTTGCAGAGAAGTCAGTGACAAAAAAGGACCATTAATGACCAGTTCTAGCATTGGCCTGTTGTTGTTTTTAAAGATGCATACAGTTAATTGGGTAGAGGGTGGGAGAGCTGGATGTCTGCTGGAGGGGCAAAGGGGACACTTCCCCTTTGGGTCCTAAATTGTGTCATTCTTTTAATGTGCACACACAGAGATAAATGCTATGTATTATATCAACATACTATGCACTCAAATTATGCCAATGCTCCTTTATTGGAGATATAAAATTTCTAGAACTTCTGAAGCCATAGGGAAAAACACCCTTGAAAAATTGGGGAGAAATTCCCTCTTTTTTCCAGTTTCCCAAAATTTCACATATCTAACTCTTATTTAGTTTTGTTACCTATTGGATACCCTTGAGCCAGAGTGTGTGCAAGTTCAAATTTTCCTTCAGGACCTGCTGTGGACTATATTTTCTCACAAAACTCTATTCCCCTCCCCTAAGATCAGCTGGTGTGCAGGGCGTCAGTGGCAAAAAAAAGTTTTAAAACCCTGCGCCATTCCCCCACCCGATTGGGCACATTGGGGGGGGGAGTGGCATGGGTTTTATAAAGCAGTTCCACATAGGAATGCATTGCATTCAAAATGGAAGAAACCGAAAATTTTTGTTTCATTTTGTTTTTCTTTAAAGCGGCATTTCGTTTTTCATTTCATTAGGGAACAAAACAAAAAATCATTTTGTGCCCATCTCTACTCATCAGACATACCTGTGAAGGTGGTGGGACTAAGAGAAAGGCCTCTCTGGGTAATCTTAACATTTGATCTGGCTCATAATGTCTTTGAGACAGCTTGGCCCTAGGCCATTTAGGGCTTTATACAATAAAGCCAACACGTCAGTTTGTGCTTGGTAAATGTCAGTGGAGTTGCTGTAACAAGGATGTCATGTGATCCTGTAACCAGTCTCAGTCAACAATATGGCTCCTGCATTTTGGACCCTCTGACATTTCCTGATACTTAGTAATGGAAAGCCCCATAGAGGGCAGGAAATAATTCAGCCAGGAAGTAACTAGTGTGTGCCCAGATTCAGATCTCTCAAGAAACAAATGCAGCTGACCCACTAATTTTAATTCCACAAATCTACTCCTAGCTACTGCTGAGACCTGGGCATCCAGGTCAAGGAAGAATCCAAGACCATTTCCAAGCTGCACATTTCTTCTTTCAGTTGGAGAGTGTTCCCATCCAGAGCTGGTTGCATCCCTGTTCCTTGATCTCCCTTTCTACTGATCAGAAGCACTTCTGTCTTGTCTGGGTTGAGTTTCAATTTGTTTTCCTCCGTCCATTGCCACTAAAGAATGATTTAAAGCTGAAGAAGTTTCGTTGCATTTATATGACAAGGAGAGGTGCAGTTGGGTGACATGCAGCATACTGGTGACACTGAACACAAAAATGTCAGATAATCTCTCCAAGTGGTTTCATGTAGATGTTAAATATGATAAAATATTTAAAAAGGAACATTGAAGGATCCCACAGGTCAGCGGCTGTGGTGTCAAGCATGAATCCTCTAGCACCACCTTCTGTGTTCTCTCCTCCAGTAAGGACTTGAGCCACCATAAAACAGTGCCCGCAAGTCCCATTCCCGGGAGACGGGTCAGGAGAGTACTATGGTTGATAGTATCAAAAACAGCTGAGAGATCAAGTAAAACCAACAGGGACATAAATCCTCTATCCATTTCCTGATGTAGGTCATCTGCCATGGCAACCAATGTTGACTCTGTCCCATAACCAGGCCTGATGCCAGGTTAAAATGGATCAAGGTAGTTTGCTTCGTCCAGAAACCTCTGAAGCTGAGAGGCCAATACCCGGTCTAGCACCTCCCCCAAGAATATGGAATATTGGATACTGATCAGTAATTATTCAGTGCAGTGGGGTCCAAAGAGAGCTTTTTTAATAGTGGTCTTACTATTGTTTCTTTTTAAGCATTATGGAATCTTACCATGTTGCAAGGAAATGTTCCCCATTCCTCATACCCAACCAACTGGTCAATTTTCAGCCGCTTTTATGACCCAGGAAGTGCAAGGATTCAGAAGACACGTGGTAGCCCTCACCTTCCCAAGGATCTTGACCACATCATCAGGTTGGAGAAGTGAAACTCATCCATTAACTTAGGACCAACGAGGGCCACAATTTCATTCTCAGGACCTGCATTAACTACAGCATCTAAATCAGAGTGGATCTGAGTAATTTTGCTTGCAAAGTGTTGTGCACATACTTCACACTGAGCTACAGTGTGGTCTGCATTATTCTACTGGGGGCCAGTATGTAGCAGGCCCTTGGCTATTAAAGAAAGCTCTGCTGAGCAATTCCGTGCAGATATAATGGTGGTAGAGAAGAATGACTTATTTGCTGCTTCCACTGCTGTGGAATAGGCCTTCCATTGGGTCCTCTGTCTTTTTCATGATTAGTTTCACTCTGAGCTTTCTGCCTGTTGCTCAGCTCTATGGCCCATCTGTTTCATTTCTGTCAGTTCCCTGGTAAACCAGCTGGCCAGTCTGGTTCTATTCTGAGGGAGGAGATGTATAGGGGCAATCATGTTGATGGCTTTTGCCATTTCTCCATTCCAGAGTTCCACCAGGAATTAAACAGTATCACCTGTCAAGGTAGCAGGAAACTCCCCAAGGACAGCCACAAAATCATCTGGATCCATCAACATTCTGGGACAGAAGGATTATTTGGAATGAGGGGAGGTCTTAAGTGCTTTAAGAGACAGGAAGATGCAAGATACGATCATCCAATTAACTCTCTTATATTAAATTTAAATAGCTATGATGTTTTCCTGTCTTTCTTCCTTCATTAACAAATGATTGAAATCATTTATCTTCATATACACTTCACTTTATGATTCTTCCTGCATTTATACCCACATGTATTTCAGCTCCTTTCAACTGGACGTTGGGGCCCAGGGTTAATCCTCTACCCTGCCAGTACTCAGAAAAGGAATAGAAAGGGAAATACTGTAGACAGGTCCGACCTGTCAAAGTCAGTTGTCATGTGGAGCAGAGAGCAGCATTCGTAAGTCAAATTATTCAGTTGTCGAAGCAACCATAAGTCGAAGTACCACTGTACAAGGCCCTGGGAAGCCCTGTCAGGATTCTGGGAGGGCTACATAAGGGCCCCCGTGGAGGATACCTGAGGGCATGTCATAGGGTACTCTTCTGCACTTGGAATGAGGGACAGTTTTGTTCTCATTCAAGCATTTTTAAAAGAACCTCAACTATATTTTGGCTGAAATAGGGTTCCTTCTGGCATAATAGAAAGTTACACCTGTATGCCAGGCATTATACCTAGGCAAAAAGTGTTGATGAAGTTGATTGAGTTTGTGCAGTTTGTGTTGCAAGTGGTTCATGGCACACATGTGTAAATAAATAGCCTCTCCACCCAGGGGCAAATCTTCCTCCCAATTTGATGGCTTTGCGTTATGGACATGTAGCTACATGACAGACATTCAACCTTTTGCTTCGAGAACCAATTACTAAGATTAGGATTAATAATCTTTATATCTCTTGACATGCCATCTACACCTGGTACTTTAGAAACATTTATGATGTAAATGTTTTGTTTAGATACCAACAATTACATTGTTTGGCCTGTGTTTATCTAAGAAAAGATGCAAGGCTGTTAGGTGTGTGTGTGTGTGTGTGTGTGTGTGTGTGTGTGTGTGTGTGTGTGTGTAGATGAGTTGAGTTCAAACATTACCCCAAATGCTGCATTTCTATTTTTTGTTTACAATACTGGTTTTGTCAATATGGCTCATAATAAGAGCTAAACACTGAACTCTAAAATCTGTTGACTGGAGGCATTCAAAATACCATGCCATGTGCCTACCACAGCAGAGGACTGCAGTGGCACTACCCATTTTCTTTAAACCTATTAATGTATTAGAATTCTTTTCAAATACATAAGTATGATCCCATCTGTCTACTTAGTTCATGCTGGCAATCCCACTGACAGATTTCATCTCATTATTGGAGGAAAGTGTGTTTGAAGAACAGTTACCAAAGCAATATGGATTCTGCCCACACAGACCTTGCAGGTGGAAAACTGTGCTTTTTGAAAAAGGAAAAAAAAGAAAGAAAATCTGTAGTCTGGTTTGGTGCTGGGGGGAAAAGCAGAAGATGGAATGATATGCAAAGATGAAATTGCAAAGAATAAATACAGGCTTCAGCCAGCGTTTTAAAAAGAGAAAAGAAAATCTGCATAGTAGACATGGGCACGACCAGAAAAAATGACGTTTCAAGTTTTCGTTTGTCGGTACGGGTCCGTTTCGGGTCGTTTCCGTTTGTCGCGAAATTTTTCAAAAATTTGTCATTTTGTTTGCCGTTTGTCATTTGTCATTTCCACCTCGATTTAGCGCGATTTGACTTCCTAGAGCAGTGTTTTTCAACCTTTTTTGGGCCAAGGCACACTTGTTTCATGAAAAAAATCACGAGGCACACCACCATTAGAAAATGTTAAAAATGCATAGGAATGCATTGAAACTGGATTTAATCCGTTCCAATGCAGCGTTAGTTTTTTTTGGGTGACGGGGGGGGGGCGGTGGACCCCGTGCAGGTGCCAGGTAAGGGTGCCCCTCCCCGGCTCACCCCCCTCCGTGTCTGCTGCCCCTCCTCTCCCCTCCTTCCTTCCCTCTTTCCCCGGGCGGCCGCAGGTGGTCAGGCGGAGGTGGCCGCAGTGTGGGGGGAGGGAGTGGGGTGTGCTGCTTGGCCTGGGGCGGGACCATGGCCGGAATCCCCCCTGCTCGCCTCCTGCCAGAGCTCTGGAGGCAACCAGCCAGCAGGAGGGTGCAGCAGCAGCCGGCTTTGTTCCGAGGGGCTCGGGGCGGAGGGGATGGCCGGAGCCCGCCAGCCAGCTGCCCCGGCGCTGCTCTTACCCGGGCGGCCGGAGACATCCTGTGGAGGGGAGTTCGGCAGGTGGTGCGGGAGCTTTGCCCTCTGAATGGGTGAAGAGCCTCCGCCTCGTTCCCAGCCAGGCCTCCGGTTCTGCGGCTCAGGGGGTGGGGGCGGGGGCAGGGGCGAGGAGACCCGGGGCGATAGGACCACGCTGCGCCCGGAGTCGTCCTTCGCCTTCGGCTGAGCCGCAGCGGCGGGAGCAGCATCGCTCGCCACCCGGGCCGCCCCGGCAGCAGCAGCAGCAGCAGCCTCGCCCGACCGAGGGCCAGGGCACCTGAGCAACGCTGCCCCACCGGGAGGAACGCCAGCATCCGTGGCAGTGGCCTGCCGTCCCTCCCCTCCCCTCCGCTCCCCTCTTAACCTGACCACCCTGCGTCCTCTTCCCGCGTGGCCGCAGGTGGTGGGCGGAGGTGGCTGTGGGGGGGAGGGGGTACGGTACGCTGCTTGGCCTGGGGCGGGGGGCTTGGGTGGGGCCGCGCCGGGAATTCCCCCCCCCCTTGCCTCTTGCCGGAGCCTCGGAGGCGGCCAGCAGGCAGGAGGGCGCACTGGTGGCCCGCCCTGCCGGGAGGAACGCCAGCATCCGCGGCGGCGGCGGCCTGCCGCCCCTCCCCTCCCCTCCCCTCTTTCCCTACCTCCCCGCATCCTAAAGCGGCAGCACGTAGTGACCCAGGCAGCTGAAGCAGTGGCTTCCCCCCCGTCTTGGCTACAATCCAGCACTCACCAGCTGGAGCGCGGCAGCCAGGCGGGGAGAGGGAACGGGCAGCGAAAGCGGCGGCTCCCGCCGGCTTGGCCCCCAGCCAGCGCTCACCAGCTGGAGCGCGGCAGCCAGGCGGGGAGAGGGAACCGGCAGCGAAGCAGCGGCTTGCCCCCCCGTCTTGGCTACAATCCAGTGCTCACCAGCTGGAGCGTGGCAGCCAGGCAGGGAGAGGGAACGGGCAGCGAAAGCGGCGGCTCCCCCCGGCTTGGCCCCCAGCCAGCGCTCACCAGCTGGAGCGCGGCAGCCAGGCGGGGAGAGGGAACGGGGGCAAAAGTGGTGGCTCGCCCGCCACGGTACACCAGCCAACATCCCACGGCACAGTAGTGTGCCGCGGAACACCGGTTGAAAAACACTGTCCTAGAGCATAGGGGCGTCCCGCAATCAGGGCCGGCGCTAGGTGTTTTTGCGCCCTAGGCGACGGGCAGGGCAGGGGGTGGGTGGCGGGGGGGTGTGGGCGGGCGGCGGTGGCGGGGGGCCATGGGCGGGAGGCCATGGGCGGGCGGCGGCCACTGGCGGGCGAGTGGGCGGGCGGCGGCACGGGTGGGCGGGCGAGTGGGCAGTTAGGATATCACTTAGGATAGAGGATCTGTTCTTGGCTTGCACCCCAAATGTCTGTGTGTGCAAGCAAATTGAAGTTGGGAAAATAGAAAATAAATGGTAGTATATAATATATATTTAAAATAAATCCACACCTCCCATTCCCAGTCGAACCTCCCCCTTTATCCAATATCAGAAAAAAATCCTCACAAACTGCCAGAGAAGAAATAAAGAATAAACTGCTATTCCCTTCAGCAGACAAAGCTGCAGGGAATCAAAGAAATTATTTTCTAAATTCAATTCCCTCCCTGCCTGTCTAACTTAAATCCTAAAGCCTCCAGCCTCCCTCCTCAATCTCGATCGGATCACACCAGCACCAGCAGCCAGCCCTCCTCCCTCAACCACATCCATACACCCGACTGCGATTTCTGGAAGGTGCCTCGGCTTTTATGCCCTCCGAGACATCCAGACGTGTCAGTCAAAAACCTGGTGATGCCAATGGTGGAATGGTTCAAAAAAATTGCATGGTCCCATCCCATGCCCAGCCCAAATGGGCAGGTCTAAAAAAAATAAAAAATAAAATAAAATAAAATAAAATAAAATAAATGCGACGTTTTATTGCTATTAAAAAACCCACTGCTGCTACTATTAAAATTCAGGCATTTAAAATAAATAAATTTCACATGTTTCTGTGGTGATTTGGTGTGTTTTTTGACCACGATTTCAAAAGAAAAATTGCGGTCGCCATTTTGGATCCCCCCCCACCGCATGGCATGGTGAGACGATGAGGATGACCCCCCCAGCCTGGTGCAAGCAGCCCAGGACAGGAGAAGGGGGGGAAGGCCGGGGACCCCCCAGAAACCACCCCTCTGGTAGGTGGCAAAGCCTCAGGCAGGCATATTTTCGCCTGCTTTTTTGGCTGGGAGTCGGGTTTTTTTAAAAAAAAAACTTTTAAAAACTTTTTCTGTGCTTCACATTGCGCGATCACCGCGATGCCACAAACGGAAACGAAAAACCCGACCAATTTTTTCTTTTTTCGGTTCGAATTCGAGTTCTGACGGCTTAATTATCGTTACCGTTTCCATTACGTAACGGAAACAATAACCGAAAACGGAAACGACAATTTCGCCGAGTTGTGCCCATGTCTACTGCATAGCAATAATGTCTGATACATAGTATATGTTTTTAACCTCACTTTTAATTTTGATAATCTTAAATAGTAAGGTATAAATACAGTCATCTTCTATTTTAATCCTTTATGATTACATCTTGCCCTTAAATATAGATACTTGGATAATGACTGGTTGCTATACAGCTTTTATTTGTATTTGTATATGTGGAGTTATATAATGGCCGCTGGCTAAGATAAAAACTAATTTGATTTGATTTGAAACACTAAGGATGATGACCTGATAAGGAGGACGGTGTTGAGTCTATCCAGAATCATATCAACATTTACATTTTATGTATCAGGAAAGATATCCACAGGAAATGGCACAGGTTTTAGCCATGTGCTGTCCAACTTTAGGTTACTGTGTTATGTTCTTTGGTCTACACGTTTCACAGTTATTTCCAACAATTCAGTGAAATCTGTGAACTCGTTTGGGATCAAGCTGAGCTGTAAATGTTTTACCCTTTGCAAGTGACCGTATAAATATAATGTACCTAGTGCAGAAGCAGTGGAAAAAGTGAAGGAGAGAAAGAGAGATCAAATTGCCTGTGGATACAAAAGATTTCACTTCTGGCACCTCAGTGATTAGTTTTTGCTTCCTCTATTGTTACTCTTTGTGGTTTCATCCCTAATATGGAGAGTGATTGTCCGCAGCCTGGCAACAGGACGGAGGAGTGAGGCGGTGGGAAAACTATAGCCCCTTGTTAGCTGCAATCCAAACTTCAAAGGCGCTTGGGACACTGAAGAGACAGGTTTAAAGCAGTCATGAAAACAAAAGGGCCACTTCCATCCAGATTGATCCAGGATGTGTTCTTGAGCCCTCTTTTCCCCCCCTCTTCCAAATAAAGCAAAATGTTTTGGCAATGGAAAAGATGCATTGTGCCGGTGGTCGTATGGCCTCCCAGTTCTGCATCAGATGGAGATATGGGCATTTACTGCACCATAAATCAAGGGATAAACCATACATGAGCAGCTGGCGCATGTGCTAATAACTATAATTATTAATCATGTCAATTTCACACCCTTCAAATTTATGCTATGTGTTTTCTGCAGGAAAGCCATCCCTGGCGCCGTGAGCTGTTTATGGCATGAAAATATGATGTGTTGATGTTCTTGGATAATTGTTCCATCACCCTGAAATTGGGCTGTGGTGGAGTGCCCAGTGATCAACAATGGAAGGAAGGGGGTTCCCCCTTGTTTTCTGGTATACATCATTGTCACTTATTTCCCATTGTTATCCAAGCAAGCGAATTACCTTCACCATTTGTCGCAGTCTTTTACCACTCAGTCACCATTATACTAACCTTAACTCTTACGGCTATTTGAAGGCATACTTTGATGTTGCCTTGGTATTGTGGGTAGGGGGGGGGAAGCAGCGATAAAACTCATATGAAATTGCATCAGGGTGGGCTAGAGGGAAAACAGTACAGTACTTTAAATTGGTATTTAAAATATTTCCCAAACATCCCACCCCCTTCTTTTCCCCCTGAAAGATTATGCATCAAATGGAGCTTTAAGGCTGACTTGGACAAAATTGGCCAATAACATCAGAAACAATTAGTACAAAATTTTGTGGAGCAGAAAAATAGTTTGATCATTATGCATCACCCCATCCACCCTACACATAACCCACAAAGTTACAGGTTTTTATCTTCCTCTTTTAAAAAATAATCGAAAGGCACAGCTCAGCAACAATGTGAGGGACTGATCCAATGTTTAGTTTTATAGTATTTTTTTAAGCAACAGAAGGTTTTTGGTAGCTAATTATCATGCTCGTTTGACATTGGTGTGGCTACTTTCACCTCCCATCCTGCAAAAATGCACAGGGCACTTCCCATGTGCATTCCCCCACTGGGCCCTGGCTCAAATGCTCCTGCTGACTTTACAGCTGCTCCATTCCATTGACGCTCCAAAAGGATCTGTGAATTGTTAGAAGAAATTTCTATTAATCAACCACAAACAGACTATTACCATTTCACACTTCGCTTCTATCATTTCACACATTTAAATGAATGTGAAGGTCTGTTCTTGTCTTTTAAAAAAACATTTACAACGGAGGAGGGGTGTATGAGGAAGTATTAAAATGAAGTCAGCAAAACAAAAGTGATCAGATGGCAACAAGTGTTATCACAGATGTGTTCCTGAAACAGTCCAGGCAATAGCAAGTGATTAAATTTGGTGTGCTTACTGCAAGCTGGCAGGTGGAAGGGACTTGACTACTGCTGATTTTCAAAGTATATTCTTTCCTCTGGCTGTTTAATCTAAAGACACTTATCTTCTTTGTGAAAGAGTTCAGGGGTACAGGAAGCACTAATAAGAATAATAAATAGTGACACTTCCACACCACAAAGACTATGGAAGATGATAGAAACATGCAAGAAGGAGGTGGACTTGCACTCTTTCCTCAGTTGTTCAGAATACATTGTCGATTGGAGCTCAAATCAATTAGAAGATCTAGATGGATTTTCATCTCGACAGTCACAGCAGCTAATACCTTCCCTTCGAAAGACTGACAGTTTCTTTCTGTTGGTAAAGGGTAAAAAACAATGTGGTATAATAGATGGTAGCTGAATGCTTAATGTTTATGTGGCAGCCATATATCCTAACGTACAGTGGTACCTCAATTTACGAATTTAATCCATCCAGAATGCATGCTCTTAAGTCGAACTACTCTTAAGTTGAGGTACCTATCTAAAAAAATTGAAAAAATAATTTAAAAATAAAAAATGGGGAAAAATGTAAGTCGAGCAGACCATGTCTAAAATTTGTAAGGCAGCAGTTAAAACGGCAACAATTTTCCGCTCTTATTTATTTTAAAATTTATTTTAGCGCTTATATACCGCCTGTCTTCCAGAGGAACTCCGGGCGGTTTACAACAAAGTGAGAACATAACAATAGACAAATTAAATATGACATCAACAATAAAAACAATAAAAAAACAATTAATGGCAAGTTGAATTTCTCTTAAGTCGAGCTGCTCTTAAGTTGGGGTACCACTGTATTCCTTAGGACCACTTCCTGTAGATAAAGAAAACAGTCTGAGTGCTTGTGGGAACCTTGGATCTTTGTGGGAGGCAGTTAAGCTGCCACCTAGGAAGCAATGGGACAGTTTCATTTTGTACATAAAGGAAGCCTGGAAGACAGATCCTGTCTGAGGTGACTAAAACGTGATGGCCTGTGGGTGTGGGTTTGTGGGAAGGATCTACTGTATCAGAATTCTGTCTGGGGAATCCTTGGAGAATTCTAGGAGTTGACGTTTTAAAAAACAAATGCTACAGTTCTAACTGAAACTTAAATGCTGTCTACTCTAGTAAGATATCTTAGTGTTTTAAAAGGGAAAGTAACATTTGTCCTAAAAATTTTTGCAGAATTAGTATGTGTCATATATCCTCAGATTCTTTATCCATTTGTTTGATTTATGCTGATAGATAAACATACTTATAAGCAGGATATAAACAAATTATAAAATTGTTATGTATAAAAAGTATATAAAATTAACAACCAAAGAAAAACCATTTATTTATTTATTTATTTATTTATTTATTTATTTATTTATTTATTTATTTATTTATTTATTTTTGTATTTATTTTTGTATTTATTGACCGCCCGATTTTCCCATAGGGAACTCTGGGCGGTGTACAGCACGTCACCGAAAGCGACTACCCAACTATAATCCCAATATATAATCAAACATCATAAAAATACAAAAGCATAATTTAAAAAAAGCCAAAAATGCCCAGGAGAAATAGACCTGGCACCACCCATCAGAAAGGTAGGCCCCGGCTAGACGACATTCGCCCAATGCCGAGCCACATCAACAGCATTTGTTCTTGCCTAATTAAGGTGTACCTTGGGTGTACTGTATATGAAGAACAAACCATCTCACATATGTTATGGTACATAAATGCCCTTCAACATGCATGGAGAACATTTATGTACCATAACATGTGTGAGATGGTTTGTTCTTCATATACAGTACACCCAAGGTATCTTCTATAGGGAAGCCCCATTTTCTCAGATTATCCTTTGATCTTCCAACCCCAGTGCACAGTCTGGTTAATGCTTCCCATATGGGCCAAGTTTGTTCTTGGCCAGGCAGGGGAGAGCCCAGTTACCCAGAAGCTCCTTGCTTGCCTTCCATAGTTCTATGGTTGGGGGTGGGATGACTATTGGGAGCCAGTAGATATTTGCAATGTGCCTCTTCCTTTTCAAATCCAGCTTAGACATGTCTTGCTTCATATAAGGTAAAATTCTTTTTTTGCAGCACCTTAAGCATCACTTTGCTTGCATGGGAAATTAAACCAATAATCCTATAGTGACTGTAGCCCTCGGCATCTCCTTTCTTAGGTATTGGCATGTACAGTATATTGAGTGTTTTCAGTCTGTGAGCCCTTGTTTTGTTTTCCAAATTTGTTGACATATTCTTGTTAACATGTTTACAAATTCATTTGCTGTAGCTTGAAACAGATCTACAGTATCAGTATTCCATCTACCTTGTGGTGACTTATTACTTCATAATGCTTTCATAGCTTTCAATTCACTTTCTAGAGCTGGAAGTTCTTCAGCATAGGCTTCCTCGTCAAAGAAGTCTGTCATCCCTTCTCTATAGGTCTTCAGTATACTGTTTCCTTCAGTATACTGTTTTCTTTTGATCAAATAAGAGTCCTTCCCTGTTGGTCATTCAGCATTCCTAGTCTATGTTTGCATCATATTTTGATTTCTTGGATCTTCTGGAAGAGATCCAATATTTTCTTCTTTTTGTTGTTCTCTATTTCCTCACAGTAGTTGTAGTAGTTTTCTTTGTCTTCACGTAACAGCATCTTTAGAAAAAAGTATGTTTAGGGTTCTCATCCTGCTTCTGTCACCTTTTACTTTTGCCCCTTGTCTGTCCTTTGTAATTTTAAGTGGTTCTTCCATCATCCACCTAGGTTCTTCTTTTCTTTCTACTACAAGAATTTTCACTTGCTTCTCTGGTTACATTTCACAATTATTCTTATTCATCGTCAATCAAGCTTAGTAGTGCAAATATGTTCTTTATGTGGATTTGAAATTCATTAGGAATGTTGTTTAGATGATATTTTTGCACCATAATTCTTTTAGTGTTCTTTATCAGCTTTACTCTAATCTTGGATGTTGACACTTCATGATCAATACCACAATCTGCTCCTGGTCCTGTTTTGGCTGAGAAAATACAGATTGTCCATCTCCTGCTTCCAATTACATAGTCTACTTTGTTTCTGCATTGGCTATCTGGTGATGATCACATGTATAGCCAGTTGTTGGATTGTTTGAACCCTATATTTGTAATAAACAGATTGTTGTCTTCAAAGGACTTTATGGCTAAATTTTCCAACATTTGATTCTGCTTTGTTCCCTACTTTTGTCTTCCAGTCATCTATGAATACAGTGGTACCCTGACTTAAGTGCAGCTCGACTTAAGAGCAATTCGACTTAAGAGCGGAAAACTGTTGGCGTTTTAACTGCCGCCTTACAAATTTTAGATATGGTCTACTCGACTTAATTTTTTTTTCATTTTTTGTTTTTTAAACTTATTTTTTCAATTTTTATATAGGTACCCCGACTTAAGAATAGTTCGACAAGAGCATCCATTTGGAACGGATTAAATTCGTAAGTCGAGGTACCACTGTATAAGCATGTCTTATTTTGATGTGTGATTAATTTGTTCTTTAATATTTGCATAAGAGTTTTCAATTTCATCTTCAACATTAGTAACTGGAGTGTAGATTTGAATTATGGTTATAATTATTGGTTTGCCATTGAGTCTGACTGATGTTATTCAGGCAGATTGTACATTGCAGCCCCTAATTGCCTGTGCTACATCTTGCCTCAGTATTAGAACCATTCCATTTCTTCTGAGTTTATTATTTCCAGAGCAGAACAACTTTGTAGTTTTCTGACTAAAAAATATCTCACTCCAGTCCACTTGAGTTCACTGACACCAAGCACTGCAATGTGCATTATTTCCATTTCTTGCTTTATGATTTTGAGTTTCCCTTGAGTCGTACTTCTCACTTTCCACATTACAATTGTATGTGTTGCACAGCTTCAGACTTTACTTTGCTCTTCCCTAGTAACTGGTTAAGTGCTTTCACACCTAAGGGTCTCTCCCTCCTGTGCTATCTCTTCTTCCATTTCCTCCAGTGCTATCTCTTCTTCCACTTTTTCATGATAGGTTTTTCATGGTAAGGAAAGTTCAGTGGGGGGATTTACCTTTGCCCCTACTGTGCAGTACTAACAAACCTTAGTCTGAGTGTCACTGTCATAGCCTCTTCTGCCTCTGTCACTTCCAGCTGCCGCTGCTGCCCAGTAGCTGCCTTGAAGAGGGCAGATATTGATAGGGTCACCTTTTCAACTTTGGATCCTTTTACTGCTCCTTTCTCATTTTCTGTTTCTTAATCTTCCTCATGTTATGGAAACTACCTGGTAGAAGCACTTCCCTCTTCCCTCCCGAGACATTACGTTGCAGTAGTGACAACAAGGGTCTTCCAGGAGGTTCTGGACTCAGCACCTGCATTTCTTTCCCTGTGATTCCAAGTGGAATGCAGGCTATTCCTATTTAAATTTACCAGTGGGTTAAAAAAAAGCCAACAAAGATATACCCAATTTTTCCTAGTTCTTCATTCACCTTCTTCTTTCTTTCCCCAATTAGCTTCCCTTCCCTTGCACTCTGGTTAGGCTTTTTCTACATGATGACTAGAGATGGGCACAAAATGCCAAAATGGCATTTCGTGGTCGTTATTCGGGCCCTGGGGTCCAATTTGTTCCATTTCCGGGGTTTTTTTTTTTTTTTTTTATTATTTTTTTTTCGGGCCCCCAGGGCCCACTTAGTTTCTGTTTCTTCGTTTTTTGGGTGCGGCAAGGTGCGGCCGCAGAGAGCCTTCCCAGGGCCTGGTGCTACCGGAGCTGGCAGCATGCAGGCCGGGAGAGTGTTCCCGCAGCCGCGGGGAGCCCTCCTGGGGCCGGGCACCGCCGGAGCTGGTGGCAAGCCTGCCAGCAGCAGAGCAATCCCATGGCCATGGGGAGTCCTCCCGGAGCTGGGCGCTGCTCTGGTCACCACCCCCAACAGGCCACCACCCCCGGAGCACCACCAAACACCGCCCTCTGTTGGGCCCCCTCCCCAAGGACCGATCTGCCGTGCCATCTGCCACCCCTGTCGGGTCACTACCTGTGGAGCCCCGTGCAGCGTTGCCCTAACTGGGGCCCTTCTCCCTGGGAACCACTCCGCCCCGGGAGCCGCCACCCCAGCAGACCGCAGCCCCGCCCCCCCAGGCCTAGACCTGGGAAACCTGGGGGGGTGCCACTGCACTCCCCCCATGCACCAACGACACCCCCTGCTCCAGTTTCCGAGCCGGCTGCACCGTTGCTGCTTCGCTACGTGGCTGAGATCGGCAAAAGTCTCATGTCGTCAGCTCCAGCGGGGAGGGGGCAAAGAGGCTCCGCCAGGCCTAGCCCCCTCTCACTGCCCTGCGCTGCTCCATTATTCATCGCGCGAGTGGCGTGGAGGCAATAACGGAAACGAACAGAACCGAAGACAATTTTCTTGGTTCTGTTCGGTTCGAGCCTGCCCCATCGCAACGGTTGTTATTCAGAGAACGGTAATGAAAAAATGGTCATTTCGTGCCCATCTCTAATGATGACCCTAATATGGTTTATGGGATCAGATGTTCAAGGAGTGATTTAAAGTTGTTCCTCCACAGTGAATTCCCATGTCTTGCATCCATATTTAGCACTCTATCCATTATACTACATTGACTCTTATTTATTTATTTATTTATTTATTTATTTATTTATTTATTTATTTATTTAAAGTTTTTTTGGGCCACCCCACTATCAGATATGGTCTCTGGGCAGCGTACAACAATATATTAAAACTATAAAACAATAAAACAACATGACTGCTAAAACTATAAAATACAATATAGGTTAAAACAACTAACATACAGTGCAAATTATAAAACTTTTCTAAAGTATTACTATACATATAACAATAAAGTTTTGCTTTCCTTTTCCAGTGAGATATTTTCTGAGGTAAATTTGTACAAAAATCACCATAGATTATTCCTACATTTCAAAAAGAATGGATCAAAGCCAGGCTATATTACTTGAGTTGTGTTTCCATAAAATGCAATGGGAATTCAAGTCATCATGACTGACCTCAGATTGATATAAGTGCAACTAGCCAAGTTCCGTATTCAGAAGCTCTCACCCTGCCTCAGACTGGAATGGTTGTTCCTTCCTGTTTTATCTGACTTTCTCAGAAAACACAAGGGTTGGCAATTAACGCCTTACATATCTAACCTTTTGTGTTGGTACATCAAGCCATGTATAGGCAACCTGAGTGAAGAAATTTAGCATTTAATCCCATTCCCGCCCCCCGCCCCAACACACACACACACACACACACACACACACACACACACACACACATACAACAAAATAGCAAAGCAATGTACTCAGAAGCATTTTTGTTTTGTGAATTAAAAAGCCCACAGTGATTAAACAAAGAAATAGGCATTTCAGTCTTATATGTTAACTTACTCATTTTTATGACACCGAATTTATCGTAAATTTTGACACACCGTCATGTCTATTAGGTGGGTTTTTGGGAGCTGATGAGTACATTCCCCTTTCACATGTCCTCTATTGTCTCCACCCTCACCCACCTGTCATTTTGCCTGTTCATTCACTGAAAATCTTAGTGCATTATCATCGGCCTAATATATGGGGTGCTTGGCATTTAAACATCCCTGGGGTGCATAAGCAATTACTGCTGTAATCAAAGCTTCCCTCTGTTTTACATTTCTTGTTTGATTTAAGATCAGTTACCTCTTTTATTGTGTTGTACCTAAAGTCAGGCCAACCTGGCCTGCAGCAAGGCTGTTTAAAAGGCATGCCCTGTGTGTGTGTGTGTGTGTGTGTGTGTGTGTGTGTGTGTGTGTGTGTGTGTGTGTGTGTGTGTGTGTGCACATCTTTCAAGTTATGTCTAGGAAAGCTCTGTAAATAATAGCTGTAAAATGTCGCTAAGCTGCAGAAGAATCAAAACGTGGACGCTACAATTCAACAGCCTTATATTGCATGTTAGATTACGGAAGATGTTTGGTCTTCTCCCTTAACAGATATTAAACATACTTCCAGGAATGGAGTTTGCGAATGTTTAGAAATGTTCCCTGCCTCATAGTGGTGAAACTGAGAGCAAACTCTTTCTTAAAAAAAAAAAATCTGTGTTACATTAATTTTCATCCCTTTCTGTCAGAAAATAGCACTCAAGGTAGCTTACAAACTTCATCAACGAAATTAAAAACAGTTTCCAAACAGATTAAACAATCAAATCAATAAGACTGCAACAAGCCAAACAATTAGAAGAATGTTGTTTAAAAAAATCAGCAACATGGTTTAAAATGACAGTTTTACAATCCACTTTTTTTCATACTTGGAAAGCTCACATGGAAAACAATTTGTTAAGGTTGAAAACACCACAGTACGCTGTTTTCATTTTCATTTGAAAAGATCGGTTGCTCCAGCACCCTAAAGATTTGATTGTTTTTCTAAATGTCACACCCCAAACTTTTAAAAACCGAGGCTAGCAGCCGACCATGTGCCTGCTGAGTTCGAAAAGGCACGAGGAAGATATGCATCCATTCATCTCCCTAAAATTGTACAATTTCTGGGACAGGAAACAGACCATGAGAGAGAATGAATGATTCTACAGTCAGATGACTTTGCTCCAAAGAAACAAGTTCACTCCAATAGGTGTATATAATGCAATTCAAAAAAATTCAGCGTCTGAGGCGAAGGGCTGGGGGCGGGGCGGGGGGTGGTCAGGGAAGGGGTGGAACAAAGCTGCTTCTTTTGAAGATGATTCGAACGCAGTTTTTTAAAAAGAGAAAGAAATACAGGAGAAAGGCACAGCTTCTTTCAGCTGTCCCCTTTTGTGCACTTTCCCATACGAAACTAAGTCACCACCGCTGCTCTACACTTTGTTATTATGACAGGAAAAAATGAATTTCTAATGAGGTATCTGTACCAGCTGCAAGCACCTTGTGGATCTCCATGGCCCGTAAGCACAGTCAGATGTATTTTCTGAATGCTAAACGGCCTCAAGGAGAGAAGCCAATTGTACGGGGACATTTCTTGGGAGAAGCCCTGTGGTGTCTCCAATTTTGACTCTCACTCTCCTCCTCCTCCTCTCCCCCCCCACCCCAATATGCAAGGTTCTGCTTTCTTCCCAAAGGAATGCCCCCGACACACACACACACACACACACACACACACACACTTTTGAAAACATTTTAGAAGCGTTTAAGGGAGAGTTGCCATAGTCCCAGTGCTTCGCAAACAATTCAGCAATGCTGGCCAAAGAGCTTTTGCAGCCTGAGGAGAAAGAATACTGCCCCAATACACATCCCCCACACAGTAACAAACTGGAATCCTCATTGGGTCTTGCAAATGGGATCGGGTCAACGTAAGAGTACAGGATAGCTTGCAACAGATCCCTTTCATTTCTGTCCTCCAGCCCACTGCTGTTGCCTGCATCTGCTGCCTGAGGTGGCTGTCCCCACATTGCCTAATATGTTAGGGCCGGTTCTGAAGATTAGAACAGTGAAAGGCCCATGGCAGCAAGTAGCTAAGGGCCAATTCTGACATAAATTTAGGAAAGAGTTAAGATATCATGAAAGGAAAGGTGTTGACTCTAGTTACAACCTGCCCTACCTCCAGTTTGTGTGAAAAGAAGGATTTCTCAACAGTTCAGCAGATGAATGAAGAAGCCAGTGCTTCAGATACAGTATCTGATTTTACATGTTGTTGAGTAGAGATGGGCACAAATAAAAAAAAATGGCGTTTCGTTTGTCGTTTGTCGTTTAGGGGGTCCGTTTTGGTTTGTTTCCGTTTTTCGTGAATTTTTGTAAAAAATTCGTTTTCATTTTCATTCATTTTGTTACTGTTTTGTTACCATTTATTTCAATTTTTTGGTGTTTTTTTTTAGCATTTAAAGCAGTTCAATGTATTGCCGTAACGAAAACGAAACGGACGACAAAATTTATGGTGTTTCTGTTCATTTCATTTCATTTTAGAGAAAAAAATTGTTTGTTGTTTCGCTACGTAATGAAATGAAAAAGCGAAAACAGAAACGAAAAATTGTTCGTTTCCTGCCCATCTCTCTTGTTGAGTGCTGCTTCAAAAATGGAGAAGGGGATAGCGTGATACAAGCACTTTTCTACATTCCATTAGCAGCTCAGCTGCAGTCTACTAAACAGCTACATTTCCAGACAGTGGAACCACACACGGAGAGTGATGGTCAGGCTCTGTCTGGAAGCACATACGGGGGCGGGGGGACGTCAGCCTCAGCTGGTTGGACTGTAGGAGGCTTTCTCCATTTAGGCACAAATGTACATAAGTGCACATGAGGCATAAATTACAAAACTTAACTACATATAACACACTTTCGTAAGAACCTACGAACAACCTTGCTGGAACAGACCACAATCCATCTAGTCCAGCATTCTGTCTCACACAGTGGCTCACCATTTGCTTCAGGGTATTCCTAAGGGTTACCTGCTTATGATTCCCCGCAAATCTGTCCAACCTGGAGGTTGTCCTTAGGCATCCATAATGATAGACATTGATACACCTGTTCTCCATGAACTTTTCTAATCCTTTCTTAAACCTGTAAAGGCTGACAGCTGTCACCACTTCTTCTGGCAGGGAGTTCCACTGACCAGTGATCCTCTGGGTGAAAAAGTGCTTCCTCTTATTTGTTTGAGATCTATCACTCAAAAGTTTCGTGGAGTGCCCCCTAGTTCTAGTCTTGTGCAATAGGGAAAACAGTTTTTCCTTATCTACTTTGTCCATACCGTGTATGATTTTATAAATTTCAATCAGGTCCCCTCTTTGACACAGTCATTCAAGAACTATAGTTTGCAAAGGAAAGACCATAAATCTAAGTAGACAATGAGATTAAGTATAAATGTTAGGACTTTTGAATATAGAGCCTATATGTCAGAAACAACAATTCTGCAATCAATTGTTATTTATTTATTTATTTATTTATTTATTTATTTATTTATTTATTTATATACCACAGCCATCTATCAGAAAGCTACTCTGGGCAGTTTACAGCATAAAGATAAAGTGGATAAATTACTTAGTTGATAACAGTGCCAAGCTTGCTATTAAATTCAGTTCTGGTATGAACTAAGAGGGAGCAGAAGGTGTCAGAGCAAATGTAGCTCAGGTCAGTACACAAAATGAGAATGTGAGAGAAATCAGACAGTGAAACATTGGGTCCAGACCCTGGAGAATATTTCAGAAGCAGGTTGGCCAGAGATGTTGAGATGACCAACTGGAACAAAGAGTATAAGCAGATAATCACAGTTGGGATGATCCATATTGCTGGAAAATGTGATTTCAAAGACGGGAAGAATTCATTAGGTTGATTTTAGAGTCATTAGGGCTAATTTAGCCATGGAGGAAAGAGGTGAAGGGAGATAAAAGCTGTGTACAGGAATGATTCAGTATGTTACTTCAGCTCCAAGCACCTTTTCAGAGTTTGGATGGGTAAACCGAGGGAACCCTCAAGGCAATTGCAGGTCAACTGCATATTTAAACAGTTGAGGGAAGAGCAACAAGTCTCTGTCCAGATGTTTTTCATACAGCTGCCTGCACAGTTAGCCAGTATAGCTAATGGTGTGCAATTTTAGGAGTCATCATCTCAAGGGGACAAACACAAAGTGGTAATGATGTCCTAACAAAAACCTCAAGTCCAAAGCATCTGGAGGGTCACAAAATTCTCTCCCTGTGCTTTACAGGGCAGCCAATATAATGCTGTAAATTAGGGTGGAGAGCTACAACTGGGAGAAGACAGGTTTTTCAGATCTGCCTTCAGCCATGTCACTTTACTGGGTAACTGTGGACCAAATGCTGTGAGAATAAAGGACAGATTAAAAATATAGGCACCGATTTGTAATGTTGCCAAGTCAGCAGCCGCCTATACTCTGAGATTCAAGGCCCAAATTAGCGACGTTGGTGTATGATCCTGTGATGTCATAAGCATGCACCATTTTGATGTCAAAAAGGACTAATAGGAACAACTGCTGCAAAAGTTGTTCAGCCGCAACTGCAAAATAGTGAGGCCATGATTGGTAATCAATTTTGAGTTGCAGTGGTAAATATAAAGAGCAGTGAATATGTGTTTTCAAAGTTTTTTCTCACAGGGGTTATTAAGGGACATATGCAGGGTGAGCCTGGCTTTTGTTCTGGTGGACTTAATCCTGAAACTTGGAAGAAGCATGTATTGTAGTTTTGTTTACTACCTTGCATGTGGTCTGTTGTTTGCGTGACTGGGGGGGGGGACTTTGTGGGGCAGGGAAGATTGTCTATCTACAGTATTGAACTAATTAATCATTCCTTCCACCTTTTGAAATCCAAAGAAAGCCCTGTCTCTGCTGAGTGTTCTCTCTCTTCTTCTTCTTTTGTTGGTTGGAGGCAGTTGTTTGTTGCTGTTGATCTATTCATTTGGTTGCTGGTATGTATGAAGTAAAAAAAAGCAGTACACAAAAGTCTGGAATTTCAAGCAACTCTAAGCAAAAAAAAACCATTTTCTTTTCTCTCTCTGACAAATATCTCAGTGGTTGAGACTTTAAGTGCCAGTTAATGAGAAAGGGGTGAACTCAGGAAAATTTTGAAGTTATTCTCTTCTGTGGATCTCTGCACCTCTACTATATAGCAAATGGAGAATTTTACAAAAAATTTAAAACTCTGCAATGCCTTGGAATATAGATGTATCAAAATGAATAAAAATACAGTGAAATTACATTATATGTTTTTTTAAAAATAGTGGAAATGAAATAGTATTGTTTTAAGGACTGCTTCAGAAATGATTACCTGTATTCTCAGAATTATGGAAGCAGTAGTGAATGCTGGCAATTTTAAAGTGATCATAGCTAACTGAGAAGCAGCAGCTGTCTCTTATTCTACTGAATCAAACCAGAGGACGGAGCTATAGAGTTCCTTTTGTTCAAGTCTAGAACAGAGAGGTGGTCTCTGATTTCAGTCAAGAGGTTGGGAAAAATAAGAGAGAATGTTCTGCTTATCTGCTTATATACCACCCTATATTGCTTAAAGCACAGTCTGGGCATTTTACAATTTAATTATGCCAACTACACATTGACTCCAGCCTGGAAGCTGGGTACTCGTTTTACCAACCTCGGAAGGATATAAGGATGACTCAACCACAAACCAGTTACCTGGGATTGAACCCCAGGTCATGAGCACAGTTATAGCTGCAGTACAGGCATTAACCACTGCTCAATGAGTCTCCTTGAGGAGAAAAAGAATTGACACTCCTGGCAAAATAATTTTTGCTTCTAGAGGGAGTTCAGGCTTGATTTGGTCCAACACCGACTTATTTATCTTTCTGATGGTCTATATGGTGTCAAACTCCTTGTGACACTTGCCTTAGTTGTGAAGCACCTTTAAATAATCTTAGTGGGACATCTGTGTTTACCCAAATGGAAAAATACATGAAATAGGCTCTTTTGTTCATTTTCAGAGTCTTTAGTGGCTTTATGATATAAAGGTAAAGGTAAATGCCCCCCCCCTGCACATGTGTGCTAGGGGCAGAGCTCATCTCCGTTTCTAAGCCAAAGAGCCAATGTTGTGCAAGTCCTCGGCCATGTGGCCAGCATGGCTGAATGTATTTCTGCATGCAGAATACTGTTTAGCTTCCCGCTTTTTACAGCGGTACCTATTTATCTACTTGCATTTACAAGTCTTCAAACTGCTAGGTTGGCAGGAGCTGGGGTTAACAACAGGAGTTCACTCCACTGTGTGGTACCCGGGATTTGAACCGCTGAGCTGCCGACTTTGCAGCCGACAGTTTCAGCACTCTTGCCCATTGAGCCACCACGCCCCATGGCTTTATGATATAGGGCCCCTGAAATATGAAAGACTTTGGATTTTGAACGGAGAGGTTTATGAAACTTTGGGATTTCATAGTCCCTTGTATGCAAAATCACCTAGTTCACAAAATGAAAGAATAGATATCTCTGCATACTCACCTACGAAACCTGAGGTAGGGGGTGCGGTGCAAGCAACATGCAGGCTTTCTCCAAGTCAAAATGTAGCCCCTCCAATACTGCTGCCTCCCAGCACCCCATCAAACCCCCCTCCCAATTTTTCTTTCTTTCTTTCTTTCTTTCTTTCTTTCTTTCTTTCTTTCTTTCTTTTTCTTTCTTTCTTTCTTTCTTTCTTTCTTTCTTTCTTTCTTTTTTAGTGACTAGAGGGTGCAAGGGGACTTTTTTTCAGTTTTCCTCTCCTATTTTTAAAAGATGTTGCTGACCCCTGCACTAAACAGATAGCCCCTCCCCTAACCCTAACCCTTTAATACTCTAGGAGATGGAAAATGTGTGTTCCTCACATTTTAGATGTTCTGAAGAACTGTGAACAGGTCTTTCTATTATCATTATTGCATAGGTCCGTATAATACCACCAGGAAAAATTTCTAGTAGGGTAAGTGCATTAGTAGTATATTGTAGTAAAAATGGCCTGCTGTCTGATTGCAACCTAACTCGTGCATTGCTAAGGAAAGTTATATTTAAATAAAGTAATAAATGTGATGATTTTCTGAGTATCACAGAGGATTTCTTTCCTTTCTTTTGGAAATGCCTGCTTGATTATTGGAATGAATGAATGAGGCATAAGAAGACATAATACTGGAAGGATGGATCCTCAGTGGATGCATATTCAGCACTCACTGGGCAACACAGTCATGTCTGTAAACATGCACTCACACCGTCTGTCCTCTTCCTCTGACTGACTGCCAAGAGGGCAGACTGATTGACGAACTAGCTATCTGTCACCTACTCTCTGCAGGTGGGAGTGACATTGATGGATAGTGATGGATGGCTGTGACACAGCTCCACCCTCCCCACTTAACCATGTGCATGACAGAAGGTCCTGCAGGCTAAGCTATTCTTGCAATGCCCCCCCCCCCCAAAACAGGCATTTTGATGTGTGAAAAACAAAGCATGTGGCTCCAGCCGTGATTGGGCCGACAAATTTGGGACCCTTGAATGAGTTGCTAATGTGAAAATAATTTTCTTTTGGGGCCTTTAGAACTCAAAGAATAAAGGCACAGAGTGCCATAGAATTGATAATTGTGTGGCCAAAGGCTAAAAGTCAGGAAATGAAGTTTTAAGGATGGTGAATTCTACCGCAATCAAGAGCAGACAAAAACTAACTCAGTTAGGCCCTCATGTTATCTCAAAAGGAGCAGGAGCAAATTTTCAATTGCATTTGTGTTTTCTGGAAATGTTTCCTGCAAAAAAAAAAATCCTTCTGAAAGAAGGCAAGGGAGGGCAGAGAAGTAGTTAATGGAATATTTATTTGAATGTTTGATGCTCTCCAGGAAAAATGAATGTTGTTGAATCAATGGGAAGATCATTTAAACTTTGGGAAAAACAGAATGATCATCTACTTCCTACAACAGAAATAATTTATGAATAGAAAAAATATAATTGATTGCAAAAAAAGTATTTTCAGAAGTAAAATGTAGAGCCTCGTGGCGCAGTGGTTAAATGCCTGTACTGCAGGTAAAACTGTGCTCACGACCCGGGGTTCAATCCCAGGTAGCAGGCTCAAGGTTCACTCAGCCTTCCATCCTTCCGAGGTCAGTAAAATGAGTACCCAGCTCGCCGGGGGGGGGGCAATGTGTAGCCTGCACACTGTAATTAAAAATTGTAAACCGCCCAGAGACTACTTAAAGTGGTATGGGGCGGTATATAAGCAGAACACTTTGCTTTGATTAAATCAGGGTTGTCATATTTTAGGTCTCCAAAACTGGACATCATACTTTACATATTATGCAAATATGCTTATTCTATACTTTACACATTAAGTGTGTTAATTGTTGTGTCGTTTTCTACCAGTATGTTTCAGGCTTGGCACAATCAAGCCCTGTTTCCCACAGGCATCTGTGAGCTTAGTGGTGCGTGCCTTTCTGAGAAAGCAATAGAAGAGCCTAGATAGGGCTCCACGACCTTCTGGGATGGGGAGGGGGGGCATATTGAAGTCTTACTATACAAGGCTTGCTGATTAAATGGAATGGGACAATCCTGAACCAACCTGAATAAATGAATCAGTGATTTCTGACAAACTCCCTGGTTTGTTTTTCTATTTGTGCCCATCTGTAATTATGAATCTGACCTACAGGATGGCAGAGTTGTAAAATCCTACATGCATTGAATGCTATGAGATTTATTTCTTAATAAACACGCTGCCTTGAGGTTTAAATCTACAAATACTGATACTTTTAAAATTGGGGGTCCTTCCCCCCCAAAAAAGGCATGTAGAGAGAAAAGCAAATGAAAGGGCACCCCTGCACCCCCACACACACACACCGGGTAGGGGATATGTCATTAAGTTGGCTTTGAATTATATGCAGGGGACACAAGCACATCACTGCCTGCCAGGCCAAGCTTCAATTGTGAGAAGCAAAATGGCCACCAGGGAGAAGGAGACTCGGCTGAAGGGCAATGAGGGAAAAGGAATCCCTTAAGCTTCCCTGCTAAGGAAGTACTTCTTTCCTCTCCACCCAAGGGATTGAGCACCCTGCAGTCCCAGGGGCATGAGAAGACTCCTAACTGAATTGGGTGGCAAAAGCAAGCACGTCCGAAGGTCAGAACAACCAGCTCTTGTTGAGGGAGGAAGAAGACATTTGCCTTAAACAGCAACCTCAACAGGAACCTTGGAAGCCACTTGGAGGAGCCTTGATAGGTGAAGCCTCTAGAAAGGTTTGGTGTGCAAAAGACTCTGTATTAGAGATGGGCACGAAATGCCAAAATGATGTTTCATGTTTGTTATTCGGGCCCTGGGGCCTGCTTCGTTCCATTTCTGTTTTTCGGGCCCCCAGGGCCTGCTTCATTTCCGTTTCTTCATTTTTCAGGTGCGACAAGCTGTGGCCCAGGGAGCCGTCCCAGGGCCAGGCACCACCGGAGCCAGAGGCATGCGGGCCGGGAGAGCGTTCCCGTGGCTGCGGGGAGCCCTCCCGGGGCTGGGTGCTGCCGGAGCCGGTGGCAAGCCTGCCGGGAGAGCGATCCCATGGCCACGGGGAGCCCTCCCGGAGCCAGTCACCACCCACAACAGGCCACCACCCCCGGAGCACCGCTGAGTGCCACCCTTCCCTTGGGCGCCCTCCCCAAGGACTGATCTGCCGCTCCGTCCACCACCCCCATCAGATCGCTACCCCGGAGCCCCACACAGTGCTGCCCTAACTGGGGCCCTTCTCCCCAGGAACCACTCCGCCCCGGGAGCCGCTGCCCAGCAGACCGCTGCCCCGCACCAGACCCGAGAAACCTGTGGGGGGTGCCGCTGCACTCCCCCCCGTGCTCCAACGATGCCCTCCACTCCTGCTTCCAAGCCGGATACACCATTGCCGCTTCACCATGTGGCCAAGATGGCACCGGGCGCAGCCGAGCTCCAACATCCTCCCCTCCAAAGCCTGCCGAGTGCCGACGAAGAGGCCGAGATCCCAGAGCCCAGCCCTCATAAGGGCTCGGATCCCGCCTCTTCTCGTGAGACCGGCCCAGCCCCCTCTCGCCACCCTCTGCTGCTCCATTTTTCATCGTGCAAGCGGCGTGACACCAGTAACAGAAACGAATAGAAACGAAGAAAATTTTCTTGGTTCTGTTTGGTTCGAGCCTGCCCCATCGCAACGGTCATTATTCGTACCGTTACATAACAGAATGAATAACGGAGAACGGTAATGAAAAAATGGTCATTTTGTGCCCATCTCTACTCTGTATCCCTTTGGCAAAAATGCTAGGTCTTTTAATCTCCTTTCCCTGTTTTTCTGGGGGGGGGGTCAAAAGCAGGACAGACATCTCCTGTACTCATCCACGCAGCTGCTTTATCTTCCTTATACACATATATATCTTTCAACATGGAAGCAATGCATGGAGAGGAGGAGTGAAAAAGCAGAGGGGTACAAGTAGCTGAGCTCTGCTGGCTAGCAAAGGACCCAGGAAGGCCAAAATGGCAGATAAGTTCAAAACAGGGTCGACAGAAGAGACCAAGGAAACCAGAAGGAACACTGTTATTGTGGTTTTTGTAAGAACGGGACGGGGGAACAGCATTACATGATGCCACTGGAGGCAGGGAAAACAACTTGAGTCTGAGGGAAAATGCCTTTGGCTGATAGCAGTAAACAAGCAAGTTGGAGAGCTGCACAGAAAGTGCTTGGGGGCTTCATGCAGCACACAGACAGCCTCTGGCAGGGCTGCTTGTTACATTCAGCTCTTAGTGGCTGAAGACAGGATATTAGAGGAAATCAGGGAAGCATCCCATCTCCATTATATCATCAGAATCACTGGAAAGACTGTGACCCATACCAGACAGGGAAGTGCCTGTTTGGTTTCTATGCAACCCTCCAGCATACCTGTGCTGTGTTGTTGTCATTACCATGCATAATGAAGCATTGGGTGGTGTGCAGTGGTTGTAGGCTAGCACTTACTTTAAGGAGGAACGAGATGCTGCTGTGGGAACCTCCCATTTATTTATTTATTTATTTAAAATGTTGTTACCCTACCTTCTTGCTTGAAAGGATCCAAGGTAGCTTATATCATGAAAAATATTAAAACTAAGTACAGCGATTATACAAGTACTAAAAAAGGATCAGAGAAATACTATGCAGAAAAGCAACACCAAAACACATTTGAAGCAGTAAGGAAGAACTATCCATTTAAAAAACTCAGGTCCTCAGTCGCTGGGGAAAAGCTTGCCTGAAGAGAAAGGTCTTTGCCTGCTTGCAGAAGGACAGCAACAGTGGGGCCTACCTTGCCTCTTATGAGAGGCAGTTCCAAAGTCTAGGAGCATCAACAGAGAAGGCCCTCTCCCATGTCCCCATCAAATACACTTGTGAAGGTACAGTGTACCCTTGTATAACAAACAGTTTGTTTAACATAAAATTTGTACAACATAAAAAAATTGCGGAGATAGGGGAAATTTGCTTAACATAATTGCCTATGGGGAGAATCCGTACAACATAAAAATGGGATCACTCCATTTTCAATGAATTCCTATGGGAATTTGTATAAAGGAAAATTTGCTTAACATAATTCCATTTGGAATGAATTAATTCCTTTATACAAGGTACCACTGTAGTTTAACTGAGAAAAAGGCATGTCTTGATGTTCTTATCATAGCAGACTTCACCCTGAAACAGAGATGATTCGATATATTACTGTCATCGCAAGGTGGAAATGAGCACACCAAGGTCTGTTCTAGAGGCCTCCATATGGTGCCTGTTCTTCAACTTGAAATAAAAACATGAGAAGAATCCTGCTGGAGTAGACCATGCATCCATCTCGTTTTGCATTATGTCCATGTTGTGATTAAACAGCTGCCTGCAGAAAACCCATAGGAAAGACACAAACTCATATGTATCTACTGGTTTGCATACCCCAGCATTTGATTTATAAAAGCATCCTGCCTTCCATAATGGGAAGGGAATATATAGCTATTCAGAAATGGATGCCGTTACATTCTGAATTTAGCTGATCCTTTTTAAAGCCACCCAATTTAGCCACCATAACTACATCTTGTGGCAGTGAATGCCCTTTAACAATGCACCACCACAATGTGAAGATGCACTTTCTTTTCTCTTTCCTAAATCTCCCATGATTTACCCTCAGCTCATAAGAGTTCCTGGCTTATGAGAAAGGACAACATGATTAAGAATCTACTGTAGCTGAGGGTTCAAATCTACATTCTGATCTGTACAAAGGGTTGGTAAAGTAGGCTATTACATGCCTGATATACTGGACTAAGACTAAAACAATTAGTAATTTCCCTAGAGCCATGAAGCCAGCTTGGCGCTCTCTCTCTCTCTCTCTCTCTCTCTCTCTCTCTCTCTGTGTGTGTGAGAGAGAGAGAGAGGGGGGGGAGAGATTGTTTTAGCGACTAGTGAAACTCACTGGCCATGTGAAAGAAAGGCATTAGGAGAGATGCCAAATTGCTTAGTCAGATCTCCAAGACGCATGACTTAAGAAATTGTGCAACAAACTACCAGGAGAGGTTACATACCCAACATATATTTCACAATCCTGCAACTCCAACAAATATATATAGATAATTGAAAAAATAATTTTAAAATGTACATAGAGCAGACCACAGCTAAAATTTGTAAATGTATATATTGTAAATAGATATACTGTATGGGGCGTGGTGGCTCAGCAAACTAAGGCTCCGAAAACTGTTGGCTGCAAAATCGGCAGCTCAGCGGTTTTAATCCCGGGTGTCACGCAGCAGAGCGAGCTCCCGCTGATAACCCCAGCTCCTGTCAGCCTAGCAGTTCGAAAGCATGTAAATGCAAGAGTAAGAACAGACAAAAGAAAATATTTTTTCACCCAGCACGTTGTTAGTCTGTGGAACTCCCTTCCACAGGATGTGGTGATGGCATCTGGCCTGGATGCCTTCAAAAGGGGATTGGACAGATTCCTGGAGGAAAAGTCCATCACAGGTTATAAACCACGAGGGAGATGTGTAATCTCCAGGCTTAAAACCAGGGTACTTCAAGGGCCAGATGCAGGGAAGTGGTATCAGGAGACAGATATCAAGTCTTCTGCGCTCCCGGACGCATCTGGTGGGGTCACTGTGTGATACAGGAAGCTGGACTAGATGGGCCTTTGGCCTGATCCAGCATGGCTCTTCTTATGTTCTTAAGTTCTTATGTTAAGTAGATAAATAGGTATCGTCGTAAAAAGTGGGAAGGTATAACAGTGTTTCCTTGCCGCTATGCCGGCCAAGTGGCCATGGACTTGCACAACACTGGCTTTTTGGCTTGAATACAGAGATGAGCAACTCTCCTAGAGTCGGACACGACTAGCAAGCATGTGCGGGGGGGGGCATTTACCTTTACCTATATATAACACACACAGTGGTACGTCTACCTATGAGTGGCTCGACTTAAAGGCAATTCGACTTAAGAGAGAAAAACCATTGGTGTTTTAACTGCTGCTTTACAAATTTTAGATGTGGTCTGCTCTACTTTTTATTTTATTTTATTTTATTTTATTTTTAATTAAATGTTCCTATATCTGGATTACAGCTCCCAGAATCCCCTTGTAAGCATGGCCAAAGAAGAACTTCTCCAAGCCATCTCTCAGAATGCTTATCTGATTAAGCAATGTGACTGTCGGGAAGGAAGGCAGGAGAGAAATATTTTATATAAATGAAATAAATAATTCAGAGGCCCTTGCAGGCAGAGTGCTTGCTGTGTTCTGCACTGTGTTGTCACCCCTGCTCTCCTGACTGAGTGGCAGTCACATGGAAATAAATTGAGAACATGGGGCAGGCAATCTCCACCAGAATGCTGGGTAACCCTCTTTTATTAATATATATGATGACAGAATCACGGTCTTGCCTTCCCTTTGCTGCTAATCCCCAGAGGGGGAACGTCTACAAAGCGATAACATCTGGTGTCCATTATTTCGCCAGATCTGTTGTGATTACTCCATATGATCAGTCTGGCCAATTGGTGTGGGATTGCCGCAGCCTCCTCCACCCGACCACTTGAGCCTGTCACTTCTGCTTTGGGAGCCTTGCTAATTTGCCTGTGCAATTTCTAATATTTGCTAGATTTCCACAAGGAAATCTCGGAGCCTTTTGGGGCCGTTGCCTGTACAGCTTTAAACAGAAGGCTATCCCTGGTAATAAAAGGGAAGCTTTATCAATTAACTGAAACAGCCCCGGTAAAACAGTAGCAGGACTTCCTCCCATTTCAATTAGGGGTGTCTTATTAAATGCTCTGATTGGGGAGGGGGGGGGGAAGATCCTAGTCATGCAAGTGTGTGGAAGGACAGCCAATTTAAAAATGCTGACTCACCAAGAAATCACACTCACCAGCAGAGCTTTCCCTTTTGCTCATTTTTTGATGGTAGATAGTACTGTAGCTCCAAAGAGGGAGAATGAGCACTCATTTCAAGTGGCAAAGGAGTAAGTAAGGCGAGCCTAGCAACATCCCAAGGATCTGTGGATCCTTAACTGTTTTGATTTTGTTTGAAAAACTTTTGCATTGTAATGTACCTCTTCTCTCCCTCTACCCCCACCCCACCCCAGTTTTGTGATAATGGAGTGGAGAAATAACGTTGGTAATAACGCTGAACAGCATTCACACTTACTGTAGCTGTTCAACAGATGGATCTGCAGAGCACAGGCGCTCCCTGTCAAGGGATTCCCATCAGAGTGGTATAAAGGAAAACCATATTTGGGAGGAAAAGTCCAGATCTGTTGAAAAAAGAGTTTGGGATTGATTTGGGGTAAATGCAGTGGTACCTCTTAAGACGAATTTAATTCATTCTACGTAGAGATGGGCACGAAATGAAAAAAAAATTGTTTCTGTTTTCGTTTTTTCGTTTCGTTACGTAACAAAATGACAAATGAATTTTGTCTCTAAAATGAAACGAAACGAACAGAAACACCGGAAATTTTTTTGTGCATTTCGTTTCCATTACTGCAATATGAAAAATCACAAAAAATGAAATAAATGGTAACGAAATGGTAATGAAACGAATGAAAATGAAAATGATTTTTTGCAAAAATTCACAAAAAAGGAAATAAACCGAAATGGACCCTCCAAATGACAAACGACAAACGAAATGCCATTTTTTTTATTCGTGCCCACCTCTAATTCTACAGGTCAATCCATGGTTTAATGTGGATTCCTATAGGAATGCATTGAATTCGTTTTGCAAAGCATCCCATTGGAAAATTCATCTTACAAGGTTTTCCTACTCCCGGACGTTTCATTCATCTTACAAATTTTTGGTCTTAAGGGGCATTCGTCTTACGAGGTATTACTGTACTACTAACCTATTATGGAGACATTTCTTTGACACCCCCACAAACTGTACTGACTGAGAGTGGCATTCCTGATCTTGTACATCCTTGAGGCCATGGTTGATGTTTTTAATGCTGCTGTTTTAAGGGCATTTGATGCACGATGCAATATCCAATATGAATTTACATTGAGGGAAGATTGAGCTGGCTACACCTAAAAGGCTTACTTAATCTGCACTGATAACCAGGTCATATGGCAGAACACGTGTAGCTGGATTAAAGATGCTGAAACTCTTAGAGATACCAGAAAGAAAGAAAGAAAGAAAGAAAGAAAGAAAGAAAGAAAGAAAAAGAAAGAAAGAAAGAAAGAAAGAAAGAAAGAGATATGTCAGCTTAAATACTATTATATTTTAAAGTAAGCTTTTGTGGATCAAGTCCATGTCTTCAGATATAGGGCAACAGATTGAAATACTGGATGAAACTGATATGTCATTCAACATTTCATTCTGTTGCCCTATGTCTGAAGGAGTGGACTTGATTCACAAAAGCTTTCATTAAAATATAATAGTCTTTAAGGTACCATGTGATTTTTCCTTTTGCTTGGATTTTGGCCAGTATACTTGCACAGACAAACACAGCTAACTCTTCCACAACTATGACGGTTTAGAGAGAAGCAGTCTTCTTGGTGCATTAGAAAAAGACACTGGTGATTTTTAGCAGGCTGGGATGAAGAGATCCTGCAGAAAAAGGATTTGGTTTGAAAGGCAAGTGCAGACTGTTTGCAAGAATGTTTTTCTGCTCCTTGCTGCCTAGGTTGTTGTGGCACCTGCAACAGAACATTGCACTGAGAGTTCCAGCTAAAGTCACCATACGTTTTCTCCGAATACTCCTTTCCGTCCTCTCTTCTTCTCTGCTTTATGGTCTGTCAACATTTTGTGGCTTCTGAGCATGCTCCCTCTTGGATTGGGTTTTTGGGAGCCTCCCTCCTTCTGAGGAGAGGTCTGAAGAATCCTTTGGTACTTTTGAAAGCCTTGGGGTTCTTTCTGATGTATTCCGCTGATGCTTCCTCTTGTACGTGGACGGGACAATTTCATCTACAGCAGGATCCTCGCTTGGAGAACAAGACTGCTGATAGTCCATAACCACATGAAGACTTTTGTCAGGGACGAGCCTGTGAAATATATGGGGAAATGTACTCTTTTAAAGAAAACCAAACAAAGGTCCCTTTGGCTATAGTTTTGCCTGACCCTACCTACTTGGAGCTCAGCTGTGCTAGGCTAATTTCCATAAGCATCATGTGGTGTTACAGAAACCACATTTTGCCAAGCTGTCAACTGTACAGACTTCTCTTTGCTAAACAGACTCCCATTAAAACTGTCTGCACAATTTGTCAGTTAAATGAAGTACAAGAGGGATGCTCTATTTGCCCCTAATTAGCTGTGCAGACTACCTTTGTCTGTTTGATTAAGTATTCACATTATCAATTTTGTTTAATCTGATTCATTTCACACACCTCTCCTGGGATTCAGCCCATACGGTTAACTAATCTGATATCATCTCTTGCATCAGGCTTCAACAAACTCCCACAGAAGACATTTTCTAAGCGTGTACCCCTACCCCACACACACTCAAAAAATCTTAAGAGAAAGGGCTCTTGCATGATGAGCTACAATTAAACTGCCTGATTGGGACTGAGCAGCAACATATTTAACCCAAACCATCATAAAGTAGCATCATCACCTCAGTAATACTGATATATCTTTTTAATATCTTCTCCTGAAGGGTTAAGTGAACATATCCAGCTAGTTGAGAGAGGACCGTAATCTCAATAATTTAACATTTAATTTTCTCACTCTTCGTTTAATAAGGAATTGCAACTTTGGCGTTAGCCAGGGGAGAAAGACCAGGTTTTAGCTGTGGGTAGTCAAAATAGAACTTTAGGAGGCCCACCAGTGGTTATCAGCCAGTGGCATACTTTGGTGGACAGCAACGTATTTTATGTGGAACTCAAGGTATTCACGACATATACTAAAAATTAATTCTTCCTCAGTCTCTGGGTCCTTCTACACAGTGGCTCCAAGACATTTAAAAAACCCCGCACCTCCCCCCATGAGGTGTAATGGGGGGATTGGTGCAGGTCCTCTTTTTCTCCTCCCCTAAGCCCCACATGCCAGCTGATTGGTGCTGAAGTGGGAGGGAACGTTTTTTCCCCACCCCAGTGTTCATCAGCTGGCATGCGGGACTTGGGGGAGGAAAAAAAGTTTTAAAAGCCCAAGGCTTTTTAAACTCCCCTCTAAGCCCCAGGCCCAGCTGATCAGCGCTAGGGTGGTGGTGGGGGAACCTTTTATTTCCACACCCCAGGGTATTTTGGGGGGGGGGAGGCACAGGGTTTTTAAAGGACCTGTGCCTTCTCCCTACAACACGCCCAATCGGGGAAAAGGTGTGGGTGCTATAAAATGTTTTTGAGACACTGAGGCAACCTATTTTAAAGAACCCACAATGAAAAATGAAACACATAAAAAAGAAATAATTTTAAAAAATCATTTCAAACAAAACATTTTTTTTTAAAAAAAGGAAACACAAAAACAAAACAAAACACCATTTTGGTGTTTTGTGCTCATCTCTACTCGTATGTTATTTAACATCTGTATGAAACCACTGGGGGAGATTATCAGTTCTTTGGGGGTTAAGTGCCACCGGTATGCTGATGATACACAGCTCTTCCTCTTGTTACTTCCGGATTCTAAGAGAGCTACTATCTCAACTTTATATAAATGTTTAGCTGCAGTAATGAACTGGATGAGGATGAACAAAATGAAATTAAACCCAGATAAGACAGAGGTGCTCCTGGTCAGAACAAGTGATAGGGATGCAACCTGTACTTGTTGGGGTCACCATCAACTTGAAAAAACAGGTACGCAGTTTGGAGGTGCTCTTGGACTCATTCTTGAGCTTGGATGCCCAGGTCACGGCTGTGGCCATGAGCAAATTTATACAAGTAAGGCTAAAACATAAGTTACGCCCGTTTCTTGAGAAACCAGCTCTGGCCACGGTGACACATGCCCTAGAGACATCCCAGCTAGACTACTGTAATATGCTCTACATGGGGCTTCTGATGAAAAGTCTCACTATCTACCAGGGAATTTTCCTGATAGAAATTAGATATGGGCATGAAACAAAAAAATATCATTTGGTTTCATTTCATTTTGTTGATCATTGCATTGCATTTCATTTTGTAAATAATGATTTTTTTAAAAATAAAGTTACGAAACAAAATGAGCAACGAAATGCTGCCACCACTTCCCCACAGCCTAACTGCACCAGTGAGGGTGCTGGTGCGGCCCAAAATTCAAAAGCCTCCCCTCCACCGCTCCCAAATCTCTGGTTCTACTGAGCCAGGTGAGGGTTGAGTAGTTGCCTGACCATCACCTAGCTCAGAAGAACTAGAGGGAAGCTTTCAAATTTTGCTGGTGCCGCGCAAAATTCAAAAGCCACCCTCCACCACTCTCCGATTAGGCTGAGCATTGATGTCAGTGCTTGCCCTCTCAGACCCTTGCTGTGTCAGGGAAGCCGCTGTCCCCCCTCCCCACAGCCTGAGCTAAACCAGCTGGCTGGCAGTGGCAAGAAGGGAGAGCAGAGCAGGGTTTTGAACTCCCTGCCGCCTGCTCCGCTCTCTCTTCTCACCACCGCCAGCCAGCTGGTTTTGAGTTTTGACAGCTTGGGATGGTGGCTCCCTGGTTCGGATTTCAAACAACAACAACAAAGCAGTGCAGTTCGGGCTGGGACGAAATGCTTGTTTGTGTTTTGTTTTGTAATGTTTAATTACTTAATGAAATGATGAAACAGTGTTTTGTTTTTCGTTTTGTGTCCATCTCTAATACAAATTTTGATAATATTAGTCTGGCAGAATTTGTTCTTGACAAATCCATGTTGGCTTCTAGTAATTACTGAATCACCAGAATGATTCATCATTACTACTACTAACGAGGAGAAGAGTTTAATTTGATCAAAAGAGATTCATTTTGGAATGATAATTAGATATGGAGAAGAAAAAGGTAATAATCTGGACACAAATAAGAATTTAAAAATCATTTTATAATTCTTTACATGTGCACGCACACACGCACGTGCGCGCACAAACACACGCACACACCTGCACTAAGCAGACCATTTTATCTCTAAAATACCAAACTGCCCCCTCATTAGCTCTCTAATCAACCCTGCAAAATCAAACTGCCTCTCTCATATCTCATCCATATTCATTCTCACCAACCAATCAGTACCTAAAATCACACAGGAACATTCCAACACCCAATTCTCAATCCTTAGAACCCTCTTCTTATGCAAGGAAACTTAACCTGCATACATCTATTCAAACATCAAAACACCAACATTAGACACCACAGTGACACACAAACACCACTCATATAGAAATTATCATACATATGTGTCTGTAACTGGGTCGCCCAGAATAGGACACACAGGCAGGGGCTGATCAAAGCAGAATAGAATAGTATGACCATTTCCCTTGACCTGGACACAATACTTCTGTTAACCATATTATCATTTTTGTTTCCACATATCACTCCCATATAGTTTGTTGTTTTCTGCAATGACCCCTAGATGTTCTTTCCATCTACTACAGTCAACCAGTTATCATGCATGCTACATTTGTGCACCTGGTTATTACTGTATAAATGTAAAACTTTACACTTAACCTTTTTGAAATTAAATACATTTCTTTGGGTCCAATGCCCCTGAAATCAGTCTTTATTTGATTCCTGGATCAGTTTCAAACTTCCTGTTCTCAACTATGTTGCACCATCAGGCCTAACCTTTCTCTACAAGAGCTTATCCACTCATTAATATCATCAATGGAATCCCCACTACTGGACTGAACTAAGTTTGGTAAAACTCTGTTGCTCCATGACTTGGGAATCCTTTTTAGGAACATAACATAAGAACATAAGAACAACTTTGCTGGAACAGGCCACAGCCCATCCAGTCCAGCATTCTGTCTCACACAGTGGCTCACCATTTGCTTCAGGGTATTCCCAAGCAGATGTCTTCACCTGCTTATGATTCCCTGCAAATGGCATTAAGAGATATCCTGCCTATCTCTCCAACCAGGAGGATGTCCTTAGGCATCCATAATGATAGCCATTGATGCCCTTGTTCCCTATAAACTTGTCTAACCCTTTATTAAAGCTGTCAAGGCTGACAGCTGTCACCACTTCTTCTGGCAGGGAGTTCCAGTGACCAGTGATTCTCTGGGTGAAAAAGTACTTTCTCTTATTTGTTTGAAATCTAGCACCCAAAAGTTTCATGGAGTGCCTGCTAGTTCTAGTGTTGTGTGATAGGGAAAACTGTTTTTCCTTATTTAATTTGTCCACACCGTGTATGATTTTATAAACTTCAATCAGGTCACCTCTTAGAGTGAAGAGGCCAGCCGTTGCAGCCTCAGATAGTAAGAAAGGTGTTCAAATCCCCTAATCATTCTGGTTCCCCTCTCTGCACTTGTTCCATTTCCATAATATCCTTCTGGTGGTAATGTGATCAGAACTGCACACAATACTCCAGATGGGACCTCACCATAGATTTATAAAGAGGCAAAATGACACTTAACTTATTTTCTATACCCTTCCTAATGATCCCTAGCATTGAGTTTGCTTTTTTCACTGCTGCGGCCACTGGGTTGACACCTTCATTGAGCTGTCCACCAGGACACCAAGGTCCCTTTCCTGGTTTGTTGCAGAGAGTTCAGACCCCATCAGTTTATAAACCTTATTCCCCCCCATGTGCATCACTCTGCACTTGCTAATGTTGAAGCTCATTTGCCACTGGTTTGCCCACTCCTCCAGTGCCAAGAGATCCCTCTGGAGCTCCTCACAATGTCTCTCAGTTTTTACTACCCCGTATAATTTAGTGTTATCAGCAAATTTGGCTACCTTGCTATTTACTCCTATTTCTAGATCATTTATGAAGAGGTTGAAAAGCCGGGGTCCCAGTACTGAACCTTGGGGAACCCCACTCTTTACCTCCCACCACTTGGAGAGGTCTCTATTTAGTACTACCCTCTGTTTCCTGTCAATTGGCCAGTTGCTGATCCAGGGCCCTTTATTCCATGACTGGCAAGTTTACTCAAGAGCCTTTGATGCGGGACCTTGTCAAAAGCCTTCTGAAAGTCCAGATAAACAATGTCAACTGAGTCTCCCTTATCCAGATGCTTGTTGACATTCTCAAAAAATTCCAACAGATTAGTGAGGCATGACTTGCCCTTGCAGAAGCCATGTTGGTTCTCCTTCAACAGCACCTTCTCTTCTATGTGCCTATTAATTTTATCTTTTAGGATGGTTTCCATCACTTTACTTAGGACAGATGTCAAATTGACTGGTTGGTAATTTTCTGGATCACCTCTGAATCCTTTTTTGAACGATTAGTGTTACATTTGCTACCTTCCAGTCATCAGGCATAATGCCTGATTTGAGGGAAAGATTAAGCATTTTGGCTAGGACATCAGCATTTTCATCTTTAAGTTCCTTGAGAACTCGTGGATGGATGCCATCCTGGTGATTTGTTAGCATTTAGTTTAACAAGACATGCAAGGACCTCCTCCCTGGTTATTTCTATCTCTGTTTTTAATTCTTCAGTTTACCTCCCTACGAAGATAGGCTCTGTTTGGGGCATGGGGTCTCTGTCTTCTTCAGTGAATACTGAAGCAAAGAATTCATTGAGTCTCTCTGCAGTTTGTTTCCTCTTTAATAATCCCTTGCCTTCCATTGTCATCTAATGGTCCAATGGCCTTCATAGTTTTGGAGGTATTACTACTGCTTGGTCTAGTTACCCCCCACAGAGCAAATAATGAGTCACATTAAAGTAAAAAAAGGTTTATTTAACTTTAAATAGAAAACAAATATTCCACATTAAACAGTCTGTATTGAAGAATGACATACTTGTTCCACTATCCCCTAAAGCTAGATGGTATGCATGAAGGTAAGACTCTCCTTTCAACAGCCATGAAGAGAGATTAAAACTGTCATTTTCCTGTCTGTTTAAGCAACAGAAGGAGGGGCATAAAAGAATGTTAGTATAGACTGACCAATAGTAAGTCAGATCAGGGTGATTCACATACCACATTCTGAGACTATTGATCTGCATACTCTAACACCCCTTCTCAGATCAATGTGTTTCAGAATCAATTAGATTCAATTTTGCAAAATATCCTAGCTGTCAGGGCGAGCACAGTTGTTCTGTCAAAAAAGAGGAAGTTAATGGCCAAGATGTATCTGCCTGTACAGTTGTACCTGATGGGAGGGGAAAGAGGAACCATGCACAGAAGAAGATTCTCTGACGGGAGGGAGGTGAAGAAGAGGTTACAATAGGTTATGGAAAGGGGTTCTGACTAGCCCAGACTGGTTGGAACCAGTGTGAAGGGAGGGGGAGTTGTCCTGGAGTAACCTTGGAGAATCCAAGAATCCTATATAAACCCCTCTCAAAGCACACTCAGGGTCCCAGAGCTTTAATTATAGCCTGGCACCCTGAACGCGTTCAGTAACTTTTTGATGCATCATTGTATGTCTTGTATTTTTGTGGTTTTCCTGTGTTGCTCAAATAAAGCCGCTTTGGTTTATCACCACCAACATTGACAGCTCATTTTGATTTATTTTTGGAAGAGCGAAACCCACTTCTTACAAGCCATACAATTTCATCACAAGCTGCTGCAACTGAGATGTACTCTGCCTCTGTAGATGAGCAAGCTATATTGCATTGCTTGCAGCTAATCCAGTTCATAGGACCATAGAAAAATACATATCCACTAGTAGATTTATGATCAGATATGTCTTCTGTCCAATCTGCATCTGTAAACTCCATTAGTATAGGATTTTCAGTTAATGATAATTTAAGTTTAAATGGTGCAATACACTTTAAATACTTCACCACCCTCTTAATCCCATTCCAGTCTCTTTGGGTAGGTGAACTGGTCCTTTGGCAAATAATGCCCACTGGCAATTAATGCAATATCTGGTCTTGTCATTGTAGCTAGATATAACAGTTTCCCTATAACTTCTCTCTATCCATGGTTGTTGGGTAAGAGTTCACTCAGTTCTTTCTGTTTATGAAAACCATTTTCCATATAAGTATGTATAGGATTAGCATCCTAGATTCCGAGATTCTCAACCAAGTCTATAATCTTTTGCTTTTGACTCAGAAGAAAACTTCTGTCTTCTTATCTGTCTGTTTGTATTCCCAAATAACAGCTGACTTGTCCAAGCTGCTTTATTTCCACTTCTTTGCTGAGACTGGAAATGATCTCTTGGGTGTCTCTCTGATCTTCACAACAAAGCATCAGATCATCCACATACGTTAGGATGTACACAAGTCTCTCATCTCTGTTTATTGTGTAGAGAAGGGATCTACTTTGCTTTTGATAAATCCTGGGTTTAATAACATTTTGTTAAGTTTTTCATTCCAAGCTTCCACTGCTTGTTTCAAACCACAGATCCCCTTCTGAGGTTTACACACTAGATCCTTCTTCTTGGTATCTGTGAATCCAGGAGGTTGTTGCATGTATAATTCCTCAGTTTCTCCATGCAAAATCCAGTTTTCACATCTAAATGTTCAACATGCATTTTCTTAGAAGCAGCTAGACTTAGAAGTTCCCTAATTGTTGTGTGCTTGACAACTGGAGCAAAAGTTTAATCATAGTCTTCTCCATACCTCTGTGAATAACTTTTTGGTACAAGCCTAGCTTTGTATCTTTGTACATGCCCATTTTCATCTTGCTTGGCTTTAAAGACCCATTCACAGCCTATGGCCTTCTTACCTACTGGTAATTTTGCAAGAGTCCATGTTTTGTTCTTTTGCAGTGAACTAATTTCCTTCTATGCTGCGACTTTCCATCTGTTTGCTTCTGCTGTGGGTAGCTGCTGGACTTCATCCCATGATGCAGCTTCCTTTGTTTGTGACACTCCTGCGAGGTAGGACAGTCACTTTGCTGCAACTCCCCTATTTGGTCTTGATGAATGTCTTGGGACTGGATCTGGATTTGGCATTCTCTGGCATTTCTACTGTTATTTCAGCCTCATCTTTTGTACCAGTCGCTCTATCATCTGTCTGGTGGAGTTACAATTTGAATATCCTCCTATCTCCGGGTTTCAGTGTCAGATGCATTTTGGAATATTGGATAGTGAAATTCAGCTAATTCTTTCATATCTTGACTTTCTCTGTGATATGCATTAGCATTCTGATCATTGACTTTTCTTTCATCAAAGTACACCACTCTGCAAATGTCAACTCTGCCCATTTTGGGGTATAGGATCTTGTATCCATTGCATCGCAGTGCATAGTCAAGTAAAACTCCTTCTTCAGGTCTGAGATCTAGTTTGGACCTTTTTTCTTTTGGTATGTGTGCAAATGCTTTGCATCCAAACACTCTCAAACGTTTAACACTTGGCTTGTGCTAGTGCCACAGTTCAAATAGTGTTTTGTTGACTGCTTTCGTTGGCAATCTGTTCTGCAGATAAACTGCTATCAATGCAGCATCTGCCCAGTATTTGTTAGGTAGTTTTGCTTCAATGAGCATACATGTGATCATTTCCATAACTGAAATGTTCTTTCTTTCTGCAGTGCCATTCTGCTCCGCCGTTTACAGCACTGAAAACTGATGCTGAATTCTTTGTTCTTTGAAGTAATTTTGCATTTGCTGTGAGATATAGTCTCCTGCATTGTCTGATCTCACAACCTGAGGCTTCCAGTTAAATTTGTTCTTTACCATGTCTACATAGGTCTTCATTGCATTGAAGGTTTCAGAGTTTTATTTAATTATATTAATTACACAGTACCTCAGAAAAATCACCAAGAAATGTAATAATGTACTTGTCTTCTCCTGCCGAGGATGGGAGGGGTCCACACAAATCTGTATGAATTAGCTGTAGTGGCTTTGTACTTCTTGTTTCACTTTTCTTGGGGAAATATGGTCTGTTTGCCTTTTCTTTCATACAAATTTCACACCTGGAATCACAATCAGCATTTCCATCAATTTCAATTCCTGTGATGAGCTGATTTTTTTCTGTAATTTCAGATTTGCATCCATTTGCCTATGCCCAAATCTCCTATGCTACATGACTGCAGTGTTGTCTTCTTTTCTCTTGTGAGCCATAATAGCTCCATATGGTTTCTCACAATTTAATTCAGATAATTAATTTCTCTGGACTCCAGTGAGATAAATCACATTTCCAAGTGAGACAGTGCAACCTACTTTGTCAAATTTTACTTTAAAGTACTTATTTATTAGTGTGGTTGCACTTATCAGATTTTCTGTAAGGTGTGGAACATACAATATTTCCTCTGCAGTAAGATTTTCAAATCCTTTTTGATTTTTGCATTTCAGCAAAACATTTCCTTCTCCTTGTTCTTCTAATACTTTTGCCACTAGCACATACTATATTTTTCACTGGACTTGGCTTTAATTCATTGAGCAAGTCAATATGTTTAACTAGATGCATATTAGCTCCTGTATCAAGATAGAAGCTAGATTTTAGATGACCAGTACAAAGACTGTACACATGCATTGCTGTTTTCTTTTCCTTTTGATTAGGATTCTCCCATCTTGCTTTGCTTTTACATTCTCTAGCAAAATGTCTTTTCTTTTTACAAAAATGGCAAATTAAAAAGAACCAGTTACTTACCTGTAAAGGTGGTTCTTTGAGTGGTCCTTCGTGAAGCTACACAGATGGCTTCAGACACAGCTGTTTTTGCACAGAATTATAAGAATTGCAGAGAATATTGTGGGCTGTTCACTCCCCACCCTAGAACAAATGTATACTACCAGGTGCCACTGTAAAGCATTAGATATATTAAGAGATCCATCACATCCTGGTCATCACCTCTTCGAGTTGCTGCCATCGGGACGGAGATATAGAGTACTCAGGGCAAAAACAAACCGTCTCAAAAATAGCTTCTTTTTTAGAGCAATATTGGCCTTAAACGGAAATCCTGGACTTTGAAGTCAGCTTATTTTATATGTCATATTTTAGTCATTTTATATGTCATATTATGTGTTGTACCTGTTTTTAAGTCTATGTGAAATGTTTTAAATGAGTTTTATATAGCAGCCACAAAATTTCGTTGTTCCTGAAAGGGGGCAATGACAATAAAGATTCCTTTCCTTTCCTTCCTTTCCTATTTATTCTTTGAATTATTCTTCTACTAACAAAAGCTTATGTGATCTGTGGAGTACTGGATTTTTCAGCTGTTTCCACACGAAATTAGTTTTCAACTTTTGTTGGTCTGTTGTCCTTCTTTGTCTAGCACATTAACATTTGGGTGGTTTGAGATATGGTTCTTTATGACATATGTTTTCTCATTTTTGACATTACCACTGCTACATTTTCTTGCAGAATTTAAATGTGTTATTTTTGTGGACCTAAAATTTCCAGGTCAGCATGGCTAGTAGGCTGCTGGATCAGGTAGTCCAAAATAGTAATGTTTCTGAGCCCTAGTTTTCTGTTGGTTTTACATATGGTTCTTTGCCTTGTATAGTTAATGGAAAGGTAGGATTAGAAAAAGTTTAAAATACATTAAAATAAATAAATTGAAATTGAGCAAAGGGATGACAGACAGAACATGACAGCTTTTGTTAATGCAACAAAGGGAAAAGACCAAGCCTCTAGCTTTGTGTGCCCTTTGTGCTAGACCCTTGCCCTTCTTCACTTGTAAAAGCAGCTGGGTCGCAGTGGTGGTGGTGGTAAGCATGCCCGAGTGACTAAAGGAAGTGAGGAAGTGAGGAATGCTTCCTTGCAGCAGGATAGGATCCCATGTTTAAAGGAGGCAGTAATAAATTCATTATTGAAATTACCTTCCCTGAATCCCTCTTTACTGGATAACTATTGGCCAGTCTCAAATATTCTATTTCTGGCAAGATACTTAAGAACATAAGAAAAGCCATGCTGGATCAGGCCATCTAGTCCAGGTTCCTGTATCTCACAGTGGCCCCACAAAATGTGTCTGGGAGGGCATTAGACTAGATATCTGTCTCCGGATACCACTCCCCTGCATCTGGCCCTTGAAGTACCCTGGTTTTAAGCCTGGAGATTACACATCTCCATCATGGTTTGTAACCTGTGATGGACTTTTCCTCCAAGAATCTTTCCAATCCCCTTTTGAAGGCATTCAGGCCAGATGTCATCACCACATCCTGCGGCAGGGAGTTCCACAGACTAACAACACACTGGGTAAAAAAACTATTTTCTTTTGTCTGTTCTCACTCTCCCAACCCTCAATTGAGTGGATGTTCCCTAGTTCTGGTATTTTGTGAGAGGGAGAAGAGTGTCCCTCTATCCATTTTACACATGCCCTGCATTATTTTGTACATCTCAGTCATATCCCCCCCAGGCGCCTTTTGCCAGACTAAAGAGCCCCAAATGTTTTAGACTTTCCTCATAAGGGAGGTTCCCCCAGCCCAGTAATCATTTTAGTCGCTCTCTTTTGCACCTTTTCCACTTCCACTATGTCTTTTGTAAGATGTGGTAACCAGAATTGTACGCAATAATCCAGGTGCGGCCTTACTAACGTTTTGTTCAATGGCATTATAATGTCGGCTGTTTTATTTTCAATCCCTTTTTTGATAACCCCTAGTAGAGATGGGCACAAAACGAACAATTGTTTGTTTCCGTTATTTGTTATTCGTTCCGTTACGTATTGAAATGACAAACGAAAATTGTGATGAAAATGAAACAAAACAAACAGAACCACGAAAATTGTGTTCGTTATGTTTCGTTTTTGTTACTGGCGGCGTGCAATGAAATGAGCTGTTTTAAATGTTAAAAAATGCCCTGGACATCCATAAAAATGCAGCAACCATTATTTATACTGCCTGATAATACCTACCGGGGGGTTGGGGTCCTTAAAACATACATTTATGTCTTTTCTCAGATCGCTGTATTTTTTTCCTTTAAGGGGAGTTAGGGGACATTGACCCAAAATGGCTCCCAGATGCCTAATATTGATTTCTTGGGTATTAAAACACCCTGGACATCCATAAAAATGCAGCGATAATGCGATAATTATTTGAAATTATTACCTACCAGGGTGTTGGGGTCCTTAAAACGTTTGTTTTTGTCTTCTCCCATCGTGATGTATTTTTCTTTTCCCTTTAAGGATGACAAAATGGATGTCACCACTCCAGCCACAACATGGAGGCAAGCCATGTGATGGGATCATGTAAATTCTTGGACAACTTCAACCAATAGCATGCCCAGGTGGCAGACTGGGCAGGTCTGGCAGCCACAGAGGGCATAAAAAGCTCTGGCAGCCCCCATCCTCCTTGCAGTCTCTGGTGGGAGTTAGGGTGGGATTGCTGTCTCTGCGACTCTAGCTTCAGTCCTGCAGCCTCCCTGTGTGTGTGTGTGTGCGTACCTCTTGGTGAGTACCCTCCCCTGCCCTGCAGTGCAGTCACTCTGCGGCTGCCTTGCACCATGGACAATGCCCGCCACTGCCTTTGCAGCCTCCCTGCGAACGTAGTCTATACTGTGTCTCTGCCAGCATCAATTTTTTTAGTGTTTTCCCTCTGGTCTGGGGCATTGGGGGATGCCCCCACATGGAAATGCTTTAAAAATCGCGCAAAAGCGGGTAGAAATGAAAAACGAAAAACGAAAAACGAAAACAAAATTTTTCCAAAAAATTCACGAAAAACGGAAACGAAATGAAATGGACCTCTCAACAACAAATGACAAATGAAACACCATTTTTTTAATTCGTGCCCATCTCTAACCCCTAGCATGGAATTGGCCTTCTTCACCACTTCCACAGAATGGGTAGACACCTTCATTGAGCTATCCACCAGCATGCCAAAATCTCTTTCCTGGTCCATCATGGATAGCTCAGAGCCCATGAGTTGACAGATAAAGTTTTGGGGTTTTTTTGCCCCAATATGCATTACTTTACATTTTTCCAACATTGAAACACATTTGCCATTTTGTAGCCCATTCCACCAGTTTGGAGAGATCCTTCTTGAGGTATTCACAATCTTCTCTTGTTTTTACCACACGGAAAAGGTTTGTGTCATTTGCAAACTTGGCCACCTCACTGCTTATCCCTGTCTCCAGGTCATTATGAACTGATTGAAAAGAACTGGTCCCAGGACAGATCCCTAGGGAACACTGCTCTTCATCTCTCTCCATTGTAAAAATTTCCCTTTGACACCTACTCTGTGTTACTCAACCAGTTCTCAATCCATAAGAGGACCAGCCCTCTTATCTCCTGACTGTCCAATTTTCTCAGCAGCCTTTGGTGAGGGACTGTGTCAAAAGCCTTCTGAAAATCCAGATAGACTATATCCACCGGTTCACCCAAATCCACATGCCTGTTGACTTTTTCAAAGAATTCTAAAAGTTTTGTCAGGCAAGACTTACCCTTACAGAAGCCATGCTGATTTTCCCTCAGCAAGGCTTGTTCTTCTGTGCTTTAAGATTTTCTCTTCGATGAGGCTTTCCACCATCATCCCTGGGACAGAGGTAAGGCTAACTGGCCTGTAGTTTCCCCGGTCTGGAGTGTGTGATGGTTTCTTAGCTCCAAGATTTCCTAGGGCAGTGTTGGCGAACCTATGACACGGGTGCCAAAGGTGGCACTCGGAGCCCTTTCTGTGGGCACCCAACATTACCCCTTCACAGACCACCTGTATTCAGGTAAAATTGCTGTATTGGCACTTTGCAAAAAAAAAAGTGGGTTTTGAACCGCAATTTGGGCACTCAGTCTTTAAAAGGTTTGCCATCACTGTCCTAGGGGAAGTAGATTATCTAGTCCTATTTCAGTCTTTACAGTGCTTCAGCCTGGTAATGGGACAGAGACAGCTTTGGTTGACTTAGTCTATGCAGGGAAATGGAAAGGGAGAACTTTGTCCCTGCTGGACCTTTCGGTGTATTTTGATACAAATGACTACCATATCCTTCTGGGGCACCTTTCTGGTATTGATCTTGGAAGCACTGTTTTTACATTGGGCCTGGTTCTTCCTAGAAGAGAAAACTCAGACGTTGGTGTTGGGGGATGCCTGATGCTCCAGCGATTTATCTGTTGGGTCCCCCAGGGTATTGTTTTGCAGCTGTGCTTTTTAACATATACATGAAAGAACTGGGAGTGGTTGTCTGGTGTTCTGGAGTTAGATGTCATCAGTATGCTGATGACACCCAATTCTATCTCTCCTTCCCATCTAATTCTGTGGAAGCTGTCTTGGTTCTAAATCATGCTTGATGTCAATAATGGGATGGATGAGGAGAAATAAACTCAAGAGAGTGGTGCTTTTGGTCAATCAGAAGACACATGATGTAATAAGGATACAATCTGTGATAGAGGGGGTTACTCTCCCGCTAAACTCTCTGATTTGCAGTTTGCGTCATCACTGATGCTGGATGCCCAGATATCAGTGATAGCCAGGAGTGCATTTACAAAGTTAAAGTTAGTCTGCCGTCTCTACCCATTCCTTGAGATGTCTGATTTGGCTACAGTGACACATGTCTTTGTTACATTCTGCTTGAATTATAGTAACACATTCTATATGTGGCTGCCTTTGAAATTTTGTCTAGTTCAAAATGCAGCAGCCAGGCTACCGACTGACGTCAGTTATATGGAGCATATAACACCTCTGTTGCCTCAGCTGCATCAGCTGCTGCCAGTCCAGTCCAAAGTGCTGGTCATTGCCTATAAAACCCTATATGATTTCGGTCCAAGCTGCCTGAAGGACTGTATGACCCATATAAGCCTTACTGGCACTTAGGATCATCAGAGGAGAACCTCCTCTTGGTTCTGTTACCAGTCCAGGCACATTTGAAGGGGACACAAAAGAGGTCTTTCTCTGTGGCTGCTCCCAGATTATGGGATGCTCTGTCTTAGGTTGGCTTCCCTGCCTTTATTCTTCCACTGAAAACAGAGGACCCACCTCTTCAGGGAGGCATTTTTAAAACAACATAAAAATAACAATCATAACTGAGTCCCTGAATGCCATATTTTAGTTGACTTTTTAGAGTTTTAAATCTTTTTAATTATTCCACGTATTTTAAATATTGTTATCATTAATTTTTAATTATAACTTATTGTATTTTAATTCTACTTTTTTAACACTGTGAGTGAAAGGTGTCCTTTGAATACATACATACATACATACATACATACATGCATACTATTAGGGTCACCATATTTTAGAAGCAACTTTAGTGCTTCTAACACACACACACACACACACACACACACACACACACACACACACACACACACACTGCTATTAAAAAGCAAAACAACAACAACAACAACAACAACAACAACAACAACAACAACAACAACAACAACAACAACAACAACAACAACCCCACAAAGAAGGTCTCTTGCACTAGCTGTGTTCAGACCGATGAAGCTGTTTGGATGAACAGCGAAACGTTTCTATCTCTCAAAAAAGAACTCCAGTAGCCATGACTCAACTCCCAGTTAAACGAACCTGGATGACTGAGAATCTTCACAGACGAACCCCACAATAAAATGAAGACTTTGAAAAGCTGGATCTATGTATATCTGTCTATGTGATTGTATGGGTTCAGCCTTCATGTAAAGGTTGGGGAAAGATAACTTTTGTATGATAAATAAATAGAAGGCTGTAATTTGTTCATGGGATATGCATGCATAAATGTGAAGGGAGGCAGGAGAGACACACTGGCCTCACTATAAGATTTAAGCAGGCTTAAGGCTGTGGTCTTATAATCATCTTGGAATAGCCCCCCACTCAGCTCAATGAGTAGGTATGCATAGGACTGCACAGAAAGCACAGTAATGTTCAGTGCATGTAACTCTGTGTTGGAATGTGGCCACAATCAGTTATCACTTTGACAAAATATAACTCAAGACATAGAATAATAAAGGAACAGCATGGCTACTATCAATAACGTTTTTATGTTCACTGTAGTCTTAAATGTGCTTATTCATACATAAATCCTACTCTGTCCAATGGTGCCTATTCTTGCCTATGTATGTCTAAAGTCTGAGATTTGGCAGAGCTGGGGGCTGGCTTATTGTTTCATCTTCTTTTTTATGATTAAATGGGTTGACATACAGTGTAGATTTTGGATTATTCCCTTCTTCTGTCTTCCTTCTGCTCACAAATGCTGGTAAAAGGCCACAGGCACCGAGGACAGCAGGGATAGCTGGCTGCCTGCCTTCTAGTTGTAGGTCTGAAGCCAGAAGAATCTATGATGGGAGCAAGGGGACATTTACAGTCTCTGGGCCCTTTCCCCTTCTAGAAGAACAAGGTCACTAAAGGTTATCGGAAGTTCGGTAAACTAGACAGACCCAGAACACACACACACACACACACACACACGTGTGTGTGTGTGTGTGTGTGTGTGTGTGTGTGTGTGTGTGTGTATAGATATATAAATTGATATAGATTGATAGGTACACATGATGTAGGGCACATGATGCTAATTTCAAAAACCAGGAGTGAGCTTTGAGAAAGGCGCCATTACCTCTGTTTCAACCTTGCCATCCTAATAGCAGTCTTTAATGCCATCTATATTAAAACCGCAGAATGTGAGCTCAAAATCATCAGCTAGTTTGGCAGGGTCCTTATTTCCTTCATATCCCCCTCACCAACAGTTTGGAAGTGAGACGGCTAATTTTGTGCCTGACAAGAAAGGATGGATCATTTTCTTGGATGTGGCTATCAGCAGACTCGGCGCTGGTACACTCTCCAAGGGAGTCCCCAAACTACAGGTTACTGGCAGGCAGACAAACTCACTGACAGCCATTTGTGACCAACTATGAAACACCATCTGCTCGAATTTGGGGGTGGGCAGGGGGTGGGGACGAACATATCCGGCAAGTGATACCATTGTGAGAAATTATTCTTCGATGTTGACAGACACACAGCAGTCCTAAAGAACAAACTCGAGTTGTTTTCTGTGTGGAGTGTGTGTATCTGTTTCTGTGTGTAAAAGAAGAGGGGAAGGGAAATATTTTTAAATTTATGAAAGCCTGATGAATGAGAATGACACACCCTAATTCAACATTTTTGTAAAAGTTTGTTTTTCTTTTGTGTTGTAAATTGGTTGTAAATTAGCTATCCTTTTTCATAATGACCCTAGATCCCGATTGCTATAGATAAATTGAAACTTTGGTCATTCCTATTCTACGATATTAAAATAAACTCTAAATACAGTTTAGATGTGAAGGTCTTCACACATCAGTTTGAAAAATGCCATGGAAATACAAATCTGTTCACCTTCTGAAAAGTTGCATTGCTCCATGATTTAAAGAGAAATTGCATTTGCAAATGTAAAGCTCTTCTAACTAGACATGGGCACGACTCGGCGAAATTGTCGTTTCCGTTTTCGGTTATCGTTTCCGTTACGTAACGGAAACGGTAACAATAATTAAGCCGTCAGAACTCGAACTCGAACCGAAAAAAGAAAAATTTGGTCGGGTTTTTCGTTTCTGTTTGTGGCATCGCGGCGATCGCGCAATGCGAAGCACAGAAAAAGTTTTTAAAAGTTTTTTTTAAAAAACCCTGACTCCCGGCCAAAAAAGCAGGCGAAAATATGCCTGCCTGAGGCTTTGCCACCTACCAGAGGGGTGGTTTCTGGGGGGTCCCCGGCCTCCCCCCCCTCATCTCCTGTCCTGGGCTGCTTGCACCAGGCTGGGGGGGGGTCATCCTCGTTGTCACCATGCCATGCGGTGGGGGGGATCCAAAATGGAGACCACAATTTTTCTTTTGAAATCATGGTCAAAAAACACACCAAATCACCACAGAAACATGTGAAATTTATTTATTTTAAATGCCTGAATTTTAATAGTAGCAACAGTGGGTTTTTTTATAGCAATAAAACGTTGTATTGATTTTATTTTATTTTATTTTAGACCTGCCCATTTGGGCTGGGCATGGGATGGGACCATGCAATTTTTTTTGAACCATTCCACCAATGGCATCGCCAGGTTTTTGACTGACACTTCTGGATGTCTCGGAGGGCATAAAAAGCCGAGGCACCTTCCAGAAATTGCAGACGGGTGTATGGATGTGGTTGAGGGAGGAGGGCTGGCTGCTGGTGCTGGTGTGATCCGATCGAGATTGAGGAGGGAGGCTGGAGGCTTTAGGATTTAAGTTAGGCAGGCAGGGAGGGAATTGAATTTAGAAAATAATTTATTTGATTCCCTGCAGCTTTGTCTGCTGAAGAGAATAGCAGTTTATTATTTATTTCTTCTCTGGCAGTTTGTGAGGGGTTTTTTCTGATATTGGATAAAGGGGGAGGTTCGACTGGGAGTGGGAGGTGTGGATTTATTTTAAATATATATTATATACTACCATTTATTTTCTATTTTCCCAACTTCAATTTGCTTGCACACACACAAATTTGGGGTGCAAGCCAAAAACAGAACCTCTATCCTAAGTGATATCCTAACTGCCCACTCACCCGTCCGCCCGCACCGCCACCTGCCTGCGGCCCGCGCCTCCGCCCGCCCACTCGCCCGCCAGTGGCCGCCGCCCACACATGGCCCCCCGCCACTGCCACCCGCCCGCACCTCCCCCCCGCCAAACCGCTCACTCCACCCCACCCGCCACCTAGGGAGCAAAAAAACCTAACGCCAGCCCTGATTGCGGGACGCCCCTATGCTCTGGGAAGTCAAATCGCGCTAAATCGCGGTGGAAACGACAAACGACAAAAGAAACGACAAATTTTTGAAAAAATTTCGTGACAAATGGAAACGACCCGAAACGGACCCGTTCCGACAAACGAAAACTCGAAACGTCATTTTTTCTGGTCGTGCCCATGTCTACTTGTAACATAATCAATGCAGGCAATTGACAATTATTTATTTATATATTTATTTACAAAACCTTTTAGCTGCCCCACTACCAAGTAGTATCTGGGCAGCAATTAAAGTCATCTTGGTGTTATATGCCAGTGATGGCAAACCTTTTAGAGATCGAGTTCCCAAAATGTGATTCAAAACCCACTAATTTTTCGCAAAGTTCCAGTGCAGCAATTTAACCTGAATACAGGTGGCTGTGAAGGGGTGATCTCGGGTGCCCACAGTAAGGGCTCTGAGTGCCACCTTTGGCACCCATGCCATAGGTTCACCAACACTGTTATATGCCATGCTACACCAAGTAAACTGTGCTCAGTGCACAGGACAGACGCAAAGCAATCAATGTAGAGAATAATCAGTACATATGCTAATAACTGCTACTAATACATTTCAAATGGAACAACATTTTGATAATCTCATTAGTCCCTTATTTTCACACACCTAGCCAAGCCTAGAGATAGCAAGATTTGTTGGAAAATGAAAAACTAGGGGGGGGGAATATTCCCCCCCCCCCATTTTTTACAAAGGTCTCCCCCACCCCAGAAAAAGGGGGTGGGTTGGATGGAGTGTGGAATATATTATTTTACAATGATAAACAGTATATCAATTGGTATAATGCCAAACCTTTATCTTTAGAGAGAAGAACATGAAAATGTGGCTAATGATGGAAGCCGAAGGAACGCAGGGACTCAAAAGACTCGAGATTTGGGGGGGGGGGGGGGGGGGGGTTACTTTAGTGGCAGATATAGAGCATGCTCCTCCCATGGACACCTGGAGTTTGAGGAAAAGCATGTGAGCTTGTGTTTTTTCCCCCACACCACTTCTCAAACTTGCATGCAGGAATCCACAGGTCCCCTCTTGACTCTCAGGCCCTCAAATTAATCCTTTGCTAATGGGTTGGTCAGGATATCTGCTGACATCTCTTCAAAAGCATAGCAGATCACCTGAATGACCCCTTTCTCTGTCAGGTCACAGACCAAATGGTAGCTCATGCCAATGTGTTTGATGCGTGCATTCATCTTCTCACTGGCGACAGTTTGATGGCATTCTGGCTATCTTCCATTCCCTGTGCTGGCATCTTTTCATCTATTTCCACGTCCTTGAATAGCATCTGCAGCCATAACACTTCTCTTCATGCTTTTACTGCAGCAATGCATTCTGATTCCGTGGCAGATGGAGCTGCAGCATCCCCTTTAAAAGCTGCCCATGGGATAGGTCTTCCTCCAGACATGGGCAGCAACCCACGGGTGGACTTACAGCCTCTTCCCAGTTTGCATCTTTATACCCTGCAAACTGTGGGTTGTTGCTGCAGATAACCTGAGATTGAGGACCATAGGTCCTTTCAAATCCCTAGCCACTCTCCTGTCTAGTCACCCATTGTTGGCAAACGAACTTTTCTGCACAGTGTTTCTACAATAGCAGTTATCTTGAGTCCAATAGTGGTTGTGAGGTTCACAGGTATTCCCATAGCTGTTCTGTACTTGCTAATGTTTTGCACAGGTTCCGTCTCCTCTCTGCTTTTTAAAAAGTCTGAGTTCAAGGGCTTTGTTCAGTGAGGACACCTGGAAGACCCAGTGTCTCTACAAGCTTGATGATCTTTTGCCTTTGATTGGAAAAATCCATCTGCTTCCTTCACAATATGAATGCTCAAATAACATGCAGGATTTCCTTATTTGGTTTTCCATTTCTTTGCTAAAGAGGTGTATAGTCTCCCTGTACTCTTGATCTTCCTGGGTTGCAACTATCAGATCATCAGCATGGGCCAAAATGAATGTCACCTGCCCTTCTTAGCTTCGAATGCAAGGGCAGGCCTGCCTCAACTTGCTTGAAGGTGTGCTGTTGCAGCTTCTTGTTCAGTTTTTCATCCCGGGCTCTTCCATCCATCTAGGTCTCCCTTCAGTTTGCACATGTGTTGTGGTTGCTTCTGGCTGGTGAAGCCTAGTGGCTATTCCATGCATATCTCTTCAGCAACCTCTCCATGCGAGGATCCCGTTTGACCTCTAGGCATCTAACATGCATCTTCCTGGAGGCAGCTGCCAATGGGAGAAATCTTTTAATACTGTGCTTGACAACGGGAATGAAGCTTCCAGCCAAGTCCCCCCCCCTACTGCTGCGGGAAAACCTTGGCCACAAGCCTTCCTCCATAACTTCCCCTTCCCCTCCGGGGCCCTGCTTCACCTTGAAGGCCCACTTGCACCCAGTGGTTCCCTAGTGTGGTGGCAACGTCATCCCCTGCTCAAAACCCCTTCTTAGCCTTGCATACAGGAATCCACAAGTCTGCTCTAGATTCACAGGTTCTCAGGCTGGTCCTTTTCTAATGGCTTAGTCAGGATGGCTCATTCTTACACAGGGCTTCCAATCATTTCCTTTGTAGATTCTCTCCATTTGATGGTTTCAGCAGCTGGCATCTGTTTTTTCAGGTCGATGGCTCAGTAGGTAGCATCAACCTTATTAGGTAGGACAGGTATGGTGCTCACATGGGCAACGAGTCTCTGAGGACCAGTTCTGGAATATGGTGCAGCATCAATGTCTCAACAGTCTCAACCTCTTCCCCTCCTCCAAACCCAGTGCCCTTCTTTTGGAATATTGCTCTGTTCCTCTATTTTGTCTTCCTGCTTCCTTCGAAACATGCATAGATTTTTAATTATTTTGATACAAGGAGAAATTAAAAGAAATGTTTCCCTTTCTCTCTTCTGCATGAAGAAATGCTGCTCAAAAATAATCCAAGTGTGGAACATATAAAGCAAAGTAAAGTGTGATGCTGTACATAATGCCCTACAACACTTCATGCTCTCTCTGGGCAGTTTACAATTGAAGTATGCAGGCTACACATTGCACCCCCACCCTCACAAACTGGGCATTCATTTTACCAGACTCAGAAGGATGGAAGGCTGAGTCAACCTTGCGCCAGCTACCTGGGATTGAACCCCAGTTTGTGAACAGAGTTTTGGGTACAGTATAACCGTTCAACTACTGCACCACAAGGCTCCAATATAAGAAGCAAAAATGTCAGGGTTTTTTTAAGAAGCATTTTTTCTCTTTTTGTTGTTTCATTAGTATTTACAGCACTGCTTTATTAATATGCACATTCATGCAGATTTTATTAACTATTTTAGAAGAAGGGAATGGTAAACCACTTCTGAACACTTTTTAATCTAGAAAAAAACAGGGAAAGCTTGTCATACGTCTAGATCAGCTGGAGAGCACATAATTAATAAAATGTTAATTACCCCACTGAAGTGGTTCAAATGTTTCACAATGACTAGATCGTGCATGAAGTTTCCAGAACATGCCAAACACTCTTTGTTTTTCCTTTATACAAGGAAGGAATATGTCTATGAAAACATATTGTTTATGCTTCAGTATGAATTGTTATCCAGAGCTCTTTCTAAAGAGTAGTTAATGCTGTGGCATGCACATTTACATTCATGTTATCCATCACAGAAGTTTCACCTCCCATAAAGGGCATCTCTCATGATTTGCAGGAGGGGTATCTTGCTTGCTCATTAACTTGAATAAGGCACTGAGCCAATGACATATGCCAGGTCCCCATTCTCTCCCTCTGGCCAGAGAACTAGCTCTCCTTAAAGAGAGAGAGGGAGGGAGAGGGAGGGGGGAGACAAACCTTAATAGTCTTATGATTAAGTAATGAGAATTGGCATCCAAAGAGTTGGAGGTTCAGCTGATCTTGCACTATTTTTGGTAGGTCCTGGCAGACTATAAAGTAGAATGTTGGGAAATAGAAGAGGCAAAAGGCAACAAGCCAAAGACTAAATAATAATAGAAGAAATACAGACCTTGTTGTGGTCATCCATGACTGCTGGCACCATTTTCTTGGTAGAGATGTTATTTCTCTTCTGCCCCACCTCACCCCAATTAAGACAGAGCCTGTAAAATGTTTTTTTATTATTATTATTGTACAATCAGGATCAAACTTATCTCTAATGAGCACAAGGAGGCTTGCATCCTCTGTATTTTATCTTTACAAGAACCCTGGAGGTAGATAAGTCTATGAGAGAGAGAGAGAGAAATTGAGCACTACTACTGACTACCTGGATTGGATCTCCAAGAACCTTAACTGCAGTATACCACTTTGGTGCCCTGGGTGTATCATACATGGCAGCTGGAAATATGCCCAAATATTACATTTGATCTTCTTGGGAGTTTGTGAAAGCGGATCATTTTGAACAGCTGTTTTGTTAAGGTTCATCTGTTAAAATGCAGGTTTTACTTGAGGGTCTGATTTACAGTTTAGATCCTACTCCGATTTGGACTGAGTCTGACCCAATCTCACTCCCGTACCTGTATCTACATTCATGTGAATCAATGTTCCTCCCATTAACTTCCATTAGGAAACCGCAATAAACACACAATTCCTGGGGGGGATGGGTTCCACACAAGTACATGAAATCTGGAGATATTCCTTTCAGGGCGGATCTGGTCTGGTAAACTGTAAAGAAGCAGCTTCCCTGCTTTCTGAACAAGATACTCCCCTCCACACACAAAATAAAAATTAGGAATAATTAAAATTTGGTACATCCAGTTTCTACAATGTCTATACTGCCAGTCGAGTGTTCCATCCTGTCACCCTATGTTGTTGTTTTTCTAATAAATCGTGGTTGCTTTATTGTTAGGAGCTACATGTAACAGCCTCTAAAAGTGTCTGCCCTGTGGCAAGAGCAATATATTGGGATGTTCAGTGCTGAGGTATCAAAAAAAAATAGGAGGGGTGCCTCCAATTTGGGCCTCAGTCCTCCCCCCACCCACTCCTGGCCCCTGGGTCTCTAATGGTCCAGAGCTGTACTGTGTTGAAGGCTGCAAATCTAATAATAAAGCAGAATTGAAATCCTGGACTCCAATATAGTTTGCTGTTTTGTGGCTGCATCTGTGCACTGAAATTTATTTTATATGTGTCACAGGGAACACACATGCATGCACGTGTGTGCGCGCACACAGGGTAGACACAGAGGACAGTAGAGAGATACAAGCCTACTGAGGACACAGCACAGGCAATGGCTGTGAGAAAATACACTCTGTTTTTATCATCACAGACTGAACTCTAATTCAGCCTAAAGGGGGGGGGGGGACTGGGAAAAGAGAAGAGAACAAGAAAGTGGCTTAATAAACCTAAACTTCTACTGTTAGATGAAAACACGAATACAAAATGGATACACAGATTCAAATAAATAAGGGTAAGTAACTGTTGAACTGTTACATGGTGTGGCATAATTAATAAAATAGAACTGGAACTCAGGAGACCAGGGTTCATATCTCCACTTGGCCATGGAAACTCATTTGGGTGGGTAGGTTCAGCACTGGTACAGCTGCTTAAAATACCTAACTTAGCTTGAAATCCTTATTGGGGTCACTGTCAGTCAGTTCCGACTTGAGGGTACACCTCAAAGGAAGGTTGGCATTAGGATACTGGTAGGATGAAGTTAGGAGAAAGAGAAGCTAGCTGAAGTTAGAAGAAAATAAACTAGTCAAACTAATTGCCGGCAAAACCTACCAAAGCTCATCAGAATGTGTGCTTTTTTTTAAACTAATAGACTTGAGAGAGAGAGAGAGTTGTCCTCTGCCCCTTGTAACTGAAGGGTGCTGATGAGATATTTGTCTTCAGTTGAAAACTAGATCTGTTGATAAACAGTATTCAAAATCTATCTTCTTCCTACTTTTTCCACACTCTTCTATTTTCCTTATAGAATGCTGTTGGACACACATTGCCTTAGCTTTTAAAATTCTTTAATATAGCTAAAAGTCCAGATGTCTGAACTCGACCAAACCATTTTCAGGCTGGGCTGGTTTGATCTGAATCAAGCTGAACTGGATCCAGTCTGGATTGGCCCAAACCAACCCAATTCATTTGGGGCTTTGGTCAAAGCTGTTGCCAGGCACTGTTCAAAATAGTTTCTAACAAAGTGTCTTCTGTTGCTTTGTATCAAAGAGGGTACTAGGAAGGGGGAGATCAACAAACCCACGTGAGCCACAACAGTGTTAAAATCAACAACATTACTGTCATCTGTGTGGTAAGGAGGGGGCTGGAGGGACACCTCATGTTACACCAGAAGGCCAGTGTGACTTGCCTAAGGGCATTGCAGGCCCATGACAGGCGAAACTGGGAAAAGGAAACAGGGAAGCCGTATGATTTAAATATGCTTTCACTTATGGTTATGTAGCCTGGAAAAAAAACCCAATAACAAATCTAAACATTAGTCAGTAGAATCAGGTGATGATTGGCCCTTGGCTGTCTCAAGGGGGGCAGGGAAATGGTTCGTGCACCTGCCACCTAATTCAGTTTAAAACCTGACACATTTACCAAGAGTGGGCTGGCATAATGAAGTCCATTCAGGCTGTCACTGGAGTCAATAACTTATCCCCAACTGCTTTTGTTTCCGAGGCAGCAGCGCCTCTGATCAGCCTGAGGTACTTATTCAAGTAAAATTTATTTTCAATTGGAGGCCATAATACAACTGGCACAAGCCTGGCTTTGATGGAGGCCCTTGCTGGAGGCAAAACTATTGTTAAAGTTTGTGTCCATTGTCCTGGCTCTTTGATGTGTCAAAGCTGGCTTAACAAGCTGGTTGAAACTGTTTCAGATAACAGGTGTGTCCTTTGAGGACACAGGCACATATTTCAACTGGTTCAGAAAGACTCCTCCGGTGGTGGTGGTAGTGGTGGTGGAGATGGAGAGCAGCTCAAGATTTACACGCTGATTGGTGGTGATCCATATTAACTAGCTTTTGAACAAGAAGACTGCCCCAGTTGTTAACTTTCTTGCATTGCTGTGTGCCTGTATTCAGAAGATAATTTAGAATACATTTGCCCTGGTTCACATGGATGTGTACAATTATTTGTAAGTAAGATAGCGTGTATTTATTGATGTACTTATGTATTTATTGAAATGCTTGTTTAAAGACCACCCCTGCCTGCGGTGGGGGGGGGGGAGAATCAAAGATGAAACTGATTTATGTTTGTAAACAGAAATAAAGAACTGTTAACCCGGAGAAGGAATAAGAAAGGATGATTTGCGTGTTTGAAAACTATTTTCATAAGCATAAAACATGTCCCATTAACATAAAAATTGGCTGTACATGCACAAAAATCGAACACATGTTTAAATATCCAATAGAGGATTTTTGTTTGAACTTGTAACATCATAGACCTATATTCAGCTTTTACCAGATTTCTTTTGGTTTTTATATTGTGTTACTAATTTTATATTGCTGTTTACTGGACTGATGATTAATTGTGATTTCATGGCTTCCTCTCTTTGTTCCCTGTCCAGAGCAGGGGGTTGACACTCAGTGAGACAGCATATAAATTGACTGACTGAAGGAATAATCATTGGATTTGCAAGCAAATAAATCTTGGTTATGTTTTGGCAAGCAAAGTATGAATCAGGATCTGGTCCATTCAACCACTGTTAGTTTTTGCTAGGGCTGCACAGTCCCCATATCGGCCTGAAGTCCTCCAAGACATTGAATCTTAGTACCTCTCTAGCTCAAATTACCAGGAGCAGTTTGGGAGATGTTAGCAAACGCTATTTAATCCTTTATCTTTTTTTACCTTTACTTCCTGCCACACCTACCCTAGGCTGACTGGTCTTGTCTCTCTTTCAACCTTATGCCCTCTTGATCTAGTTAGGATAAGGATCCATCTGTTTCTGTCTTAAAAGTAACTTTCTCCATCAAAGTCAGCTATTGGATTTCTACCCGCTTCTTATGGTCAGCAGTGGGAGTAATGTGTTGTTATCTATGCTGAACTTGCTCCGATAGGCTTCTGTCTTATAGCAACCCTGTGCAATCTCCAAAATGTCTTGGCCTCAACTGCCCTTCTACCTCAACTGCCATCTCATAGGGTAGACTAAACTAATATGCAGCATTCCCCATCTAATCTCAAAACTTGCTCAAAGTTTTGGAATGCACTGCATCCTGATAAACTCCACAGTGATTTGTGCCCCCATTCAGTTTGTGTCTTGGACCAGAATCAATTTATAAGGTTACCAGTCACTTATGTCCAAGAATCTGAAGAGATGTAACTGTTATAGCTCCTGAACTAAACTTTCAGATTGCCATATTGTTGAATGCATGTTGTTATGTATTTTGTTCTGTTTTGTTAATGCAGCAGTATATAAATAAAATACAGACAGAAAGACAGACAGACAGACAGACAGACAGACAGACAGACAGACATATATTTCACACTGATGTACATGACATGCTAGACCAAAGCGGAAAGTAGATCTGCTGAACTTACATGAGTTAGTTTCAAGTAGAAAGAAAGAAAGAAAGAAAGAAGAAGAAAGAAAGAAAGAAAGAAAGAAAGAAAGAAAGAAAGAAAGAAAGAAAGAAAGAAAGAAAGAAAGGAAGGAAGGAAGGAAGGAAGGAAGGAAGGAAGGAAGGAAGGAAGGAAGGAAATAAATGGATCGGTGAAGTGATTTTTGTCTCATCTGATGAAATTTGTGCTCTAGACACAAATTGTTTTGTAAATGCATTTTGCTTCAGTTCAGAACCAAAACGAGGAACTCCACTTCAAGCCAGATCTCATACAAATCCAAACTGAGCTGATTCAGTTCAGAACTTGGTAAGCATCCAAAGATGGTGTGCAGTTCTTGTTTCTGTCTACTAGTCCAGCTTCAGATTAGGAGGCTGATCGTGCTCCAGAGATTGTGTGGAGCAAGGGATTTGGTTAGCATGTCTTAAACTGATGCATTCAATAGCAGGGTGAGTCCTGGCAACTCACTGTTGACATTCAGGTCCTCTTCTGTTTTCTGGTAGGTCAGCTTGGAGCATCAACACTTATTGATTGAAGGTCAAGGTTTTCCCACTGATTAATAGGGATAAAAAGAATACCTCTTCTATATGGATGTTCTTTCTCACCATGAAGACTAGGTGTTGTTTATTAATTTGGACAACTTAGTGCAAATGCTCTTTTCAGAATCCTCAGAATTACATTCTGTCTCTCAATACTGAATATGAATATAATTTCTGAATTAAATGCTTATAAACCAGTCAGTTAATTTTTCATCAGTCCAATTTGCCTGCTGGACCAAACATATGAGCAAAGTTAGAAGTGGGGGAGGGGGGAAGATAAAATTTTGGAATGCAACAAACTGGGCAGTGAGCACTGGCACAAATCATTGGCAGCATCGCTGGACATGTGTTTTCTACTGCAGTTCAGAGAACAATGCCTCCTTTCCCAGCTCAGATGAGACAGATATGAAAAACCCAGTGCACAGGAAAAGACGGCAGAAGCAGATTCTGAAACTGCTATAAAAGAGTCTTAATGTGTGTGTGTGTGTGTGTGTGTGTGTGTGTGTGTGTGTGTGTGTGTGTGTGTGTGTGTGTGTGTGTGTGTGTGTGTTTAAAAGTGGATTTAAAAGTGGATTAATCAGAAATAAATATTTGAAATAGAGCAAGTTTAAGGAAATACATGAATGACATCTCAAACCCAGGAAAGATGGGTCTCCAACTTTCTCTTTGGCAGATTTCGGAGATAAAAGGGTAGGGTGGGGGATCTCACATTAATCAGGGGAAAGGGAGGAAGGGTGAATTATGGTGCTTTGTCCAGCCTGATGTCAGCCTTGCTGAACAAATGGTATAATTCTTCCCATCCACAATAAAAGGAAACAAAGGTGTCCTTGAACGCTATAGGGATAGCCCGGCTTCTCTTGATGATGGTTGTTTTTAATATTTTCTCCAGGATATGTTGTTGTTGTTGTTGTTGTTGTTGTTGTGTCAGTACAGTCGTGACTGACTCTTCATGACCCCATGTCCATGGATGTGCTATTGTAATGGTATCAAAAACATCAACGGAGAAGAATTACAAATACAATTTTTCCAATGGAAGGTGAAAGGGGAAAATTGCCCTTTTTTGTAATTAAAGCTATTTCCTCTAGACACCCCCCTCCCCAATGAAACTTACAGTACAGTCATTGGTGTGCCTGATGAAAAATAGCCCTATTAACTTTCACAGGGCTTACCACATAAGTTGGTACAGGTTTGTCGCATCAATGGGCTGGGTTCAGATTTATTCAGCAGAGACTCATTAAAACGACTAACTTAAGTCCCATTGGATTAACTTCAGGTTGCTTGGTGGCTGTCCAGCTGGCTCAATGTAGATCCCCGCTCAGAATGTATAGGGTCCAGGGGACAAGGCAATGACTTACAAGTTAGCCCCATGGACAGTCAAGAAAACTGTTCAGGAAATGCCTTACTACCCATTATTTATAGTTTTTGTTTTCCAGGGAGGACTAGACAACTCATTTTTGTTTTAATTTTTGTGGGAGTATTCTTTTATTGCTGATGATGATGTTTTGGGGAGGGATGTTTGGTTGCTTGGTTGCTTTGAAAACAGAGCTGTCTAAAATCTAAGAACGCTGAAATAAAAACGGATTGGCCAACGACTTCCATACAGTTCGTGCCTCATCTTATGGAAATGAACTTGACTAAGGGAGATTTAATAATTATTTAATAATTATTCTTTTAGAAACAAACTTTCAAGAGGGTTTCCCGAGGAGGGGGCCCGGGACGGTTGTCTGAGAAATCGGATTTTCCTGTCTGCAGGTGCGGTGCCGTTCAGCGAGGTTTCCTGAGCAACACCGATCGAGGTAACTTGATGTCAACAAGAATTCGCCCAGGAGACCTGGGCCTTAAAGAAAAGGCAGGATCGCTGGCTCCTCCGCGCTCGGAATTGCCCAAGGAAGAGATGGCCGATCAAGGAGGACGCGGTCCATTCCGCACTGCCGGCTTGCCTTTCCCCACCGCGACCCAGGCTGTGAGGTCCGGCCCTTCCAAGCCCTCAATCTGGCCGAGAGACCCCCGAATCCTCCCGCCACTCTTCTCCTTTTTGGAAAAGCCAGCACCAAGGGCGACGTGCCCTTGGCTGACAGTAGCCGGGCGCCGCTTGCCCAAGTAGCAAACGCCTGGAAAGACGTCCTCTTAGGAAGAGATGAGCGAGACGAACGGGAAGGAGAAGCAGAAGCACCCCCCCCTCTTGTCTTTTTCCTTGGAGAAGGAGGAGCTGGGCTCTCCACCCCACCGTAGGACTAAGTAACACCAACAAGGGTAGATGCGCTGAATGAATGAGACTTGTTAGATCAACGCGGGGTAGATTTAATGTGTGTACTCCAGCCCAAACGAACAACTCGGCCCGACTCAAATATTTCTAGTTTGGTGCGCTCAGCTAGACCGGATGCGCTGAGTCAACTGCCATGTCCTAAGACAGCACAGATACAGATCCTTTTTAATTAACTTTATTTGCAATTGACAAGTTGACCTGAGGTGAGACTATTTTGTATTTTGACCACAAAACCAAAACCCGGAGCATTTGGAGCCACGGGGTAGGGGAGACCTATCCAAAGGTGCCAGAGTGCCACTGAACATTGGGGGATTCACTTCCCAGTAAACACTCTCAGAAGCAGGACCTGGGGGGGGATCATTTATTGGAAAAAAAATTCAGAACCATTATACTGTTGAAGTATCCATCGGTGGCCTCGATCTGCATCCGATTATGTAAAAAAACATATTTACTTAAAAGACACCGATTTTTTTTAAAAAAAAAACTCATTAGGAACCCACAGCAGCGAGATTCTTAACGAGGTTTTCTCAATTGCACAGGGATAAATCTGCCTTGGGTTTCGGCGGCGAGTAGCAAGGAAGAGAAAGACCGCTACAGGAACGTCGAAGTTGGGTTGCTTGGATGGTGCCGATAACCCGCTTCCGATGTCTGTGGAGGGGTTGGGGTGGGGGTGGGGAGATGTACACACAAAAGGGAATAAGGTGTGGTGGCGTCTGTCTTGTCTGTTGGTTGTGCAGCTTAATCAGTACCTGCTGTCCGCTCAATACCTGATCTCAAAGAGGAAGGCTGGTCGCCTTCAGGGGACCGGTTGGAAAAGGTCGACCAGAACTTGAACCATGTGTTGAAAGTGGAATATCCGATAAACGAGACAGGAAGTCATGAACGACCGATGGGCCGGTGTGAGTCGAAAAGGACGAGCTTCTTCATCAGATCTCGTGCGCGCGTGCGTGTGTGTCACGAAAAATGAGCACTCACAAATAGAGTAGCAGGTCACTGTCGCCTCCGAATAAAACACATAGGGCTCTTTCTCAAAAACGAGACCCTGCCAGGCCTTAAGTGAACCCAGTTACTGGCTTCTTCGACCTTTCTTTGCTTCGCAGCTTCGGTTCTACCAGGTGGAGCCGTGCGTTCTTTCCTCTTCTCTTTGGGAGCCAGGGCAAGGCGAGCGAAATGAGGGAAGCCATTTGACCTGGCGGCTCTCCGTTAACGTGAAGGGCCGTTGTCTCCCTGTTCGTTTTCGCCACTTCGTTCTCCTCCTCGCCCACCAGCGGGGACAAAACGGACCGCCGGCGCTCCGTGGCTTCCGTCTCCTTCAGCCGTCAAAGCAGCCTCTTGCGCTTCTGAAAACCACCTTGCCAGGGACCCATCTGAGATGCTATGAAGATAATGGTCCTGCCCATTGACGTCGCTACAATGCAGGATAGTTGTAAAATAAGGACTGCGATAATAACGGGAAAAGAAACGTTTGACAAGTAGAAAAAGACCCACGGTGCCGGTGAAGCCCGGCCACAGTTACTGGGAAGGAAGTTCCATCCTTGATTTCAAGGGCACTTACCGGAGAAACAAGGAAGCCAGAACCTCTGTCATGCGCCCCCTCTGTTCCGCCAGACGCCATATACTTTTATTAATACGGCCTTGAAAGTCCTGTGCATTTATGCAAATGATACGCTGCCTTTGTATGGGGTGGAAGGAAAAGTGGTGGTGCCGTGGGGAGGGGCGGGCCAGATATGACAACAGGGGAAGACAGGTACAACAAGAAACCAACTAACTTCTCGCGCCTGCTCTGAATCAAGAGGAGGATTCCCGAGTCTTCCGTGCCCAGCATCAGTACATTCGTTGCACCATAATTACTCCCTATGTTCAAGGAGCCGGACCCACAGACACATTTCCGGGTTAAGCCTCTTGACTTGCGTTCCAGATGAACGTTCTTCGCTATTCAAATGTTTTCCCTCAAGCTGAGTGGGCAGAAAGAGGGTGGTGGTGTCCACCCACAAATACACGGCCACCCCGTTTTCCTGACAAGTCCACCTCATCATACTGCCTGATGGATCTGTCCTTCCCCACCCCCATGTGAGAATTCGGTACGTTTCGTCTTATCCGGCGAGGGGAAAGGGGGGGTGTCGTTTCTGCTACCTACTCAAAGCAGTGGTGCCTCTTGCACAGATGACAACAAGCCTTCTTGTGCTGCAAACTTAAAATGAATCAGCCGATCGTTCGGGAGATGCTAAAACACCGAAAAGTACCCAACCCCCCAACCCTTGTGTCACTGGCGTGGCATTGCTATAACCAGAAAGACAGCCGGGTCAGCCTGTCTTGTCGCACGCTAAAGAATAACAAGCTGCACTGAAAATAAGGTTTCGTGGACTGTCGCCCACGTCTTCTTAGAACAAGACTGGGGTGGGCGTTGGGGGGGGAGAGAAGCAAATCAAGGGAACTTGATTTACAAGTGGTCGATTCGCAATGTAATACCGCGGCTTTAGCAACAAGACTCTTGCGATCTATAGTGTAATCGGAGACCATTCGCTGAGTATATAAGGTTAGAAAACTTGGGAAAGAGGATTGTCTGATTCATTGGAACTCCGACTCGACGGGGCGATCTTTTTGCAGTATGTCTGTGAAGATTCTCAGTCATCCAAGTGAGTTTATCTGGAAGTTGAGTCATGGCTCCTGGACTTCGTTTTGAGAGAAAGAAACATTCCTCTGTTCATCCAAACAGCTTCATCGATGAAGAAGTCCAGGAGCCATGACTCAACTTCTAGATCTTCTTGCAGCGCGCCTCCGACAGACGAACTGAAAGCGGCGCGGATCACCCGCTAAGCCACCGAGCCTGGCACTCTCAGCAGCTCCGCAGCTGGCCGCCTTCAATGCGCCTCCCCCCCCCCCGTCTGCGCAAATCAGCGCGGCTTGCGGATTTGCATGTCGAACGGGATTGGGCAAAGGGACCAAAAGAGGAGGCGCGCGAGACGCCCCGCGCATCGCGGAGGAGGAACTCGATTGGCTGGAGCGGCAGCTTATAAGTGGGAAGTCGCAACTCGAGGAGGAGCCCCGCCCCTGCCGCTGGCTGGGAAGTGGGGGGGGGTCCGCCACGGTAATCCCAAGGACTGTAGCCCCGCAACTTGGCGGAAATGTTAGCGAACTCCCACTCTGATCCTCCCTTTGGCAGGTTTAATTAGGAGGTGCCGCCGAACTGGAAGCAGGGCCAAAAAAAAACGAAGAACCAAAGGATAATCATGGCATCAGGTGGATTGTTCTTCTCGCTAATTTAGGCTGTCCGAATATTCATAATTTAAGCAGTTTTGGAAATAGGGAAGAAAATTGCAGACTCGCCCAATATTCTACCAGAGGAATATTTCTCAGGATTTAGAACATAAGAACATAAGAAGAGTCATGCTGGATCAGGCCAAAGGCCCATCGAGTCCAGCTTCCTGTATCTCACAATGGCCCCACCAGATGCCTCTGGGATCACATGAGACTAGATATCTGTCTCCTGATACCACTCCCCTGCATCTGGTCCTTGAAGTACCCCAGTTTTACGCCTGGCGATTACACATCTCCATCATGGTTTGTAACCTGTGATGGGCTTCTCCTCCAGGAATCTTCCCAATCCCTTTTTAAAAGCATCCAGGCGGATCATATGTCCTTCTTAAAAGACTTGGTGCTTAATCGAAGACATTTTTGTATTAGATGCCTTTCATAGGATGGACGAGTGGATCTAGATTAAATCTAGCTACAAACTGTTAGGAGGGCCGCCAAGCAAAACCTTCTGAAAACTAGGCAGATTTACTCGAAATCAGTGCTTCCAACTCAGAAGAACTGTTATGGGTCTGCTAAGCCTCTGCTTTTGTTTTGGTTACAAAACGAGGGTCATCATGCGGCGGCTGTTCTGAAGCGACTTCGCTGATGGCTTGAGAATTAAAAATGTGCTACTGCCATTGCAAAAAAATTGGGAAGAAAAGCCCATCGCCTGGGAACCGGGGCCTGCTAGCCGTCCGCTTCGCGAGATCCTCCTGGAATCTCGAGCCGGCAGCTACAGGGTCGGAGAAGTTTGAACGGCTTCTTGAGAACTTTCCTGAAGCCAGTTCACAGACGTGCTGAGCCACGAAGAAGACACGGTCCCCTACTTAGGGCGGTGTCTTTTTCTCTTTGCCTCTGTATCGCGTTTAGACTGTAAAGCTAGGTAGCTAAGCTGACTGGAGGAGTCCTGGTTTGGGCCTCCCACCCACCCACTCCCGAAGCTTGTTGAACGTCTAGTTCGAAATCACAAACACTGAATGAACTAGCGCAGTATCGCTGCCTTAATGGGGCGAGTTTGAGGGTCCCGTGTAGCAGGGTGGGGGTGGGGTGGGATGTCGAGGAAAGAAGAGTCTCCCGCAGAGACCTCGTGTCTCCATTCGTTCTTCCTCTTTGTCAGAACTCAGGCCTGGGAAAACTCGGATCGCAGGAAATAAAAACCCAGGGGCTGATCCCTGAGATCGGGTCCGTACGTCTCCGGTCGCTGGAGTGTTCACGTAACCCCTTATCTGCCTGGCTACTGACCGGGGGTTTCTCTCCCCTCCCTACCCCCTTGCTCGCTTAGCCTCAGACATACACAACATGTACTCAGCGAGGGGACAGTTCTCTTCCTTTCAATCGTCCTTTACTGAGAATACGGGTTGCAACCTGGACCACAGGCAGAAAGCAGTTCTGGTGTCGGGTCGCCAAGCGGGGGGGGGGGGGGGCAGGCACGGGATCCTATTCTAGTCAGCCTCGGGTGGGAGGTGCTCTTGAGATGTTTTACTAACTCTGCAGTGGCGCCAACGGAGGTGCAGAAGGAGTCTTCGCTTTTCCTGCTCCTTCCTGTTGCTTTTCCTTATAGCTTTACGTACGTACGTACTTAATTATATCCCGCCTTTGGGGAGAATAAACCTCAAAAGACAACTTTCAGATGGATAAACCAATAGCGCAGTGAAAGCAGAGTAAACTCGAGAAAAATTCGTGCCTGAGCTTGTTTCCTTATCAAGTAGCAGCGCGATGGTGTGCATGGCTCCTCAACAGCGGCTCCCATTGTGTTCAAGAGGCCTTACTCCTAAGTAAGTGTGTATCAGGATTACAACTATCACATACTTCTTGAAGAGAGTCAGGAGAACGGGACCTTGCTCTCATGAGAGGATAAAAAGGATCAGGACTTTTTTTTAACCTTCCTCAAACTGAACTAATTAAGGACGTATTTGCTATTTAACGTAAAACAAGTCCCAGGAGGAGAGAGAGAGAGAGACAAAGACAGAGACAGAGAGGGAAAAAACATTTGAATTTCCCTTCTAATACTAAGCGTTTTTGTTTATTGATTGAAATGGAGAGAGGATGTTTTTCTTTTCTGCTTGTTTTTCAAGAAAGAAAGTTATGCCCAAATATTTCCAACTGAAGTTAATATACCGTGCCAGGCTCCTAAACAGTATGTGTGAAAAACTAAATTTTGGCAAGATGCAAAGGGAGAATGGAGGAACCAGTGTTGAATTACGGATGGTAAACCCTGATGCTCCATGGTGGGTGGGTGGGTGTCAAAATCTAGGGTCAAGCAAAAAATACCTTTGTGTGGCTCAACGCCCCCCTTTCACATAAGCCCGTGTGTAGTTCTCATTCCTATCATCTTCCTCCCTCTTATTTTCTGTTGAAACGATAAATCCGATGTGTTTGCCTCTCTTTACTGGCTAACAAGGTGCCTCCTATCAATGGGGAGTCGCCTTTCTCTTTTAAATGCAGGTGGCCTACTATGAATTCAACCAATTTCGGGAGCGCCTTGAACATTTAAGAAAGCGGTTTAGGCTTGGTTTTATCTCTCTGCTTACCCCTACTACATTAATAACGGCTTTTAGTTTACTCCGCATTAAGAAGTATGCGGACCGCGCCTCCATCCGAAAACACCGTGATTCCCTCCCCAGCCCTTATTTCTGTCAACCAAAGTAAAAGATGGACGAGGATTTTCAAGAAGAAACGTTCCTTTCGCAAAGGGCGCGGAAGAAGTCGCAAGTATTTTTTTTTCCGCTGAGTGACACAGAACCAGCGCCAGGCAGGATCTGGGGCCAGTCGAAGAAGGTCCAGGCGCCAGGCTGCAGGGCATTGGCTGCCGACGGGAACCAATCAATTGATTCCGTTCACTGGCCGTTCAAGCGCCTTCCTATTCAGAGAGAGTAGAATAGAATAGAATAGAATACTTTTATTGGCCAAGTGTGGTTAGACACACCCAGAATTTGTTTTGGTAAAAATGCTCCCTCTATATAAAAGGAAATATAAGAATCATATAGTCAACAATAAAAACACAGTACAATACTACAATATAACCTATTATTTAAAAAGGAAGAAGAAATGTAAAAATTAATTATTCAACAGTTTGATAGCACTTGGATATTTCTTCAGGATTTCTTTCAAGTTGGTGCATCGTTTAAAGGGGGGAATCGGATTTTTGTTTTGTTTTGTTTTTAAGACGCAGATCGGTGCGGCAATGAAATATTTTAGGGTGCCTCTGAACGATACTGAATTCCAAGGGTTCGTTCAGCAACCTTAGAAACCGAAATTTTCTTAAACCCGGGTGGAGTTGTCTGTTGGTTTGTTCTTAGGATGGCATTCATTGGCATCCTTCAGTCTCGAAAGACTATGGTATCATGCCTGGAGCAGAGATCCTAAAAACACCACCTAGTGTGACTAAATACATCTAGTGTGACTAAATTAGGATGATAGCTCTAAATTTGCAAGGCGAATAATGTCTTTCGCTCGTTTAAAAAGCAACGAATGCCTTCTCTCTCTCTCTCCATCTGTCTATGCATGGCCATGGATGATTTTGAATAAACCCTTGTTATAGTTCAGATTTTTGTCTGGACACTTGCTTCTGGATACAAAGAACCGCGATTTATTATTCCCCCAGGCTCAGCCGCATTTGTTTTCCATCAAGTACGTCCATTGTGTAGGTGCTGCAGTCATTTAATGGGCCCTAAGCACATCCCGCGCGGATTTCGGAAGCTAAGCAGGGTCGGCCCTGGTTAGTTCTTGGATGGGAGACCACCAGGGAATACCAGGTGCTGTAGGCGCCTGGAGTAGGAACTGGCAAGCCACTCCAGTACTCCTGCCAAGAAAACTCCGTGGACATGGGGTCACGTAGAGTCGGTCACGACTGTAACGACACAACACACACAAGAATTCGCAGACATCTTGGTCCCGTTTCAAAAGAAAACCAAGTAGTTACGTTTTCAGTAATTTGGCGTACAAAATAAATAGGATGCGGGGAACTGGCCCTTTCATAGCAAATGGCGGGGGACGCTCTGAGAGTTTACACCTAAATATCTTCAGATTTAAAATTCCATTTGAAGGCTGGTTCGATTGCTTAAATGCATATCTCAACAGCGATGCTTTGGTTGTAGTGGTGCTTCCTTTCCAATTTACGTTTTTGGAATCGGGACCTAATGTTCATATGAGCAGCCTGAACCCTTTCAGGATTTAATCAAAAGTAAGTCCTACCGACCTAGGGGAAATCTGTCCTTAAATACCCCCCCCAAAGAGTTTAGTTCCAATTTGGGATGGCTGAGCTAAATCCAATTTTAATAGAGCCCCTAAAATTCCAAGGTTTTACCTTGGTGTGCAGTAACAAGTCTCATACAATAACAAGTCAGAAAATCTAATGTTATGACTAACTGAAGACTCTTTTAAATCAGGGGTGCACTTCAGGGGCAAGTCACTAAAAAAATCATCATTTTCATAGGGTCTACTGTCATTAGGACTAAAATTGGATTTAGCTATAAACGGCCCTCGATGGTGAGGTACGCCCCCTCCCATTCTCGTTCAACTGCCTTATCTCTCCCTACGTTTTTCTTGCTCCGTTTTTTTTTCCAAACACCCAGCGCTGCAAAGCAGACCCCCCCCCCCGCGCCGCCCCGCCCGCTTTTTCCGTCCTCTCCTCCGCCCCGGGCCAGCGAGGTTGTTTTCAGGTTGAAGGCGAAACCAAGAACGGGTAGGAAATCGACACATGAATTCCGGGGTTCGGGGTGGGTTTGGTTCTTTCTTTTCTTTTAATTTGAAACTTCATCCAGAAACACTGGCCAATAATAATAAATATATCGACAGTTCTCAAGAATATATAAAAAATAAAGACACGTCGTTGTCTGTGTGAGGGGAGCCCTAACAAAATAGATTCGAGCCAACGCCGAAGGAGGAGGAACAGGAGGCCGGAAGGGTCGGATCCGAGCCTGCATGCAGAAGGGGTCTGGCGGGGGGGGGGGGGGGGACAGGGAAGCTTGGCAGGTCGTGGTGTCGGAGAGGTGACAAGGACCGGATCTCGGCCTCCCCACCCCCACCCCCACCCCAGGGGAGGCTGGAACCGCTGGGAGGCCACGGGGATTTCCACGCAGGGGGGGATGCAGCGCTCCACGAGGTACCTCGCCTCCTCTTTTCCGAATCCGAAAGCATCCCAGGTAAGGCTGAGGGGGCAGGCGTCAGTCCTAGATCCTTGTTACAAGGAAAAGGGCCCGGTTGAGGACATAGGGGTCGCCTCCGGGAGAATCGAAGCACGCATGCAAACATCACATCTGAAAAGCGGGAGAGTTTTCTTCCCGTTCCCCTCCCCACCCCCTCCAAACTGTTTAAAACACTTCTTCAGGAAACGCTTTTGAGTCCAGTGCACAACAATCCTGCTTGCTAGCCTGAGCCAAACCGGTATCATCCCCAAATCCTACCTGTGTTAGCCAATGTTCCAGCATAAATTTAACCTCCCCCCCCCCCCAAAAAAAACACATCAATACTTCATCGGTTTTACGGTAGGTTTAGGGCTTGGACCATCCACGGATCTCAAAAGCAATTACTTGGAAGGACATTTCAATGGACTCACGCGATTCAGCCAAAGTTAAGCAGTCCCGGGTCGATATGAATGGGATCAACGGGCTAGAACTGCGTGATACGGCGGGTTTCAAAGGGATTTGCTCTCAAGTCAGCGCGGAGAGGGGCATTCCCACAAGGTCTACTCGGAAGTAGCCAGCCCCACTGTCTACACCGGGCTGACTTCCAAGGAAAGGTGCCGAGGACGTACAAACTTAACCCTGGCTGGATCGTGCCCGCTGATTTCAACTGCGGCTTGTTCTGAACAAGACCTGGTTCGGTTTTGCCCCACTTACAAAATCGGTCCGAGCCCAAATCATACCGAGCAAGCGATTGCTTTGGCAGTTGAGAACAATTACAACGAAGAGCAAGGAAAAGAAAGCATCCTCCCCCCCCGCACCCACACCCGATCGGTTTCAAGCGACATATTTACATTCAGTTTCCGGTAGGCCGCCCCTTTTCCCCTCCCCGCCCTTGTCCTGTCGAATCGATCAGGAAGTGTAAAATCCCAGGGGCGGAGGATGAGACATAACTCCCGCCATCCAACTCGAAAGCGTTACCCCTTGCATGGTCCATGAAACGGTTTGCTACACTAGATTCCCCTCGTTACAGCAAATGGAATTAGGGGGACAAGATCCGAGGGAGGGGAAAGGGGAAGGACAGAGGAAACCGAGCGAAGAGGGGAAACCCTGGCCTGGGGAGAGGATAAAGAAAGTCATGCATGCGACATCCCCGGGACTTCGGCGGGCTCAGCTGTTCGGGTCCTTCCTCCCCCTGCCGCGGCCGCCGCCCGGCCCCCAAGCGGCACCCCGGCGGCCAGCCAGGAGCTCTGGAGACCCCGCTCCCGGTGGCTCACGCCGGCCTTGGACCCCAACAAGTCGGCTTCTCCCGGCCCTTCTTCCCGGCGGTGGTCGAGGGTGGGTGTGGGTGGGTGGGTGGGTGTCTCACTTCAGCAGGTCCTTGGCTTCTGTGGAGAGGCGGGCCAGGCCGGCGGTGGAGGTGAGGGCGGCCAGGTGGGGCGGCGGCGGCATCTGGCAGACGCTGCAGGGGCAAGGCAAGCCGGCCCAATGCTGGAAGCCGCCGCTCAGCTGGAGGGCGGGCGGGGTGGCGGGCGCCTTGAGCAAGGAGTGTGGGGGTCGGATGGCGCCGAGGGCCGGCAGGGAAGCCGAGAGCGGCGAGGAGGAGGAGGAGGAGGCGTTGGCGGAGGACAAGGTGCTGCCCAGCATCGGGTGGACTGGGTGGACCGCTCCGGCGGCAGCGGCGGCGGCAGCAGCGGCGGCGGCGGCGTGGGCCGGGTGCCCGGCGGCGGCGGCGGCAGCATGAGCCACAGTCCCGCAGTGGAAGGCGGAGTGGTGCCCTCCGTAGATCTCGCCCACCAGCCTCTTCATCTCCTCCAGCGAGCTGGTGAGCATCAGGATGTAGTTGCGGGCCAGGAGGAGGGTGGCGATCTTGGAGAGCTTCCGGACCGAGGGCCCGTGGGCGTAGGGCATCACCTCCCGCAAGCCGTCCATGGCCAGGTTGAGGTCGTGCATCCGCTTCCGCTCGCGCCCGTTGATCTTCAGCCGGAGCTGCTGCAGGTCCTGCTCCGACAGCTGCTTCTTGATCTTGTACTTGCTGCTGTCTGCCGAGGAAGAGGAGGAGGAGCTCTTGGAGCCGCTCCGGGCCAGGCCCTCGCCGCCGGGACCCTTCTGGCCCACCTCGCTCTGGGTGGACGAGACCGAGTGGTGGTGGTGGTGGTGGTGATGGTGGTGGTCCCTCAGGTAGAGCTCATCCATGTCTGGCGAGGAAGCTCTGCTGGAGACCGAGCTGGAGTCCGAATTCATGGTACAGACCGGGGGGGAGGAGGAGGTGGGGAGGGCAGGGGAAGGGAGGGGAGGGCTTCCCCGCTCGGGATAAAGGGGGGGGGGAGAAAGCAGGTGGACCACCACCAAGCAGGGCTCAGCCACGTTCCAGCGCTTCTGCCCAGGAGAAGATGAGCCCGACCTGGGGAGGGCAAAGCCCCGTCTCCTGCCCCCTTTTTCTCAAGCTGGAGCTCTCCAGGAGCGCTGCTTGAGCGGTGCGCGCGTCTCTTGCGCGTGTCGGCTTTCTCTAAGCAGGCTTCGGGGGAAGAGGGGCTTTTATAGAGCCGGAGGCGAGCGCAGGGACAAAAGGGAGCCCTTCAATCTCCGGAAAAAAAGGGGGGGGGAGAGAGAGAGCTGATGAGGATGACGTGCGGCTCTTCAGGGCGGCGCGCTTTGACTGTCCCACTTAGCAGGGACCCCCTTTCCCCGGGATTGTGGCGCCGCCCTGAGACCCCTCCGCCGCCGGCCCACCCTCAGGAGTCAAGGAGACCCGCATCCTGCCCTTCCCTCCTCCTTCTCCTCCTCCGCCCCCCCACCCCACTGTTGATTGACAGCTTGCACAGCCCCCGCTCGACGTCGCCTCTCCTCGGCGCAGGCAAGCAAGGGGTGATGCTTTTCTGATTTCGGCCGGGTGAGAGGTGGTGGTGGAGGAGGAGGAGGAGGGGGGGAAGGGGTTGGGGTGGCAGGAGGCACTTTCTCTTCCTCACCCTTTCACATCCCCATTTGTGTGAAGAAGGAGGGAATCCGGAATCCGTGGAACTCTCTCTCGAAGGACGCCGGCTGGTCTCCCCAAACTTGGACCCTCGCACGAGTCTGGGCCTTTGGCTGGCGCTGGCACTGCTGGGAGCGGGGGGGGGGGGAGGGGGGGAGAGGGGGGGTCTCGAAGACTGAGCTCATCCCCAATTTTAGGAGAGCGAAGTCCCACTCAAGTCGGCGGGACCAGCCTCTGAGGGAGAAACTGCAGGCAGCACCGGCGCGCACCGCGCAAGGGGAGAAGCGGAGGGGAGGAGCCCCCCGCCCTTGCCCCGACTTATAAAATTCATGTGGAAGGGGGGGGGCGGTGAGTTTTAAGAGGAGCATCGCGGAGAATGGCGTGGTGGTGGTGGTTTCATCCTGACATCATTCAAGATCCATTTGGCCTCTTTCCAAGGAGTTCAGGACCTTAACAATTCACTCCATTCAATGCTGTGGGGTCGAATCTGGGCGCATAGGAACGGCCGGATGCGAATGAAGTTTAGGAACAGGGGAAACGCTAGTAGCATTTGCGCTGGGGTTTGTTTATTATCTGTCGATCTCGGCACTTAATAACAACAAACTCAGAGAAGAAAAATGCTTAAGGAATTGAGAGGTGGATGGGGCACGACCGCCGCTGCTGTTAAAAGCTCGTTCTGTATGGCCAGTGATTTTAAACTGCTGTTTTGATTTAAAACGAAGCAAACTTAAGTGTGTCTAGAATAGGTTTCATAAGTTTGTCTCCTCTCAATTGTTTTGCAGCAGATCGGACTTTTCAAACGACACCATGAGATTCATTTGGGTTTACGTTCTGAAAGGTAGGCAATTTTTCTCTTGCATAATCCACACCCCCCCTCCAAACTAGCCTCTATCCTGTTTAATAATGTCAGCACTGACGAATCTTTTGTTGGGTCCTTTCTTCACAATCTACACCTGGACGTAAGTGTGAAGAGATGATAGATACACACGCACGCACACACCGATATTTCCGCTAAGGTGTTTAGTTTGCCTTTGTTTTATACGTTGGCAACCATCACCTTCCTTTAACTTGTTTGGAATTGCTTCTACTTCCGTGCCATTTCCGTAATTATTTATTGACCTAGAGGCCAATTTTGAACAGGTTTGTGGGAAAAGGAAAGAGGAGGAATTACTTCGAAGTAACAGTGCCGATGGGTCTTTTAGGACTTTCTTTGACAATTTGATTTTCGAAATAAATTGTGAATTTGCATCAGTTACGCAAATAAGAGTGTTATTTTATTTACGTTTAAATAAAACACTTACATTCCACCGATTTCAGCGAGGCTTATTTCAGTGTTGATAGCTAGCAGAGCATCGTTCTGCTTCGGAGTGTTTTATACCAGCTGCTTAGCAGTAAATTGGGTTAATTAATAGGGAGTTAAATTTCCTAAGTCATGAAGAGGGGTTTGGGTCGGTTTCTGAATATGGATGATACAAGTCAGCAAACAGACATGGCATCCTTTCTACTCTTGACTGATAAAGTTATCTGTTCTTTCAGCTGAAATATGCCAAATATTGTGCAACTTAAAAGAGAAAGCTATGGGTGAGTGTGAGAAGAACGAATGGGTGTGTGAGAAAGAGAGAGTGAAAATATCACTAATCCGAAGGAATAGGGGGGAAAGGAGCCAGCCACGATCAGAAGCAAGATTTTGCAAAGCCAAGCTGACAAAGGAACCTTTGAACCCGGGACTACAGTTTGAAACTTCCCCTGAACCAGATGACCCAAAAGTGCGAATAGAATCCTATGGGTGCTCGGAAGTTAGTCGCTTTTTCTGCAAGCTGGTCCTTCTCCCCGCCTGCTTTCCGCCTGCACGCTTAGATGAGAGGCATGCAGCGGCAGAGAAGGATGGGGCCGAGTTACGGGCATCCCACCGCTGATTTTCGGAAGAAACTCATAGCAGGCGTGTGGGGCTTGTACCGGTATAGGTAGGCGTAAGACTGGGAGTCCGGAAGCAAGAGTCGATATGGGAAAGGCCCTCGGGCCTCTCTTCCAGTAGTTGGCAGTTCCGCAGACCACGGATGTCAGTGCCAAGGTCAAAATAAGAAAGACTTGCCTTCGCCCATCCTAGATTATTATTATTATTATTATTATTATTATTATTATTATTATTATTATTATTATTATTATTATTATTATTATTATTATTACTACTACTACTACTACTACTACTACTACTACTACTACTACTACTACTACTACTACTACTATATTTCATGTGTGGATTAGTTATTTTAATGGCAGCAAATTATGCTAGCATGCCCCTTGGCAACTTTAGCCCTCCATGGCTGGAAAAATTCCTGAAGACTTTTATTTATTTATTTTTCATTTATTTATTTATTTTTAAATTTATTATTATTTATTTTATTATACTGGTTAAAATCACTTTATTTATTTATTTATTTATTTATTTATTTATTTATTTATTTATTTATTTATTTATTTATTTATTTATTTATTTATTTATGTTTCGGACGGGATAATTTTTTTAATCAAAAAACCAGCCCAGTTCTTTTTACCTATAAGCCCTTCGCTGCCAGTTACTAAGCCTTGGCCTTTTTAGAGAAGGGCGAGGCAAAAAGCCATGTCCTCTGTCGGCTAACTACGGCAGAAGTTTTATATGGGGTCTGTCCTGCACTTAGGTCTTGCGCCGGCTGGGCACAAACTCTTCTGGGAATTTATTACTCCACAGTCGAAGCCTAACCTGGGCCATGGAAGCCGCGCTGATCGGAATCATTGGGAGCACGGACGCCCAAGTCATTCTGGGGAGCTGCAAGGAGAGCCTTGCAGGACCGGCCTTGGCAGGGGCTTGGGTCGATGGGGGCCGTGAGAATGCTCACAGGCCAGGGGGATTTAGGAGCCGGGGAGAATGGGAGAGATTATTCCAGGCAGGGCAGCACCTTGAGCAGATGATGGGAGAGGGAAAGTGGCCGGCGACTGCATTTGCCTTCAGCAGAACCATGAAGACGTGCGTCGGATCCTTTGGAACCGTCTGGATCTCCTGTTGGGAAAAGTCCGCTCCGGGGAAAGATAGCCAAGCGAGTTTCTCTCCCGGAGGAGTTTCTCGTGGACGGGGCTGGCCATTAGCAACCTTCCCGCCATGGCCGACTTCTTTTGATGCACGGCGGCAGGCAGGCACACTCCCTGATCGTGTGAACGCAGGCGCCAGAAATGAAGTAGAAGAACAGCTGTGCACAGCTGATAGCAGGCGCTCTTCAAAGCAAACGGATTTGCGTGTCCAGAGAACTCTGGAAGGAAAGCGCGCGCGTGTGCAACACATTTAACAAGCAGGCACGGAGGGTCCTTTTCTATTTCGTTATTAGCGGAAGAGGTAGGTAGGAAGGAATTTATTGGCTACTCTGGATGTCCCAGAATAGGAAATAATACCGACGTTTCGATTTGCATCCCATGGCTAGAAGTCCACGGCTTCTAGCGAAGTAACGGCAGAGGAACTGAATTGTCCGAGTCTTTCTTGTAGCCGAAGGAGAAGAGAAAGTAAAAGGACACAGCGGGCGGGGGGGGGGGGGGGAGGCCCTCTGCCGAAGGCGACGTGTCCGATTTCGCTTACCTGCCTCTCTCTGGCCATCCGCTCCAGAGAGATTCCCAATGTTCGTCTCCCAGTCTTCTGTTCCACCTACGATCACCTCTTCTGATGTTCTGGGCTGCCATTCCCGGCACGTTTTTTTTTTGGGGGGGGGGGGCGATTGGGGCCCAGCAACTTCTTCAGATCCGACGTCTGAGTGACCCTGAGCGCTCAGGACGCAAAGGGAGCGCAGAAAGAGGCGGACGCGGGCACAACATCTGGATCGTTCCGGAGCCCAGTTGCTCAAAAGAGAGCGCGCTGGCGCTCTGGATCGTAGCCCAAGAACCGTCCGATCCTAAACCCGAATCAAATTCGGTTTACTGGGCAGCACGCACGTGTGGCTGACTGCGACGGAGCTTCCTTGCCAGGCTCCCTTTGAGGGAAGGAGTGGCATACTTCTCCTCCTTTGGCCTCCGCGCAAACCTAACCCCCCCCCCAATTCTCCCTTTGCAACAACCAAAGAAGCACGCGGTCCACCTCCGGCACGGATTTATATGAAAGCATCTGCTGCCCGGAAGAACAAATGTCTTTTGCAGCGCCCCCCCCTCCCCAAAAAAATAATTAATGAACCTCAGAAGGGGCACTGGCCGGCGGCCGAGGCGGGCTGTACAGGGAAATTGTCAGAGTAACGCAAAGTAAAGGGAATGGGAGCTCCCCTCCCCCAGGAGGAAAGGCAGACTTTGGGAAAAGGAAAGGGGATTAGGCTGCAGGGTGGGCCTCCGAACACTGGTCTCGGCCACGATTATCATTCTAATGAGCTGCTAGACGGGCGGCCCTGCCGCGCGCTGGTTAAAGAACTACCGGAGCGACGAAGAACGGTCGAATCAGAGCAACAGAGTCAACTGCAGCTTTCCAGCGCCAGATGTCTGCGAAGATTCTCAGTCATCCAGGTGAGTTGCCATGACTCAGAACTTCCAGATTCCAGCGCAAAAGTGTAAAGCCCTTTGGAAAAACCAGAATTGTACGTCGTGGTCGTGGTCGTCACCACCACCACCACCACCACCATCATCTTGGAGCTACAGAGCGGGAAGGCAGGCCCATAGCCAGGGTCTGTGCCACCTGGGGCAAGTAGGGAAGGAGGACGAATAGTCCAGAGTAAAAAATTCGCCCTTTTGGCGCCCTCTCCCCAACAAGGCATCCGGAGCACATGCGCCCCCACCTCTTTGGCCCCGCTGGAAGGGACCTTATGAATCATCGAGTTCAGCTCCTGTCAAGGAGGCACCGCGGGGAATCGAACTGGCAGACACCGAAACCCCTGAGGCATCCAGCTTGCCTCCTCCTGCTCGTCCTCCTCCTCCGGATCAAGTCGTTTCTTTGATCCCAGAAAAAGAGCAAAGGGAAATAAATCCACGTAATAGTAATACTGACTGGACGTACACTTTTTTCCTCGCTCACGGGAACTCTCGTTTTCAAATGTGTCCCGCGGCAGCTCCGAACTTCTGGACACGGGACTCGAGAGCTGCCCCTCATCGCCGCCTCCGCCCTCTCCTCCCTCTTCCCCGCCCCCGCCAGCCAAGCTTCACCTGTTGCAATGTTTAGGAAGGGCAAAGAACACGTGCCAACTGCCCCTGGCGCTTTTTTTGTGGGGGGGGGAGGGGGAATTAATAAAAACAGGCCAGGCAATCCCTGTCTCGGGCTTCAGGGCAAAACACCGCAACCCTCTCCTCCCTGGGGGGGGGGGCTACCTCGCCGCTTTCTTGTGACTTGACCTGCAGACAATCGCCCCTGGGCTCTCCCTTCCCCTGAAAGGGGGTGGAGGTGGGCGAACGTCCCGTCTTTGCCACGGCTTAGGCACAGGAAAGCTGCCTTATACCGAACTGGACCTTGAGGCTTTCCAGATTCAAGCCCAGATTTTATTCCGCCCACCCCCACCCCCGACTTGGGAACGCTCCGAACCGGCTAATATGGGGCTCTAACCACTACTCACCTTGGTGGCGTCCAGACCTAGAGCGCTCTCGGTACCTGCCTTTTGTTTTGAACCCTTCAGAGCTCTGTGACAGAGGGTTAAACTTACACTCAAACACTCCGCTGAAATCCTTTGGCTGGGGGGGCCTGCTTACTTTCTTAACCGTAGTTTGGGCTGGAGGATCAACTTTCACCGAGAATAGGTCAAAAGGTTTTACCCCTTCAAAAAAACAACAAACCCTTATAGTTTCTAAACGGCCCAGAGCGACCTTTGGCCAGATGGGCGGTATATAATTCAAATAAACAAACAAATAAATGTTAAACACCCGCATCAGCCATGAAACGCCGTGATTTGTCCTGGTAGGGATGGTTTTAGGCTTATTTGAGCAAATACGCGGAGCGTTCGGGGTACTGCCCTCGGTGTGATATAAAAATCCCGTCGATGAGTCTGCTGCTCTATTACTATTACTATTACTATTACGTGGATTCACCCTGCATCCAACCTGTGGCATCCTTCTCTTGGAAGGAATGAACACGGATTGGGTTGGCTCCGCGAATCCTAAATAGCGTTTTTTATACAGTATAGGAGTGCGGTTTAATCTCCTGCTACGGAATGCCTCAGGTGTGTGGTATATCTACGGAGGTATACTCAGAATTCTTCCACCGCTTAGAAGAAGTCCGTCCGCTTTAGGCAGTGGTCCGTGAGAGTTAATCCCGCCGAATGGGAGTTCAACCTGAGTCGAGGTGTGTACAACCCTTTGGCTGCGGAGCCTTTAAACAATTTGATCTCCGTCCCATTCCGAGTCCCCACTAATGTGGATTGACTCGAATGCTGAACGGGGACTTAACTCGTGGACAAATCGCACTAATTCAGTGGACCTACGTGGCTTGGTAGTAAGTAGGCCGATTCGGCCCTTATACTCATCCGCAGGAATAAGCCCAATTCCCTCAAATTTGCACAAGATCGCTGTGCAAAGAGCATCTGGCGCCAAAGGACAGGAAAGGGTCGTGGAGCTCCTGCCTCCAACCACCCGCCCACCCCCTGCGCGCCTGGAGAAGAAACACAACGATTCCTTTCTTTTTTGTATCTCACCAAATCAAGGTCTCCTTTTGAGGAACGCCCAGGCCGAGTTCTGGGTGGATGGGCATTAATCACAGAAGGGCTTTAGGAACACCGGTGAGACCCCGATCAAAAGCCCTTCCTAAGAGCCCCATCCAATCCGGGCGGGCCCGATCCTCAGGGGCAGCGCTGTGCAAGGCTTGGTTCTCTGGGCTGCCGGGAAGAGACCCTTCGTGGCTCTCCTTCCATCTTTCTGGCCTCGTCTTCCCAACTAGGGGATCGATCCTGGCCCTGTTCACGTCGAGGGGGGGAGGGTGTTGCTGGCGGGAGAGGAGCGCCCGCGCCCGGCGCCTGCCTGGCTGCAGGGGAGGAAAGAAGGAAGGAAGGCGGGCTGCGTCCTTGGATCCCCTGACCCGGAGTCTAAGCCCCCCTCAGAGCCCGCACCCGGTTGAGTCGGATTGGGCCGCTCCGTTCTCTCCCAACGTTACTTGCGTTGCGAAAGAGAAGAGCATCTGGCGCGGCTCTGCGGAGGGCGCCCTTTACCCCTGTCGTAGCCCAAGCCTTCCAGATGGGCCTGTTTGAGGGGACACTGTACAGTATTTATTTCCCGCCCAAATGGCCACCCTGGGCGACTTTCTCCTGGTTTACTTGGAAGGAAGTCCCAGTGTTTCCAGTGGGATTTACTCTCGTACTAGGTTGTTTAGGACCACACTCTTCACCTTCTGGATTTTCCACCAGTCTTCTAAAGATGCTTAATATTGTGCCTTTAGCGTGGCCCCTTTAGCAGGTGAGGCTGGAATCTGGTGTTCCTTTCACCACAATACCCTCCTGCTGTAGTGGTAAAAAGGGGTGGCTGTATAAATTTGTGCAAGCGTTATAGGGCGTTTATACACGACCCCTAAACTCCGCCGCAAATGGCTGCAAGGTCCGGACCTTAAAAATGTTTACCCACCAGCTCCGGACTTTGCAGACAATTAAGTGCGACCCCGCCCACTTTAGCATGACCAAACAGCAGTTTTCTTGTACCTGCTTTTTGGAGGTGACAAATATTTGATCCGGTGTAAGGATAGTGAGTGCGGGGCTCTCCTGGCTTCCCTTTGTTCTTTTTTTGCGCCCTGCCCCTTTAAGAGATCTGAATGCTGTCCGGAACAAAACGGAGGTAAGAAGGCATTCTTTTCTTTCTTGTCCCTCAGGCAGCCAGCAACCAGGAAGTGCGGAGGGGGGTGGGGACAGAGGAAGAGCGACGAACACCTAAGATCTCTGGTCAGAATTTAAGTGGCCAGCGGATCTTAGGGGTTGTGTAAAAAGGCCCATAGGTGGAAACAAAATAAAAATAAAATGTTTTTTTTTAAAGAAGAAAACTTGGTAGCACCTTAAAGACTGACATCTGTATTTTTTTTAAAAATCTGAGCTTTTATGGTCTGATGAAGTGGACTCCTTCAGGAAAGCTCACTTTTTTAAAAAGGTAAAAATTAGTCTTTAAGGTGCTGCCACACCTTTGCCTTTTTTACTTTTTATTTTAATTTTGTTTCCATAATACCCATGCAAGGCTTACAACCGACCAGAATGCTTAATCACATGACAGAGGCCTCATCTCCACTTTGGTTTGGTGCAACTGACCATTACAGATAACAGGAGGGCCAGAGGAGAGACAGACAGATGCTAAGAACTGGCACTTATAGTGAACAAATTCACACCTTACACGGACACATGATAGAGAGCAACACCATTTCCTTACCTCAGTTGCATGCTTGACAGAATCAGAAACACCAGCTTGCTGCTGGGGGGGGGAGGATGATCCTTTTCGCGTTGTTGGAGATATTTCCTATGGAAAAGAAAATGTTTTTGATGAACAATGTTTGACAAATACATTTATTTATTTATTTATTTATTTATTTATTTATTTATTTATTTATTTATTTATTTGACTTATATACTGCACCATCTAGCAACAAGGCCACTCTGGGCAGTGATTTACTCAAAATGTCTTCTGCTAAGACTATCACATGAATGTGCTTAGAATCAGAACTTGAAGGAAGTATATTAAGTACGTTTTGGATCAGAGTTTCTTCCTCTTATCACTGCAACATTAACTCTAAAATACAGATTCCAGTAGTGTGCAGGTGTGGGCACATACTAGTGAAGTAGAGATCAACTATTTATGTTTACCTATTACCGTGGTGGTGAACTTTTGGCACTCCAGATATTTTGGACCACAAATCCTACAGTCCTTTGTCTCTGGGAATTGTGGTCCAAAACATCTGGAGTGCCAAAAGTTGCCTCCACTGACCTAGTGTGTACTTTGCCTGGGAATTTAAAGGTTATGATATCCTAATAAAGTGGGAAGTGACCTTTGGGTAGTGGGAGGCATATAAGTTGTCTGTCTGTCTGTCTGTCTGTCTGTCTAAATAAATAAATAAATAAATAAATAAATAAATAAATAAATAAATAAAGATTGCTCCATTTCAAGTTATTTCAGAACTGCCCGGTATAGAAAAACGCACACTCCCTACAAAACCTCTTATTTATTTCTCCACACTTATCTAAAGGGAGGTATGCATCAGATGTCACTGTTGTCTGAATGAGACTCCATCCTTTAGGTAGGAAGAATCAGGACCAAAAGATGCAGAAAGCTGGAGCAGCCACAGAAAGGAGAGAGACAGAGCACCATTGAGAAAGCATGAGTTTCTCCTTTAAGAGCTGCTGGTTCTTTGGAGCCACATTTTTAGTAAAGGAGAATGCTGTCTTGATGAAGAGCTGAAATCACATGTGATGAGGACAGGCCCCACTCAGAACATTTTCTAACAGCCTTGAATGCAAGGCTTCCACAGGACGCCAGAGAGTCCCAGAATAGCAGAAGCTGCTCAAGTGCTAATTATGAGAATATATAGGAAATGTAATTTGTTGGCAGAAGTGGAGGTTTAATTTTAATGATGCATAAGCAGCATGGCTGGTTGGGACCGGCAAGATTCATTATACAGTTCTGCTTTGGCAAGGACCTTCAGAGGGGAACGCATGAACTTCTATAGGCAGTAATTGCTGACTTGATTTTTGCTAAGGGATTATGCTCCAGTTGGACAGCAAACATCTAGTGCTGGTCTCCTGTCTCTTTATTTTCAATACATCTGAATATGAATGGCTTTCTGTTCTTTAATTGGAAGTCGTTCTGCAGCTCTGGGTATTCTGGAGCAAGTCGAAAATATAGAACCAGTTCCTCATAATGTGCAAATAAAAAGACTGTTATCCATGTTTATTTCTTATTACTTTTTTTAACATTACCAGGGTCTATCAGCCATTCTGCAGCTGGTGCCCCTCACCTGTGTTAAACTGTGTCCCATCATCCACAGAAGGCACGGTCATGGTCATCTGGAGGACACCAAGTTGGAAGAGGCTGAAGATGAATATCCCCCCCCCCCCCCGCCGCCGCAATTGAAAATTATAAATCAGCATGAGTGCTTTGCCATGAGACAGGGCACACTGAAAAAGGATGCTGTAGCTTCTGACTCTGCTGTGCTAAATCTGTGCCACTGATGGTCCCTCCACGAGACTCACCAAGAAGCGAACAGAGAAAGTAAAGGCAAACTTGTGCTGGGATTGCTTCACCCTGGTGCGCAGTAAAGCAAATCAAATGAATGAAGAAGCAGAAACGAATCCAGCATATGGGCCCGATCTCACAGTAGTAAAGCCACCTTGAGTAAGTGCAAAAAAGCCAGAACAGAACCATATTGGGGCATAAGATGATACAGTCTGTATTGAACAGGTGCATCCGCTTTCTTGTTCAATAGCACCCTCCCTCCCAAATCATTTATTTTTCAGGAGGGGGTGCAGTAACAGAGGCAGAATCCAGTCTGCTTGAGATGAAAAGGCCAGGACAAGGACGGCAGCCATTGCACCATTCTTGCAAACTAAAACCTGTGGGTCATGCAGGGAGGCAGGGAGGCAGAGAGCTACCATGCAGGTTTGGTACTTGCCTTGCCAATATTATATATATGCCTGAGTTACATCCCAGATAGATTTGTATAATGTGCCATATGTGGGGTTGCCTTTGTAAAATGCTTGGAAACATTGGCTGGTCCAAAACATTGCAGCCAGTTTGTTAACTCGGGCTAGTTACAGGAATCACATAAAACCTGTTAGAGCAGCTCCACTGGTTGCCGATCCATTTCCGGACCCAATTCAAAATGCTGGTTCTAATATAGAAAGCCCTGAATGGCTTGGGTCCAGGCTATCTCAAGGACTATGTCTCCCTTTATAAGCTTGCCAGGGTGTTAAGATAATCAGGGGAGGCCGTTCTCTTGATCTCACCACCTTCACATGTGCATTTAGTGGGGTCACAGCTCCCAGACTTTGGAACTTCCTCCCACGGGAGGCCAGGCTGCCCCTATTTTTGCTGCCCTTCAGCAAGCAGGCAAAGACCAGCAGAGCAGTGGTCCAGCTGTATATCTCTCATAATATTTACAAGTCAACCTTTTCCCAAGATCCACTTTAATCCGTGGCCTACAGGTGGAAGTCTATGGAAAAGTCAAGAACTGCTGGAGAGCTCAGTGTCTTAAGTCTCTGGCTGCAGGGCCAGATGTTGGGAATTCCATTCCATTTCTCCTGGAGAGGGGCCGCACTCCCTGATCCATAGGGCCCCTTCTGGCTCTGCAGTTCAAAGGTGATTATTATTATGAGGGTATATAATCTGGCAATAATGAAACAATTTGATGGCTCATTATTTCATGGGAGAGTCTAATCAGGCATGCAATACTGTACTCTTCCACTCAAATCAGTGGCCCTTACATTTTACTGTGTTGAGTACTGTAGTTGTGTCCCAAATGATTTCACCTTAACTATTGCAAATCTCAGTGTTTCTCTAATGTCTAGTGCTTGTGCAGTCCACGAGACTTTTCAGGCTATATCCAGTTGTTAGTCCCAGGTAGGGAAGTCACAATGAGTAAATGGGATATAAATGTTTACTTAAATACCATTGTACAACTGGGACTTATCACTGATTTTTGGCATGTATGCATGCCTGCACACACCTGCACACACACACACACACACACAAACAGACAGACTATACACCTTTGTTGGACTAAGGATCAGGTAAAATTGGGCAAGTACCACTTTTGCTCACTGAATAATGCACAATGGAGGTAACCAGGAATACTCCCAAAGTGGAAGTACTTGTACAAGCAACATACTTTACTCATTCCAGGGAAATATTGACATCATCAGTGACTCATCTATTGCATTCCCTTTGCTGGCTTTGGGTATAAGGGTACTTACATCAAACTCCCACTGGTTTTTACTCAGGTACTTATCGAAGACCCAGCATCCATGGCAATTTCATCCATTTGTGTTTAAAACTTATGTGGAACTACTTATATAAGGTTGATAATTCGACAGGCTTGAATGCCTGTATCGTGGATGGTCCTGGTTGAAGGGCTAGGGCGATTGGCAGTTGAGCAATTGAACAGTGATTGGTTAAGAGGACTGAATGGGATGTGGGAGTGTGGTCTGGGGGTTTGGTAAGGTTTGAGATATGACTACAGTGGTACCTTGTATAAAGGAATTAATTCGTTCCAAATGAAATTATGTTAAGCAAATTTTCCTTTATACAAATTCCCATAGGAATGCATTGAAAACGGAGTGATCCCATTTTTATGTTGTACGGATTTCCCCATAGGCGATTATGTTAAGCAAATTTCCCCTATCTCCAGAATTTTTATGTTGTACAAATTTTATGTTATACAAGCTGTTTGTTATACAAGGGTCCACTGTATTCTAGAGTCTAGACAAAGAGCAGAGAGCTGAAGGAAGTTAGAAGTCTGAAAGTAGCAATTTGTCATCGAGTTTATGAAGAGAAGTCTGTCTATAGTTGTGTGTGTGTGTGTATGTGTGTGTGTAACAAAGACTGAGAGTTTGTCGTTCAATTATTTTGAACTTTAAGTACTAAAGAAATATAATTAGATCTCACTGTTGTTTTAAATTTCATCATTTATATCTAAGAACCCACCTTTCGCTTTACACCTCTTACCTATGGTTTCTAAATAAAAACCTTTTTGGTGGTTTAAACCAATCTCTCAATATGTGCTTTAAGCTTTATATGTCACTTAGAATAAGGAATCCAGGCAACTAATGAACAAAGTACACCTATGCCCTACTTCCCAATAGGAACAGAGTTTTATTGAAATTTAAAAAAACTCTTTTACATAATACCAGAAATATCTAAGGTACCAGCTTGGGGCAGAAGAGGCTCTGGTGGGAGAATAGAAAGAAGGGAACCCCAAAGCACTTGGAAAGGGTTGTTGAGGGTGGTTGTTCTTGCAGTTGAATGCCTTTCTGAGTGGCACTGAGGAGTGGTGTGGAGGGTTTTAGGCGTTACAAGGTGTAAAAAAAGTTCCTGAGGGATGCTTTTGAGACCACCTGAGGAATGTGTGACCCAGTTACTGTGAAAATGAAAGAAGGTTCAGGGCCTCCTCAAGCTTAAACATCCTAGTGTCCAAGGCCACTCAGCTCCCTGGTGCAGTTCTCATAGACTCCACCATCTAAGAAGAGCACACAAGTGCAGATCACAATTGTGCTCCACCATACGGCTATCATTTTACTTTTATTAAGCATGTAGCTGAGTAGCTCCGTGGTTTGGGTACTGGGTTACGAAGCCAGAGGTTGGGAGTTCGATTCCCCACTGGGTGTCCTGTCAGAAAAGCCAGCCTGTGAGGCCTCGGCCCAGCTGCACAGCCCCAGAGTGCCCCAAGAGGAAGCCCCTTAGTACTCTCCACCTGGAAAACATGGGAAAAGGGTCACCATAAGTCAGAATTGACTTGTTGGTGCTTGATTATTATTAGCAGGATACTTAATATAGTATGTATTCAGCCAGCAAGATGCTCTGGAATATTGTGGAAAGTAAAAAAAAATGAAAAAGAAAAGTTGGCTTTCTACGTTATTGCTGCTATAGTCAAGTTAATCTACAACTGGACTAGATGGCACCAACAGATACTGTAAGTGACCCTGGCCCTGAATTACTTCCATTCTTCCATAGCATTGTGAGCCTTGTGCCACAGTGGTTAAATGCTTGTACTGCAGCTAAAACTGTGCTCACGACCTGGGGTTCAATCCCAGGTAGCAGGCTCATGGTTGACTCAGCCTTCCATCCTTCCCAGGTCAGTAAAATGAGTACCCAGCTTGCTGGGGGGGGGGGCAATGTGTAGCCGGCATACTGTAATTAAGACTGTAAACCGCCCAGAGACTACTTGAAATGCTATGGGGCAGTATATAACTGCAGAACACTTTATCCCTTCCTGCTCTTCAATTTCCACTCCATGTTGCTTAACATGCATTCTTCAAGCTTTCTTATTATTTTTGTTGTCTAACAGTCTATTGTGACTTTGAGATTCCCCACGCCCACCCCCAATGGATCGCCAAGGTGACTCCAGTTATCTTTGGTATGTTTCCTTTAGTTCAGAGATTTCCAATATGGGGCCCTCAAAGTTTCTTTAGTATCAGTATGTACTGATGACTCCATCTTAGAAGACCACTGTATTCCTCTGATGTTATAGGAACAGCTCGGGTCTATTCCAGAAAGTGCAATAATTCCTATAAAAGTACTGGGTTACTCATATTATTACCCATATAACATCCTTCTTGTCTTGGTTAGTTACAGTGCTTTTCTTTATGACTCCAATAATAAATGTATGACAATCATGCACTCAGCTTATTCCTTCAGGATGACTGAAACCATTTTTCCTTGTCTGAATGCAAAACTTGACAGAAGAAAAATAAACCCCCATTTTTTTTGAAAGTACTGATTATAAGGCTTGGAAAGTCAAACTGATAGTATTGGAGATTATCTCCCAGAGAGCAATTAGTTTTATTTGTTGTTTATGAGATGCTAATCCTGGATGACATTTTCCTCTAATAACATGAAATTAATTTGTGTAAACAAACAAAATTGCTCATTCAGTGGTATGCATTTGATTCACTGTACTAAAGACGAAGCAGTACCTGAATATTAAATATTACTTTTAATGAATGGATTATAGGAATCAAGCCCGGAAATTTTTTAAGTCTGTTAAATATACATAAGTATTAATTAGCAACGAGATAGGTGGCTGTTGTGTGATTCAGTGGAAATGCATTCTGTTTGTATGCATTGATTAGGGAGTTTGTTTTGAAAAGGTTTGTAACTGGCCTCAGAATTTGGCAATGCATTTCTATTGTCAAAAAAAGACTGACTCGCAATCCATGGTTTGTGGAGATCTGTCCAAGCTGGTAGTTGTTCAAGGACATATTTGTGGTATGGTTTGGCTCAATATCAGGAATACTTTGTGTCTCATTGTGATTTTTGCATTCCTTCATCTTTTTGGTTTTAGATAGCTTTTACACTTCAGCCAATGCACATACTGAATGCTACTCTTAAAATTCATAGCTTCCATTTCAGAATCCTACTAAGATAAAATAAGATAAGATAAGATAAGATAAATCTTTATTGATCCCACGTCTGGGGAAATTTACTTGGTACACAGCTCCCAATATAAAAAACAAGTAAAGATGGCTAGGTGCACAAAAAAGTGTAAGGTGTGTGAGAGAGAAAAAATAGCTAATAGAGATTAAATAAAATAAGAAACCCAATATACAAATATTACACTAAAAATTGTATATAAAAATAAATATAAAGAGAAGCTACAGTATACCCCATATGAATATGTTAAACTGTAGATTGAATGCCTGCATGAAGAATTGTCTTCAAACTGAAGCAAGGTAGGGAGCCTTCCCATGACAGGTAGCTCTAGGTGTCCCCCAAAGGTTCTCCAACAAGAAAGTTCTGCAACAAGAAGGAAATACTATTCAAGCAGCAGGATAGCTGCAGTGTTGAAAACTGAAGACTTACAGTGACAAGGGCCACCCACTAGAAGTTGGGCAGATTCATACCATGTTAACAACGTTACCCTTAGGCAACATGAAGCTGCCACCTCAGCTGGCAGAAGCTGAGGACAGTGGTGGAAACACATACCCATGCCACTGTTCCTCCAATGCCCTCGGGTCACTCCATGGTCAAGGTGAGGACAGACATGTGTGTTCTACATAGTCTGCCCCCTACACTGCGGTGAGGAAACTTTTCTCACTGTGTGCATTTGTGAAGGATAGGGGTTGCTTAGTAATTTTAATATTATTGACCAATTCAGCACAGGTGGAATCAGCAGAACAAAAGGATTGTTGGAGATCAAAATTAGCCTCAGCTTCATGAGAGTCTACTATCCAGGAATATTAATATTAAATTGCACACAGGGCTCATAACTACTTCATCTCAGGCAAAACCTCCCTGAACTGTAGTAGAGGGTAAGAAGACATTGCAGAGCACTTTTAAATATGTTTCAAATTCCAGAGAAAATTGAAAGTGCCCGTCAATGGTAGAGACTGCCATCTTCTTCAAGACCCAAACAGCTTTTTAAGCTGGAGATGATCCAAGTTGGGGAGATGAGCCTCTCCAGGTGTAGAAAATAAGAGGTTATTTCAGGCAGGAGGGAAGGAGGGTGAAGCTTGTGCCTTCTGCCAATTCTAAAGCAACGGAGCACTCAGGTTTGGAGGGGGACGGTTCAGAAATTGGAAATGGTGCCTACAGTTCCCAGAATAACGACCCCTAAAATACACTGCAAAACACTTGCAGATCCGGAGCATAAAATAGTTTTCCCACCAGCAGCGGACTTTTAAAAAAATAAAGTACGCTCACGCCCACTTAAGCGCGCCCCAGCACACTTTACAAGTACCTGGACTCTGGAGGTAAAAAAAATTCCGATGCAGATTGTAAAGCTGTGGATGCTGGGCTCTCCTCGCCTTCTGTTTGTTTTTGTTGTCCCCGCCGCCCCTTTAGCAGGCAGGAATCCCCACAGGGCTGCTCCGATGGCAGATGGAGGTGAGCGGAGGTGAGCCTGCATTTTTTTCTCCCTTTTTTTTCTCCCTCCCCTCATTGCAGACAGAAGGAACAGAGTGTGAAAGGGTGGGAACACAGGAAGAGGAACAAAACCCACATGATCTCTGGCTGGGGGATCCGAATTTAAGCTACCAGCGGATCTTAGGGGTCGCTTGAAAGCAAAGTCTGTGCTGACACTGAGAGTTGTAGTAAGAACAAACAAACAAACAAAACAGCAATCTATCCTCACCACTAGAAAGCTTATAGGCTTCCAAGAAGTAACCAACCTTGAACTTGAGTCCTTTAGCAATATATAGTAATGACAGGTTACCCGGTGCTGCATAGTGGATAGGGAGACAGAACAGGACCCAAGAGACTTAGGTTCAAATTGACATTTGCTAGAGGAAGAGAGGCACTGATAAAACCACTGCTTGAATATCATACTTATCTGGAAAGCCCTATCAGGGTTGCTTTAAATTGGTTCTGACTTTATGGCACATCACGAAACACAGGGGCCAGATGGAGACATTTTCATGAATCTCTCTCTCATTATGTGTGTCTGTCCATCTGCGTCTTTTTCTGTGTATGCCTCTTTTCTTCCTAACTACAATCATCCTTTCCCTCATAAGACCGATGAAGCTGTTTGGATGAACAGCGAAACGTTTCTATCTCTCAAAAAAGAAGTCCAGTAGCCATGACTCAACTCCCAGATTTCCCTCATAAGCCACCAACAGGTGTCCTGTTCGTGAAGACAGAAAAACTCCTGTTAGAGACAGAGTGAACAATGGTGACTCTTCTGATATCCGTGGACTTCTGTTCCTGTTAATCCATCACCACTGGGTGTACTGTCTAGATTCAGAGGATAGGTCAACCTCTACATTAATCAGTGCCCTTAATTGAGAACAAGGGTCCACTGTAACAATCTGTTATAGATTCCCACTTGCTCTCCATATACTGAAGGGTTCAGAATTCAAAATGTCCACCAGTGCTGACTGAAAGCCAGGAGACGCGAGTTGCCTCAGAAACATACAGTCCTGAGGAGTATCAATGCTCAACTGAAGGTACAAGAAGGGCCTTTGGAGCAGTGGGAAACTCTGGGGAGCTAGAGTGTTGTAGTGGTCAGAGTGCAGGAAGATGAACAAAGCAAATATTTTTTCCAGGGCTGTGTTGATTAAAGCTGCATAGTGGGATGTTAGCATAATTCAAACACATAGCCAATGTCCTATCATACTTGTAGTGTTGAACTAGAGTTCAGAACACTTAATTTTTTTATCCCCACTGATCCACGAAACCCACCGAATGATCTTAGGGCAAGTACAGACTCTCAGCCTGACCCACTTCACAAAGCTGCAGGTCAAGAGCGGGCAGGAAACCTTTGTATATCACCTTGAGAAAAAGTGACATGCAAATACATCACATTAAGTAAATGATAAATAGTCTGTGCAACTCAAGCACACTGTGCCTGTCTGCATATACATTAAAATAATAAATCACTTTAAGATTTTTAGGGCTCCTAAGTACCTCATTGCCTCCTTGTGAACTTCAATGGGCTGGGGTATGGGTAACATACACAGTCATGATGTTTAGTGATTAACTTTTGGATCATTCCTACCTTACAAGGATGATAGGAGGATACAATGCAGAAAGGAAGAAACATAAATTGCAGTCTGCTCCCTGGAAAAAATATGGAATAGAAATGTAAATTATATATTGAAGCCCAACAGTAATAGTATATGCTATTTAGTACCTTTATGATTTATCTAGTTTTCACTTGAGTTTTTAATCTGAATTTCAGTGGGCTGCACTTCAGGACCAAACATACAGTACTTTAAAACTCTGGTTTAATTTGAACATGTTTAGGCAAATGGCAGATAATGCACTTGGGGGAAATAATGTCTAGGCCACGTATAAAATGGAATAATGGCATCTTTAAAGCAGTTAAACAGAAGCAGGTTATGCTGATTGTAACTCAATCAAGTCTAACCATTAAGGTTTCATTTTGAACTCCCTGAGGTGCCATGAATGGTCCTAAAAGGGGCTCAGTGATAGGTACTTACCCATTATCTAAAGTTGTTTTGCATTACTATTCTTTACTGATAGCTGGAATCAGAAAGCTGGAATACTTTATAAGGCCAAGGTTTTCGGTGCAGCCTTCTACTCACTTTGCAGTGTAGGATGCATTTATTGCATCTCTGAGGGATGCCGAAGCAGCCATTATATGAATATATCACACAAAGATGGTCTAACCTAACCATACCCTGAGGCAGGTTGTTGCACTCTCAAATAGTTCTAACTGTTTAGCATATTTCTTCTACACCTCTCCACAATTTCCTGTTTGTTGTTGTTGTTGTTGTTGTTGTTGTTGTTGTTGTTGTTGTTGGTGGTGGTGGTGGTGGTGGTGGTGGTGGTGGTGGTGGTGGTGGTGGTGGTGGTGGTGGTGTTCAGTCATTCAGTTGTGTCCAACTCTTCATGACCCCATGGACCAAAGCATGCCAGGCCGTTCTGTCTTCCACTGCCTCCCGGAGTTTGGTCAAATCCATGTTGGTTGCATTGATAACACCATCCAACCATCTCATTCTCTGCTGTCCCCCTTTCCTTTTGCCTTCAATCTTTCACAGCATCAGGGACTTTTCCAAGGACTCCTTTCTCCTCATGAGGTGGCAAAAGTATTGGAGCCTCTTATGTCTTTCCAATGAACATCTAGGGCTGATTTCTTTCAGGATGGATAGGTTTGATCTCCTTGCAGTCCAGGGGACTCTCAAGACTCTCCTCCAGCACCACAACTCAAAAGCGTCAATTCTGTGGTGATCAGCCTTCTTTATAGTCCAGCTCTCACTTCCATACATCACTACTGGAAAAACCATAGCTTTGACTATTTGGACCTTTGTCGGCAAAGTGATGTTTCTGCTGTTTAAGATGCTGCCTAGGTTTGTCATTGCTTTCCTCCCAAGAAGCAGGCATCTTTTAATTTCATTGCTGCAGTCACCATCTTTATTTCTTCCCCTTCTATTTGCCAGGAGGTGATGGGACCGGGGGCCATGATCTTAGTATTTTTGATGTTGAGCTTCACCCCATTTTTTTCACTCTCCTCTTTCACCCTCATTAAGATTTTCTTTAATTCCTCCTCACTTTCTGCTATCAGAATAGTATCATTATCCACAAAAGGCAGACCTGACCCTCCTGCAGTGCTGTAGGTTCAGTTCGGTTGGCATTGATTCGGAAGTAGTCCACTCCAACACAGGTCTTCTTCATACCTAAGTCAAGCTCCAAAAGTCATATATAAAAATTCTTGGATAACAGGAAGAAATAGTCAGCTATCCTTACCTCTAGTCACCACCCCGTGTTTCCTTTGGGATAGATGGTGTGGTATTTAAGATAGATAGATAGATATAGATAGATAGATAGATAGATAGATAGATAGATAGATAGATAGAGATAGATAGAGAGATAGATAGATAGATAGATAGATAGATAGATAGATAGATAGATAGATAGATAGATAGATAGATAGCCAAGTTGATAGGTTTTTTTTGAGATATTGGTGCAAGTAATGTGGTACAAAAGCAGCACTTCTTCTTAAGCAGTCTGTGAATAAAGTACAACATTATTTCCCTTGGTTCCATGTTGATCAAAATGACAGTGCAGAGGCAACTGCCACAGACCTGCAACATTTCAAAAGGGCAAGTACAGTGATTAATGGAGGGGTATTCTGTGAAGAGAGACTGGATCCTTTTCCTTCCCCTGCCTTTGGGAAGGAGCTGAGAGGTTTTTCTACTCAAATGGTACATATACACACATTCCCCAGGGGAGGAAGGTGCAAAGCTTCAGAAGGATCAATAAGGACCAGGGAGCTAGGGAGCAAGAGAACAAGTTTAATATCTTTTAAAATGAACTGAATCAAAGAAAACTGAGACCATTACTCTGTTCTTGTCCAGAGATTGGGGAGCCCTTCATAAAATGTGCCTGTCATTAGAAAATGTGCTTGTCACTAACCTTTATTTCCTCCCTCCCACTGTACCCATCCTTGTGTTTTCAAAAGAAATAAAATCCACAAGATGTGCTTTTCTCCTCCCCTTTCCTGCATGCCCCTCTAAATCCTAAATATGAAATGGATCTGGGTGACGTTCATTCACATTATTATTAATAGCAATCATTGTATGCCAAAAAAGTCAGTTCAGACTTATGGCAATCCTTCCCTAGGGTTGGTACAGAGTAACCAGAAGTGGTTTTCCATTCCCTTCTTCTACGGGCATCTTGACACTATACAGCTTGCCCAAGATTTGCTCTTCTCCTAGGAGGCACAGTGGGGAATCAAACTCCTAACCTCTGATTTTGCAGCCAGGTGTTCAACTCACTAAGCTACAACCACCCTTCAAATACATGAAGGCATGTATCCTATGTCTTCCAAAATCTTCTCTCTTTTTTGGCTAACATACCAGATCCTTTCCCACCCACTATCCTTTCAACCACTTCTCATGGGACATGGCTTTGAGAATTCCTCCCATCTTGGGTATCTTCTTCTCATAACAATAGCTGTTGGTTTTCTAGATGGTCCTTATCCAAGCACCAGGCCCCAGTTCAATTCTTAGCATTTCCAAGGAGAGCAGGAGAAAACCCCTGCTTGAAATCCCTAGAGAGTCACCGCTGTTCAGCGTTGACAAAGCTGATCAAGAAAGGACTACATGTGTTACCCATGGAATACAGCTTCCTGTATAAAAACACCCAGGGAGGCACTCATCTGCTCCTTCTGACTCTGTACTGGAAAATCTAGTCTAGTTCCACCATGCAGAACATGCCACAGACATAGCAATGTTAGATCGCGCCACTTGCCCAGGCTGAGCCATTGTGCAAGCAGAGGGTGGGTTTATTTCATGGAGGGCATGGACTGCACAACAGCAATCCTGGTGCACGTGTTAAATTCCTGCGTTATTATTTGAATGGAGATGTCCATTCAAAGGACTCTCCATAGGCTTCTGCCTCTGCCTTTTCAACATACAGCTCCAATAAAGTAATTGCATCCCCACTGACTATTCCAAATATTAACTAAGAAAAGAAGACATCATAAAGGAAGAAGGAGTAAAAGCAGGACTGGGACTTTATACTGCAGTGAAACCAGTACTTTGTTCTATCACGATTACTATAGGAATAATATTAGTTAAGGCCTAAGAGAAAACAGGGATGAAGAAAAAGGTCACTGGAATGAGTTGGTTCTTCAGATAATTTGGTGGCAGGTGTCTTTTATTTCACTTATAAATTACCACTCACAAAACCAGCACTTAAATAAATAATAATGGTGGCCAATTAGCAGCAAAGGAAGCAACAATCAATTAATAAAACATCTATGCAGTGGCAGTACTGGCAGCTCTGAAAGGAACATTGACACATTACATTGTGATGCCTGCAAGTTTTCTTCTCACATGAAGATATTAGAAGTGGAAGACAGAGAAAAGTGTTTCAGGTATTTGTGATATCACACTGCTACCGTACACATGTGGCTCTCTTTGCTCCTCCTTGTGATGGGGATCCTGGGGGGGGTTCCTGGGTGCATGCACCCCTTCTTCACGAGCAGCAGATCTTCCTTGGGTGTGGTGGCTGGCTGGCTGGCTGGGGTGGTCAAAGAAAAACAGGAAGAGTGACTCAGCCCCAAACCTTTGTGAGCCAAGCCACAATAGGGGTTGAGAGTTGAAGAGGCAGTAGCAGGCTGGAGAGGGAGAATGAGAAGTGGTGGTAGAGGGGGGAAAGGCCGCCACTGCCACCATGTACACTGCTGCCACCATTTTGTAGGGATAATGGCTGAGGGAGAGGTGACAGCAAAGCCACTGCTTGGAGAGGGCAATGGTTCTCTCTGTGAGGAAAAATTCACTCCTCCTCAGTAAAATCCAATTTTAGCCCACCCTCATTGCCTCCACCTCCTGGAGCCCATTAAGGGACTGTTGGTAGCAAGAAGAGCAGCTTGAACAAACTCTTGCCCACAAATGTCTGTGAAGATTCTCAGTCATCCAGGTAAGGCCATCTGGAAGTTGAGTCATGGCAACTGGGCTTCTTTTCTTCTTAGATTGAAATCTTTTGCTATTCATCCAAGCAGCTTCTTTAGTCTGAAGGAATTGTAACCCACTCGCCCAGAAATTTTGAAGAGTGTGTTACCATCATATTAAATATTGGGTTAGAATTCTATTTGGGGACACGCTATTTTAATGTGTTTTTCTTGCCCCATTTAGAATACCTTTTTATGCAAATGTGGCAGGGAGGTATGGGATACTTGACTGTTATAAAAAGGGATCTCAACTAAAAAAAAGATGGGAAACACTGCCCTATGCCAGTGGCGGTGAACCTTCAGCACTCCAGATGTTCTGGACCACAACAACCACAGTCCCTTGTCATTGGCAAGCTAGGCTTGGAATTTTGCGAGTTGTGGTCCAAAACATCTGGAGTGCTGAAGTTTCACCACCACTGCCCTATACCAATGAAGTCAGTGTGCTCCCTGGGTGGATGGATGTTGGTAAACATAAAATGACAGAACAACACTTACTAAAAATCAAGAGTGTGGGCTGCTTACCTACTTTTTCTGCAACTTCCAGAATTCTCTAGGCACCATGGAAGGCTCCAAAAGGCAATTTTGCTCTGAAAAGATAACAAACTGTGTTGCCGGAAGGATATGTCGGTTGTATGATAATGATCTGTAAAAGCAAAAGTCCTGAAAGCTGTAGCTGAACTAAAATGTGCTTTTTGAGATAATTTCTGAGAGTTCTCTTGTTATGACTTTTGTTTAAAAAGGTGTGTTTCCTCTGAATATTGTTCACTATATTCCCCCCACCCCCAGCAGCTAACAGAATATATGCACTATTCCCCAGACGTATGCTAGAACGTGGGTATTATAGGTGGTAACACATTGTCCCCAGGCTACTAACATACTTGCTAATGATGTTCCCCTTCAGTTCTCCATAAATTTTAGTGCATTTTAAAACCATAAAAATTTAAGGATAGACTCCATGTTAATTTTGTGCAGAACAAATCTATTGAAATGCAAAGAACTTAGCTTTGGTTGTGACCAGTATGTCATTGGATCCATCCACTATGGTCCAGAAAGGCATAATTTTTGAATATTTGTGCAAATAGGTTTAGTACAATTTTTGGACGTTCCCCACAAATGACCAGAAGATGTTTCCCAACGATTGTGCTGGTGTGCAGCTTTTTTGTCTTTGGATTTCTAAATTATTCTCCTGAACCTTCTTGTGTGAGATTAAATCTTCTGTCTTGTAGCATGCAAAAACAACAACCTGGAGTTACAGGGATTAGATTTGTGTTTTCTGAGTGGGTCCCAGGAGCCCTGGATCCCGCCTGGCATCATCAAGGGTGCCACTTCTGGAACAGAGTGGATTCTTGTTTTCATGGGACAACAAGCTTGGTTCATAGTTCTGGAGATGCTGGAAGGACTGCTAGGGCTGCATCTAATTAAAGAAAGAGAAGGGAGGAGGGATGGCTTCCCTTAGTAACTGCGACTTGAAAAACTCCATAAAAATGTAAAGAGAAAAGAGAAAGGCAAGCGGGGAAAAAAAAGAAAGCACTGTCCGCCTCGTGAAGGTGCTGAAAGGCGACGCGGGCGCTCTGCTCCTTTTCTCTCTCTTGGTGGCATTTGAAAGTGTAAAGCTTTGAATACCAATTGCTTGAACTGGACATATGTGAATCTCTTCTAATCCTACTAATCCTGTCCCCAAGTGCTTCTTTGTATGTACAGGCAGCACACATAGATCTAAGTTAAAGTGGCCATAATCCTGGAAATGTGGAAAAATGTCCCAGTGTGAGAGAGCTGGGAGAGGGAGGGGCTCCCGAACTTGAGGGGACCTGTTGGGGGAATTATTGTGTTGGGGTGGGGGGTGGGGAGATGGAGATGGGGGGGCGGCAGCGGCAAGGCAAGGGATGACATGAAGGAGCGCCTCTCACCTTTTCTGAGCTGCTGGGAGCAAAGCAAACCCACCCAGCAGGAAAGCTCCCTTGCAAACAGCCATCGCACACTTGAGCAAACCTACAGAACCGAGACAAAGTTCCTGGATGCTGGGAAATTCTCCCACTGGCCGCTTTCAGCTGCGTGAGCCCAGCAGGTCAGGCGCTAATGTGCTGCTTTCATTATTCCCCTTCTCTTCCCCCCCTCTCTTCCCCCCACCCCCATCAACCTCCATCTCTGAATGGCAGCAGATTGGTTTGTGGAATTCTGCCTTACTCTTCTCTTCGCTGACAGGGAGAAGGGAACTGGAAGGGACAGTCAGACTGTTGCCCATTAAGGTGCCACCAGATTCAGTGTTTTTTTTTTTTTTGTTTCCAGAACAGGCAAACATAGCTATCTTTTGAAAGAAGGAACTGAACATGGGTAGTCCAGTTTCCTCCCCCTCCCCTCCCCCTCCTCCTTAGACAGTGGCCAAAAGGGTGCTGATGTAACAGAGGCCTGGGGATTTCGTAAGGCTGGGTTCTGATGTCCAAAATGTTTCTCAAATGTCTTCCATCAATCTCCATGGGATGGGGGGCTGTGGTTCAGATGACACATGGTGAATCTCATATCACACACACACACACACACACACACACACACACACACATTTGGACTGCATCCATGACAAATCTGAGAAGTTGGGGATCCTCCTGGTGATATATTCCACATTAGCTGACTGCTCTGATGTGTGACCCCATTGACACAGAATATATATGTAGCTGATGCCACCTTCAAATACACACACACAACTGTGAACCTTTTTAAAATTATTTTTGGCCATTGAATCAACTAATATTTGCATCATTTTGATGCATTTTCATGTAAGTCCTGGGTACGCTGCTTAACAATATGCTTGTGAACTCTTGACATGGGATATCGATCACATGACAAGATTGACTGACCACAGCAGAACAAATTCAAATTAAAAACACAGCCTAAGCTTTGCCTTGTTTAAGCAAATTAAAATAAGTGGTGCAACAATTCAGTGCATCATCATGGTTCTCTCTTTATTCATAGGCTACATTCCCGTGCAAAACTGCACCCAAAACAGATCAGAAGAACTTATATATTAGAAGAACATTTCAATATACTTAAGTGACAGTTGCAAAGTGGCAAATCTGAATAGTTATACAAATAGTCTGTAAATCACAGCAATTTATAATATGCACCAAGAGTAAATAGTCCATTTTTAAAAAAATAATACAAAGGACTAATTTATTCCAAATTGTGTCTGTGTGTGTTTGGGGGTGGGAGACACAATTTCTCCCCCAATCTAAATGTTGTTCTCAGCAACTAGCTCTAAAGAAGACCACACTCTAAAATCTATAGATTTGTGAGAGGTAGCCATGTTAGTCTGTGCAAGAATTCCAGGCAAAAATCAAAGCAAAACAAAATAAAAGACAAGAACATATGGCATCTTAAGACTATTATATTTTAAAGTAAGCTTTCGTGGACATGTCAACTTCTTCAGACACTTCTTCTGCTACTATATGTCTGAAGAAATGGATGTGACCACAGAAGCTTACATTAAAATATAATAGTTAGTCTTTAAGGTGCAGCATATTTTTGTCTTTTATTTTGCTTTGATTTTTGCCTAAAACCTACAGGGCACCCTGAAAAGCAAGGCCATACAAGATTCCATCTTATAGCCGCAGGCCTGGTGGAAATGAGCCAGTTATAGAGCAGGCATGAAGTCTTGCAGGACACTCAGCAGAAAGATCCTGTCCCATTCACCGTACTTTGATACGTGTGTAAGTGTGCTCCAGTTAAGCCTTTATGTGTATGTCTACTAACTTAACCATGTCCTACATTTGCATGCTTACTTTCATTCTTATCACACATACAAATTCATTGAAGCTGTACAATAATCCAATACTGTCAAACAAAATTGCAGAAATAAATATATCGCCAGATGTTACTGGCTTGCCTAGGGGTGAAGGGAACTACAGTTCACAATATCTGGAGGGCTACGTCATCCCACAGAGGTGGGCAAAATTGAATCAGCCATTGTCTAGACAGGGGCGTTGGCAACTCTCTGGGTATGAGTCTCAAGTCCGAGTCTGAGTCTTTGGTACCAAGTTCCAAGTCTGCATTTGAGTCTCTATTAAAAACCAAGCATTTTCCCCCCATGGAAAAAAGGGGAGAGAATTTGAGTTTCAAGTCATGAGTCAAGTCTGAGTCACTGAAAAAAAAAAAAGTCGAGTCTGAGTCAAGTCACGGGTATAAATTAAGTTCAACGTGGCAGTGAGTCCTGCATCTCAAGTCCCCAACCATGTAGCTAGAGTTGGCAAAGACCAGAGTAGTACACTTTGGCAGAATTTAGGGAAGCTAGTTTTTTGAACTGCAATTCCCAGAATCCGTCAGGCAGCTCTCTGGCTACTGATTGTGCTGGCTGGGGAATTCTGGGAGCTGTAGTTGGAAAGGTACATTTTCCAAGCACTGTTCTCCGCAGACAATGGATGACCTCTGTATGCCCTTTCAAGTCAGCACATAGCACAATGGCCTGCATCACTGAGTCCCAGGTGCATCTGAGCGAAAAGACTGAAAAGTGGACATGTGTGGGACTTTCAGAGACCCAAGCAGCCATGCATGCATCTTCACTGAGCTTGAACCTGAGAGATTGCAGTGTCACACTTGCCATGTTCTGGCTCTTTAGTCTGAGTGCCATAGTGTGAGTTAAAAATAATTTTTGAACCACAATCACAGTTCCATCTTTCCAATAGCTAATTTGAGCTGTATGATTACAGACACCCCATCCAATTACATGCTGTTGAGGTTTGCTGTGCACCAGTAGCTTCATTTCAAATAGCCTTTTGATAATGTCAAGGTTTCCTTGTGTTAATCCAAAAATAAAGCGGACAAGATAGCTTTTTTTAAAAATGCCTTGCTGTTTAATTAGGCACATGGCGACCCCAGGAAATCTAAAAAGCAGGGAAATGATATTGATTCCTTATTAATGCTTTAATTGTCTATTTTGATGTGTTAAAACAGAAACAATCTTCCAGCTGCAATGTCTAATGAATTCCAAGATCAAACAAGATCTGTCTAATTATTAAGTTAATGAGGACAAGTTCACAAGCTCAGTTAACTTAGTAATTACCCATTTCAAAGTGTCTTAAAACTATATACAGTCTTGATTCTGTTCCTGCAACAGTTGCTGTTTGTCTTTCTCCTGCTTTCTAAATTTGTATATCCTGTATAAAGTATATAAGCTGCCTAGATGCCCTAAGCACATCCGATCTCGCCTGATTTTGGAAGCTAAGCAAGCAGGGTTGGCCCTGGTTAGTACTTGGATGGGATACCTCCAAGGAATACCAGGTGCTGTAGGCACCTGGAGTAGGAACTGGCAAACCACTCCAGTATTCCTGCCAAGAAAACTCCATTACGAAGAGTCGGTAATGACTGTAACAACACAACACACACACACATAAAGTATATAATGCTAATAATGTGGAGGCACCCCACAAGTCAGTGTTCAAGAAATCCAGAAGTCTTCCTCCTTTATAAATGGCCCCACTAACATTCACATGTGGACTGCTTGTTTCATTTCAGTCCTCCTTGGGCCTTTTTACACGACCCCTAAGATCCGCTGGCCACTTAAATTCGGACCAGAGATCTTAGGGGTTCCTCGCTCTTCCTCTGTCCCCACCCCCCTCTGCACTTCCTGGTTGCTGGCTGCCTGAGGGAGGGAGAAAAAAGAAAGAAAAGACTGCCGGTTTACCTCCGTTTTGTTCCGGGCAGCATTCAACAAACGGAAGCCAGGAGAGCCCGGCACTCACTATCCTTACACCGGATCAAATATTTGTCACCTCCAAAAAGCAGGTACAAGAAAACTGCTGTTTGGTCGTGCTAAAGTGGGCGGGGTCGCACTTAATTGTCTGCAAAGTCCGGAGCTGGTGGGTAAACATTTTTAAGGACCGGAACTTGCAGCCATTTGCTGCGGAGCTTAGGGGTCGTGTATAAACGCCCCTTGTTTTAGGTTCCAAGGCCCTCCCTTTGCCCCGAGGAAATGCTTGAGATCCTTCAGGATGGGCGGTGGAGGAAGGGGGGGGGGAAATGAGGGACATTTAACTGCAGGACAGTTTTTAAAAAAATAGTCAATCTTGCAGGTGAATGACCACTGGCAGTTCTAATTCTATCAGTGGTGGTATACAGCAGCACATATATTTGTTAACTGTTAAAGCCTCCCCAGAAAATAAGAGGAGGATAATAGGAATGGATGCTTCCAGGGCCTGATCCAGGTTATCCATAAGAAATTATGTAATAGGGTTTTACCTGTTGTGTTATGTAATAGGGTTTTACCTGTTGTGTTTTCACTCTGACTTGTTTTCATTGTGCATGGGCCACATTGGGTCCATTCAGGGGAGGGAAAGAGGTACTGAAATGAAATAAACAAACAAGTTCCCATGAAACTTGGGAGGTAAGCAGAACCATCCATAAAGGAGAAAGACCTCTGTATTTCTTTTGAAACACTGACTTGTGGGGGCCTGATCCAGGTTATGTGGTACCAAATTACACCAATAGGATTTTGCCCAATAAATGACAAGGTTAAACATTGCTGGCTATACTTTTAACTCCATGAATGATGGATGGGATATAAAGAATATTTTGTGGTTTTGCTCTGCCCTCTTCTCACTCTGGAATCACCCTGATTTAGTCCATTTTTGTGCAATTGGCTGAAGATAGTACACCTGGTTGCAAGACTTTATCATCATTGCTGCCTAGATGCCCTAGCATATCCGATCTCACCTGATCTCAGAAGCTAAGCAGGGTCAGCCCTGGTTAGTACTTGGATGGGAGACCACCAGGGAATACCAGGTGCTGTAGGTGCCTGGAGTAGCAACTGGCAAACCACTCCAGTATTCCTGCCAAGAAAACTCCATGGACATGGGGTCACGAAGAGTCGGTCATGACTGTAACAACACAACACACACATATCATCATCATTGGTCTGGTTATTCAGCAGAATTATGCCCTCACTCTATATTTACAGGGACTGAAAGGTTGCCGATTGGTTGTGTGCGTTCTCTTTACAAATGCAGTGTTAGGGTTGTTGTTGAGGTGAAAGTGTTTCCTTGATGTCAGTTAGTGCAGAACCACATAAAGTTCCTTAGATTGGCACTCAGATGTCAAACAGAACATTGTTCCATAATTCCACATTTCTTATCATTTCAATCAATGGAACAGCATTACCCACCCAAACAGGCTTGCTACGGAAAAAAAAGAGCAAGTCTTTGTGGCAAGGTGGGCAGGAGCAGAAAGAGGTGGTATAGAAATGAAATTCACTTCACCCAATAGGTGTGCCTACACTTGTAGCCATGCAGTCAGGCCTGATGCATGCTTACCGCATGAGGTTTCTCTGTATTCAGTGGTCCTTTTTCAAATAGGCTCACTTGTTTCGATTTAAACCCTTCCAAACTCTTTGGAATCAAGTAAGTTGAATGGCAGTCTCCATGTCCCTTATTCAGTAAGGAAACACTCCTGAAAAAAAGAAAGCAGCTGTTTCGACACAACAATGGAGAGCTTTCATCAGCTACTGTTTTAGGAGTTACGGGTAGTTTTTTGTTTTGCTTGCTTTGAGTAGAAACAAATAAGCTTCCACTCTGCTTTGTGAGTACATTGAGAGTTCTCAAGGCACCCGCACACATCCTGGCAAATGGTTATGGAGCTTTGATTGTTTTATAAGCATGCGTGCATGCGTGCACACCCCCCCCCCACACACACCACCTCCACCCCCACACCACCCCTTCTGCCTGCCTGTCTGTATTCCATTGGCTTTGCACTAGGCTTGGTTTTGTTGGGTTTCTAATTTAGGAGGAGGTTTGTACTAAGCCCTTAGGTTTGGATTGTCTTTTGCTACAGTATGATTGTACCACAAGACATACATCTCTGTCTGTCTGTCTGTCTGTCTGTCTGTCTGTCTGTCTGTCTCTCTCTCTCTCTCTCTCTCTCTCTCTGTGTGTGTGTGTGTGTGTATGTGTGTGTACACCATTGTTGCCTGGAATTCTGTCCAGCTGCAGGGATGCAGAGCAATCTCTGCTGTATTCTAGCCCTTTTCAATGTGCTCTAGCCTCTTATGTAACAGACCCAGTAGGGGGCTAATCTCCATGACAAACATTATATCCTTTTTCTGACTTGCTTATACTCTGGAATTGAGGTGGGAGGGGGGGTAGAATAGGTCTTTGAAGCTTTTGTCCCCCACTTCTATACACGCACTCTCTCAGGATATGTTGGCAAGCTGGTCTGAGCTCAACATCTTGAGGCAGACTTCAGGGGGGGAAATGAAATACAATTGAGTAGCCATCGCTTTTATTTGAGCTAGGCAGAGTTTAACTTGTTGGGGGGGTTCTTTTTAAGGCACTGGCAGTGCTAAAGTCCTTCTACTATCCCAGACATTGGGACAATTACTCTGATCAGTCAGCAGTAAAGGGGAAAGCCTTCTGCACATGAGCAGGGACACAATCTTTCAATCCAACCAAAGAAACAAATTCCAGCCAGGAAAACATAACATTCGAAATGATTTGAGGCTTAGAATTGATTTGTGTGTGGTCTTTGTCAATTCATATTCAAACCATGACTCAGAACTTAAGAGAAGGGTGGGCAACACATAACCTGTGGAAAGCATGTGGAATCACAATTTTGATTAGTGTGATTCACCCTTAAGCCCCTGTGCCCTTTGTTTAGATATAAACATATGACGCAGAAGGGCTTTTTTTTTAAAAAAAAGTGCAACTTGATTGCCAGTGAGAGAGATGGTATGGGCTGAGGTGGGTGCTGGTGTTTGAGGGGATTAGGGTTAGGGTTAGGATTGTCCCAGAGTGGAGATAGTAGAGCTGAGTTGCCAGCAGCATCATGGCTGCAAAATGGAATTTTGGCTTGTGCCAGGAGAGTTTTAAGAGCCAAGGGCCAGATACTCTCATCTAGCTACCTCTTCCTAATACAGTACAACATGGTGTAATTTGTTGTGAGATTCCTGCCACTGCACCACAAGTATGTCCAGAAAAGAATTTCACTGCCACAATTGTGCAAGTAGTTGCACAATCAGTTGTGCAATCAGACATGAGATGTGGATTGCCATAGGAATAACTTCCTGTTAACTTCCACAGGCATAATTTCATGGTATTCCAAGTGTAATATGATTTCAACTAGTGCCCCTATAGATGCTGGTGGACTGCAAAGCCCATTGCCTTAGCTAATCTCACCAGGTCTGATGGGTTTCAAAGTCCAGCAACATCTGGAAGAATACAAATTTACCATCCCTTCTCTAGATGTGTAAGAAGAAGCTTCCTTATTCCAGGTTTACCCATCCAATAAATTATTATCTGTTAGGTAGGGTGTAGAATAGAGGCTCGTTCCATCACATGACTTTTGAACCTGGTTTGGCTGGTGATGTCAGGGAATGAATGGATTGTAATAGCCAACACTGCACAAAATCCATGCATGTGAGAGTTCTACACAGGGACCAGGCTGGCCATACCTAGAGCTTTTCTCAACATACCTTTATTGAACTGGCCGTGTATTGAACTGCCCATGAGATGATAATACATGGAGGAATTGTGCAATTACACAGAGGTAATGCAGCTTTCTGTATTAACAGAAAATAGGCCTAGGATAATCATTTCTGTCATACAAATGGGGCACAGAAAACTGAGATTTTTAGTGCACTCTCTACAACCTGAAATTTATGCAACTGGAACATTTTAAAGATATTTTCCTCCTTGCCAGATTACTTTTCTAGTTCCCCTTTTCAACCCCTTAGCCTTTTCCACCGACCCCTTTTCAACCCCGTCCTCTCTATTTGGCTTTGAATGTTGCTGTGTGTGCTTGGTTCACCCACCTCCCATGTGCTTGAATCAACTAAAAGAAATTGAATAGCAGTTTCTTTCTTGTAAAAAAAATCTCCCTTTTTTTGAAGCAAAAGAAGAGTGGGGGGTGGGGAGAGAGAGAGATTAAGATGTAAGCTGGCTGGATAAACTTGGAACTGAGTTTATTACTATTTCTGAAAGAGGGAACAAAGATATAAAAGCAGACCTACTTTACTGGAGCTGAAGCAAGGTTGGTGGGAGACCTATGGCAATTGTGTGCCACTCCATGAAGGGATGTTTCATTAATTACACATTAACCATGTGCACTGAGTGGGAGACAGAAGATAGAAAATGCAGATGTTTCTGTCAGGCGGCTGAATGGGAACCACTCTTGATCCTGTCAAAAGAACATTTTGAATCAAAGGGACTTCACAGGAGCAGAAGAATGAGTCCTGTGGCCGAGTGCAATGATGCAGCCTTTTAATCATTAAGCCCTTTTATAGCGGTAAAATGAACATCCATTGTCATGGCCACTCCTCGGAGGCCCATCCGGCCAGGTTAAAAGGAGGAGGTAGTTTACCGAAGGACCCTAAAAAACAGGGCAAAAGGAGCCCAGTGGCTGGAATTCAAAAAGCTAACAACAGCAACTGGATGACAAAGCAGGGGAGGAAACAGTGTATAGGTTTGTTGGCTTTGCCACCATCTGTAACAACCATTAGCATACATCGGCCAAGGAGGCCGCTTCCTTTGTTTTGCATGAGTCCCCTAGCATGTGTGTAATTTGGTCTCTTCAATAGAAGGTTCTTCAGGAGCTTCTTTAGGAAAACTTACCAAAGTGTTGAATTTTCTGCTGCCATTTTCTGCAGCCATTGATAGTAGGGTTTGGAGAGCCTTTTTAAACCATGCTATATAGTGGAAAGGAACACCCTCAGAGAATGCATCATCACATTGTAACTGCTGAAACAACAAACTATTTAAATACAGTTACAGTGATGTTACGGTTAAAGTTTTAGATATACAGTTACCACAGTTAGTAGTAGTATAACGTTGTACAGTAGTTATATTTGCAGTTATAATTGTAATATGCATATATTTTTGCATATTACTTTGTAAATTGAGAAAAGTTATATATAAAGCTGTTTAGAAACAGATTTTAAACCACTATTTTAAAAACAAAAGCCAGATGAAACAACATACTGGAAGATGGAAAAGGACATGACCAGGCAAACTTCCTTTGCAATGGAGTTGACGTTCTGCTAGACAGAAAACTTGGCCTTCTATAATCACGAACACAGTATCTTAAGTGGAAGACACAAGGAGGCCTCTCCTGCAGATTCCATATTCCTTGATAATCTGAGTTTGAGGAGGCATCATTTTAGATATCTTTGTTCCTGGCAATTCACTGCTTTCAGAAACAACTCTGAAACAAATTAAAAGCCAGTCCATTTTCTTCTGTCTACTGTGCCCACATAATTAATGTGAAATAGGTGTGAAACATATGTTCACGAACTGGCTAGAGTCAATTCCCAGTATACATTCTATACAAGTATTTAGATTAGATTTCCGTGTTATTTTGACTCCTACTGCCCTTCTACGCATGCAAACAATTGGCCATTACATTTATGATATGTATTATGCACGGTGTGTGATGGTGTTCAACCTAATGCATACATTTTCAAACAAGGCATGGGATGTTGTGATCCTGTGAGTTCTGAACATAGATTTGATATTTTCTTCTTTGGTATATTTGAAGAAGTTATATATATATATTTCAAAGCAAAGGATTAAACTAATCAGAAGCTAAATAGTTACAATGCATTCTGTTTTCTATATGTCTGTGAAGATTCTCAGTCATCCAGGTGAATTTATCTGGAAGTTGAGTCATGGCAACTGGACTTCTTTTTTATTTCATTTTCTACCATTTATACTATCTGGCTTAAATTCGATTTCTAGACCCAGAGAGAACAGATCCCTAATATCAATTATGAATTGGTAGGTCAATAGTTATGTGAATTCTGTATTTATGTAAATCCCAATGCATAAAACGTGTTTCAAGCTCCTTTGGCAACCATGGTATTACATCTTATTGGATACTTGGCAACCATGGTATTACATCTTCTTGGATAATAATAATAATAATAATAATAATAATAATAATAATAATAATAATAATAATAATAATAATAATAATAATAATAATAATAATAATAATAATAACTTTATTTTTATGCCGCCTTTCTCCCCGTAGGGACCCAAGGCAGCTTACAACAAATTCATAAAAATACAATAAAAACAGTACAATGTAAAAACAATACAATACCTATAAAATACTATAAAAATACTATACAGTATAATAGAATAAGAAGAAGATTAAAAAACAGTAGCTGCAGCAGAGTTTAAAAAGCTCCCCAGCCAATGAAACTAAAAAGTAAGATGTTATAAAAGTTAGTGAAGGCTGGAGGCTCAAAAGGCCTGCATAAATAAATAAGTCTTAAGGCCTCGCTTGAATATTTCAAGGGAGGAGGCGGTTCTCAACTCAAAGGGGAGGGAATTCCATGGTATAGGTGCCACTACTGAGAAGGCCCTATTTCTTGCTGCCGCCCCTCGCACTTCCTTGGGTGGCGGTACTCGTAGAAGGGCCTTCTCCGATGACCGAAGGGGGCAGACTGGATTATATGGAAGAAGGCGGTCTCTCAGATAACCTGGTCCTGAGCTGTATAGGGCTTTAAAGGTCATAACCAGCACCTTGAATTGGGCCCGGAAACGAATGGGCAGCCAATGTAGTCCCTGGAGAAGTGGCCCGACAGAGTCGTACCGCCGAGCTCCAGTAACCACCCGGGCTGCCGCATTCTGTACCAATTGTAGTTTCCGAACCGTCTTCAAGGGCAGCCCCACATAGAGCGCATTGCAATAGTCTGATCTTGATGTCACCATGGCATGGATCACCGTGGCCAGGTCTGCACGATCCAAGTACGGCCGCAGCTGGCGCACCAGTCGAAGCTGGGCAAAGCCCCCCCTGGCCACAGCCGCTACCTGGGAATCCAGGAGCAGCTCTGAATCCAGGAGGACCCCCAAGCTGTGGACCTGCTCCTTCAGAGGGAGTGCAACCCCGTTCAGAGCAGGACGATATTCCAGCACCTGCATCGAAGATTTCTGAACCAGGAGAACCTCTGTCTTGTCCGGATGTAATTTCAGTTTGTTAGCCCTCATCCAGGTCCCCACCGACTCCAGACAGCGCTCTAGGACTTACACTGCCCCCCTGGAATCTGGGGGAAAGGAGAGATATAACTGGGTGTCATCAGCATATTGATGGCACCCAACTCCATATCCCCGGATGACCTCTCCCAGCGGTTTCATCTACATGTTAAATAGCACGGGGGACAGAATAGAGCCCTGTGGCACCCCACACTTCAAGGACTAAGACTACACAGCACTGTCCTAAGAATATGTAACAGGCCTTGTAAGGAATTGATTTGCACATGGGATCATAGATATTTGTTTGGTGAGTAAATAGGTTTGTAAGGATCCAAGTGCACATTTTGAGAGTGACTGGTTAAAAAGATATTGTCAGCATTATAGTAATCATGACTTGTCCTATATCCGAAATAAATGCTTAGGATTTTCAAGAACAATTAATTTGGGAGCAAAAATTAATTAACTGAAAAGTAAAATAAAAATAGCCTTGCACAGCTCTTCTTTGTTGTGCTTTGTTCTTCAGATGTCTGTTAATTTTTCACAAATGGAGCTGTGTTTTAGTGGGGATCAGAAACCCAAACAGCTTGTCTCTAGATGGTTTTGCAATATTGTCTACTCGTCAGTTCCTAAGGTGATGTCAGCCGCTCTAAAGCAGAGAATTCCTGAAGTTCATTTAGCCTTTATTGAGGGTACATAATTTCTACCTCTCCTGAAGTAACCTGATGGCTTGAACTTGGGAGGAACAACACTTCCTTTCCATTTTTGTGGCACTTTTTTTGAAGTGGCTCTTCAGTGCCAGTCTTTTTAGAGTATTTAGTGTTCCTCATCTTTTGTTAAGCATTTCTCAACCATCCCCAGTCAGTAAAACAATTCTTACTTTATTATACATTTTTTATATGTTGCTTATTCCAAGGGGTCAGTTCTTACCCTATGTCTACATATTTAATTCAATCATATCAATACACTTGTGAGATGTGTGACATACTACTGATGCGGACAAACCATTCAACAAGCACAACATATGTAATAAAAAGCCTTTCTAAATTGAGCTCCCACAGCGGAGAGACTGAGGGGTCAAAAGCTAACGGAGGTTGTGGTAGCCCGGCCAGACTGGTGACAACTGAATGGGCCACAGCCATAATTAATGGGCCTCTCCAAGAGGTCAGAGTCCCCCCCCTTCCCTCAAGGAGACACTCATTAGGCCCATTTGAAAGAAATCAAACTGAATGGCAGATGACATCAATAACCATAGGTCCATCACCAATGTTCCTTTTCTGAGCAAGGTAGTGGAGAGGGGGGTAGCCAATCAGCTTCAATTGCTTCTTGAGACATTCCCCTCTGGGTTCATGGCATGGAGGCAGCATCTGGTTGCCATGCAAGATGATCACTTGAGGGAGGCTGATGGGGGCATGATGTCCTTATTGTTCCTGTTCAATCTCTCAGTGGCCTTGGATACCATTGACCACAGTATCCTCCAGGAAAGGCTATCTGAGTTAGGGATCAAGGGTCTGGCTTTGGCCTGGTTCTGATCCTTCCTGGAGAACCATCCCTAGAGGGTGCAGCTTGATGAAATGATCTCAACCCTGGGAGTTGATCATCTTGCCAGTGCTATTTAGCATTTACATGGGGCTGCTGGAAGAGGCCATCAGGAGATTTGGGGTGTCATATCATGAGTATGCTGATGACACCCAGTTCTACCTCTTCTTCTGTCTCTCCTTTCCACCATCTGCAGTGGATGCTGTCCTGTCCTTTGAGAGCTGCCTGGTAGTCATGCTGGAGTGGATGGGGGCAAACAGACTGAGGCTGAACCTGGACAAGATGGAAGTCCTGTGAGTGGTAACCCCTAGTGATTCTGGATTGGTAATCTCCTTCTCTTTGTGGTGGGGGTGGGAGTAACTATCTTTGCCAGAGATGAGGTTCATAGCTTGGATGCTCTTCTGGACCCAGCACTTGCCATGGGGTCACATGTAGCATCCGTGGTCAGTTCTGCTTACTTCATCTTATGCAGATTGCCAGCTACACCACTACCTTGACACAAGGGCCGTCACTATGCTGGGCCATGCACTGTTAATCTCGAGATTAGACTATTGCGATGGTCTCTATGTGGGGCTGCCTATGTGGCTAATGAAGAAACTCCAACAGGTCCAGAATACAATGGCCAGATTAGAGGCCATCAATATATACTGTATCCCTTACCTTGGATGCCCTGTGCATTGTTTTGTTTAACCTGTTGATACTTACACCAAGGAGAAACAATTCTAAGGAGAAAGGTTGGAATATTACATTCAATATCTCCCATCACCTTCACAAAGCAACAATGTCCCAAATAGATCACAAAGCAGATTCAAATTCAGTAGTGATTCTGACATAATGTTATTTTTTAGTAGGGCTCAACGTCTCCCTTTTTAATTATCTCAGAGACGAGACTTTGGATTTGAGAAATTACACTGCTATGTTTCATATTTTATTGTTTCAGCATTTGGGTTTCTTCTCTGCCTAAGGATCAGAACTCCATGGTTCAGGTCAAATCCTGTCTTCTTCAACAAATTCTTCTGCAACCTTTTTCAAATATAGAAAAAGGATTTGCTAGAAAACACCTGACTAAATCTCATGGAAAATATATCCCAAACTCCTTTTCTATCCCTTCCCATGTCAAGGGTTTTTCTTTAATTTTGTATTTTATTTACTATTAACAAGAAAGCCTCCTTCCAAATGGTGCTATTTGCAACTGGGCAGAAGCTACAAGTAAACCTGATACATATTAATTAAGTGCATCACAATATCAAATGGAGATTTAGATTGAAATTAATTTTGGATTAAAAGAAGCAAAACAGTGCTAAACTATATCAACATTGAAATCTTTGCAGTAATGGGAATGCTTTTAGTTGATTACATGTATTCAGAAATCTAACTAAAAAGTGAAATATGAGTTAACATATTCTTTCACATGCACAAATCTTGTTAAAGAGCACAAGTTTCTATGCTGGCACTTTCCCGACAACTCTCCTATTTTGAGCACAGTTTGTACAGCTTATGTACCATCAGTCCATAACTATGGGATTACTGCTTGTCAGATGAATTAGTTGTCTCTCTCTGGGGGCCTCCTTCTCAGTCACTGATGTTGGCTCCCATCATGGAAGATCTCCACTAGAGATGGGCACGAATCGAAAAAATGACATTTCGGTTTTTCATTTTTCGTTGCCGGTCCCATTTTGGTTCGTTTTCATTTTTCGTGAATTTTTTGAAAAAATTTCATTTTGTTTTTTCGTTTTTTGTTTTTACCCACTTTTTGCATGATATAAAACATTTCCGCGCGAGGGTGTCCCCCAGTGCCCCAAACCAGAGGAAAAACACTAAAAAATTGATGCTGGCAGAGACACAGTATAGACTAGGTACGCAGGGAGGCTGCAAAGGCAGCGGCGGGTGTTGTCCAGGGCGTAAGGCAGCCGCAGAGTGACTGCACTGTGGGGCAGGGGAGGGTACTCACTGAGAGGTACGCACGCACACAGGGAGGCTGCAAGAGAAATCTCTTCTTTCTCTCCCCTAAGAGCCAGGCTGCAGCCAGCAGGAACACAGAGACACACACCTGCCTGGCTGGCCTAAAGTAACAAGTCGCAGAGACAGCAATCCCACCCTAACTCCCACCGCAGACTGCAAGGAGGACAGGGACTGCCAAAGCTTTTTATGCCCTCTGTGGCTGCCACACCTACCCAGTCTGCAACCTGGGCATGCTATTGGTTGAAATTGTCCAAGAATGTACATGATCCCATCACATGGCTTGCATCAATTTTGTGGCTGGAATCCATTTTGTGTCATTCTTAAAGGGAAAAGAAAAAATACATCGCGATGGGAGAAAGACAAAAACAAATGTTTTAAGGACCCCAACCCCCTGGTAGGTAATAATTTCAAATAATTATCGCTGCATTTTTATGGATGTCCAGGGTGTTTTAATACCCAAGAAATCAATATTAGGCATCTGGGAGCCATTTTGGGTCGATGTCCCCTAACTCCTCTTAAAGGAAAAAAATACAGCAATCTGAGAAAAGACATAAACACACGTTTTAAGGACCCCAACCCCCCTGTTAGGTATTATCAGGCAGAATAAATAATTATCGCTGGGTTTTTACGGATATTCAGGACGTTTTTTAACATTTAAAAACAGCTCATTTCATTGCACATCGCCATTAATGAAAACGAAATGCAATGAACCTAATTTTCGTGGTTCTGTTCGGTTCATTCGAATTTCATCACAATTTTTGTTATTCGTTTCATTATGTAATGAAACAAATAACAAATAACGGAATGAATTTTTTTTTGTTTCGTGCCCATCTCTAATCTCCACCTATCTCTCAGGATGTGGATTGGCACTTCTTTATTAAGTAAGATGAAAAGACTGGAGCGTCCACAGACAATGCTAGTATAGGAGAGAACACTCTCAGGATGCTGAATAAAAGTTTATTAAAAGAGCCCAACACGTGGCCGAAACGCGTTGGGCTCTTTTAATAAACTTTTATTCAGCATCCTGAGAGTGTTCTCTCCTATACTACCACTTCTTTATTAAGTTCCAACTCTGGCTTTCCTGATTCCTAAATCTTTGCAAGTGCTGGATCCTCTCAAAACTGGCCATGTTGATTATTCCATCAGGTTGTTGCAATGTTATGCCCATTTTTAGAAATAAAAATGATATTAAATCAGCATTACTGTCTTATGAAGTGATTCAAAATGTTGTCCCTTTTTAAAAAAAAATTCCCCAAGATGCTATCAATAGAAGATATTCTGACCTGTCAAACCAAGGAGTCTCAAAATTAACATAACTAAGGAAAAAGATAGTCCAAATCCCTATAAATTTGTAAGAGGATTTCAATATGATAAATAATTTTAAGGTGAACAAGGCCCTGCAATTCGTAGAGGAATGGTACAATTTTCCAATACTTTCCATAGGAAATTAGCACCTGCTTTGTTTTTATATCTGAACATAATTAGAGTGAGATTAATCAGTGTTCCCAAGGCCCAGAAGAATGTCAAACTGATAGTAGGACATAAATCACAGAAAACATCATATTTATGTAGATTTCAAATGGCAATCTGTCTGCTGAATGCTGATTACAAGATTATCATTACTGTTTTAAAAGCTTGTCTGAATCAGTGAAACAGGTTTCATGAAAGAGAGAATGTTGCTTAATGATATAACTCAAGGCAAATTTTAATTCTTTAAATAATCCCAATTATAGTAATATTTCTAGGCACTTTAAAAGCAAATAATTGGTTGGAGTGGGATTTTATATGTAAAACAAAGGCAAATTCTAGGTTTAAACAATAAACTGATATGATCTTAAATACCCATGCATTGCCTTTAATTTTCCTCTTCAGATAATTAACATTGATGGAAAGGATATATGTATAATATTGAACTTATACTGAGAATTAGAGAATTAAGCAATGAAGCAGAAGATGGAAGAGGAGCCTATTAAAGATATGCCTTTTCATCAAGCTTAATATTTATTTCTAAAAAGTTATGCCTAATACTCTTGCACATTGATATGAAGGCGTTAAACATAAGAACATAAGAACAGCCTTGCTGGAACAGGCCACAGCCCATCCACTCCAGCATTCTTTCTCACACAGTGGCTCACCATTTGCTTCAGGGTATTCCCAAGCAGATGTCTTCACCTGCTTACAATTCCCTGCAAATGGCATTGAGATATAGCCTGCCAATCTCTCCAATGCGGAGGTTGTCCTTAGGCATCAATAATAATAGCCATTGATACCTCTGTTCTCCATAAACTTGTCCAATCCTTTCTTAAAGCTGTCAAGGCTGACAGCTGTCACCACTTCTTCTGGCAGGGAGTTCCACAGACCAGTGATCCTCTGGGTGAAAAGGTACTTTCTCTTAAAAGTAAAGTAAATGGCGTACTCTTAAATAATATAAGATATATGTGTTACACAGTCCTGATAGCTGCTACCTCCTATGCCTTTTATACATTAAGACATGGTCAAAAAATAAAGTAACATGGGACTATCCATCAATGCCAAACTCGATGGTGATCAGAAGAGATAATAACAACATACTGTGAAGATTATGTGCAATGGCTCCCATATAATAAGTGTCCAAGATATGTGTATCTTGGACACTTAATTAACAACAACATAGATTCTAATATAGAACTAAAGCAATGAATGAAGGTAGCTGGAACAGTCTTTATGAAGTAGAAGAAAATGCTGTGTAACAAACAGCTTAATGTATATTTGAGACTGAGAACGCCAAAGTGTTGCATGTGATCATTTCTCCCATATGGATGTCATTTGAACTATCGAGAAGGAGAAGCTCAGTAGAAGAAATGCTTTTGAAATATGGATGCACAGAAGAATCTTTGCATTCCACGGACTGGTAGAATACAGAATGAAAAGGTCAGGGGGATAAACAGAATTCCACCAAGGCATGGTGGAGGTTGGTGCTGGAACAGAGCAACAACATATCGAGCAGGTGATCTATAAAGCTGTGTGTTTTCCGTGTTCTTGTCTCCTCCAGATCTATATGCTGATTCATATTGTACTCTTGTTTCTTCCCCCTGCCCCTGAGATCACTTGGCTGTAGGTGGCTGTTGGTGGCTGTTGGATGGCTATGGGTTACTATGGAAGGAGAGCTCCTACTTGGATTAGATAAACTCTGTTTCTTTCATGTTTATGATTCAAATACCATAAAACAAGAGTAATATGCAGCCCTTCAGATATTTGGTTGCAACTCTGATCTTTCTGATCAATTGGAAGGCACCACTGTTATGTGTTGATTGTAGCTTCAGTACTACAACTTACTAGTGCAAGAACACACTGCCTATCTTGACGGACCTTTACAGGGCTAAAAAAGTAATATATTTACAAGAATACTCTCTTGTCCTCCTCTACTGTTTAAACCACATCTAAATCTATCTTTCCCTACAGCTTTTGATTTAAACTCTGATTTTCCAGCATGCCTCTGTGTCCCAGTGCATTGTTTAACCAATTACTGTCAAGTAATCTTTGTGTTAAGTGATCTATGTCTTTAACTTCAAATTCCATCTGTCCCATACTGGCCAATGGCCATGCAACTAGCCACTCTTTTGATTTGCAATATTGGAGCAGAAAGCACATTTAAAATTGTCAGTATATGAGTACACAGAAGATAAAATTCCCTGTCTCATGTTTTAGAAGAGGTATCTGTGTTAGTTTGGGTTGGCCTATCAGGCAAAAACAAAACAAGAATTTTTAAAAAAAGGCAAAACCACTGCAACACCTTAAAGACTAACTGCTATATTTTAATATGAAGTTTCATAGACAGAGCCATTTGTTCAGACTGTTTCATGTTGCTACTCATTATGACTAGCATCTCACATGACTGAGACCAAGGTTGTTTTCATATAATCATCCCTGCATATCTCAGTGCATTAGTGGGTAGCATTCTCCATTGTGTTTACATGGTAGTGTTTGGGGGTTATCTCTTAAGTACCTCATAGTGCAAATTTCGGGATAGGATGCAGGAACGGACCTCTGATTCTGGAACAGTGGAATTTAATGGAATGGCACTACAGTCACATCTCACGAACCCCTGTAACTAGCTCTGCCATGCTGTTTCAGTGGCATGGATGACTTCCCCAAAAGAAGAAGAAGAAGAAGAAGAAGAAGAAGAAGAAGAAGAAGAAGAAGAAGAAGAAGAAGAAGAAGAAGAAGAAGAAGAAGAAGAAGAAGAAAGGAGGAAAACTGCATGGCAAGTGCCAGCACACCATCCAAAACTGCAAGTGGGCAAGGAGTTGCAATCCAAAGCATCTGAAGGGCACCAAATGACCCACACCTGATATAGACAACTAGGTGGATTGGTTATCTGATTCACCATGGGACAAGCATCTCTGAAATGTGGAAGAGGATAAAAAATTAGTTACTAAGCAACCACACCAACTCCTCATTTGTCTCAGTGGCACAATTGTTTGGAAATCCAACATATCTTTCATTTAAAGAAAGTGCACTTTCTTCTATATAGTACAAAATGAGGTATATAATGAGCCCTTACACCAGACTACTGACATGGAAACATTTACATTCTCAGAAGAAAAAAATATAAATATAAATGGCACCAATATTATGGAATTCCCTCCCCTTTTAGTTAAGAACTGCCTCCTCCCTGGAAACATTTAAATGAGGCCTTAAGACTTTTTTTTTTTGGCCAAGCCTTCTGAGCCCCCAGCCTTTATTACAAATTGTATATTGGCTGGGGATCTTTTTAAACTCTGCTGCTGCTGTTGTTTTTATAGTATAGTATAGTATAGTATAGTATAGTATAGTATAGTATAGTATAGTGTAGTGTTGTGTTGTGTTGTGTTGTTTTTATAGTATTGTATTGAATTATTGTTGTAAGCCATCTTGGGTCGCTTCGGTAAGAAAGGTGGCATAGAAATAAAGTAGTAGTAGTAGTAGTAGTAGTAGTAGTAGTAGTAGTTGTTGTTGTTGTTGTTGTTGTTGTTGTTTATAAATACTATAATACACAGTCAAAACTTAATATCTTGACATCAACCTAATATGGTTGCATTAGGTAACTTGGCAGTTAAAATAAGTTGAAACCTGCTCCATAAGAAAATAGATTGAGACATATATTCCTCTCAAGAAAACTTCATGACAAAAGGCATGCCAGAAAAAGCATTAAGAGACAGAAGGGAGAAAACTGTATGTTCCATTTTAGTTTAAGAGTTATGTTATCCAAGCTAAAAAAAAAGAAAGAGAGAGAATAATTTTATGAGTCATGTAAAATGCGTACATGATGTGCAATTTTAAAACCCAATAGAAAAACCAAATTGCAACTCAAAAATTAAAACACAAAGAGAAGAACATTTCACATGCAAAGTTACTAAACAAATAATACCCACTAGAATCTGAGCTCATGTTCTCAGGATTTTGTGAAATCACTATGAATCCAAAACTTGCAAAGAATATTAATTGCAACTTGATTGTAAACAAGTAATCTACTGTCCTAGACAGGCATTACAAGGGGGACTGTGTCACCTAAAGCTCCACTGCTGTTTGTAACAACAGTCGCACACAAAACAAAGTCACTTCATTCACTGCACTTTATTCTGTTGTCATGTTAAAAGCAATGAATTTATTTTTCCCTTCCCCACCTCCCCTCCTTCTGCTAGTTACAGCCCTGTAGTAAATCAAAAAAGTAAACTCTCCTCATTGTGCAGGGCTTACTTCCAGGCCTGTACAGTTTCCACAGTAACTAATTAGAAATTTGCATATCTAAGAAAGAATTATTTAATACCGCTGTAAACCCTTTTATTCTCCCAGGCCTGGCCTTTTTCTACTCAACTTCTGGTGGATGTTGGGCCTTAAGGTCATACTGTACAAACTCAGCTTGTAGGTGGCCCTGGTCTCCCTGTTTAGAGTTTCGGTGATTCATATGCTGTGAAGAAAATGTCTTGCCAAGGTTTTGTTGAACAGCAACAGTTTGAAAAGCAGCACCAATTCATTGAGTTGCCACTTGTTTCAATCTATAACATCGTCCTTGGTCCTCATTAGCTAACTCTTGTGTAATTGAGTCATGCATTTTTAGACGCATTAAGAGCTGGGTCACCTCAATACATGGAGCCTCTGGGTTCCATTTCCTTCCCCACACATGACTCTCAGGACTTTTCTTCTGCAAAATGTGATAGAAAAAGGTGTCTACTGTCTAGTACTGAGCAGCAGTTACTTTGCATGGATCAAAGAGCCAGAGCTTGGAAATGGTACAGTACCTTTTTGATGGACCATAACCCCTCAACCCTGAGGATTGTGAGATTTGTACTCCAAAAGAGTAAACTTTCCAAGTTCTACCCTAGTGTAACTAGCCAATCCGAATGGATTATTACACAAATCATTTCCTTAAACTTTATATAAAACCTATAAACAAAACATGTGGAAAAACAATTGTATATGGCCCGTCTTTTTTCTAATAGGTATAGTTTCCAGTTCTTATCTCTGTTAAATGACAACCCTATTTTATCCTTTGGGTACAACTGTATAGTGGCTTTTAATAAATATTTTTAGAATGCATGTGCACACTACAGCACAGTCATTTTTTTCTAATTCCACTCTTACTATCATCACTGCCTTAAGTCACTGCTAAACATTAGCTAGAGCCCACCGGAAAAAAAATTTCTCCAGCAAATTGCCACTATGGCAGAAGTCAGCATGGTCATTTGATGTCATGCACCAAGTCACACAACTGGTGTGCACCAGCAAATGCCTATACCAATTTCTTAACTTGCATCAGTTTGTTGCTGAGATTTATATCAATGGACTTATGCCAGCAAGCATAAATAATAGGATTCTGACCATCAATTACCAATACTAGTACTATTTATTATTTATCTATGTAAAATATTTTAACCTGCCTTTCTCCCTTAAAGCTAAAAGCAATGAGTACACAAAGGTGGCTTATGTTACTAAAAGACAACATTTAAAACTAAAAATAACAAGTACATAAATTCTAAAAAGCACTATAGTTTGAACAGTAGCCGTACTATACTTTTCAAGTTTAAGCATTCACAACACTTTTCTATCTTTGTCAGATCATCCTCTTATCTTAGAAGTGCAGGATTTTATTTATTTATTTATTTTACCTGGCGCTGAAACATCATCAGCGTTGGTGCTAGGCGGATCTCACTCAGGAGGGTGTTCCATAGCCTGGGGGGGCAGCTGCTGGAAAGGCCTTATCTCTACAGGACATCCCTCTCACCTTCTTGAGGGATGGCTCTTTCAAAAGGGCTCCCTGGCCAGCTCTTAACTGCCGGTAAGTTCATATGGAAGGAGGAGGACTGCATTAAAAAGGAAGGGGGTAAATCCACATTTAGGGATTGCATGCCCACCTTGGCACTAGTGCAACTAGTATGGGTAAAACATGAAAGCTGAATAGCTCAGTGTTTTAGGATGCTCCCCTATGAGTGTTTGTAGCAAACTTGACAAGTGCCAGCTCTATAGGAATTTTGAGCATGGTGCAATTAGGTTCTTAAAAAGTGGCAAGTGTGCTGTCATTTGTATCATAAGAAGGCCCACATATTAAGCAGCTTACTTTGTTTTTCAAAACATATACACTGGCTGGTGGCATGATGAAAATAAAGGGATCACAATTGCGTTAAGCTGTGGGTTTATACGGATAGTTATTCAGCTTGTCAGATATGATGCGCCAATGTAAATACAACTGCAGGTGTATATTTTATTTTCTTGCTCTCCACACCTCTCCTGGTTACAAATAAGCCTAAGCAAGAAGAGGGAGAGAAAACAGTGTGTCCCTGGTAAGACCCTCATCCCCGCACATCTGCCATTTCCCTTCTTTATATTCTCCACAATGAACTCCTGCACAACAAAGACAAAGCAGACATAAAGCAGACATTCATCCAGGTACTGGTACTTACCAAGAAGCCACACAATGAGAAGAAAGTTCCTATAGTGAAGGCAACCCATGGTCACCAATTCAGAATTAACTGTGGAAATTGTTTTATGGCCTAATGGCCTCTGAGCTGTGAAAAGAGGAGGCTCACCGTAAAATCAGGATCATTCTCTGTCCTCCTCCTCCTCCTCCTCCTCCTCCTCCTCCTCCCTCCAATCCAACACTTCGTCCCAACCCTAGAGCTTCTGTGTATACCACTGATTGCTGAATCTGATATTTTAACCACCCACCATTGTATTTTATCCAGCCTTAAACTTCAAATACAATAAATACAATTGCTTGCAATTTAAATGGCAATACACATACAAGTTTGGGAGCAGTTATATGTTTATTCCAGTTGTGCTAACCTGCTTTATATCTAGAGAGCTCAGCATGGGATCTGATCAATAAAAACTATTTAATATTAACATCAAGAAGCCACAGCAACGGGCAATATGTATGTATGTATGTATGTATGTATGTATGTATGTATGTATGTATGTATGTATGAATGAATGAATGAATGAATGAATGAATGAATGAATGATTTAATTTGTTTTGCCTCCGTGATATCCTTCTGCCAGTAGGTAAAGGCATTTTTTATTGAGGTAGGCCTTTGGCTGATGAGGAATAATAGAAATAAAATACCCCCTGGAACCTAAACAGCTCAAAAATCTCACCCACCCCCACATCTATCCCTAAATTGTGCTTCCAGAAGCCTTTAGTGAGAATGCAAGTCACTCTGTATGCCCAATTGGGAGGGGTGTGTGGTTTTAGACCTCGAACATATTTTTTACACTCTAGAAGTGACTGGTTGGTCGCTTTATGTTTCTGAAAAGGACCTGCTAAGGTGCAAAGCAGCTGCTACTGGAAGCCAATTTAAATATATGGGCCCCTGAGGCCTATGTGGGACACAGTTTGCATTTTTACATTCATGAATTTTGAGAGATGTTTGGGAGCAGAAAGTTTGGAGAGGCACATGTCTTCAGCAGGAGAAACATGACCCCCCACACCTTGGGAGGTTGCTCACCTCTAGAGAAAAGACAATGGATCATTTTTGCAGAGAATTAAGCCCAATTCTGCAAACACTTCAACCAGAATGATGGAATTCAAATCCAAGCAACTAATTTCCTTCCATTTCTGCTCATGTGATATTTGCTCCAGACACCAGTCTTTGTAAAGAGATGGGATGCTGTCTTTTGCATGAAACTGCAGTTTCCCAAAAGTCACTAATGGCAGAATCACACAAAGTACAGGAAGTACTGGAAGTTGTTGAGACATGGATCCAAGAGATAAGAATAATGCTCTCATTCCTGTCTAAATCTGTCATTTGATATTGAACATGCACTCTCACGATGAATGTACTGTGTGACAAGATCTAAACACCAGAAATGTGGGGTGTCTAACGTTCCCATTCGCAGGGTACAAATTTATTGATGGCCAACCTGATGGATTCAGCTGTCTCTATTCAGCGTTATTTCACTGAACTTCAGAATTACCCACACCATATGGACAGATGTGTGCGCTGAAAGAATAAAACATTTAATAGTCTAAACATTTAATAGACTAAAGCATCTATCTAAATTCATTCCGATCATAGTGTTTTCATTCTGCACAGCATTAAAAAATTGGCTTGGGTGCCACTGTTATATTCTGTGAAAATACTCTCCCAGTGTCGCCATTCACTGCCACTGTTGACCAGCAGTTGCTTACATGAGCTTCTCTGCTCCATCATTATTGCAGCTATTAATTATTTTCTGCTGTTGTGACTGTTATTCCTGATGGATGCAGTCTTGTTTTTCAGTTTGGGCCATTCCAGCTTCCATGATCCCTGATGGAATTCCTGTTAGCTTCCTTTACACACCAAAACCCCTCACCAAATTCAAGTGTAAATCCAAGAGGGGTGTTTCATACCATGAACAGTTGAAGAGTTTTGAATTTTTAGTACAATTCCTTTTGCTATGCAGTAGAAGTACAGACATCCAAAGAGTAGGGAGGCTGTAAATTCAACTCTTTTCTCATTAACTGGCCCTTCTTTCAATAACTCACTCTGAAACATTTGCAGAGAAAGAAAACTCTTTATTTACTTGCATTTGAAATTACAGACTTGTTTATGCTGCTTTCTTTACTGCATATGCACTTAACAACCAATTGAAGAGATCAACATCAAACAAACCACTGCCTCCAATAGACGAAAGAGACGGAAAGAGAATACTCATCAGATAGAGCTCTCTTTGAATTCAAAAATTGGATGGAATGATTGGTTAATGCTGAATAAAAATCGCCACAACCCAAAAATGTCTTCCCTCCCCCCACAGTTAAACACATGAGAAGCAGCATGCCAGCTTACAAATAAAAGTCCAGCATGCATGAATTCACCTCTTCTCCAATTACTTCAAGAAAGCAGTGTGGAATTGTGGAATGAGATACCTTTGTGCATCTACTTAGGATGTTCATTTCATTCATTCACTCTTGTTCCACATCACCCTCTATGCCAGGGGTGTCCAAACTTTTTGCAAGGAGGGCCAGATTTGGTGAGGTGAAAATGTGTGGGGTCCAACCATTCAGTCTTGACAGTCTTTGAACCATTAACATTAAATGCAAATGAACTATTTTATGGAAGACTAAATAAACAAATAATGTAACTGCACTAATGTGAAGGATGATACTGAGATCTCAACTGCATTTATATAGGCCGGGTCTGGCTCAAAAACAGATGTGCAAGATGTCACGCAGGGGAAAGTCACTGAGTCTCATCCTCACACGGTTCTTATTAATGTTCATAACCGGGAATGTCTTCTTACACAAGTATGTTGAACCAAACAAGCTCAGCATGTTCTTAGCAAATGTTTGAATCTCTTGGAACCGGTCTTTATCCAGCTGGCGGTAAAAGTTGACAAGAGGGAGCTGTTGGTGCCAACTGGGACACTTGGCATCACACTGCGGCTCAATGAGCTCCAGCTGCAGGTGGTCTGGAGCATCGTCAGGGTCCATAAAGAAAGGAAGGGGGAAGTATGATCTCCTTTTCAACAGCGACGTTGTTGAAAAGGAGATCAATGTCCCAAAAGCGACGTTGAAACTCCTCAGCCAGATATGAGATGTCTGCTACATACCTCCTTAGTTGTGCACTCATATTGTTCTGTGGAAATCTGATCATTATTTCCTGCAGCAATGGGAAATGTGGTATTGGGCTGTGTTTGTGACAGGTGCCTTTGGAAAAGTAGCAGGGTTATTCCATGTCAAATCAACCAATGAAAAATCCATTTTGGGACTTGACGTCGTGGACTTAGTTCATTTTTGGTACCTGTCTACCTTACCATGAAATGTTTTAAAGTATTTTTCCAGATTTTTTTGCTCCACCCATTTCTGAGATATTGCATTTCCAAAACTGCAAAAAAGGGGCCAACATTCACGACCCACCATAACTTCAAATGTCATTTAATAGACACCTGTGACAGCTACAGGCCTAAGACACATAGGAAAAAAAGCACATTCAAAAACAAAACTTGTTGTCAGAACCTAAATCATGTTATACTCATGTTTCAAAATTACAGGAATGTATATTCTAAAAATGCAATTGAGTAGAGCCTAAAAAGACACACTGAAAAACAGAGAATATTTCTCTAAAACACCAAAGTTCTTAAAAGAAAAAATATAGAAGCTAAATTTCATTTGTTATGCGTGAAGTATATAAAGAGACATAGAAAATTATTCTAAGTCCTCACACAGTCAATACTGTTTAGTTGTGGAGGAATCCATGCTGTCCTTGTCTGCTACCATCTTTACTACTACACACTTTTTGTTGTTATCTGATGTGTGTGATATGGCATATGTTATGTTGATGAGTTGATGTGTGTGTCTCCTGCCTCCCTAGATTTATAGTCTTCTCAGAAATTTACAATTTCCCTTCATACTGTAACAATTCTCCTTTTCAGGATCCTCAGGGTAATAGGAGTGGGATGCACCAGCAGAAAATTATTAATAAGAATGTCCATTACATTTGCATCTCTTGTAATTAGAGATGGGCATGAAACGAACTTTTAGTTCATTTTGTTATTCGTTATTTGTTTCATTTCATAATGAAACAAATAACGAATAACAAACCCCAGAGTGGATTTAGAATGAAACAAACCGAACCGGAAAAAAATGGTTCAGTTCATTTTGTTTCATTAATGACGGTGCTGGAGATGTCTCCTACCTGGTGCTAGTCCTTCCTGGGTGGGGGTCCGGTCTTCCTGGCTGAAGAGTGGCCCGCACTACAGCTGTAGCATGGGCCAAGCGGTCAGCAGTAAAAAAAATACAATAAAAATTTAAAAATAAAGAAAAATATAAAAAATAAAACCAGTGCCGACCCAGCCCCAGGGGCCGCACACTCAGCACTTGGAAAAAAACAACATCCGATCCAGCACATGGGCCCAGTACCGAACCATGAGCACCGGACCTGGTCAGTGGGCCACGGAACCAGCCGCAGCCAGCAAAAATAAATAAATAAGCAAGTAAGTAAATAAACACCCGATCCAGCATGTGGGTCCAGTTCCGGCACATGGGCCGCAGAAATGGCCTGCAGCTGGCAAAAAAAAAAAAAAAGCCGACCAGCCCGCACTACAGCTGTAATGTGGGCCATGTGGTCAGCAGTAAAAAAATACAATAAAAATAAAATTTAAAAAAGGAGCACCGACCCGGCTGCAGGAGTGGCCGAGATGGCACCCTAAATAAAGAAAATATTATAAAAAATAAAACCAGTGCCAACCTGGCTCGAGGGGCTGCGTGTTCAGCACCTGGAAAAAGAAACCCTGCCACAGGGGTCAGGATCACCTGTTGCCACTGCCTCCACTGCCTTGTAAGGATGATGTGTTGTTTATTGAAGATGATGATGATGATGCAGATGAGGAGGATGAGGATGCTGCCAGTCCAGTTTGTGCAGTTGTTGTCAACGTCTGTGTTTTTTTCATTTTTTTGAATGTTTTTCCCACCCGCGCTGTCAAATTGATTAAACTGTGCAAAGCGAGAAAAACAAATAACAAATCAACAAACCAATGAAATGAATTTTTCAAAAAAAAATCATTAGAAACAAAACAAAACAAAACAAACCCTGAACCAAAAAATCACCAAACTTGTAATATAAAATGCCTGACCCAATAAGGACAGCAAACTAGAGATTTTGCAAATGCCATTAGAGATGGGCACGACTCAAAAATGGTGTTTCGTTTGTCGTTTGGTCATTTAGGGGTCAGTTTTGGTTCGTTTTCGTGACGGTTTTTGCCATCGTTTTCTCTAACTTGTATTAGCATTCTTTTTAGTTCAATGCATCTGCTGCACGAAAATGAAAAACACGGCAAATTTGGTCGTTTCATTTTCATTTTCGTTTTGTTTTTTAAATTTTTTTGTTTCGTTTTCATTGCATAATGAAACGAAAAAATGAAAACGAAAACGAAAAATCGATCGTTTCGTGCCCATCTCTAAATGCCATCTCTGGTCATGTTACGTATTGCAATGTTTTACCAATTATTTCAATACATTTTAAATTCTCTCCCATAACTCAACTGTCAGCCAGGAAAGAAATGCCTTTGCAAGGCAATGTTATCATACAATGCCCTTGCTCCCAGGCCTGGCTAGAGCTGGCTAATTGTTTCACAGTGACTTTTAGTAAACTGCTGCTCAACTTTCATTATTAAAATCCCAGTGTAAATTTCTAGAGCTACTTTTCCTTATAGCCCCTTATTTTAACACTCTATATATTTGCAATGTCACACCATGACAAAAGTATATACTGTATTTACTTTTTCAAAATGGTTGAAATACACCTTAATTTATTGCAAATTGCAATGCAACCTTGTTCATTGTCTTCATCTTCTGCATCTTTTAGCACCATTTCGTAATGTGGACTGGCTGCTATTTCTTATAAATAATAGGGATGTGCAAAATGTTATTCCTATTCAGTATATATGAGGGCTCTCTCTCTCTCTCTCTCTCTCTCTCTCTCTCTCTCTCTCTCTCTCTCTCTCTCTCTCTCTCTCTCTCTGTGTGTGTGTGTGTGTGTGTGTGTAGGTTTTTGTGTGTGTGTGCTTATTGATGCTGCATCTGTTTTGTTGGTGCGTCAGCTAATGCAGGAAGTTAATTGTGTTGGTTGTAAGGCCACCTGTCACACGCATGCCTCATTTCCATACTAATGGGCCAACCGTGGCAGGCAGCATACTTCTCTGCACTAACAGCTCCTGCTTCTTTGGAAGTCTGGGCCAAATGTGCCAATGCAGCAACTGTAGGCCTCTTCTATGAATGGCTCTAGTACTGTGTCAAGCTGGGCTTGCATTATCCCCCTACTGATGCCCCCAAAAGTATGTTGAGGGTTGGGGGGGGGGAAAAAAGGGGGGTAGAAGATAAGAAGAAACTGGAAACAATATGTTATGCTCAAATGAAGCTTGCTTTCAGAGCAAAAGAACTGGACAGTTGCGGCATCAGCTTTCTAATGCCACAGCAGGTTGGGAGGATCTGTAGCCTGGCTGTCGACAGCAGTCATACTTTCCCTCTCATACAAGTGAAGGCATTGCCCTATCAAGGGACAAGATAACGAAGTGTTGCTTAAATTAATGGGGATATTGGGATTAGCAGAATGAGGTCCATTTTTTAAAAAAGGAAGCAGTAGCAGTAACCCAGACTGGTCATTAAGAGGTGGTCTTGGGTTAGCCGGACAACCCTCTGACTGTTCAGAAGAAGCCAGCTCCCTGTCTTGGGTGGAGAAGTACTTCCATTGGCCTGTCTTAGGTCTATTGCCAAGGCTATTACCCAGCCTTCCTCAGCTTGTTACCCTCTATCAGCTATTGGTTACATTTCCCATCATCCTCAGTCAGTTCCTAGGGCTGGTGAGAAGCATAGTCCAACACAACTTATAGGCACTAAGTTGGCAAAAGTCATGAACAAAGAAAAAACTATGCACCTCTCCCTTATACCAGTCATGATTTGGGGACTGGGTTAAACTACAACTGTTGTGATTCTCTAGGGATCGACAAAAGATGTCAAAAACATCCTCATCATTATTTTCCTTGTAATAGACTGAGGGCGCTTTTACACGACCCCTAAGATCCGCTGGCAACTTAAATTTGGACCAGAGATCTTGGAGGTTTGTCACTCTTCCTGTGTTCCCACCCCTCCGCACTTCCTTGCTCCTGTCTGCGTGAGGGGAGGGAGAAAAAAAGGGAGAAAAGAATGCAAGCTCGCCTCCGCTCTGCCATCCAGCTGCTCCAGGAACCATTCCAGTCTCTTTCAGTCTCTTAAAGGGGAGGGGACAAAAAACAAACAAGCAAACACAAGGCGAGGATTGCCCGGCACTCACTGCTTTACATCCGCATCAGAATTTTTTCACCTTCGGAGACCAGGTACTTGCAAAATGCGCTGGGACGCGATTAGGTGGGCGTGGTCGTACTTTATTTTGCTTAAAGTCCAGAGTTGGTGGGAAAACAATTTTAAGCTCCGCATCTGGGAGCCCTTTGCCTCGGATTTTAGGGGTCGTGTAAAAGCACCCTAACTTGACCGCCCCTGACATTTTAGCACAGTAGAAAGAAATCTGTAATGTCTCTCCCACTCAACCCAAGAGAACATTAATTAAAGAAATTTTTCTTCTGTCCAAAGATTCTCAACCTCCCCCACCAGAAGTGTGCATATTTGTCTATTATTGTATTATTATCATCACTTTTCAGCTCACAAAGTGCTTGCTAATACTGACATTTCTCATGCACAAAACAGTCAATGGGACCCAAGAATGACTGTTCCAGGGCAACCTACTGCAAGGGGAAAGAAGGAAAGCACAAGAAGCGTCTGCACTGTATTCAGGCCTGTAGTTACCATTAAACACAGTGAAGTGGCTCCATTGTACAAGTTACTTTGTACAATGTATATGCTGCCTTTCACTGAGCCACAGTCTGGTTCCTTCCTTTGTGGTACTGGAAAGCTTTCTGTTGCTAGTAGTAAAGCGAGATTTAACCATCAGTTCAGTCAGGTTTTGTACATGAAGTCCTGGTTGGGGCCACCATCTCTGTTGGTGGCAGAGCAGTGCTATGCGTTCTTGGATGTGGAGAACCTGATCCATCCCAGTTGAGTTTCAGGCCATACCATAGTACTGAGATCGCACTGGTCATGATGCATGATAACCTGTCAAGGGAGGCCAATGGAGGATGGGATGGCTCTGCTGATGCTCCTGGATCTTTCAGCAGCTTTTGATATTGCCAACCCTGATATTCTCCTGGACAGACTGTAGAGTTTGGGGATCAGAGGACAGGTACTTAGCTAGCTCTGGTCCTTTGAGCGGCCAACTAGGGGATATTTTGTTGTCCTTGTGGACCATCAGCTATGTAGTGCTTCAGGAGTCATCTGTCTCCCCAGTGCTTTTTAGCAGCTACATGACGGCCATACAGAGTTTTGGAGTATGTTGCCATCAGTATGCTGATGACACATAGGTTTCTCTCTGTGTGTCTCTTTACATCCTTTGCAGTGGATGCTCTCCAGACCCTTTAGTGTTGCCTGCCTTTAGTTCTGGAATGGGCTAAGACCAAAAGGTTGAAGCCAGGCAAAGAAGGAGTTCCTGTGGCTGGAATGGGGTCTGACTGGCTGCGAGGGCAGCTGCCTGAGCAGGATGGAATACATATCTCTTGCTTAACAATCAAATCTGAATCAGGGGGTGATCCTCTCATGGGAACTACAAAAAGGTCAGATATGTCCAGTTCAGTCTTCAACCAACTTAAGCCGATTTCCCTTTTGTGTCCCCACTTGGCCAAGGGACCTCTAACAACATTTGGTTTGTGCATTGATGAAGTCAGGGATTGACTACTGTAATCTTTCTACATGGGGCTGCCATTGAAGCTGACTTGGAGAATACAGCAGGTGCAAAACGCAGCAGTTAGGTTGATAAAATAGGTCTGCTCATATTTTACCAGTCCTGTCCCATCTGCACTGGCTTTCTGTGCCTTTCTGGGCCAGATTCAGGGTCTTGGTGCTGACATAAAAGACCTCAATAATTTGGGGCCTCATTACATGTCAGAGTGTCTTCTGCGCATCTTAGCCAGTCTACCCAAGCATGGTCTTGTCTACATCAACATCCTGTCTTCCATGGTAGACAGCTAGATGTCTCTTGTAAGCCCACAAACAGGGATGTGTGGTCCATCATGTTCCCCCATGGTTCTCCTTAAATAATTTTGAACCACAGAACACAGCAGTCCAGGCAGCTTTTCTTGACCTCACAAATCATGTGTCCTCAAAGCTGCATCTGCCACAATTCTGTTTTCTTGTGGCACTTAAAGATTTAAGAGTCTTCTTCTTCACTCTTGCCCATTCTATAGGTGCCCCCTATATTTCAGAAGAGACAAAGAGACAACAACTTCCTCTAATCCAGACTGAGAGACTAAGGAAGTTAGGATTTGATGTTTCCTCTTGAAAGTCTTTAAACATTTCCTAGATTTATTTATTTATTTATTTATTTATTTATTTATTTATTTATATTTGTCACCACCCTTCTCCCCAGAGGGGACTCTGGGTGATTTACAATATAAAACACAATAAAACAATAAATATTAAAAATCTAAAACCATCTAAAGCAGCCCTATGCACATGTCTGTGGAGATTCTGAGTCATCCAGGTGAGTTTATCTGCAAGTGGAGTCATGGCAACTGGATTTCTTTTCTTGAGAGAATGAAACGTTTCATGCCTCATCCAAACAGCTTTGTCAGTCTGGCAGAGCTGTTTGGATGAACAGCGAAACATTTCAATCTATCAAGAAAAGAAGTGACTCAACACACACACACACACACACACACACACACGCACACACACACTTATTGGGGTAAACGGTGGGGCTTTAAAAGAGATGGACTCTATCATGTTAGCCATCTCCATAGTTGCTGGCCATTTGTTCCACCCCAGGCAAGCTGGCAGACCCAAGTCTTCAAACTCTTCCGGAAGGCCAGGAGTGAGGGGGCCCGTCTCACCTCTGGGGGCATGCTGTTCCAGAGGGCTGGGGCCACTGCAGAGAATGCTTGTCTTCTAGATCCCATCATATGAAATTCTCTTGGTGAGTGGGTCTGCAGCATGTCCTCCCTGCACGACTGTGTGGGATGGGTTCCCCAGGTAACCTGGCCCCATACCATGTAGGGATTTAAAGGTGATAAACAATATCTTGAATCCGACCCAGAAGCAAACTGGCCACCAGTGCATCTTGCGTAGCAAAGGTGTTATCATCACTATCCTGCTGCCATGGTAGTTACATATGGGCCAGGGCCACTATCCTTTCTTATCTGTACAACAAGAAAGACATCTCTAGCAGTGGCATGCGACCGCTAATTAAAGAGTCCCTTTCCCAACTTTCAGTATGTGCATGACTTTGTCTCATTGCACGTGTGTAGTATACATCCTGAAATCAAAAGAGGAACTTTTTAGTCAGCTGCCTGCCGATATCAGTGATGTTATTCCTGCTAGGCAGACAGAGCTGTTGTTTAGCTTAGCAGAGTGCTTTGCAGTTTAGCTTTAACAGCATGGATACATGGGGCACAAAAAGCACTTAAAAACCATTAACTAAACTTTTATCGAGAGAGTTACAAGATGGATCCTAATTAGAGATGGGCACAAAATGCCAAAATGGTGTTTCGTGTTTTTTATTCGGGCCCTGGGGCCTGCTTTGTTCCATTTCTGTTTTTCGGGCCCCCGGGGCCCGCTTCGTTTCCATTTCTTCGTTTTTCGGGTGCGGCAAGCTGCGGCCGCAGGGAGCCCTCCCAGGGCTGGGAGCCACAGGAGCCGGAGGCATGCGGGCCGGGAGAGCGTTCCCGTGGCCGCGGGGAGCCCTCCCGGGGCTGGGTGCTGCCGGAGCCAGTGGCAAGCCTGCCGGGAGAGCGATCCCGTGGCCACGGGGAGCCCTCCCGGAGCCAGTCACCGCCCACAACAGGCCGCCACCCCCGGAGCACCACCAAGCGCTACCCTCCCTTGAGGCCCCTCCCCAAGGACCGATCCACCGCTCCGTCCGCCACCCCCATTGGGTCGCTACCCCGGAGCCCCACACAGCGTCGCCGTAACTGGGGCCCTTCTCCCTGGGAACCACTCCGCCCCGGGAGCCTGCCGAGTGCCGACGAAGAGGCCGAGATCCCGGAGCCCAGCCCTCATAAGGGCTCGGATCCCGCTTCTTCTCGTGAGGCCGGCAAAGTCTTGTGTCGGCTCCAGCGGGGAGGGGGCAAAGAGGCCCCGCCAGGCCCAGCCCCCTCTTGCTGCCCTCCGCTTGTTGAATGACAGCGTGGCAGGCTGTCATTCACCAATTGGAGATGGCAAGACAGGGGGGTGGGATCCCGCCTCTGCACGTGAAGGCGGGATCCCAGCCCCCTCTCGCCACCCTCCGCTGCTCCATTTTTCATCACGCAAGTGGTGCAACGCCAGTAACGGAAATGAACAGAACCGAAGAACATTTTCTTGGTTCTTTTCGGTTCGAGCCTGCCCCATCGCAACGATCATTATTCGTACCGTTATGTAACGGAACAAATAATGGAGAACGGTAACAAAAAAAATGGTTGTTTCATGCCCATCTCTAATCCTAATCCTAATTAAATAGTCATTTTCCACCCAGCGGCTACATAGTTGAAGGACAGTCAAGACAGCCTCTCCTTATGGAAACAAGGATGGAGGCCAAAGTGAGGAAGCCTGACAGTGCCCCCTGCAAATATCATTCTACAATAAGTGTGTCAGGAAGCAGCGATAAAAGATAAAAGGATAAGAGTGTGTTTTCCTGGCATCTCCTTCCAAATCCCCTTTTGGCAATTTGGTGTAGAGAAGGTGCTAAGTAGAGATGGGCATGAAACGAACAATTTTTTGTTTCCGTTTTCATTTTTTCGTTTCGTTACGCTATGAAACGACAAACGAATTTTATCTCTAAAATAAAACAAAACGAACAGAAACACCAGAAATTTTGTCGTCCGTTTCATTTTCGTTACGGCAATACATTGAACTGCTTTAAAAGCTAAAAACAAAATCACAAAAATCGAAATAAATGGTAACGAAACGGTAACGAAACGAATGAAAACAAAAATGAATTTTTTGCAAAATTTCGTGAAAAACGGAAACGAACCAAAACGGACCCCCTAAACGACAAACGACAAACGAAACACCATTTTTTGATTCGTGCCCATCTCTAGTGCTAAGAGTTGATGATGTTTTGGAGAATGTCAGGCAATAGGACCTCTGTAAGAAGATACCAGCCAGTACATTTATGCTTCTTCTTTCATCAGATGTGTATTGCTCTTGATTTCTACAAAGCTTTCTTTAGTTCTGCTCACCCTCTTGGTATGCAATATGTCTGCAGGCGGATGATAAATCACAGGGAAATAGGAGGCTTTTGTGCCCCTCCCTGTACCCCCATCCAGCCCTCCCTAGTGTTTGATTTAGAATTCATGTGGTGAAAGATGGGAGGAGTTGCAAGGGTGGGATATGCAAAACATGCACAGACCGTCAAACATTCCTCAAATCACCTATGGTTTAGACTTGAAATTGTCAGCATTTGAGAGAAAAATGTCACATAATCTACAGTTGTTGTTTTGTTTAAAAAAAGAATTTGCTCTGTAAATATCACCAGAACAATATTACCACTGAATGACATTTGGTACATGTTTAGCCTGGTACCAGCAATGTTAAATACACCAACATAATTAAAAAGATAAACTGGTTAGCCATACACATACAATTGTATCTAAATCATTCTCAGGCTTTGGCACAGCTGACTCTAATATAGAAAGGCAACATGTGTGCAATTGTTATGGCATAAACTTGGGAATTTCAAATGGTGGGAGGATAAGAATCAAGGAGCATAAAACATTTCTAATTTCTAAGCAAATTACATAAGCACCTGGTGAATATGGTATGATATGATTTACATTCAAACTTCCCTCCCATCTCAGGTCTCTTTCCTTATCATCATATATGCAGACAGAGTTTAAGACTATATATTTTACATACAAGACTTAAGGCCCAGGGACAGCAGCATGCCACTGCTGAAGGGCACCCCACATCCAAGCTGCAGCCCCACCAAATGTCTGCCCCAGGATACTAGACTCCTTCTCCTTTACAACCCTCAACCTGTGATCCCACTAGCTCAGTGGTTCTCAACTTGTGGGTCCCCAGATGTTCCTGGACTGCAACTCCCAGAGGCCTCTGCCACTTGCTGTGCTGAAAGGGGTTTCTGGGAATTGCAGTCCAGGAACATGTGGGGACCCACAGGTTGAGAACCACTGCACTAGCTGCTCAGCAAACAGGCCCTCACCACCTCTGTTTTTATGAGTCAGTGGCCATGGGATTGGAACTGAGAGCTAACTCATTCTCTATGCAGAAATACCACCAACCGCTAGAAAAATGTGGTTCCTGGCAGTTGCCACAATGGGCAGCAGCACTTCTGAACAGGACCTGAATGAGTACTCGGCTTTGCATTGTGTTGACCACTACATTCTAAAATTTATCTTATTATAATGTCCAACCTGATGCCATTGTTGAATTTTGCATTGCATCGGAGGTCTTCTAAGATGGCGGCCAGCAGATGTGGAGCAGTGCCAAACAGCTCAGCTCTTTCAAAAATGCTGCCACCTTTGGCAGGCTGAATCTTGGCCTCTTCTCCATCTCTAATTTCATGATAATAATACCTGAGAGTCTTTAAGGATCCATCAGGGATCTCCACAAACCCAAAACTAACAGCTTTCAGCATTATATAAGCACTAGCATCTCTGTGTGTAAAAATGATGTTCTTTCAACCACTATACTGAATCTGTACTCAGGTGGATGTGGTTATACTTGATAGGACATTATCTGGGAGCCAAAGAATACAACTTTGAGCTTCATGGTGGAAAAACATTGGACTCAATCAGGGGTAGGGAAAGCTAGTTTTAAGACTACAATTATCAGAATATCAATCCATCAGGGCCATTCCAGCTATAAATAAATGGCACATTCCATCTGTTAGTCCATTTTAGAGTAGACTCACTGAATCAGGGGTACTTGCAAACTGTTGATTAATCCCCATTCCTCAAATACATCTACTATAGCTGGAAGTAGCAATTTGATTTAACAGCAGAGTATATTTCTTCTTCTCCTATGGACTAAATACAAATTAAAAATAATAAGCATAAATCCCTTGCTAGGCTGCAAGACTGTTGGCCCATCAAGATCCTCACCTGACAGGTAGGGTAGGGTAATTCACCAGGGCTTTAATAAAGGATCTACTATGTTAACTAGCCTAGTAGTGATCAAACCAGGATCCCCCCACATCCCACACCCCAGCCACTATACTGCACTGGTTTCAAAGATTGGTGATTTGTACCTGATGGCCCACTGATAGACTGGCATGGCAGGCTGCAGGGAGCACAATCATATTATGAACAAAAGCAGTAATAAGAAAGTAAAAAAGAGATGCCAATACAATAGAAGTCCTTGCCAGCTATTTCGGCCACCCTTGCCAAAGGAGTGATCTGGACACCCAGTTGTTCCAAGATATGTGGTGGGTTGCTCAGAGATGAGACTGTCAAATGATCTGTTGCAGCCACAGTGTCAGTCCCTGCAAAACAAAACAAAACAAAACAAAACAAAACACAATTGCATGTATATTAGTGCTACTGCCAAATCTAAGGGCTCAAAAAAAATAATGTGTATTCAGTGGGAAAATGGAAAAATTGCCATAAAGGTAAACCCTCCAGACAGGGAGCTTGCCATTGACAGTAGCCAAAGGCTTTCATATTTGGAAGCTCACAGATGATGACACATTTGGTCCTTTCCTTCTTAGAATTCTTTTACTTTTCATCCAATTTACTCTTGGCAGTCAGCCTAAGCAAATGAAGCCTCCCTGAGCCCTGATGCTTATGTTAACTGTGTTTGCTCAGCATGCAAAAAGAAGTGAGACAAGTGTGTCTCTCTCTCTTTACATCTGCATGACATTTATTGTACTAAATAATAAAGAGGGAGGAAAATGTCTGAGCTTTTTTTTAAATGGGTTTTGTGTTTTGCTGAATCTTGAATAGTATTGTAATCTTGAATAGTATTGAAGCGTTAATATGTTTTAATGTATCTTTTTAAAAATTGAACTTAAACGGTCACAATGATGCTGAAATTTTGGGGGAAATAACATTGGGGCATGACAGTGTCATACAGAACAGGCTATTGTCGTTTACTGGAAAACAATTACAAATAATAATATGTGTGTGATCATGTGCCTTCTCTTGGGTGGCTCAACAGCTTGAACTACCTGGAACAAAGAACAAGATGGATCTGCTTCTTGGCCGATGTACAATAGCTGACTAGATGGGTAGATGAATCTTATGTAAGTGTCAGTGATGAGATAACATCCTCCAGTCATATTAGCCAGGCTTCAGTGAGCACACAACACTTTTGGGCAAGCCCCAAGACTAAATACAAGGTACCAATACTGATGCAACTGCCACAAGTCCTCCATGTTTTGTAGCTGAGTCAGTGGACCAGCATTTGAATTTTTTCTCATTATTCCTGGTGTTCCATCTCTACAAGACAAACATGATAGGATATGAAAATAATAGCTACTTAGTTAGAAATAACTTCTTCCTAATTAGCCCCGGACAAGAACCTGCCAGACAAGAGTGTGGAACAGCAGAGGGCTCCCTGAAACTGTTGGAAAAATACAATCTTGCATACTCTTCTTTTAATACTGGCTGTCAGTGTACTTGTTGCTTACTTAATTGGTAAGTCCTGCCCACACACACACATCTGAGAGGTATTTAGAGTGTCCCTTTCTTCCTATTGTTCCTTTGTTAGGCGCCTTTCCTCGCTTCTTCCCTTTCTGGGGATATGTTTTTCCCTGACAATAGACATGTCCAGAACTAGCTCCTCAGTACATAAAAGCACTCAAGCATGTACTGTTAAATAAATATTTGGTTTCCATCCAGATTTATCATTATTCCTTTTCCAAGGGAGAAAGGGGAACTGGACTATTTCTCCATGTTTTTCTATGTCTTGTTTTGAGGGTGTACTTACATTTCCAATTTAAACAGCATTAGTTGGTGTTGTGAAAATTAAACTGGCAAGAAACTGGTTTAAGCTGGTAATGCTCAGACTCACAACACTGTGAGTCTGAACAGAACCTGTATCGTGTTTCTGGAACTCTTGAGAGTTGTTGTCAACACTTGCACCATCTCCAGGTTTTGTTGCTGGAACATAAGTCTGTTGGCTATTTCAAATACAGCATTAATTAATACCATCCATTTGTCCTCTAAATAACCTATGATCTTGTATAATTTTTCTACACAAATGGCACCTCCTAAAGCAAAGAAAGAGCAAAGGTCTCTTTGAATGAATGAGTATTTCTGCCGTTTATTTTTGGAACGCTAAAAAACATAGCATTTTGGGACCCCTCCTAAAAGGCAAAAATGACATCTGCATTCTCTCTGTTACAGAAACAAAAACAAAGCTTTAAAGCCTCTCAGCCAATCTACAGGACAGTTAATATGATTTAAGTCTATATTTAAATTTTATGAGACTCATTTTCAAAGCTAATAACCCAGTTTACTGTGCACAATATCAAATGCAAATTTTATTACTGACTTGGTAAAAACCAAGACATATTCATTAGCATATCTCAGTGCATCAACCTTTTTAGCCAAAAGGTGCACCAGGAGTAACAGTGGGAGTTTTTACACGTGTTGTAAATTACAGTTACTATCTCATTAGATAAACACATTTAAAACCAGGTTATCATTCACTTATATATCAGAAAGTTGTTTGTTCAATTGCAGCAAGTCTCGTATTACAGCATATGGTGCATGAAATTCTTAGCCTAATAAAATTTCAAGGTACAGGAAGCTGGTGTCTTGGAAAAAACTGTTTCTGCTCAAGAAATGGCTCGATATAATCTGTAATTGCTGAGAAACAATTATGCGGCAGGCTGTTTTGTACTTAATAGTATTTACATCCTTGATTTTATTAGCAACAAAATCTAAGTGGAACTTATGAAACAGAAATTAATTTTTGCATGAATAGGTGTAAACTTTTAAGTTAAGGGTCCATGCAAAATAATGCACTTTACCTGAATGAAAATAACTTTGTTTACTTTGTAATCTGACCACCTTTAGTAGTCTAATAGCCCATGATAATTGGTGTAACTCTGTAAAAACACCAGTTTATAAATTGACAGACTCTTATGACGCATCACACAGTGCTTGGTTGGTTGGATGCTTGCTTGGTTGCCAAACCTGAATCTCACTTTGTGCTGTTGTTTCTTGCCACAGAAAGCTAGGATTCAAATATATATAAATTAAATAAAAATGGACACATCCAAGGCTTTCTGGAGTCACTACAAAAAAAATTAAAACACCAAACTAGCAAGACACAGCAGGAAGAACTGAAGCCTTCTTTGAGTGTTCTCCTGAACACAAGAAAGGTCAGGACATGAAGAGGCTTTGGACCACACATATTGCCTCTTCCCTCCCATGTTCCACCCAAACAATTCCCAACCTTAGTGACTAGAGCAGGGAAGTCTTCAGCAGTTACTATGGTTCTGCTCCCAGTCTCCTTCGCACAACAGAAATCTTTGTGAGTGAGGACCTTGCTTTCTTAAGGTCTCCAATAGAGATGGGCATGAAATGAAAATATAGTGGGGTTTTTGTTTTCGTTTTGTTTTGTTTCTTTAGTAGATTAATTTTGTTTCCTTACTAATGAATTTTAGAAGAATTTTTGGAATGAAACAAAATGATTTGTTAATGGCTCCCCTGGGTCCTAAAGGCACCAATATTACAGGGTAGCTTCTTTGGACTCTTCCCTGTAAGCACCCCAAATTTGGAGAGGTTTGTTGTTCAGGGGGCTGAGTTATTAAACTTCAAAGCCCCCCAGGAGAAAATCATTTCTAATTGAGTTGGGAAGCTGGTAATAGCCACCCCAGGGGGAGCAATTAGCTGTTTCCTGACTAATCTGCTGCATCGGCAATATAGGGGTTAAGCAAGGGGAATTAATAAATTGACCCATTGCTGGTGCTGCACGTGCACAGCACTTTTCCAAATTCCAATTACTGCTGGGAGACCCTCTTTGCAGTTGAATAACTTGGCCCCCCGAACCTCAAATCTCTCCAAATGTTGGGGTATTATAGGGAAGAGCTTGTGGAAACTCCCCCGTTTCATTTCCCAAACAACAACAACAAAGGCAGTGCAGTTCGGTTTGTCACAACATTGTTCCTATAATTTTGTTTTGTAATGAAACCATTTGTTATGTAACGAAATGACATGTGTTTCATTTTTCATTTGGTGCCCATCTCTAGTCTCTAATTCTGTGTTCACTGTATGCCAAGATGACACCTGCTCCATTGCCTTTAGTTTATGAACATGTCCTGAATCATATATAGATGTCCATCTAGCATCATTAGCTGATATAAATGCCACATGCATTAAAGACTGAGCCTACAGGCTATTAACAATGGTAATCTCCCACCTTCTTCATAGGCAACTTCCAGACCAGTAAGTAGTTAGTAAACCAGGTGATAAGCAAACTACTTAGTAAGCAATTAGAAAATAAGCAAACTATTTAGCAAGCAATTAGAAAATAATGTATTGACCTGATAATATGTGAAGTGCCCCACCCCCAAATATGCACAGGAGATTGTATACAGCTAACATATAGGGAAGTGTTTACTAATTGATGAACATGCACGTGCTTTGCAATACTTAATCTGATTCTCACTTTTATATAATCCAGACAGGAGAATACAATGTCTTGGCTCAGAAGTCTCAGCATTCTCAGACAACACAGCCATGAATTCGGGAATGATGAGTGTTGCAGTTTAACTCCAGACTGGAGAAGGTGGCAGTAGAATATGTGTTGTTCCTGGAATGCATAGTGTCTGTTCATTTCCAGCACAAATACTTGGTTGTCATGAAGCCAGAAACAATCCAGTTTCTTACTGTAATCAAAAGGCTCCAACAATACAGTATGGTCCAAAAATCATGCAGCATAAGATGAATGATAGCAAGCATTTGAACTGTATGGGGTAGAATTTTGTATGGTTCACAATTTTTGAAACATCTAAATGTGTTACAGAATCCTGAAGTATAAAATCCCTCACTTGAATTGATGCATTCGGCATGGTTAAACAGGGTAATAAACAAGTGGTGAGTTGTTGGATTTTAAGAAAAACTTGGAAAATAAATACACGACAGACACACAAATTGCACTCCAAGAGCCAGCAGTGATAAACATGCATAAGATTAGATATAAGCTATCAAGCAGAGTTGCAAGGGTTTTTCTCATGTTAGGTTCTTCTGATTACCATTTTTAAAAATTATGGTGAAATACTGGGGTGCCTGTTAAAGCTTTTAAAGTAGATGGGATTCAAAGGACTTGAGGTTAAGAAATGTCTTCAGTGAAGCAAAGTACCAATTCTTCAAAAAGGAAAGGGGAAACTGGACATATGTGGGGTGGAGAGAGGATAAAGATATGATCACATGGAGAAATAAATTTCAGTCCAGTGTGATCTATTTCCTGGTGATCACACACCACACAGGGAAATGTGCTCTAGCTCAACCCCAGTCCATAACCCTCATGTATATTTTTGGTCCAGGTTTTGGGAGTTCTATTGGGGGGGGGCTGAGCTAGAGCAATTACATCAGAAACCCCCCTCTTTGCCATAAATTAGAAGCCCTATCATCGGACCAAAAATGTCTAGCTTGGGCATGGATAGAGTGGGTCTAAAACACTTCCCCCAATGCAGGAAATAGATCGCACTGGACCACTCACTTGAAGGGAGGTTGCACCACTAACAAGACACATGCTGGTGTTCCCAATGCAAAGGGGCTGTCTTTATTTGACTGGATGGCAAGCCAGCTCCAGGCAGAGTGGGAAATGAGCGATAGCAAGATGCCGGTACTCTCTGTGGCCTGCCCCATGCCCAGGCTTACACACACACACACACACACACACACACACACACACACACACACACACACACACACACACACACACACAGGTTCCATCTTGTCATGAACCCAAATGATCACTGTGGGTGCATAGGGGAGTGAATTCATGCATGGAGCAGGGGAGAAGTGTGAGCACCCATGCCCTTGCAAGCCTTAGAGGGAACTTTGGTTGTGAAATTATTTTATTTTTATTTATTTTAGAGTATTTTACCCCTCCTTTCTCCTTGGAAAAGGACCCAAGGCAGCTTAGAGTAATGAGGGATAATATACAGTCCAGTACAATTACGACATGTTCAAGTATTTAAAAACAAGGAATTGAGGGACATCTCACAGTGTTAATGGATAACATTACACTAAAACTGCAAGAACATAAGAACATAAGAAGAGCCATGCTGGATCAGGCCAAAGGCCCATCTAGTCCAGCTTCCTCTATCTCACAGTGGCCCCAACAAATGTGTCCTGGAGTGCACAAGACTAGATATCCGTCTCCTGATACCACTCCCCTGCATCTGGTCCTTGAAATACCCTGGTTTCAAGCCTGGAGTTTACACATCTCCATCGCGGTTTGTAATCTGTGATGGACTTTTCCTCCAGAATTCTGTCCAATCCTCTTTTGAAGGCATCCAGGCTAGATGTCATCACCACATCCTGTGGAAGGGAGTTCCACAGACTAACAACACGCTGGGTAAAAAAAAAATATCTTTTGTCTGTTCTCATGCTCCCAACACTCAGTTTGAGTAGATGTTCCCGAGTTCTGGAATTTTGTGAGAGGGAGAAGAGCGTCCCTGTATCCACTTTACTCATGCCCTGCATTATTTTGTATGTCTCAATCATATCCCCCCTCAGGTGCCTTTTTTCCAGACTAAAGAGCCCCAAATGTTTCAGCCTTTCCTCATAAGGGAGCCCCTACCCCACACCAGTAATCATTTTAGCCGCTCTCTTCTACACCTTTTCCAGTTCCACTATGTCTTTTTTGAGATGCGGTGACCAGAATTGTACACAATACTTCAGGAGCAGCATTACTATCGTTTTGTACAATGGCATTATAATGTTGTCTGATTTATTTTCAATCCCCTTTTTGATAATCCCTAGCATGGAATTGGCCTTCTTCACCACTGCCACACACTGGGTAGAAACCTTCATGGAGCTGACCACTAGCACACCAAGATCTCTTTCCTGATCTGTCACGGTTAGCTCAGAGCCCATGAGATGATAGATAAAGTAGTGGATTTTTTGCCCCAATACCAATATGCATTACTTTACATTTTGCTACATTGAAAAACATTTGCCATTTCACAGCCCATTCCCCCAGTTTGGAGAGATCCTTCTGAAACTCTTCACAATCTTCTCTGTTTTTTACTACATGGAAAAGTTTCATGTCATCCGCAAACTTGGCCACCTCACTGCTTATCCCTGTCTCCAGGTCATTTATGAACAGATTGAAAAGCACTGGTCCCAGGACAGATCCCTGGGGCACACTGCTTTTCCCCTCTCTCCATTGTAAAAACTGCCCATTGACACCTACTCTTTGTTTCCTGGATCTCAACCATTTCTCAGTCCATAAGAGGACCTGCCCTCTTATCCCCTGACTGTGCCATTTTCTCAACAGCCTTTGGTGAGGGACTGTGTCAAAAGCCTTCTGAAAATCAAGATAGATAATATCCACCAGTTCACCCAAATCCACATGCCTGTTGACCTTTTCAAAGAATTCTAAAAGGTTTGTCAGTCATGACTTACCCTTACAGAAGCCATGCTCTCTCAGCAAGGTTTGTTCTTCTATGTGTTTTAAGATTTTCTCTTGGATAAGGCTTCCCACCATTTTCCCTGGACAGACATAAGGCTAACCGGCCTGTAGTTTCCCAGATCCCCCCTCCTTCTTTTTTAAAAATTATAACTACAAGGTTATAAGTAGTTATAAACACAAAGTCTATGTGAACCTATAGATTCATATGAAATACACATGGTAGACCATCATTCAGGGAAAGCTTGCCTGAAGAGAAAGGTTTTTGTCTATTTCCAGAAGGACAACAGAGATGAGGCAGTCCTGGCCTCTAGTGGGAGAGAATTCCAGAGTGTGGGCACAGCAGTTGAGAAGGCCCTTTCATGGGTTCCCACGAGATGTATCGGTGAGGGTGGCGGGATGGAGAGAATAGCACCTCCTGATGACCTTAACACTGAGTCCTTTCATATTGTGAGATAGGACCCAAGTCATATAATGCTTTGTAGGTCAAGATCAGCACCTAGAATTGAGCTCAACAGCTGATTGGCAGCCAGTAGAGCTGTTTTAATAGGGGTGTAATCAGGGCTGGCACGTCCATTAAGGCAAACTAGGCAGTTGCCTAGGGCGCCAAAATGGAGAGAGGGCGCTAGCCAGCCTGCCGCCCCCCCCGCTGCCCCACCACCACTGGCCACCGCCGTCCGCCCCCCCCTGCCTCCCAGCTGCCTGTCGCCGTCCGCCGCCCCCCAAGCCCATCGCCACCCACCCCTCCCATGCCCGTCGCCGTCTCCCACCATCTGCTGCCCCCCGCCACCCCACCGCGCCCCTCCCCGACCACTAGGTCATGTGTCACCGTGGCCAGAGCTGGTTTCTCAAGAAAGGGGCGTAACTTGCGTACTAGCCTTAATTGTGTAAATGTGCTCCTGGCCACAGCCGTGACCTGTGCATCTAAGCTCAAGGATGAGTCCAAGAGCACCCTCAAACTGCTTACCTGATTTTTCAATTGGAGGGTAACCCCATCCAGTACAGGTTTCATCCCTATCCCTTGTTATCCCTTTCAACTTACCAGGAGCACCTCTGTCTTGTCTGGGTTTAGCAGGAAGGATGGAGAAGCCCCCTTCTCTGTTTTTGTCTCCTTTTTAGAGCATATCTCTAACTGATTGAGCACAATTCTAAAGCCATGCTAGGTTGGAGCATTGCTGTTTACTTGTGCCTCAGTTGTCTTCAACTGCACTTGTTGCTGCTGCTTTGTTTTCTCAGGAATAAACTGGTTCAAGTTACAAGTGAGTAAACCTGGTAAATTTTGTTTGTGAGTAAACCAGTGATCCAAAGACCTCTGTGGACGACTCTCACAGGAGAATAAGCACCTCCAGTGTGAACAGAAGAAGCTCCGAGCAAGAGATAAAGCAAACTGCCCTGAAAATAAGAATCTTTTAACCATGAACCAAACTGCTCCCAATTCCCCTGTCTGGATAGGTCCTTCGTCACCTGAAAATGTTATTTACTGTATAAGATGCTTTTTAAATTTTGTCTAATACACAACATTCATTTCAGTTGCCAAATCTGACTTTTGCTGTGCTGATTTTTCATTGTTGTTGTTACTAGTTAGATTAGAAAACAACGTGTTTCTAAAAGTGGACAATTTTCTGTGAAAAATGGGGGGGGGGAGTCCTATCCCTGCATTGCTGAACAAAAGCCCTAAATTACCATCTTGCATAGCTCTCATTTATTTTCAATAGTCATTGTGTGAGAGTGCATTGTCTCTTCCATGTATTTGGGATTAAACAAACTCATTTAACAAACATTTTCCAGTCCCAGCTGATACATAGACAGACTGGCATTGTTCCAGCTCACGATGGCCAAAATAGTACTTAACCAAAAGAAAGCATAAATTTGAATTGTTTTGTTTTGATATTTAAAGCAGTGAATAAACAGTCCAAATAATGAAAAACAAATCAAAGACTTCAGTATTATTGTACTACAGTCTGTTTTATGACTTAACAGACAGAGGGATTCTTCTCTGAAATGTACAGTCTGTTTATTTGATAAATGAAATTACACCTCCTCCCAACAAGGGCTGCCTGCTGAGGAATTTTAAAAGGCAGCCAAACCTCCTTGGGATTTCAGCATCATTTTTTGGTCTGGTCTCTGATGGAGTTGCATAAACTGAAGGCCAAAATGCTTGCCAAGCCAGCCACTTCATGCTTGCATATATGTAAGATGTTGTGGCAAATGGCTGCTACATCTCAAGATGCCAGTTCTTTTCCTGGCACACTCCAAGGTGCTCAGCCAGGAACACAACCAGTATCTTGTGAATTAGTGGCCATTTGCTGCCACATCTTCTGCCACATCACTTATGTAGGTAAACACTGGCGATTGGATTCTGACCCAAGTTTTCCATGTCACAAGTACATATACAGTCTTGGTACCTTGTATAAAGTAATTAATTCGTTCCAAATGAAATTATGTTAAGCAAATTTTCCTTTATACAAATTTCCCATAGGAATGCATTGAAAACAGAGTAATCCCTAATCGCAATTTTTTTTTATTCTGTTAAGCAAATTTCCCCTATTTCCAGAATTTTTTATGCCGTACAGATTTTATGTTATACAAACTGTTTGTTATACAAGGGTCCACTGTACAGTACACTGTAACACAAGCACACATTGTGAACAACCTCTTGGTGGAAATGAGATTATTTGATCAAGGAACTGCACTTGTCTTGTGGGCTGTATCTAGTTTCTTAAGGAAAACCAGCCAACTGGTTCCTGTTGAGAAGCTTTTCAAAAATACTATTCAATTTGGAAAAATGCATTTCTGAGACACCGTGACAGAACGTTTGCCATTCACAAACGTCTCATCTTAATTTTTTTTAAAAAAAGATTTCATTCATCAAAAGGAAAAAGGAAAGTGTTCTGCTTATATACCACCTCAAAGTGCTTAAGCCACTTTGTCATCAAAGACAAAAACAGGAGCAGAAAAATACAGAATAAAAGTTTTTACCCATGCCCCTCACAATTCAAGAGACATGGTAACACTGCCACCATTCTCTCCCTTCAGTTACAGGTCTGAGTGCAAGGGTAATCTGGCCATCCTGCAAATGTGTGAATATATTATCCAATATGGTGCACATTCAATGCATGGATAGCACTGGACTTTAATATATATATATTGGGTCCTTTGCATTTGGAACATTAGTCTTCCTCAGCCTCATGAAGGTGGTGGGGAGGGAGGAATGGAAGAAGGAAGCATCTCTTTTTGTAAGATGCTTTTTGATAAACAGAATGAGGGCCTCACAGAATTAAAAAGAGAGCAAAGAGAATGAGGGGAGGGGGGGTGCTACGCTGAGGGATTCTTACCCCTAGAAGGCACAAATCCAAACTAACTAACTGACTGATTTAACTAATAATAATAATAATAATAATAATAATAATAATAATAATAATAATAATAATAATAATAATAATAATAATAATAATAATAATAATAATAATAAAATGGTGTAAGGTGTCTCATTAAGGCTGCTGCTAGGTAAACAAAACTGTTTAAAACATGTTCATCATTAAAGTGTCCCCTGACAGAAGGGCCGAGGCAACAGACTTGGCGACAGAAGGGAGAAGAAGAGAGGCATATGGGCCCCAGTGCCGTCCCCTGCTGACAGGCTGCCTAGCTGCAAGACCCCTTTCACTGCCTTCCTTGTGCACAACAGATTGCAGTGGCCCAACTTTCCCATCTGTATCCAAGGCTCGTGCCCTCAACAATGTGGCAGCCATGTCGTTTTCATCCGTGGACTATAGCTGGAAGAGGGGGGGAGGGGAGGGGACAGGGAGGTTACCAGAGGGAAGGGAGGGGGCAGGGGAGATTAACCACCAATAATCACAATGCTGTCCATAATGCATTGTCTCTGCAAGATTACATGGTATATTTCCAGTGGGATTGGTCCATTCATCACAGGCCCTTTATTGGCCCCCTTTTTGTTGTTGTTGTTATTCTAAAGAGCCTGAACACTGCCATAAAATCTAAACTGCTTAATTGCTGTGCTGTAAAAATTTGCATATCAGAGATATGTCATTCCATCGTTAAATGGCGTTAGGCATTTGTTACACAGCCGCAGCAATCACGTCAGAGCACAGAGCACCGAGGGAAAAAAGGTCACCTATTGGCATTATGCAAAGTCCCTGGATGAATTCTAATCAACAGTAATTACAGATTTTAAATACTATTGCATTTCAGTTTTTGCTGTTCTTGTTTGATTTACTGTCCACAAGCACAGTGGCCTCCTCCGAGATTTTTGCAACTGGACAGAATGTTGTTTTATCTCTTTCTCTGTTAGATTTATCACGAGCAGCCATCTTGTTAGCATAGCACACAAGGAACAGACTAAATAATACATCTGGTAGACTACATTCAGAGTCTTCCTCTCCTTATGCTTATCAAAATCTTAAGATTTTCAGCACCAACAGGCACCAGGGAGAGGAAACCTTTTGTTAAATAATTTTTGATTCAGGTTTTGTAGCCATTCACCAATTATTTCTTGCACAGCGAAATCCTCAGATCTAATTGAAATGCCTTATTCAAAATGTGGGGCACTGTTGTTTTCAGAATGGAGCTACAGTACTTCCAGCACTGCACCCAGATTACTGGGTGAGACTTGTAGTATTGTTTCATATCAACATTTATCCAGTCTATACTGACTGAATGTTGTGCAACACCAGTATAGCTTCAGAGGGGCACTTATCTGAGAGGTCAGTAAAGGAGATATATAAGTCCATAAAGTTCATAACACCACCAATACATGAAGAAGCAGAAGGCTAGCTGCAAGACTTTGGATGCTAATCTCTGCTATACCATTAAGTGTCACTGAATTAGTCAAAGTTATTTCCAGGTATATATGTCAATAAAATTGAACTGCATGTAACTCAGTTACTCAGCTGCAAACCAGTCCTGTTAAACAAATGAAATAAGTCAACATGTGTAGTACTGTACTACACTGATGAATACTCAGGAAATTATTTACTTGGACTAATTAATTGGCCAAGTAGATTAATAAAAATGGATTCTATTATTAACTATAAACTGTTAAGTAGCACTTATCAAGGAAAGATGCACTGGACTGAGTCGCTATAGGAAAGAAATGCTTTTGCTATGTTTGGTCTATATAACTGATAGGTTATAGAGCTAGAGAGTGGTTTAAGGTATTAGGCTGAGGATCCAGAGGCTGGCAGTTTGATTCCCTTCTGTATCAACCAGAAGAACCAGCCTGTGTGGCTTTGGGCAAATTGTACAGTCCCAAGATGCCCCCAGAAAAAGGAAATGGCAAACTACTCATGAATACTCTTTACCTAGAAAACTGACTTGATGGCAGACCATTATTCTTATTCTTATTCTTATTCTTATTCTTATTGATATCACAGGTAGTTTATGATTGGGAAGGGGGGTGCTCCACCAGAAATTTAAGGGCAAGACACTCCCGCTTCCTAGGTCTACAAGCTGCCATGGCCTCATATTATACCTGAGATATGAGTTGGAAATGACCATTCCCTTTCCCATCCACTCATGAGAACACCTCTGGGATCCAAATTCCTTTGGCACAGTTTCTTAGATTAATTTATTATTTGCCTTACTTTACTTGGAACATAATATAGATAATCATATTAGGCTTAAGAGCAATTAACCTGACAATGCAACTTTCTGCTTTCCTATTTTTCATTTTTACAAGATTTACAACACCATCTTATAGATTCAGTGCTACTTCCTTTCAGACCTGCAAAGGAATTTGCCTTTTTGTAATCACTGGTTTTGTCCTAATATATTTGTTCTTCTTCTTCTTCATTTTGAACTCCTTCTTGCTCTCCATGGTGGAGCGAAACATGTGTGCTCTGAATACAAAATGAAGATCCAGGAACACCCTTGAACATAAGGAAGGAAAGCAGGATCTGTGTGTGTATCTTCTTGTCTCTTTTATGAAAGGCCACATCATGTGTTGTGTGAGCTAGTAAACATAGGCGTAAATTTCGCTGCCCATACTTTTTTAGCACAGGTAGCCACCTTGAAACCTGTCTCATAATACCTGTCTAAGAACATGAGAAAAGCCTACTCAAAGCAGATGAAGAGTTTGTTTAGTCCACCTTTCTGTTCACACAGCGGCCAAACAGATGCCATTGGGAAGTCTGCATATAGAACACAGGAGCACTAGGACTCTGATGCTTGCTTTCTCCAGTATCTGGTAGTGAGATGCAGGCCACCTCTGAAACTAGATAATACAGTAGGACCCCGGTATCCACTGGGGATTGGTTCCAGACCTTCCTGTGGATAATGAAAACCGGGGATAAGAGAGAACACCAAAAATCCCCAAAACTGCTCTTTTGTGACAGTAGCTTGCTTTACAGCTGCTGTTTTATGACAGTAGTTTGCTTTACGGCTGCTGTTTGTGACAGTAGCTTGCTTTACATCTGCCGTTTTACGACAGTAGTTTGCTTTACAGCTGCTTTTTGTGACAGTAGCTTGCTTTGTTTACCACAGTAGCTTCCTTTGTGGCTGCTGAATTATTAATATGATTTTTTCCTCTGCCATCCATGGATAACTGAATCAGTGGATAATGAATCAGTGGATATGGGGGTCCTACTGTATACTGTATAGCCATTGTTCTCATTGATAGCCTTGCCCACTGCATATTGCTCTTTTAAACTTGGGGCTTCATTTTCAATTATCCAAGTGCAAAATGCACCAACCACACAGAAGCAGGATGTTTTAGTAGTCTGGAGGGGAATCTGAAGATGTATCCCACCCACACAACAAAACAAATTCAAAAGCAACTCACTAATAACTCAGCATGCTCATTGCTCGATGATCAGAAAACACTGAACACCCTGGGGTGGGGGAGGATAAAAAGTGGGTGGAAAAGAATATTCTGAAAAAAACATGACTAGTTGGCTGGAATTTTGAATAAGAACATACTACTCATGTGCATTAATAGTATACCCAGGTGTAAATTAATATATCTATGTCAGCAAAATGTGTCAACAATTAAGCAAAGCAAAGGTATCAGCATGGTCAGAAGAACCTCCCCAATTTGCGAAAATAGAGATAAAAAAGAGGACTCAAAACAGTCCGGTGAAGAATAGAGCATGTTCAGTGGCCCTGCTGAGTATCCTGCCTTTGAAATCTTACTAGGGTTGCCAAATGTCAGAATCAACTTGGCAACACATAACATATGCCCTAAAAGAAGCTCGACTAGCAGATTAGAATACTTAACTGGAACATCAAAAAATGTTGCTTCTAGACCCCACATGTATTTAAGTATTTGTACATTTGGGTTTTTTAAAATGTTGTGTTCAGAGTACGCATGTTTTACTCCACCATGGAGACCAAGAAGGAGTTCAAACTGAAGAAGAAGAAGAACAAAAATATTACGAGTCAAAAACCAGTGATTACAAAAAGGCAAATTCCTTTGCAGGTCTGTGACCACTCACCTGAAAGGAAGTAGCACTGAATCTATAAGATGGTGCTGTAAATCTTGTAAAAATGAAAAAATAGGAATGCAGAAAGTTGCATTGTTAGGTTAATTGCTCTTAAGCCTAATATGATTATATTATGTTCCAAGTAAAGTAAGGCAAATAATCAATTATAGAAACTTATTTCACGTGGTGTTAGAAGTACTACCAGTGCACAGAATGCCTTCCACCCCTTGCTCAGGTCACCGAGTGAAAAGGTCATATACAGAGGGAGCCTAGGTTAGATCTACCAATAATTAACTGAAGACTGAGTTCATTAGTTAAAACCAGGTTAACAGGCCTGTGAAAATCACCACAGCCTTTGATAAGGAAAGAAAGGGGAAAGCAATCTGTAACCCATCAAAGACTTGGGCACAATAAATGGTTTGCTGGCTCCAGCATACACAAAGGTGCAAAATAACAGTAATAATAAAGTTCTACAACCACCCTATTAACATACCACATTCAGTTCAGCTCCCTTATATTTCATCAAATGGTTTACAAAGCGCCCAGCATAAAACATCTTCATAATTGTAATCATATATTTGACCATTTAACGTGTGCACCATAATGTACCATTAGTTACACAAATAACTAATAATTTGCTAATGACAATATTATGTTAAGTCAGTTTAGGGGCAATTAAAGTGAATGATATTTACATATGCCTAATGAATCACCGTCGATGGCAGATTAAGAGATTCTAATGAATATTCATCCCGACATTCACAACCAGCTACACAGTTTATAAACTGAATTATGGTTGATTTGCCCTTTTAAAAATGAATATGTGAGTGTCTTCTGCATGGGAAGAATGAACAATTGGGGCTGATTGTAAAAATTTTTAAAGCGACGTCCTGGTCAGGACACAAAACATTTTTATGCACTCTCATACCCGTGAGCTGCTCGGCACTTTTTATACCACACATCAGTGTTGATAAACTGTCTCCATTTTCATTCGGGCCAGTGACGTGAAATATAGAAAACGTTTTGTGTAGAATTAAATGCAATCAGAAAGTTTTATGCCTCCTCACTAAAGGGAATAATTGCAGGTAACAGCTCCATTTGCTGGCAGAGCCAACAAATTAAGGCATGCAGATATCAACAAGAACCAAGGCTCCTCATAGGAGAATATTTGGGACCTCACTTGATATTTATTTGAAATATGTATAGATTATATTCTTCTCTCCCCCCCCCTTTTCACCCCACGCAGTAACCATAGGCATGGGGTGAACAAGGTAGGGGTAATCTTTTTTTTCTGGCCGTACCGTACTTTGCTCTGTTTCCTTATTGGTAGAGTTCTTATGGATTTCACAGTCTGGTTGGTGCTTGGCCAGAAAAACCACTGTGGTCAGAAGGCAGAGGCCGCCTCCGAACCCCTGCATATCCATGCTGTGTTATCTTTCTAGATTACACTGACCATTGGCTTTCCCCCAAAAGGAGCCATCACAATGCTGCTTATATATCTTTTGCAAGGCCCATGGTCAAATTATGAGCCACCCCTTGTAAATCTTTCTTTTTTACCTTCCTCTCTAATGTTTTCCAGTAACACTTGCCATTTGAACATGTTTTATTTATTTATTTATTTATTTATTTATTTATTTATTTATTTATTTATTTCGGAGCTTATATACCGCCCGTCTTCCAGAAGGAACTCTGGGCGGTTTACAACAATTGAACACAGACAGTAAACAAAATTATATACGACATCACAGCAAAAATAATAAAATCAGTATAATCAGTATAAACATAAAAAACAATCATGAGAGAGCAAGATGGCAGGACGAGCAGAACAAGACAAAAAACAAAACAAAAACCTTAACAGTCACCCAACACCTCCCAGAAAAGCAAGGTCTTTAAAGCTTTTTTGAAGGCTGGCAGGGACTGTGCAAGGCACAACTCACTTGGGAGATGGTTCCATAGCACAGGACCAGCCACAGAGAAGGCTCGGTTACGGGTGACCATTTTCTGAGCCTCCCTGGGCGTGGTCACCCACAGTGAGTGCGCCCGCGACATTCTAGTTGGATGGGCTGAGGTTAACCGCTGGGAGATTCGCTCTGCCAGGTATTCAGGTCCCAGGCCATGGAGGGTTTTATAAATTAAAACCAGGACCTTGAATCTTATTCGGGACGCAACGGGTTACCAATGTAGGCAAGCCAGAACTGGGGTGATGTGGTCATATTGATGCACACCTGCCACCAGTCTGGCTGCCGCATTTTGCATCCGCTGGAGATGCTGAATAAGAGTCAAGGGCAACCCCATGTAGAGAGTGTTGCCTTAATCTATTCTCGAGATCACTAGCGCTTGCACGACAGTTCTCAGGGAGTCCTCATCGAGATATGGACGAATCTGGGCAATTTGTCGGAGGTGGAAAAAAGTGGTCCTGGACACAGAGGCCACCTGGGCCTCCATAGAAAGAGCCGGGTCCAGGACCATGGCCAGGTTCCGGACACTATCTGCCAGCTGGAGGGAAACACCCTCCAGGCTAGGGAGAGGGCCTCCATATCTGGAAGGGGAAATCCCAAAGGACATAACCTCGGTCTTCTTGGGGTTGAGCTTGAGTCTGTTAACCTTGGTCCATGCCATGACTGCAACCAGGCACTGGTCGAGGGTCTGGACAGCCTCAACTGCAGAGGTGGAAAAGGAGAGATAGAGCTGCGTGTCATCAGTGTACTGATGACAGCAGACTCCAAATCTCCTTATGACCTCAGCCAACGGCCTCACATAGATGTTGAACAGCATGGGAGAGAGAGCTGACCCCTGTGGAACCCACAAGGGAGTATCCACGGGGCAGACATCTCTCCCCCCCCCCCCGCAAGCTGCCCAAGCTGGGGGCGATCCTCCAAGAAGGATCGGAACCAACTGAACACAGTGCCTCTGATACCTATCTCGGAGAGCCGGTTCAGCAGGATACCGTGGTCGATGGTATTGAAGGCCGCTGACAAGTCCAGAAGGACCAACAAGGTAGAGCTACCCCTGTCGTCCCCCCAGAAGAGGTCATCTTGCAGTGCGACCAAGACTGTCTCAGTCCCCCGACACGGCCTGAACCCAGACTGGAATGGATCAAGGACCTGTTCACCCTCCAGGAATGACTGGAGCTGGAGAGCGGCCACCCTCTCGATAACCTTGCCCATGAAGGGAACATTGGCAATGGTTGGTAATTTGCCAATTTGTCTGACACCAAGCCAGTTTTTTTTCAAAATGGGCTTCACCACTGTCTCCTTCAGGCAAGAGGGAAAAATCCCTTCCCTGAAGGAGGCAGTGGAAATAATTTAAGCCCACTCAGGCATGCTCCCTCCGGCAGATTTAATGAGCCAGGATGGGCAAGGATCAAAGGAGAGGACACTGTCCGGCAGTGAGCCAGGGCCCTGGAGGTCTCAAGAGAGGAAACAGGCCCAAACTCAACCAACCAAGGAGACTGAGGGGCTGCAGTGCCAGGGGATGCCGAGGATAGACTAAGGCAACCGGAGTCAAGACCAGTACGGATGGCTTCAATTTTTGTTCTAAAAAAGGTTGCGAAAATCTTGCTACTGAACTCAGTAGGAGGAGGCCTTACCAGACCAGGATTAGTGAGGTCATGAACCATGCGGAATAACTCTGCCTGGTGATTCGAGGCCTCAGTAATTCTCAGGGAGTAAAAGAATGTTTTGGCCTCCCTGATCGCGCGGACATAGCACTTGGTCTGGATTTTAACAGCAGCCCTATTTAAAGCCATCCAGTCCATCCTCCATCTGCTCTCCATCCTTCTCTGTTCTTGCTTCATTGCTCTCAACCCCACCATGTACCACGGCGAGGAGCGAGCTCCGCAGCGGAGAAGGCGCCTAGGGGCGATCCGGTCTACAGCCCAGGTGGTATCCTCATACCTTTGGTTCACTATGGCTTCAACCGGATTGTCAGCCAGACCACCAGGAAGCTCCCCGAAGGCTTCCAGAAACCAGAAGTCTTCAGTGGCAGGCCCAAACAAGGGGCCAGGGCTCCCCGCAGGGCGGGGCAGCAATCGACAGCGAAAAAGACAGCATATGTTGATCTGACAATGACACGGGCAGGGAAACAATGTCCCCAATCCTCAGATTGAAATCCACCGATGAGGAGGTAAACACCAGGTCCAAGGTATGCCCAGATCTATGTGTGGGGCAAACAACATGCTGGGTCAGGTTCATAGAGGCCATGGACTCCATGAATTCCAGAGCCATGCCCGAAAGCCCGTCACCAGCATGCACATTGAAGTCCCCAACCACCAAAAGGCGGGGGGACCTCAACAGTGCCACCACAATGAACTCCTTGACTATGGTAGGGATTGTGCAGAGTTGCGGGGAGCACGGTAACCAAGCACAATGCCAAATCTGTCCTGCTGTCCCACCAATAGATAGAGGCATTCTAACCCTGGATTCACCAGTGTCGAGGCTCTGCTGACAGAAAGGGATTCCCTGTAGACAATAGCTACCCCACACCCCTTCCGACCCTCCAACCTGCCTACACTCTGAACCAGAAACCCAGGGGGGCACAGCTGGGAGAGAGATGCTCCCCCCTCTGCTCCCACCCAGGTCTCGGTAATACAAGCCAGGTCAGCCCTCCCATCCAAGATGGCATCATATAGGACAGGGATTTTATTGTGGACCGACCTGGCATTCAACAGGAGGCAGGACAGGTCAGAGGCGCTGGCGGAATGGCTTCCAAGATACGTGGCAGCGAGTTGGGGGATCAGAACAGGGTACAGGCATTAATTGCCTGGCCCAAGTTCTTCTTACCCGACTAAACCCCCAACTACAAGTGTATCTCCCATCGGCCCGACACAACAGAGGACAAACACATATAATTTAAAATAGTACTGAAGGAGTACTTTGTTTCCTGCTAAGCAGCTCAATAAAGATAGCTTTGACCTGTAGTCAACTATATTAAGGATGCATCTGATCAAATCAGCAAGTTGCCTTTTTGCCACTAATTGTTTGAAATATGATATGTAATTTATAAGTAAGTAGAATTTCACATCTTAATTGTGGAAGAATGTGCCCACAATTTAGTAGTAGTTCAAGCTTTAGATATTGAATGTTTCTGCCTGGCTGCCAAGAAATGGATTCCAGATTTAAATCCATGTGTTTCCACATTCCACAATTTCTATGGATTTTAACAGTAGAAAATAAGGTAGTGGGAAAGATAGCATTAATCGTCTAAGTAATGAATCTTTGCTTGGATGGCAGGCCATTTTAAATTAATAAAGAGGACAAAATAGCAATATCCTAATTCATTGCGGGTTGCTGCCTAGATGCCCTACTAAGTACATCTGATCTCACCTGATTTGGGAAGCTAAGCAGGGTCGACCCTGGTTAGTACTTCGATGGGAGACCACCAGGGAATACCAGGTGCCATAGGGGCCTGGAGTAGGAACTGGTAAAACCACTCCAGTGTTCCTGCCAAGAAAACTCCATGGACATGGGGTCATGAAGAGTCAGTCACAACTGTTAACGACACAACACATACACACAATTCATTGCAGGGAAACACTATTAATTGTTTTATTGTAACAAGAAGTAAGCATCAGAATTCCTACCATTTACCAATAAGCCAGAATAGGGAAATACTATCTCATCTGATATATTCCAATGTCTTTTCAGATAGAAATTTGTCTTCTATATGTTAAAATGCAGGTTTAAAACAAAGCATATGACAGATAAATGAGATTTTAGTATCATGGACTGAGTCACCATTCTGTTGGAGGAGATTATAATATTTGTTTTAAAACTTCTTTCCAAGTTATCAAGAATCTATATATTGGGGTGGGGGTTACTGCAATATATATTATTCCAAATATCATGGTAATAAAAACAGCAATAAAGTGGCTGTTGAAAGACCAAGACACAACCAAGCCATGGGCACTAACCAGTTCTTATTCTTACAAGAACAATATTGGGTCTGGGAATGGATGTGTGGGTGTGAGTACATCTCAGTTTGCTAAAGTACATCTTTGATAAAACTGCTGCTACTTTTCCAGTATTTTGAAAACCACTGAACCTGTTGGCTGGTTCCCTTTATGAAACACAAAATCTATGTAAGGCCATGGTCAAATCAATCCTCATTGCCTCAGCAGTAATAAAGTCATTTCTAATGACTTGCTAAGCAAGGAGCAATTCAGGATTTACTCCATGACAGGTATGCAAGACTAATTTGAGCTTAGATGATTCAGACAATTAGAGCGGCTTTCCATGACTATCTGGTAGCAATTCACATGTAAGGAATGAAAGCTATCAAACAGACAAAGAAATAGCTGGCTTGAGTTAGGTCTCCTAAAGTCTGAAAGTACCTAGAACAGGAACTGGTAACTTAACTATACTTTGGGGTGAGTACAGATTGGCATGAATTTAAACATGAATTGCAACATTCATTCAAAAATTGCTAATTCAGTTATTCATATTTGTAAGAATTGATACCTCCAAGAAATACAAATTGATGAATGTTTAGTGACTTTTTTATTTGTCTATTCATCGTGCCCTAAAATGCACCCCAAGGCACCTAGAGACAATAAATTTGTAGATAAGTTTCCCCAACTCTCCTCTACTATCCCACCAGGTTTGGGGAAGATTGGTATTTTGGTGTTCAAGTTATGTACCCAAAAAAAAGGCCCCCCAGGAGAGTTTTCTCCCGGTACCCAGAGACACCAAACTTGCCGAGAACCTTCCTCTGACTCTTTTCTATAATCCTTCCACGTTTGGTGAAGATTGGGTTTTCCCAAACAGTTGCTAAGTGGCACTTGCTTTGGAGGGCACCTTGTGGATATATAACTCAGATGTCTGAAACTCAGTCTTCACCAAACTTAGAGATACTGTAGAGGAGAATTGGGGAGGGGGGGATCCTCTGCAAATCAGGTGTCCCTAAGTGCCTGTATCTGTGAAGATTCTCAGACATCCAGGTGAGGTTATCTGGAAGTTGAGTCATGGCAACTGGGCTTCTTTTGTTGTTTTGCTGCTCATCCAAGCAGCTTTGTCAGTCTGAGGAATGTTAATGGAGAGGCCTCCATTTTATAGTTCACCTTGCTTTCACATCAACCTGATCTGGTGCCTATAGGACCTTTCCTGGGGGAAGAACCTTTTTTGGGAGGTTGTATCTTAAATATTCAGAATCCAAACTTCACCAAATAGCATGGCTTGTAGAGGAGAGTCATGTGAAATTTCTCTTCCTTTTGGTGTGTCTAGGTGCATTGGAGGCCATTTTATAGGCTTATAAATAGAGATGGGCATGAAATGAATTTTTATTCATTTTGTTATTTGTTATTTGTTTTGTTACATAATGAAATGAATAACGAACCTAGGAGTAAAATCCAAACGAAATGAACCAAACCAGGAAAAATTGGTTCATTATGTTTCGTTTCGTTAATGGCGGTGCACGAAGAAATGAGCTGTTTTTAAACACTTTAAACGGATGAGAAACACTTCAAAATATCATAAATTTTTATGCCTGATTATAGCTATTAGGTTGATGCCAGTGATTTAAAACATCTAAAATTGAGTTTTTAAAAAGATCTTTTTTTAAAGGGGACAAAATGGCTGCCGCATATGCTTAATGGCAGAGAATCACAGTGGAGAATGTCATTTTAAAGGTATAAAAATGTTCTGAAACTACTTAAAAACCCAGCCAAAATATTTTTTCTGCCTGATAATACCTAGTAGGGGGGTGAGGAGTGCTTAAAAATCTATTTATGTTTTTTCTCAGATCGCTTTTTAAATTTTTTAAAAATGTTTTCCATCTGGTCTGGGGCATTGGGACGCCCGTGCACAGTCAAAGGCATTAAATCGCACAAAGCGGGTAAAAACAAATAACAAATTAATGAATCAACGAAACATTTTTTCAAAAAATAATTAAAAACGAAATGAAACGAACTGAAGCCTTAAACGAAACGAAACAAAATGAATCACCATTTTTTCAGTTCGTGCCCATCTCTAGTTATAAAGTAAAAAAAAATAAACTCACAAATCAATTCATCAGTTCATCAGAAACCTAATCATTTTTGTGCTTTGTTAACCTTGATAAATCATGAATCAAAGTGAATAACCTTTTTATTGATTTGTCCCCATCTCTGCTCAGGAGCCTTTTTTTGCCAAGATACCTTCAAGTAGCTCAAAACAGAGGCAGGAACCAAGACTAGGTTGGATAAGTGAATCTATCATGCTGATTTCAATTGTATGCTATATGTGGGAGGGGTTATGCATGGCACTACCTAGTCTGCTTGGTGTATTGCATGGAGACCAATCAAGGCATTTGTATTTCCCGGGGCTTACAAGTGCCATGCCTTTCCTCTTCCTGTTCTAATCGCCTTTGTACTACAGAGCCATTTTGGCTTCAGTCCAGCATTTTCCCACCTGAGAGAAGGATGTTGTCTTCTTTATCTCCGTTCTCCTCATCACCACGTGGGTAGAGAACAAAAGGACCACATTTGGGGGGGGGACTATTTCTTCTACTACTTTTTATCTGCTATGCTATGAAACCTAAGCAAGCCTGCTGATACAAGTGGAGATTGTGAGTAAACTTATTTCTTTATACTTTTCTGAAGAAACAAACCTCTTGTCTTTTATGAAAAAAAAAGGCTTGCTTTGCTGGGAATGGGATTTGGGAACTTCTAAATTGATTCAAGGCTTAACAGCCTGCTCTCAGGCTCTGCTGTACAAAACCCAAATGGGTTGTTTTTGTTTTTTGGCTCTGCCCAACAGACTAGTCCAGAGTGCTTTCCTGCAGAAGGGAATGCATAAGATGGTACTTCCTTCTGCCCCTTCTCTAAGAAGTTGACAATTAAGAGGAAGAAGTACACAATCACTGAATAATAGCTATGGTAAAAAAAAAAAATTACCAAGAAGAAAAGAAAAACCACTCTCCAGTCATTTCTATTGGGAAGGTAATGTGGAATCCTGTCATCATTCATCAGCTGCCACTACACAGTGGCTTGAGACACTGTATAAATACTGTATATGGGAGAACATAAAGAGGTCTACCTGATGAAGGTAGCACTGTGGAAGCTGAACTGTTTCCCTGTCTTTGAGGAAGGCTGCCATAGGAATGGTGCCTCTTCCTACCTTTTTACTTGTTCTTACCTACATGGCTCTGCCATTTCCTACCCTAGCAGGTGCTCTGTTAATGGAAATTTTAAAAGAACACCAACTAGGATAAAAAAAAGCAAACCACAATTTCTTCTATTCGGTGCTAATGGTAACATTTATTTATTTATTTATTTATTTATTTATTTATTTATTTATTTATTTGGCATTGTTCTCCTAGAGGATCCAAAGGTGGCTTACAATAAGAAACAAAATTAAAAACCAAATAATAAATTACTACAATAATCTTAGAACTGCACTGCTGGAAGTGACCCTATGGATTACTGAACCCAGCCCACGTCAAGGAGGGTACAGTGGGGAACCAAACTCTCCAGCTCTGGTTCCACAGCTGGATACCTAAACCACTATGTTATCCTATTAAATAAATGATATAATATATATTTTTATTATATTAAAAGTCATAACAAGAGCAAGATTTAAGAAACACAAGTGAAACCCAGAATAAAACTCCCCCTTTTAAAAAATCTCCTTGGTTAACCAGTCATTTAAAGGAAATCCTGCCTAAAGAGAAAGGGATAATGGAAGTTGTAGTACCAAACAGCAGGAAGACCAATGGCTTCCCCATCACTGGTTTAGGCAGAAGGGAGGGCAGCAAATCTGTTTATGGCAAGTATGCAGGATAGGTGAAAAGAAGTGCCAGCATATATGGCTACGAATATTGGCTGCTGGAGGCACTGAAGAAAGGATTGGACCAGGGTAGCATGGGAGCGATTACCCCCACACTATCCTCCTGAACTTCCACAGGGCATCTGATAAGCCACTGTGGCAAACCCATGGCTGGGCCATGTGGCCCATTGGCCTAATCTGGGATAGCACTCTTCTTCTTCTAACTAGTAATGTTTCTGCTCCATGGGCCTTGGTCACTACTCACTGCCAACCCTCCTTCTGCTCACACACTCACTGCCATGCTGGCAGTGCGACATTTGTTCAGAGACAGGCTTCTTTCCAAGGGTCCAATTCTGCATTTCCTCCAAGTTTTCTGTGGTAAAACAAGAAGACGGATAGGCATTTAATGAACCTCCCTCTAACGCCTGTGTGGAATAATCTTCCTGCTAATCTCCAAATTTGCTTCTTATCTGTCTAAGCAGCAGCAGGACTTAAATCTCTTGTTTACATTTTACTAGCTGAAGATTGTAAATGTTTTATGAGGTGCTGAGCTTGCAGCATTACTATTTTATTAGAATGTCAAATATCTTGGGTTCATTGCTGTCTTGCTAGCAAGTTCCATGGGGGGGGGGCACACACACCCTTTCTTACTTCACACTAATGACAATTCAGTAACTCTGAAAGAAATGGCTTGATGTCCTGATTTTTTGCCTTTTGGGGAAAAATACGTGCTAGGAATACTGTTTTCCAGATTGCTGTAATGGTATGATGGTTCTGAATTAAGACAATGTAATATTTGGCAGTAATCACGAAAAAACTTGTTGCTATACGTTTCAGGAAGAGGTTGAAGGAAAGTATGCTGGAACCAGAAATGTATGGTAGGAATCACAGCAATGTTATTTTACACTGTGTGAAATGTCCATTCTTTCCTGGAATAGACATTTTCCTCTTTTTCCTTGTCTTGAGAACAAAGTAATAAAAATATATTCTTATTTTACTCATACAAATCGCTCTGGTATAAGACATTTATAATGTCTTAACCTGGGGTACACCGTCAGGAATCACTCAGCAGCTGCTGTTGAAAGATTCCCAACCAGGTGCCAATCGTGGCTTGTTCACTTGCATCAACATGTCTATGCTCTCACTTGACAACAGGCAGGCAAGTTAGATACCTGCAGATCTGATTAATAATAATAATAATAATAATAATAATAATAATAATAATAATAATAATAATAATAATAATAATAATAATAATAATAATAATAATAATAAATACCTTTATTGTCAATGTACAACATGTGCACAATGAAATTAGCTAAGTCTCCCTTGCCCACCCCCACCACCATCCTACCCCCATCCCACTGGCAACCACTCAGTCTTATTGCACCCTGTGTACTTGACACAGAATGCGCCAGCCCGCAGGTCAGTTCTTCTATACTTGTCCTGGGATTATTTCCCATTCATGTCACAGTAGAAAACAGTGAGAGCTGTAAGTGCTTAGCTGAGACTAAGAGCCCTACCACACTTAGGTTTTGAATTGCCTTTTGCTTAAAGTCAAATCGCCTTTAAAATCACTTACCGCATTTCCAATTGCTTTTTCCGCAGAGCCCCCTTGGCCACGCCCCTTTTCGGCCATTGTGTTGGTTTTTCTTGCACTGGCCACCAGGGGTGGTTTTTTAAAAACCGATTTCTAGACCGCTTTTTGAAGCGATTTGGCTCAAACTGCAGACACCATGCACCATTTTTTCTGGGTTTCCCCCTCTGTATGCCTTATCCTGCCATCGGAAAAGCCAAAAAAGAAATCCTCCTGCAGTGTAATCATTTCCGCCGACTTCTCCGGTCTTTCTACTTCCTCTTTTGGCTACAATTTTGCTTTTTCTGGTCACAGAAGTAGGCTATCAAAATCAATGTGCCACGTTGTAAGTAATCTAAAGGGAGAACCGGAAAATTAGCTACATTACTTTGAATGGAAGAACAACTGCATGACGTTATCCTAAAAATAATTTCCAAAACTGAACCAGATAATGTGAAAATGTCAGTCTAAATTGGAATAAAAAGTGGTTTAGCAAAGTGCAGATGGGGAAACCGGTTCTTGAGAAAACGTCCAACTGTGGAATGCTTAATCGGTTCAGCGACCATGTCACCGGGGGAGGGCAAAAGGCTATTCAAAACAAAAAGCTGTTGCTGTCTGAAGTGCAGTAGTGGCCAAGAGGACCATAGAAACCCAAGTTCAAAAAAGCAAACAAGGGATGGGGTACCCTACCCACTTCTTTGATAACAATGGATGAATTTTCACTAAGAACATTCAGAGAAATGCCTCCTCCCTGCTGTTCACAATTTTCACTCCTACATCATGATCTCCTTTGTTACGTGTGATTCTGTAATTAGCCAGTCAAATAAAGCTTTTGTTACAGAGATACTTCTGACAACACAGGTTTCTTTTTAATGTACTATCACTACTATATTTCTTGTATGCTAAAGAAATATAGCTTCCTCCTACATAAATTTAAACATTTTCTAGACAGAGATACTTTTTATTGTCTTGAGTGACTCAACAGAAGCCAGGAGAGATAGGAAGAGGTTTGGTAGACAAAATGAAGAGTGTCAAAGGCAAAGAGATGGTAGGTCCTGCTGTGTCCAACCATCTATAACTAGAACATCTTTAAGAGGGTTTTGAGTGGTCCATCTCAAATTTCACAATGTGATCAGAAATCCAGGTTCCCATTCAACTGGACTGAAAAAGCAGAAAGCAGAAGTCAGAACTTGAAGACGTTAGGGGTTTTGGACTAGTGTTCTAGAATTCCAGAACTGCCTTGTGGACTGAAATAGTCCCAGATATTAATGTCTACAAACTTTAGGGAAGATAACATGACAAGGGCCATGAACTACTGGATAGCTCACTGGTTTGGAGTTCAATTCCCCATTGTACCTCCCTGGGAGCAGCTGGACTTCATGATCCATGGGGTCCCTTTCAGCTCTGCATTTCTAGAATTATTATTATTGCAACTATGATTATTTAAGAGACTATTAAACATAATTTGACAAGCAGACAGGAGTAAGCCTCTGTGGACCAGTTGCTATTCTGCTCAGGGAAAACACATTGGTCCAATGCCTTCTGAACTGATTACCCTATTCTGTTATCTCCAAACACGCTTCCACTTACCATAATTAATAAATGACAGGAATAAGCGGTGTCAGGCTTGACTTTTGTGAAAAGGTTAATTGTGGATAGGTTTGCGGGTGAAAGCAAAGGAGGGTGTCAACAGGATTTAAACTAAAGTCTCAATCAGTGGCCTACTAAGATCAGGCAGAGCTGCCTTCTTTGGTCTCCCTCTCTTTTTCATGCCCCCAAATATTTCCATCATTAACAGCTGCTTTATATGGATGATTAACCCAGAGGCGTAGCAAGGGTTTGGAGCGCCTGGGGAAGTTTGTTTTTGCGCCCCTCCTGCTGCTCCCCCACTGCATCACACTCACACAGCAATAGCGGCCGAATCCTGTGTGTGTGGCAGGGTGCGTGTGTGGGGGCACAGGCAGATGAGCGGGGGAGTGGGGGGCGTTTGTCTGTGTGCAGCTTATGCCTCTCCTGCAGTGGCCCGAAGTAAGATGACAAAGAGGAGGAGGAGGAGGAGGAAGAGGGCGCTGAGGCCACCGCACTCCCCGCATGCCTGCATGCCTGCTTCACTGCTTGCCTGGAGCATGGCGGCAGAGGTTTGGAGGGGGTCCCATCGCCAAGCCTTAGCTAGGGGAAAGGAGGATGGCTGGCGGGAGGGCACATGGCTTCCTCCTGCTCCCCCTCCAAGTGCCTCCAGATTGCTGAGCCCTGGGGCAGATGCACCCTTCCGCCCCCTAGATGTGCCCTTGGATTAACCTCTGCACCAGCCAAGTTTTGCTGAAGATTCACATAGTTCCCTTGAGAAAAGTACCTCAAAGTAACGCAAACTGCACACTTTGGGGCTCCAATGTTGTGACAAATTTAGGGAAATAAATCTTTGCTTAAGCCTAAAGAGGAAATTCAAGTCATTATTTGGTTCTAAGTAACATTATTCTACTGTAGTTTGTTGTTGTTGTTACCCCTGGGCAATGATATCATGTTACCCTATAACAATTAGTGTTGCTACTTAATGATCCTTAAATATGTTGTGAGAACATATTCCTCCATTGGCATCATCCAATTATTATTCTGTAGTTTCCTCCTTGCTTCCCAGAAATGCAACTGAAGTACAGTGTTACAAAATGTGGTTTCCCATAGGAATGCATAGGGAATGGGTAATCCATTCCGGAGGCTAGAATAAAGACAAAAATAACTGTTTTTTTCCCATGGGTACATGCGGAATGTTTTTTTGTCTTGCAAAGCATCCCTCAGGGAATTTTATGTCATGCGAAGCATGCCTATTCCCGGAAATGTTTTTCTTCCTATGAGTATTTTGTCTTACAAGGCATTTGTCTTAAGAGGTACCACTGTGCAGTGGACCCTCGTATAACAAACAGTTTGTATAACATAAAATCTGTACAACATAAAAAATTCCAGAGATGGGGGAAATTTTGTTAACAGAATGGCTTATGGTGTGAATCCGTACAAAATAAAATTGGTTGCAATTAGGGATTACTCTGTTTTCAATGCATTCCTATGAGAAATTTATAGAAAGGAAAATTTGCTTAACATAATTTCATTTGGAACAAATGAATTCCTTTATATAAGGTACCACTGTATATAAAAGAACATATAAAAAGAACCATATCCCTTTGATGCACTTTGAAAGAATACCTAAATATATGATAACAAAAAATCAAACCGACTTAAAATCATATATTTGCCTCATTCCTGAATTTTTGAAGAAATGCTCTTTCAAGGACCACCAGCCATCATTAAGGCTGGGATTCTGCATATTTTCACCTGAAAGTAAGTCCCACTGAAAGCTATGGGATTTACTTCTAAGAACCAGATAAGACTAGTGGTTCCCAAAGTGGTCTATATAGATCCCCCTGGGGGGGTCTATTTTGACTTGCAGGGGGTCTATGACAGTGAGAAAAAATTGGGGGTCCACAAAATGTAAATGGGGGTGCACATGAGCGGACCCCTTTTAGGCAGAGCATCATCAACATTTAGGAGTTCTGTAAATGTCTTACACCTAACACAATTTGTTTTGGTGCCATATTTGAACATTTTTGCAGCAATTTTAGAATTTTTTAAACATTTTGGGTGCATTTCTCAAGTGGTGCAAAGGTAGGGACCTGATCCTTGTGGTGTGCATACCTTTAAAGGCCATTTTGCATTGTGTGTATGGGGTTGGGGTACTGCATTATTTTTTGGAACTTGATCCTCGTCATGTGCATGTATTTAAAGTCCGTTTTGTAAAGGTTGGTTGCAGCTATAATTAAAGTCGTACCTTGGTTTACAAGTAACGTGGTTTACGAGCATTTTGATTAACAAGCAAAAAATTCTGAACATTTTTGCCTTATTAACAAGCAGTGTCTTGATATACCAGCACTCTCATGTGTGTCACATAATCAAAAGTGTTCTAAGCCAATGGCATCTCTCCCTTTCTCCTCCCTCCTGCTGGAAGTCGGTGATTGTTTGTTTCAGTTTCTTTCTCAGGCAACAGCAGCAGCAGAGTTAAAGTAAGGCTGACAGGCTCAGTAGACCCCATGCCTGCCTAATATTGAATTTTCCTAAACTTTTTAACTTCAAACAGCTGACACAGTGCTACTCGCTTTGATAGGGGCTTTTGTAGCATAGACAATTGCAAAAAAAGAAGAAAAAGTACAATTTTTATTCATACCTTTATTGGAAAGACACAAAATGCAAGTAAATATTTGGATTTGGAATGAAACAAATAAGAACCTAATAAAATTCTTACATAAAATTAATACACAAATAATGCTGTTAATGGGAGGGATGAGCCTGATACTCTGATAACAAGTGTTCAATATTTGGGTTAAAATGAGTGAGGTATACTCTTAAATCTCCACATTCAGTGATTTACAATCGATTTTTTTTTGTAAGAAGATTGGCAACCATGCTAAATCCCCTTTCCACAAGGTATGAAGATGGAAAAGCTATCCAGACCTTTCTTGCGATAGTCCATAATGCAGGATATGCAACAGGTCTATCTTTCTGAAGCCAGAACTGCTGATACCCCATTCTGAATTGCACCTTAAATTCTTTGTTAGTGCTTATTCCAATCAGTTCTTCTTGTAATATGACATCCGATTCTTTGATGTCACCATATGGATTGATAATCCACTGTAATATTTCCATAGTCAAAACATCTCCAAACCTTAAAAACTTGGCCTTTCATCAGGCTTTCCCAGAGCCATGGCATCTTACACAATGTTGTTAAGCAAACAATTCTCTAGTTCTGCCATCTGTTTTTATAGCCTTTGGTTTAATTTGTCAATTGTAGTTTTTCGTTATCTGTCTTTTATGTAATTCTGAAATTGAGTTGCTTTGTTGCATCACTGTCATTTGCACCAGTGTTACCCACCCAGACTGGCCTTTGTTGCTAGATGATGGTATATGAATCAAATAAATAATAGTTGTGTATTAAGTTGGCCAAAATAGTCTTGGGTAAGGCATGTCCTCAGAAAAGTGAAGTTATCACTGGCAAAATGAAATTTCCAGTAACTGTAGACTTCCTCTTGTCTTCCATGGCTTGCCCAACTCATGTGTAATCCCTTTCATGGGGTACAATCCTTCAGAACCACAGGACAGAAGGAAGAAGTCTCTAAATATTGAAAATTACTATTGCCAAATAATGTTGTAGGCATGGAGATACTTTCAGCAATTCAAGACTTTCCTGTTGTTTCTCAGGGCTAGTCTGAATCATGAGTAATTCATTTCATTATATTAAAGTCATGGGAGCCATAGGATGGAAGAAATAAGTTCAGGGGGAAATTACCACTGCCAATATTTAGATAATTAAAGACTTCCTTCTTTCATCCTGTAATCTAAAGCGGTTTCCCATAGGAATGCATTGAAATCTGTTCCTCCGGAATGGATTGATTGATTCTCAATGCATTCCTATGGGAAAATGCTCCCTGATTTATGAGATTAGCAATTTACAAGCGTTCTCTCGGAACTCACTAATCTTGTAAATCGGGGTTCCACTGTAGAGCACATTACAGTAGTCCAGCCAGGAGGTTACTAGGACATATGTCACAGTGGCCAGAGCAAATTTCTCAAGAAATGGGTGTAACTGGTGTACTAGTTTTAATTGTGCAAATGCACTCCTGGCCACAGCTGTGATCTGGGCATCTAGGCTCAAGTATGAGTCCTGGAGCACCCTCAAGCTATGCACCTCTTTTTTTTCAATTGGGGGAGTAGTCCCATCCAGTACAGGTTGCATCCCTATCCCTTGATCTCCTTTCTGACTGACCAGAAGTACTTCTGTCTTGTCTGGGTTTAGTTTCAGTTTGTTCTTCCTCCAGTTCATTACCGAAGCTAAGCACTGATCTATAGTTGAAATAGCTTCCTTGGAATCTGGAGGTGATGAGAGTTAGAACGGAGTGTTATCTGCATACTGGTGACACTTTACCCCAAAACATATACAACATATAATATACAATTCACCATGGAAAAAGAAATAAAGGGAAAACTCCAATTCTTAGGTGTCATGGTCATATGCAAACCAGACCTCCATTTAGGACACAAAGTCTACAGAAAACCCACCCACACAGACCGGTACCTACATAAAGATTCCAACCACCAACCACTTCAAAAAAAGAGGCATAATCAAAACACTTGTAAACAATGCAAACCGAAACTGTGAAGCTGAATTCCTCAACACTGAACTCGGCCACCTGTACAGGGCCCTACAGGCAAATGGCTATTCCAAGAATAAAATCAAAAGAGCCATCAAAAAAAAACAACAACAACAACAACAACAACAACAACAACAACAACAACAACAACAACAACAAACTGAAGTATAAGGCTTCAACAACCAAAGTATTCCTGCCATACATAAAAGGAGTCAAGGACCGCAATAACAAAGTGTTGAAAAAAATTCAACCTACAAACAGTACTTAGACCCCCCCCCACACACACACACAAAGATACAACAGATGCTACGGTCAGCAAAGGACAAAAGGAACCCACTCACCACTGCAGGAGTATACTGGATACCTTGTAGTTGTGGACAGGTATATATTGGGACTACAAAGCGCAGCATCCAGACCAGTATCAAAGAACATACAAGACACTGCAGACTAAAACAATTTGAAGATCCCCTTTTTGCTTGTAGGTATTCCCCATTTTGTAACTGTGAATTTGGTTTCTTCTTCCTAGGTGCAGTACTTTGGACTCATCCCTGTTAAATTTCATTATGTTGGTTTCAGCCCAGTGCTCCAGCCTTTCAAGATCATTTTGTACTTTGTTTCTGCCCTCTAGGACACTAACTATTCCACCCAATATTGTTTTGTTCTGTTTTGGAAATTTGACAACCTTTCCCTATGCTCCCTTGTCCAAGTCATTAATAAACATATTGAAGAGCACCAGACCCAGGACTGAGCCTTTAATCATCACCCTCTGATTCTGGTTAAGAAATCTCTGTAGGTATTGCCTATTGCACATTACTCTATTGCAATAGACAAAACTTTGTCTGTTGCAATTGATTACTTAACTAAATATAATTTCCCTACAAAAGTTACACATTTTGTCCAACAGTGCAGCAGGGCTCCATCCTGTAGCACACAACTAATGTGTTTTGACCATAGAATCTAGAAATGAGATGAACAGCTTTGGAGCTCCGACAGTCAGTTTTCTGACTGTCCAGGCACAATGAAGACCACCAAAACCAGACACAAAATTTACACACACGTGTCAGTGGTCTGTCTCTAGTTTTGAAACATTAAGTCTATCTCTAGTTTGAAAGATTAAACAGTGCAGGTGGGAGTTGTGATTTACTGAAAAGGTGAATTGTCCTTTTCATCTTATTGGACTTAGAAAGAGGCCGAGGGAGGGGTAGAGGCTGAAAATTAGCCCTAGGGGTTGCATGCAACTTCAGTAACGAACGAACACTCTTTTCAAGATTTTCAAGTTAAAAGTCAAGAATCAATTTCTAAAGGCATGCATTTAAAATCCTCTCAATATCTATTATAGTGAACAGTCCTTCAACTGTGGTATTGCCTGCTGCCACTGAAACAAGCCTAACCAAAGAAGATTTAGCTATCCTACACTGCCCTCTCCTGGCATCCTCCAGTTTAATTCCATACAGTGATTATTACTCATGTAGTACACTTTCAGGAACATAGGGGTGTGCATTTCATCTGGCTTGGAAAAACTACCTTTTTGACTGCAGGTCCTAGAATACTAGAGTAGCTGTGCAGGTTTGTATATTCTAGGATATGTAACCAAAAACGATAACTTTTCAGAGTCCTAGTTGTTTCTACGCCATCATTTCAGCACCAATTTATAGCAACCTTAAATGGACTTTCAAAGTAAGGGAGATGTTTAAGGAGTGGTTTTACCAGTTCCACTGCCCCAGAGAGTTTCCGTGATCAAGTGGAGATTTGAACCTTGTTCTCCAGAGTCGTAGTCTATCATTTTATCCACTACACCACACTGAGGCTTCTAGTAACTTGTATGCTGTCCCAGAAGGACCTCGTTTGATTTAAAACTACAGGAAAAGAGATTCCATTTGAACATTAGGAAGAACTTCCTGACAGAGTTGTTCAGCAGTGGAATATGCTGCCACAGAGGGTGGTGGAGTTTCCTTCTTTGGAGGTTTTTAAGCAGAGGCTGGGTTGCCATCTGTCGGGGGTACTTTGATGGGGATTCCTGCACCGCAGGGGGTTGGACTGGATGGCTCTTGAGGTCTCTTCCAACTTTATTATTCTATGATTCCTAGAAGGACCTCCCAGGTGTAAAGAACTGTATAGGAAGTTTAAGCCTGTTGATTAATGTCCATTGACACCAAAAGTACTGGTAGAAAGGATGGAAATTTAAACCAAGATTTAACCATCAGTTCTTCTGATCTTACACAAAATCTGTGGCTGAGCTATATTTTTACCAGGGGTGACCAAATATGACTTGCAAGAGAGTTTTTGAGGCCCCTGGATCTTCTTCATCTGGTAAGATGTTGTCAGATCAAAGAACTGATACTCGACCCACCCACTCACTCTGTCATACAGAACCTTATGGACCTCCCAGGAAAAATATCAGAAGGATGTACTGTATTGGTTTTTGTCTCAATACAAGGGGAAGTCCAGAATGAAACCAAACAATCTTTGTCAATTATAACCAAAATTCATCTGGAGCTGATGTTCCAGGCAACATCAGCTCATCTATTTCTAAAAAGACCTTTTCTTTTGCAGCTTCCAGACTTTGGAACTCCATTCCACCAGATGCCGGGCTGATCCCATCTTTGCTCTCCTTCTACAACCATGTGAAGTCCTTTCTTTTCAGGCAAGCTTTCCCTGAGTGACTGGCTGCCTGTGTGGGTTTTTAAAACTAGATTGTTGTACCTTATTGCTTTGAATATGCTTTTAGTGTTGCTTTTGTTGACTGTTTTTCAGTGTAGTCTTTGTTTGATCTGTTTTTGCATTTGTATACCTATGGTTTTTTAGCTTTAATGTGTTTTAATGAGACAATCCCCCTTGGGTGTTTTTTAAAGGAAAAAAGGGTAAAAATATTTTAAATAACTAAGTCCACATTGCTTCTATATTCCATAAGAACACAATTGCTTCCAAAAGGAAAGAGTCAAAATGTATTCAAAACAGTTTTATGAGTGTAAGAAAACCTGTATGCATAGATGCTTAAATGAGAACCCAAAAGTTTTACAATTATGAAAATTTGCAAAGAACATAAAAATAAAACTTAGGTTCAAGACAAATACTGAAGTCAGATAAACATATTTGGATCGTGAGTTTTTAGGCATGAAAAGTAAAGATAAGAACTTTAATTACCTCTGAATTAAAAAAAATAAGAGTCTCAAAAGGTGTGTTGAAAAGACAGAAAATGAATCTCTAACGCATATCACTTGAAAGTAGAAAGCATTACTCTAAGTAGCCTTCAGCCTTATTTAAAACATATTAAAATATCAAATATGTTAAACATTTATATTTATATAAATTATATTTATTATAAAGTAAAATGAATCACTTGGCCTCTAAGCAGAGAAATAATACACTGTCTAAATTGCTGACCCAGCCATTTAATTTAAAGTCATCTGAGGGAATTCCATGATATTTGGCAGTTATCTCTGTGTCCAGCTACTCTGCTACATAATTGTTCGTTATCTGATGTTTGCGGAGCTGGGTAAAGCTGTCTTGTGATGAGGTGAATAACCCTGTTTTTGAGTGTCCCATGCGCACGTATTTATTATTACTCAATTGTTACCCTGTCTTTAACTATAAACAAACTTTATCTGCAGGGTCCGCATATTCTAAGATCTCAGTCTAACAAAATATATGGAATAGAAACTTCTGTTGTACTCCCAATCTCGGCATCTCTAGAGATGTACAAACATATATTGGACTAATCACCATTATTATGATTTTCATTTAGTTCTGACTGCCCGTTTTTGCAATTCCTGTTGAGACCTTGAAGAACCTATAACCAAAAATGTTCCAGAATTCTGAATCACTGATTAATTAATTACAATCACCAGTAGGGTGTACTATTGGATTACATTTTAGGAATACAAATCAAACATGATTTTCATATGAGCAACATTTATAACATGCACAACCTTGCTTACTTTAATTCACTTCCAGGTTAAACTGGCAGAAATGAATGACATTCTTGGAATCAGTGTTTATATCACCATTGACCTTGTTCTCAGGCTCAGCTTTGAAAACAAGTAGTATTGTTCCAAGTCTTAACTTCATAGAAAATTACTGTCACTTTCAGGGCACTTTTTTGTACACATTTTACAAACATTTCAACACTCTTAAACGCAAACTTGTAAATGTTAACAAATGACAACTGAATTCTGAGAAACAAAGTGAAGGGGACCTGGGCTGAAGACTGATGACAACAAGCTTGTGTTGCCTGCATGAGTGGCCCACAGAATGAATTGAAGGTTTCCTTACTACAGTATTTTATTTATAAGCATTTACTGCTTATAAACTGTAGATTCCCTAACTGTCCAAAACGTAAATGGATTAGATTGTACTAGCTATCATGTGAATTTCAGGTTAAACATTGAACTCCTGGAAGAAAAAGAAATGCTATTGCTGATTCCCACATTTACAATCTAATCTTGAATAGAATCTTACCCTTTTGTTCTTTCAAAAAACATTCCCAAACATTTTTAAGCGCACCATTTTCAGCATTAAAAAAAGGAGGAGTAAGAATATCAAGTGCTCCCTTATTGTTTCTATGCCATACATCTCTTGAGCATTTGTCCCTGACTTGCCAAGCTTTAAATCTAGTCAAAATACAAAGTCAATGTTAATGCTACAAAACTACATGCTAATCTCAAGGAAATGATTCCCAATCGTAGGTCTCCATGGGTTCTTGGAGTACAACTCCCAGAAACCTTTACCATTAGGAACCATGTGACACAGTGGTTAAACTGCAGTACTGCAGCCCAAACTTGGCTCATGATGACCCAGGTTCAATTCCATGCAGTCAGTTTGAGGTTCAAACATTCGTCCACCCTCACAAGGCCAGTAAACTGAGTTTGCAGGGAGAAGGGCAATAACCAGCATAAATAAAATTCTAAACCACTCAGGGAGTGCTTGAAGTACTGAAGGCATTATATAAGCAGCATGCTTGCTTTGTTTTAGCTGTGGGGGCCAAGCTTTCTGGGAGCTGTAGTCCAAGAACATCTAGGGGTCCAAGTAGCCCTGTTCTAGGATCTATATCCATGTGGACTTCAACATCATCTGGAAAGGCCTTCCTGTTAATGCTGTGTTACATTCTGGACAATCAGACAGGCATTTTCCCTGGTTTGGTGCATCGCAGGGTCAGATTGGCTCACTCTTTTTTCAGTGACCACAGAATGTAATAAAAAGAGTAGACCAATGTGCCCCGACAACACCCAACCTGCTCCGTTATGAGCCTCTGTCAAGGGCTTCTTTTTGGCTATGGATAGGCGTGCTCTAGTTTAGGGCTCAGAATTCTTCAGTTTTATGTCTTCTGCCCCTGGTTTTCTTCTTCTGGTCTAGCTGGTAAAAGTCTAGAGACTATTAGAAGCCAAAACCTGCGAGCAGATCCTACAGGTAAATCCTGCCCAACCTGGAATAGACAGTACTGGGACAGAGGGATAATCTAGCCTGCTCTAAAGTGGTTTCCTGTTTTCCCAACCCCTTGGACAGGAAATATACAAAGCTCTTCTAGGTCAGACCAAAGGCAAATATTTTGTCTCACACAACACCAAAAAAGTACCAAAGGAGGCAACAAACACCATCCCTTCATGTGTTCCAGTGCCTCGTATTGAGAAGTACAATTGCTTGTGATGCTGCAGGATATATGGCATAACTCTTGACTCATCTTATGAACCTCTTTCAGACCAGGGTGACAAGAGGACAAAGCCGACTATAAGATGGAGGACTCGCACTAGCTTTATTCAGACTGAAGAAGCTGTTTGGATGAGCAGTGAAACGTTTCTAACTCTCAAGAAAAAGAAATCCAATTGTCATGACTCAACTGCCAGAAGAACTCTTGACTGCCTTATTCTTCATAAATCTGTACAATCCTCCTTTAGTTTTAACTAAATGTTCTATGAAGAAGTCACATAATATTTAGAAGTGTCCACTGTTCACCTTTTAAGTTTGGGTGTCATGAAACCTGTCCTCTTTCTCCACATCATGAACATGGTTTATCCTTCCCTTCTTTTGGGAGCCCCCTAGCACTGTGCAGCTTGCCCAAAGCCACACTGGTTGACTCTACTCTCAGGAGGCACCATGGGGAATCAAACTCCCAACCTCTGGCTCTCTGAGCTCCACTGGCAGCTATCACTTGTCGACAGTGGCCAGTTCCTATAGACGACTGAGCCAGAACCCACAGTCAGTTCCAGTTGAGGACGAAAGGCCCAGTATTAATCAATTAGTCAGACAGTTAATCAGCTTCCTTCCTATCAGACAACTGTAGTAGTGTTTTCCAAATATCTTATGTGGAACAGATGGTATGTGATTTCCCGGGTGCGTCTCCCCATGCAACGTTTATTTTTAAAAAAATATTCCACATTCACTGCTTTCCAGACCTCTGAGAGAAATCCTTCCAGACCAGCAATACTGTTATTGAAAGTGATACAAGTGTGCTAAGATTGAAAGCTACACCCGGGTTACCTTTGCAGCTATTACGGGAGCCGAGAGTTGAAAGAACACGCCAAGGTTCAAAAGCACTGAGAAAAAGCTTTAATTCGCTGCAGCGAGGCGCCCAGCCGAATTCAGTCAGAAAACTGGGGCAATGAACAAAGAAACTCAACAGTCTTTATAGAAAAACATTCTCCTAGCACCCCTCCCCTTATCAGAATAAACAAGGATGCATCTGGACGCCGTAAATCGCCCGTGAAACAACAAAGAAAACTACAAAGGACACGTGGTTATCACCTAGTTACAAATCAATTGTCACAGGATACTATTAATCTTGCCCTTTGGCGCCACCTGTCCTGCAGTTCTCGGAACTCTGAGCTTCGCAGCCAGAAGTGTTTGACAGCTCTAGCGATATAGTGATACTTCGACGGATGTCTGGCTTATCTCTCGCGGGGACCCCTTTTACCAGTGGTCTTCCCACACAGATAAGTGTTTGTCCAGTAATTTTATGGCCTGGTATCTCATGACACAGGCTTGGGGGAGAGTGTAGTGCTTTGAGTCACAGTTCAATGAAGGGGAGAGAGGTGAATTAAGGAACACAGAGCCAAATTAAAGATAGAACCAAAGCACTGCCATTTTATCTACAATGACAGCTTATAGACTATAGACTGTATTAAAAACCACTTCTATCATTCCCTCCTCTTCAAAATGGACACTCATTTTGAGTCGTCCATCTGAAGGGCTTCATAGTCCTGTAACAAAGCAATCAGCTTAGGAGCGGCTGTCTTCTCTACTACCTTTGAAGTTGCCGAGTATATGTATGGCAATAAAGTGACATTAAACTTCTCTGGTTGTGGAGCATTGGAGGACGAGGTCCAAATGCCATCTTCCCAGGTTCCTATACAGGTTAAATAACCCACTGGAATAGAACCATTTCGGGGAAAGCAGACACGACCCATTAACTGAGATGAGATGGTCCATGTCATATTCTGAGACTGGGCTCTCTTGGTAATGTTGCCAATTTTTGGCATGTTATTATACAATTGTGGGGGGACTTCCATCGCCTCCCAAGGCCAGTCCTCACCAAAATTTGTGCCCCCACAAACATAACAATTTGTAACTCCTAATTCTGTGGCTATTGACTGAGCCATTTCCAGAAATAAATTCTTGGCATGCTGAGAGATTTCAAAAGGACTCTCCTTCAATTTCTCTACTGCATTTTCCACTGACCAAGAATGACTTTTCTTTTCTCCATCTCTCACCTCTGCACGGGTAATTGTCAAATAGGTAACTGGATCTCTGCCAGGTCCATCAATTCTAAAACCATACACTTGAACAGAGGGATGTGTGTCACTGATTACTAGGCTGACATAGTTTCCTCCTATCCTTCTGAACTGTGAGAGATGAGGACAACCTGGATAGCCTCCTGCTGTAAAGGCACACACACATCCCCATCCTGAACATAATTTGTTTGAACCACATGGTGCCCAAACTTCAGGGTTACCTGCTCTGGCACCTTCATGAGGGTAGCACAAATACTTATGTTCAGATTTGTACGTATTTACCCATGCTGTGGATCCACAACGGGTTCCCTTGCCTTTTCCTAGGGCATCACAGGCATTGAACCATATTACTGCCCGTTTGCCACTATGCTTTAACACAGTAGTGGAGTTCACATAATACAGAAGTCCTCCACCTTCTGGGTTGTCCCTTCTGGGCTCTTTAGTTCTGGCCATTCCAGCCCACACTGTATAATTAAATCTAGCTGGGACTTCAGGCCAATAACACAGATAGTCTCCAGACGTACTTTCACATATATGATACATCATATCTTGATTCAAACATGTGGTTCCAGCTTGTTTGCACTCTGCTGGTTTTTGAGTGTAATATACCAGGGTGTTTACCACTCTACTGCCTTGACTAGAAGCAATAATGCATGGGGTACATTCTTCTATACCCTCAGACTTGACAGCCAAACAAACTGGTATCAGAAATAAAAGAACAATCATTTCCACTGATTTAGACATCCCACAAAACCTTCGCTTCCAGTTATAACAAATTAATAACACTCCCAACACACATATTGGAGAAATGACGAACCAAACCCAATTTGGGATGTCAACCCACATAAGTGTTCAGGTCCCTTTAAGAGTTTTGACAGCTGCGGAGCTTTTGACAGCTCATGGAACGTTCGTTGACAGCTCGTAGAACGCTCCTTGACAGCTGCTGCACTACCGGCGCGCTGTCTCGTTTGCTGCCGTACTTCAAGGAAATTAAAGGGAAACACTGTTCAGCTTCAAAGGAGAAGGAAACAGGGCACTTTTAAAACATAGTCTCGCACAAAATAAATGTTGTCCTAGCTAATCAGCTAAACCAAAATCACTCACCTTCTTGTTAGAAACCCTCTCCCTCCTCTTCTTGATGAGGGGCGGATTTGAAAGGCGGGAAATTCAAAAGCTGAAAGGAAAGAGTCAAGTCTTCTTGTCAAAGAAACCTCTCGCCACACTCACATATAGGAAGCCAATATTTTACTTTGACTTCTCTATGTCTGAAGTAACTCTCTTAAAGGTCAGCTTCAAGCTGTCATCTGGGTTGGCTCGAACCGTCCACTCTTCTTCCTCGCTCGCTGGGGCAGCTCGCTTCACACGAATATGATGAATCCAGGCACTCACTTCGGAGACTTTGACAGCCGTTGGCGTCGACAATAACACCGTAAAGGGACCTTTCCACCTCGGGCGCAGAGGCTGTTGATTCCAATCCTTGATCCACACCGAATCTCCCGGTTCAAAACTATGAAGGGGCTCCTGTAAAATCACGGGCAGTCGTCCAAGGGTCCACCTGTGTAGGAAGAAATAAAAACCAGCCAAGCAATCTGCAGATTATGGGTCACAGAGACTATATTCATTTTTCCTTCATGCGTGTAGAATTCTGGAATCTGCACGCTGTGTGCAGATCTCAATTGAGCTGTAGGGCTTTTGGCAAGGCCCTGAAGCAACAAATAGCGATACAGTCTACATTTGAAGCAATTCAGCACAGTCTATCTGAACGTCCCGGAATGGTTTCTGCCCATGATATTGAATTCCAGATGGGGGGCAAAATATCCTGAAAGGCAAATGTCCTGCACAAGGGTTATTCCTTTTGCAAAACACACATGTGAAGGGGGCAAATGTTCGGAAATGGTGCTTGGTCACACTGCTTGAAGTATTCTGTGGGCCAAATGTTTTGGGACCCACAACCGTCCGTCTGGCATAATGTACCACTCTTCCTCAGTTTGTGACAAGTCCTGTTCCTTTGCAAATTGCTCTTCCAAAAGGGAATAAATCGGTTGTGTGGGTAGTGGTACATCAATGGGAATTAAACTGAGTTCAAATTCAGGATCGCTTTTGGGCTGCCTGCTTTGCGATCCTAAATATCAGCCTATGTCCTCTTGCCTCTAAAAGCCTAAGGCAAAAGAAAATTCCTTTGTTCCCCTTCGACAAATTAATTTTAAAGAGTCATTAGTTGAATTGATCATTCAATTACTCTCGGAGTTTTTGAACTCAGGGCAGCTGCCTGATTAAGAAGCGTGTGTGTTTTGCTGGATCAAAAACAGACGCATAAGCGAGGCTTCTAAAGCTAGGCTCCATTGTTACCTTTGCCTTGGAGCTAACGCTTCTGCTTTGAAGTGTAAAAAGTTTAACAGTTGCGGCCCGCATGCAGAAGAGTTTGAAGGCTGTTAATTCTTTTGACAATTTGGCTCCTCTCTCTCTCTCTGGTCACAGAGATCCTGCGCGGCTTGGCGCCTTGCCATTTCTTTTAAGGAGGCACGGAAAATTGTGTTTGATTTTAACTGGGCAAAACGGAGACTTTCTGCCATGGGTCTCCATTTGTTAGCGAGTACACAGACAGTCTCTGATTTTGTTGTCCCTTTATTTCCTTGATGTTTTGGGGAAGATTTCCTATTGCACTCGTTGCTAGCACAGGCCAGATTGGTTGTTCCTAAAGGTCCCACGCCAGTCTAAGGGCATTGAAGCCATGGAAATTCAGGGACTGGCTTTTGGGGGCTATTTTATTCCTTCGCTATGCACCCATTTTTCTGGTTGATGTGTCCCGCCTTACAGTAAAACGGGGGCTGTGTGCCCAAGCTTTTTCTAAAGGCTTGGAAAAACTTTCTAAAGAGTAGAAAGACATTATCACATTGCTTTTCATCCCGAATGGGAGGCTTGATTTGCTTATTATGGCGCTTAAAGTTCCACTCTCTTCCCCCTTTCCTCCTATCTATGGGGAGGCAAATTATTTCTGGATGTTTTCAGTTTAATTTTTCAAGCATATTAAATTACAGTTCTTCCCACTTCCACTGATATTATGCTGGGAGGCTGGCTTCAGGATAACACATTTACGTGTGTGGTGCTTCGGGAGATCTCCGCTTACCCTAAAGCAACAGTTTGCTTCAGGGTAAAAATATTTATTGGAATCTTTTCACCACTTTCCCTCTGTCCCTAAAATGGTAGACTCGCGCAGTTTAGCGCCTTTTCTGTTAACGTTTTAGAAGTTCTGATTTGGGTAATTGGTGGCAGGGAACAGCATTTTTCGTTTGCTCTTGAAAATCTCCCTGTTTTAAATTGAACTGCCTTGTTGTTGCAAATTTCCCATCTTCTTTTTGGTGGGGAAAAGGGCATCGGTGGGCAGGCAGATACTAAAAAAAAATGCCTTTTCGTCATGTCGTGTGCCTGTATCTGGGATATCATCTAGACAAGGCACAGGCTGTTCTTAAATTTCATTGCTTCTTATAAGAAGGCACATATTACATAATGGGACTTCTAGGTCCTTTCTGTGTTGATTCTACAAGATCATTGACCCTGTTTTTAATTATCTGGATTTCAGAAACAATGTCTCTGCCAATCTCCTCGTGTTCCACACAACAGACATTGTCCCCTTTCAAGGTTTCTATGTTCACGCTTGGGGGCATCGGTACTGCTGGATGGAAGTACTTCACGAACACTGGAAAAAGGCATTCCAAGAATGCGCAGAACGGGCTCTCATCTTGTTTTTGAACTATATTGTTCACCTTTGACATATTAATCTTTTTCCTGCCAGCTGCTCTGATGCCCTGAAGTATTGCTGTATGATAATTTCTTAAAGCAGTGAGCCCTGCATCTGCATTATAGTCCCAATCTGGTGCAGTATTTGTCGGAACAGCGGCTTCCGCTTGTGCAGGAGTGTCCCCTAAAGCTATGCGGGATTTCCTAGCCTCCTCGAAAATCTTCCGGATTTCCTCTGAATTAAATAAGCCTCTCACAAGGTGCTGCACATCCTCATAAGTGGGCATATACACATTAAAAATACTGGACATAGTTTTAAAATTCTTATCAGGGTCATCCTCTAAACTTGGTAGGGTTTTCTTCCAATTTATAATGTCACTTGATGTAAACGGGACGTGCTGCATCGAATATGTGCAGGGACCCTGCTGATTTTGGGGCAAGGGGTCATACACTCGCCTTAAAGGCATGACTTTTGCCTGCTCCTCAATCCTCTTTTTCTCAAGGAATTCCTCATGTCTCCTTGCTGCATCATATGCCCTTAAAAGATATTGCTGTCTTTTTGCCCAGTTTCGTTCCCCTGTCGCTTCTAATGCATGATTTCCTACTTCCATCACTAATTCCCGGTATTTCTTAATTAAATCAGCCACTCTTTGATGGTCCGCTTCGCCCCATTCAACATTTCCTTTTATTCTATGGCGGAATTCCTCCTCGCTCTCCTCATCATCATCATCATCCTTTTCATCTCTTTCATCTATTTTAGGGGCTCCTTTTCCTGCTTCAGGCTCATCTTTTGGAAGCTTGCCAGAAGGTCCTGACTGTGGGAGATCTTTAGATGTGGGAAGATTACCATCTACATGGGGTGCCTTTGAAGGGGAAGCGGGCACTGGACCTGGAGGAGGTGGTGCTGCGGGGGGAACCACCAGAATCCCTGGAGGGATGGCTGTGGCATAAGGAGGCGGTGGGGTAAAAACATCATAATCTTCAGGGCGTCTTTCTAAAGTTGCCTCCTTTTTCTTTAAGGCTAACAACTTAGCCTGTGGTGGCAATTCTCTACAGAATTGGATCCATGAGGGATTTTTCTTCACATTTCCTTTCCAAACCTCAATGTAGGGAATGTGTTCAGGGCAGTTCTTAAGAATTTTTAACCACAGTTGCCTAATAATACGCTCATTGAAGGTCCCCTGAGCCGGCCAACCATCTGCATCACTGGCCACTCTATTTGACATAAAGTCTCCATTCTTTCCTTCTTCATTTTGATGCCAAAATCATAATTCTTGGTGGCCGTGTGCCAATTCAAAAGAAAACAGTCTAATAGAGTTGTGGGTTTGCTGGAGTTTTGCCCCATGATTTTTAATGATTTTATTTGAACTGTATTCCTATATTCTCCCACACAAAGCCACTTGACCCGCTCCTATATTCTTTAAACAATTTTCATACACACAACACTCGATACTGACTGTGATCTGTTGGGTCGCCCACAGACAGAAAATGCACAGCCCAGACGTCGCTCGGCCAAAGGGAATTCTACACCCCGACCATTCCACGCATACACACTTTCACTGGGTCAGTGGCCACACAAATCACCCACATTTCAAACCACCTCCCAACCTAGTCTGGATCTCCCTACCTATTAAAACCTTTTTTCCGCTAGTCTACTTTTGACAGCTGAGAGCTCCTTTTCACTGTCCATACCAAATAGGTTCCCTTATTACACACGGGACGTTAGAGCACGCACTGCTCCTCTCCTCCCCCAAAAACCTCAGAATCGTCGTTCTGTTACCCTTTTACACACCAGGGGCTCAACCCCAAAATTAAGAAACTAGAGACAAATTCTCTTCCCACACTGGACCGGTCCCATATCTTACCAAATCTCTTAAGAGGTCCCCTCTCCGGCCAGCCAGCGTTTTCTCCCCGAGCGGTACCGTCACCACCACGTTGAACGAAAAAGTTCCCCTTTTCAAGTGGAAAGGTGTGCACTGGAGCTCTTCGTCCACCGCTGCCTGTTCGGAACCACTTGGCTTGGCCCCTCGCTCCAAAAAGAGAGGGCAATCCCGGCACGAGCCCCCAGATGAAAGCTACACCCGGGTTACCTTTGCCGCTATTACGGGAGCCGAGAGTTGAAAGAACACGCCAAGGTTCAAAAGCACGGAGAAAAAGCTTTAATTCGCTGCAGCGAGGCGCCCAGCCGAATTCAGTCGGAAAACTGGGGCAATGAACAAAGAAACTCAACAGTCTTTATAGAAAAACATTCTCCTAGCACCCCTCCCCTTATCAGAATAAACAAGGATGCATCTGGATGCCATAAATCGCCCGTGAAACAACAAAGAAAACTACAAAGCACACATGGTTATCACCTAGTTACAAATCAATTGTCACAGGATACTATTAATCTTGCCCTTTGGCGCCACCTGTCCTGCAGTTCTCGGAACTCTGAGCTTCGCAGCCAGAAGTGTTTGACAGCTCTAGCGATATATTGATGCTTCAACGGATGTCTGGCTTATCTCTCGCGGGGACCCCTTTTACCAGTGGTCTTCCCACACAGATAAGTGTTTGTCCAGTAATTTTATGGCCTGGTATCTCATGACACAGGCTTGGGGGAGAGTGTAGTACTTTGAGTCACAGTACAGTGAAGGGGAGAGAGGTGAATTAAGGAACACAGAGCCAAATTAAAGATAGAACCAAAGCACTGCCATTTTATCTACAATGACAGCTTATAGACTATAGACTGTATTAAAAACCACTTCTATCAAGACGACCAACCATTTTACAAGGGAGAGTCACTAGTTGGGCACAGCAATACAGATTGCCCTTGCCTGCATTGCTGGACGTGGGGCCTCAGCTTCTGGCCATGCCTCTGCTATTTTCATTCATTTCAGTGAGAGGCGTGTGTACGTAGCATGCCGTAAGTATGAAGCAGCTACACTGAATATACTTGGCAGTCAGTGGTAGTAAGAGGGAAACAACGCCACAGAGGAGAGGGGGGAGAACTGGAGGATACCATTAGAGAGGAAAAAGATGAGCACAAGGAACCATCATTTTTTTTACTTTTTTTTCCTCACCTGAACTCCCTGACCTGCTGCCCTCAGGGACATCCTCTGTCCTTACTGAGGTGATATTTTGACAGGTTGATGGCTGCACTTCTGGTCACGGTCAGCCAAAGGTCTGAAGAGGAAGGAAAAAAGAATCAGGCCACAGTCATGATAAGGAGAAAGCTCACTTCTTTAATAGGAGGTTCTGGGTCACTGGGTTTGGGGGCATCAGATTAGGCTGTGGCCTGCTTTAGAGTACAGTACTGTCCCTCTTTCTGGGTGTCCAATTGACATTCCCCCAAATCACCTTCAACCAAATTCATATGTGAGTAAAACCCCAAGTTATTTCCCAGGGCTACAACACCCAAATTTTCCTATGCAGTACGGTGGTTATGTAGCTAGGAGGAAGTGGAATAAAGGTTCCCCACAACACTTAATTATAGCACTAGTTGGCTCAGCTATGCCACTCTCTATGGCCAAGATATTTCTGTAAATTTTACTGTTAAGTTAATATCAGCATTCAGCAAAGATCTCAGCAAAGATTCTTTCTATCATCCTACCTCTTACATTATTTTATTAGGATTAATGATACTGTACATTGCTCTTCCACTGTTCCTGAAATGGCCTCTCTGCATTTTTTCAGTATACAGAGGAATAGTGCAATTTGCAATGCAAAGAAAGAAGATGATGGTGATAGTGGTGACTGAGGAGCAGCCATGCTAGTTGGGGGATTCTGGGTGGTGTACCCCAAAAGCCATTGGTATTAGGCAAAGGTACAGGCCAGTAGTTAAGACCAAATTGGAGATGAAGACAAAAGGAGGAAACAGCAGCTTTGACTTTCTTAATTGCTCTTTTTATTTATATATATATTTATTTATTTTAAAAAAATTATCTTGCCTTTCTCTGTTAAAAGAAACCAAGATAGCTTACAATAGCAGTTCTCAAACTGGGTGCCGTGACATCTTGGGGTGCCATGAGCGTATGCTAGGGATACGCAGGAAATAATATTTAATTTTCACTAAGATTTAGCAAGAAATATCGTGAAGGAAGCCAAGAAGAGTTCAGGACACAGGTGTATTCAGAAAATACTGCTGTTGGCAAAGCTGCAATGAAAAGAGTTGTGCATTTTACTGTAATAATAAGCTGATCTATATGAGTTTGCATTATCAACATATGCTTACATAAAAAACAGATGCAGGAGCAAACTTTCTGGGTCAAGTGATTTGAGGGTAAAATTAACTAAACTTCCCATAAACATAAATGAAATAATGAAAAATGCATCCAAACAGTTTCATTCATCACATTAAAGACAACTGAGAATTAAATTTGCACTGTATTTGTTTCTTTTCCTAAGTGTTCAAACCGCTTTAAGGGTAGCTGTGCTGTGAATTTTTTTTAGCTTGACAAGGGTGCAGAGGGGGAAAGAGTTTGAGAACCACTGGCTTACAACACTGAAAAACATTATTTTAAGTTAAAGATGGTGAGTATACAAAGATTGTTAGCAACATTAAAGACAGCATTTAAAGTTAAGAACAATGAGTGTGAAGAGGCGTCTTACATCATTTCATATACATTTGAGTGCATGTGGTTAAAGATTTAAAAATCTAAGGGTCTAAAAAAACAAGAAAGGATTTATTTTAAAAATTAACAATATCCAAGTGAACAACAAAATTATTATTATTATTATTATTATTATTATTATTATTATTATTATTATTATTATTATTATTATTATTATTATATTATTATTATTATGTCCTGCTCATTTTATTTATTTATTTATTTATTTATTTATTTATTTATTTATTTTTATACCGCCCATCTTCAGATGGAACTTTGGGCGGTTCACAGCAATCAAGATATCAACAAAAACAAAAACAAACATATAATTCAACAATTATAATAAAAAAACAAAAATAATGGGTAGGATGGCAGCTTATATATTACACACAAAAAACCCTGCTACTACTGGTCGCCAATGCACAAGTAGTACTAAAACTCCAGTCCAAGGCTTAACTCATAACAATCCGTCTAAATATCTCGTAACAGGTAGCTAGTTACTGAGGGAAGGCTTGCCTAAAGAGGAAGGTCTTTGCCTGCCTCTTCTGATGATCCCAGCACCTGAGCTGGCTCATAATGGGAGACATGGCATTGGAGGTAGTATCGACCCAGACCATTTAGGGTTTTATAGATTTAAAAACAGCACTTTGAATTGTACCCAGAAACTGATTGGCAGCCAGTGGAGCTGCTGTAACAAGGGTGTTATGTGATACCTCTAACCCGCCCCAGTCAGCAATCTGGCCACTGCCTGTTGGACCCACTGAAGATTCCTGAGACTTTCCATCAATGGTCCCACATAGAACAGTAATTCAGCCAGGAAATGACTAGGGGCCTTTTCACACGACCCCTAAACTCCGTGGCAAATGGCTCCCAGCTCCGGAGCTTAAAATTATTTCCCCACCAGCTCTGGAGTTTACAGATAATTAAGTGTGACCACGCCCACCTAAGCGCGTCCCAGCGCACTTTTCAGGTACCTGCTCTCCAGAGGTGAAAATTCCTGATGCGGATATAACAGTAGTGACTGCCAGGCTCTCCTTGCTTCTGTTTGTTCTTTTTTTGCCCCCCGCCCCTTTAAGTGATCTGAATGCAGTGCCGGGATGGCAGAATGAAGGTGAGCGGCATTCTTTTCTTCATTTTTTTCCTCCCTGCCCTCCCGCAGCCAGCAGCCAGGAGTGCGGAGGGAGTGGGAACGCAGGAACAGCGACAAACCCCTAAGATCTCTGGTCCGAATTTAAGTGGCCAGCGGATCTTAGGGGTCGTGTGAAAAGGCCCTAGGGTGTGTGTCACAGTGAACAGATCAGATCGCTCAAGAAACAGACCGTAGCTAGTTTTAATTGTGCAAGTGCACTTTGGATCACAGCAGAAACCTGGGCATCCTGGCCAGTTTAGGATGAATCCAGGAGCAAAAAAAAAAAAGGGTCCCCCCCAACGGGAGAATAATCCCATTTAGTACAGATCCCATCTCACCTTACAGCTTATCTCTTTTTTATTTGCAGAGCTGTCATGTCCACAGCAAAAAAGAGCTGGACTTTTGCAGCAACTTCAGAGAGAAATGTAAATAACAACAGCCTAAATAACAACAGCCACTTCCAGATCCTGAATTAAGACAGAGGAGCTTACGAAGTTAAGTACAGCCAAGTCAGAGTGACAGAGCAATGAAAGGATCGGCTGTCCTTGCGCTAGACATGGCTTGTCACCCCTGCCATTTTGTCCCAATTTTGCCTTGTGCTGGGTGGGCTTCTAGGGCTGTACTCACTAGCAGTGCCATTTTCATTGCCCAGCATGCCATGTCGCACTGCAGGAGATGGTGCTGGTGAGGCCAACCATAAAGTAGAGAGTCTACGAGTGGCAGTACAAAAATGCAACTTCTTCCAGTTCTGGGCACCCACCCTTTCAGTTTAGGCCACCCTCCTCACACTGTGGGCCTAGCAGCCTTCTAAGGAAGTCCACTGACACACACCCCATTGTTTTTCTCAAATCTAGAATAAATTTTACAGGGAAACCACTTCTACTAACTATCAGTTAGTAAAAATGAGATGTCTTCAGATCTGCACCTTAAATCAAAGCACATGAACAGCCAATTTCTGTACTGCTTTCTTTGATTTTTACATGCAATTCTTGAAAAGACTAACATGGCTACTCTCTCTGAAACTTGAACTGTAGGGAAATGCTCTATTTTCCAGATGGTATTCTATGAGACAGAAGCCATAGAAAATGCTCCAATCATGGATGTGCCATTTGTGTAACCAGGGTTCAACATTTTAACTACAACAAAACACTACTTTCTTGGATTTTTTTCTTCCAGAGTCACAGGTTGTTCCAGAATTTGCATAGAACTAGACTTATGTGGCATGCATTCTGCAGTACTGCCTCATGAAAAGTCCCCATTAGAGATGGGCACAAAACGAAAAACAAAATGCTCTTTTGTCATTTCATTACGTAACAAATTACTTTGTTATGCAACAAAATGGTAGGACAAGTTTTGTTACAAACCGTAATGAAACACCATTTTTAACTCTAGGAACAAAATAATTTGTTCTAGAGGCACCAAAATGGCAGGGGAGCTTCTTTGGACTCTTCCCTGTAAGCCCCCCAAATTTGGAGAGGCTGGGTGTTCAGGGGGCTGAGTTATTAAACTCCAAAAGGGGTCCCTCTAGGAAAAATCATTTCTAATTGAGTCAGAAACCACTAATCACTTGCCTTGGGGGGGGGCTATTATCAGCTTAGTTCTGAACTTCCGACTCAATTAGAATGATTATTTTCCTAGGGGAACCCCCTTTGGAATTTTATAACTCATCCCCCTTAACCCCAAACCTCTCCAAATTTCGGGGACTTATAAGGAAGAGTCCAAAGAAGCTCCCCTACCATTTTGGTGCCTCTAGGACCGAGGGGAGCATAGTGTTTTGTATTTCCATTTTGTGCCCATCTCTAGTCCCCATGCTTCAACTACTTGCCGTGCACAGTTGTAGCGGTGGTAGTGGTGACTTCAGTCTATCTTTTTTCTCTTCCTGTTACTGGGGACTTTTTCTCCTTCCTAGTCAATGCAGCGTATTCAGCCAAAAAAAAAAAAAAGCTCTGTGCTTTTCTCCACTTCAAGCCATAATGCTGAGCAACAGAAGTATACTGGTTAAGAGTAGGTTGCCCCATTCAGGGGATTCCCAGTGCAATGTGATGGATAGAGACACAGACTCTGACTCAGGAGAACAGGGTTTGAATCCCCACTTGGCTATAAAAACTCACTGGTGGGGTGGAACTGGTAAAACCACTCCTTAAATCTCTCATTTATCTTGAAAGCTCTATTCAGGTCACTATAAAATGGTTCTGACTTGGTGTCACACAAAAACACACACACACACACACACACACACACACACACACACACACACACACACACACACACACACACACTCAAGGTGGAATGGGGACATTGGGATTCTCAGTAGATTCAGAGAATAGAAGACATATACTGTACATGAAAGCAAATTCCAGTCCTACCACAAACATAATGCTCCCTCTGGCTAATCTGACCTCAGTTTGCTGGAATTCCAGTAGGATCAGAAAATATTTGTGGAAGTTTTCTTTTCATTTTAATCCTGGGTATTTGAAGGCAAAGAGGAAATAAGAAGGAAAGCTGGTAAGACAGCATTCTAAAAGTCATCAGTGAATCACTACCTTTTTTTTTAATTCAGAGGAAGGCTGTGTGATAATTTTGTTTCCATTTATTTCTCAGCAGTAAACAGGTCACAAGTCTAAATGTGGAAGAAAGCAAAACCGATAAATGTTTCCACTCAGCAGGTATGTATGACAATTTCGGTTCAGCCGGTTTTTTAAATCCAGATTTACCAACATTTGCAAAAATCAATGAGAACTTCAGTTCAGTTCAGAATTCATCCAAATTTGTGAAATTGAAATATGTGAGAAAGCAAAATAAATGGGGATTGGGGGTTGGTTTGATATTTTATCAACATACAGTAATGAAAGATTAACCATTTTGTTTATTTTTCCCCCCTTCTATGAACCATGGTGTTCCTTCAATGACTTTCCAAAGGCTGAGGAACCAGGGGCCAAGCAATTTAATAAATAAATAAATACCTCAGTTAGAGGCCCAAATGAAACAACTTTACAGGAAAACAAGATCAAGTTCAGTCCATTTGTGTCTGTCAGCATTCCACTCATTTATTCAGCCAGCCATTTATTTTACGGAGATTGCCGCTGGTGGTCCTGGCAGGGTGTACATTCAGAACTTGAGAAAGGAACCACTGTTCCTACACAGAAGCTGGTGGTCCCATTTATGGTTCCACCTTCTTGTGGACTAAATTCTTCCCAGAGGAAATGTGCAACATAAAGCCAATGCTGAAGAGGCTCCTTCAGCAACAGAAAGGGTAGAATCTCTCAACCAGGAGACTTAAACTGTTTCAGACTCTTAGCTTTGTAGCTTGAAGAGAATCGTATACAATTTCTAAAAGCAGTCTTTGCCCCAGAGGCAAATCTCCATTCAACATCATCAGGTGTATTGCCAATACTGTATGGCATAGCAATAAATGCCAGTAATGACAGGTGACGCTGACTACATCCAAGTCAGTCCAAAAGTACAAACAACCGTTCCACATCTCCACTGTAACTCAAGCACAAGCGTGTGGCCTGCTATTGCCAATCCCAATTAAAGCTGCAATCCTCTTGCACACATCATCGGGAGTGTCCGGTTCCACCCAAGCAGCACTTAACCTCCCAGGAAATGTGCATAAGGTTATATGGCATGCCCGAAACACTTTTGTCTTCCATTATGGAACTGAAAAGTCGACCTACAAGGAAAATTGGTTGAATATCAGGCAGAGAGGTAGGAAAAGTGACCTTTTTGGATGACCGGTCCCAGCTTTGAACTGTCCATGATGGATCAGGAAAGAGATCTTGGTGTGCTGGTGGAGAGCTCAATGAAAGTGTCAACCAAGTGTGTGGCAACAGTGAAGGCAGCCAAATTTGATGCTAGGGATAATTAAAAGGTGTCAGAAGATAAAGCAGCCAATATTATAATGCCATGATACAAAACATAGATAAGGCCACACCTTGCATACAGGCATGTTTTTACGCTGTAGAACTCCTTGCCGCAGGATGTGGTAATGACCTCTGGCCTAGATGCCTTTAAAAAAGGATTGGACTGATTTCTGGAGGAAAAACCTGTCACAAGTTACAAGCTATGATGGGGACACATCTCTTCAAGTTTAAAAAGGGGTGCCTCAAAATGCCAGGCACCGGGAAGTGGTATCAGGAGACAGGTCTCTAGTAGTCTCATGTGCTCCCAGAGATATCTAGTGGGGCTACTGTGAGATACAGAAAGCTGGACTAGAGGGACCCTTGGTCTGATCCAGCAGGACTCATCTTATGTTCTTATGATAGTCCAGCCAAGGTAGCTAGTGGCTGGGATATTCCAGGAACTGAAGTTCGGAAAAGTACCTCTCTTTTTCCCACTTATTTTCTTTCTTCTTTTTAAAGTTCTGATAGGGCTAGACTGCTCTGTCTATGAGTCTCCAGAAGATTGTTCTATCTCAAATATTTCAGGTTGCAGGTTTTATTAGTAAAGTGTACTGATACCTTTCTAGCAATGAAGAAACTAGAAAACAAAATCATCAAGCGCAAGGTTGTACTACTAGTGACCAAGACCAATCACTATGTACAGGTGGACAGTCAAAAAAAGACTGACAGGTGTGTGTGTGTGTGTGTGTGTGTGTGTGTGTGTGTGTGTGTGTAAGTGCAGGGCCGGTGCTAGTTTTTTTTTGCACCCTAGGCGAGGGGCGGGGTGGGGCGGGGGGCGGGGGCGAGGCAGGAGCGGTGGCGGGGTGGGGGGGGGGGCAGGGCATCAGGGCGGCCAGGGGCGGGGGCGGCGACGGGCACGGGGGCAGACGGTGACGGGCACGGGGGTTTTTTGGTGATGGGTGCGGGCGGTGGCGGGCAGGCGGCGACTGGTAGTGGGGGGGGACGGATGGTGGTGGCCAGCGGTGGGGGGCCGGGGGGGCAGCAGGCTGTCCAGCGCCCTCTCTCCATTTTGGCGCCCTAGGCAACTGCCTAGTTCCCCTTAATGGACGCACCGGCCCTGTGTGTGTGTGGGGGGGGGAACCATGATTCATCTGAAATGTGTTACTAGAAAAGGGCTTTGTGGGCACCCCGGACTTTCAGAAAGAAGTACAAATAGGCCCTATGCAATATCAAGCCTGAACTACCTCCAGAGACAAAAACGTGGAAACTGGGGCTGCCTTACTTTGGGCACATCACGAGAAGGCAGGATTCTCTGGAAAAGACAACAACTTTGGGAAAGGTGGAAGGCAGCAGGGAAAGAGGAAGACTAACTACAAGATCGTTTTGACTCCCTAAAGGTAGCATGGCAAGAGCCGAGTAAGGCAGTTGACGGCAGGGCATTTTTTACGTTGCTCATTCATAGGGTTTCCATAACCCAGAGACAACTTGATGGCACATAACTACTACTGCTGCTGCTACCACTACTACTACTATCTGAAAGTTGAGTCATGGTTACTGGACTTCTTTTTCTAGGACTCGCATTAGCTGTATTCAGACTGATGAAGCTGCTTGGATGAGTAGCGAAACGTTTCTATCTCTCAAGAAAAAGAAGTCCAGTAGCCATGACTCAACTTCCAGATAAACTCACCTGGATGACTGAGAATCTTCACAGACTACTACTACTACTACTACTACTACTACTACTACTACTACTACTACTACTACTACTACTAGGGAGTTTGTGTGGGGGGAGGACGCTAATCTTCAAATTCACATAGAGTGGACCCTTTGTGGCAAACCGGAAGGATGCATCCTGTTAATATCACATTGGGGTAATAGATAGGCACCATTTTGTCAATGTTGCAAAATTAGATATCTGAGCAACACTTCTCCACACTTACCTGACCTCGGGGGGGGGGGGTTGCGACAGGTGCTGCTGTCAGTTTGAAATTTTGTATAAATAAAATATTAAAGGGTTAAATGGTTAAAGATAAAAGAAATGTAACCCTTGAAATGTGAAATACCTGTATAATTATACCATAGAGGTTTGAACAGTAATGATCTGCTTGGCAGAAGTTGATTAAAAAAAAATCAGTGCTGTCAAGTCAGTTTTAACTTAATGGTAACCAGAAAATCATCTTCTTATCTCACTTTACACTGGGCTTTCTCCATGTATTCCCATACTGTGGGAGTTTGCTGGAAAAGTTCTGAAGCAAACTTATCTTGATTACAGAAATAAACAAAGCCAAAATGCTTTTTTCTCAGCCAGCTGGGAAGAAAGTGCTGCACAAGAGTTGTAGACAAAGACCGACCTACGTCTTCTCCAGAAGGTTTGTTTTATTCATCTTATCTAAATTCATAAGCAGAGATTGGAGCATTTATGAAAACAGTTATTCTAGTAGGAGGCAGGCACCCTTTATCCCTGCCCCAAAGCAAAGGTTGGAGGAAATAGAAGGTCATTTCCCTCCAGATATGACATGTTGGCAAAAGTTAGGAGTGTGTGCACTGCACTGAAACTTCCCCAAAAAGCATACTCTGAAGGTTCCCACACCACACCTTTTTGTGTTTCCTAAACCACTTTTTCTTTCTTTCTTTCTTTCTTTCTTTCTTTCTTTCTTTCTTTCTTTCTTTCTTTGTATAATTTGTAGCAGGGTGGAACTTAAAGCTATGGAATTTCCTATACATGGTGATGTCAGTGGTTGGATAATCCTGCCTGGAAATTTTCAGATTCTCCCTTGGTGGAAATCATCAATCAGATTAGCTGTTCTTAAAGGGATTATATAATCTATGAGAATTTAAAACTCACCTCCTTGCCATCCATCCAAGAAGGCAATTGCTGCTTTTTTACCAATTTAACAGCTAAATCTTTTTCATTATAAGGAGACAGCCTCCAGTACAGAAATGGGAAGGTGAGAGGAAGTGAAGGCAGAGAACCTGCTGACAAAGGAACTGAGGATCATGAGAGAATGTAGAGAAATGGGTCTTGGTACAAAAGGCAACAATAAGTGCCAGCGAAGTTTATGCAAGATGCAAAAAAGAAGCAAAGCACAAAGTAACACACATAGAAGCCCCTATAGATACCTCACACAGAATGTAGAACACACTCCATGATTGGCATGGCAAGAAAGGGTGAAGGGGAATATAAAAATGTGTATCTTTTTGGGAGGGCTTTTAAAATATATATATGATTTATTATTATACTTTAGTCAAACATATCTATTAATGCTGACTTATGATTGTAATAAATATTATGTGAAATAGGGAGGCATTATGATTGGAAGTTTAAAGTGGGAAACTTTGATTTAGATCTTGATAAAGTGCTTCAGCTCTGCAAAATTCGGTTGAACACAGTCCAGGTGGTGCAGACAGGGCAAGAAATTCCTTTTTAAAATGCTCTCTCAAACAAACAAGGAATTGCAATGTTTCCAGTGTGTGGTGATAGGCCATTACGAAATATATTGCCCCAGGGAATTCCAACAAGATGAACCAGTTCAGAATATTTTAAAAGGGAGAGCAAAGTGACATGTCTCTGAAGAACAGAAATGGGACAACTCACAGAACTGAAGTGTTAAAAAAAGATACTGGTCAAACTGTGCAGTCAGATGGAGATTTGTCAGTTTAATTTGGTTTGGGGACAGGCTGGTTTGTGCCCTTTCTCAGTGACCACATGATGGAAGGGAATCACAAATGAGCCTGCCTCTGAGCCGTGCCTACCAGCAATTTGGGGGTCCCCATCAAAAGCTACTGGGGTTATATTTTTGTGATTTACCAGGAGGAAGCTTGTGATTGAACGTAAGTGGCTGGCATCAGCTTATTTATTTGCTTTACCACTTCACAATATTGGGAAAGCGAAAGTTCTCTCCCATTCATGCACTGGGTGGCCAGGGTGGGGGGAGAGGATACAAAGGTTTTGCTGTTATGTTCTTTAAAGCCATTGCAAGGCAGCACTGAATTACATGCTGTGTCACATAGAAATGTTTTTAAACTGAAAACTTCCTCCCACTCTCTCATGAAAGGGCAAGAGGAGATAAGGAGGGGGATCATTTTTGTTATTTAATTTTTCTCCCTGACCCCCACTCCATTTAAAGGCAGAAAGGTCAAAATATTGTTGCTTGAGGGGCAATACCACACCCAAAATAACTCTGTTTAGCAAAATCTAGGCCATTTGTATTTCAAGAAGACCAGATCAAGAAGAAAGACAACAAAGAAGGAACAGTGGAGCTGTCCCACAGCACAGAGACCAGAGAGACCTACAGTAACATGATGAGAAGTCTGAGCAGAAGGAGATGCAGAACTAGATTAAACAGCAGAAGCAGAAGGAGATACAGGAGAAGTACAAGGCAAGACTAGCTGCCAATAAACGTATTGTGACGACCATGACCAGACCTTTCAAGCAGTTGTCAAGCATACTACAAACACTGAGAAACAAGAAATCGCCCTACATTCTAATTTTTCTGTAACCTAATTTTGGTCTGTGGAAACACAGAGACTACAAAGACCTACTAAATCACCTGAAGAGCTACACAGAAGTGAAACATCCCAGAGACATTGCTAACTATCTTGACTTTCCAATTGAGCATGAGGAAGATGAACTTTTCTTACTAAAACAAAAAACAAAACAAAAACACACCATTAAGAACCTCTTGCAAGCGTAAGCCTAAAAGGATGCCTTTAGGATATAGGGCCAAGACACCAACAAGAAGGACTAGGAAGTAATCAAAAGAGTGGCAAAATACTTGTATTTAAAAGGCACTGCACATTCAAAACAGAGACCGTCAGCAGCCAAAGATCTTAGACTTGCAGAACCTGCAAATGCTGATTGTGACAGTGATGTCATTGATTACAAGTTGGCCAGTGGAAACTTGTTCTTGTATGGAGAAACAGTTATCTGCTGTTAAAGCTGGAAATAAGAAACAGCAAGACATATCATGTGCAAATCAGTCTCTGAAGACTATAAGTAAGTACTGTTATGTGGCTATGCATAACTGAGCAGAACCAATAAACCTCATTCAGGCAGGGGTGAGTTCATTCATACAGCACATCAACAAAGCATCATTTGGTGAAAGATAGAATTAAAATGCAGTCATGTTGAAGACATGGAAGGCAATACATTGCGCAATCAGCAAGATCCAGCAAGATAAAACCCTTAGACTGTGTGCAAGCTTCATTGAGGAGAGTAAAGAAAGACTTTTCAGTTTTCCTAAACTGTCTTTTACCTCCTCTGACCCGTGCTGGCTTTTCTTTGACCTTAGATTATTATTTTTAGGATTACTTCTTGAAGTAGGAAGTAGGCTCTGCTGACAGCAGCAACAAAGAGTACCAAGTGTTATTCCCTCCCTTGATCTAGAACGGTAGATGGCTGGTCTAGCACCAGTATCTGTACTGTGCTGGGTTTCTCGTGACATGGAAAGTGAGAAGGATATTGCATAAACAAACATTTTAGGAAGGTGAACCTCCTGCATGAATTCCAAGGCTCTACAGAGAAGGAAAAGCGCTCATCGATGCCTCTTTTTCAGATATTTATATTTATTTTATACAGAATACAAAAAAATACACAATACAAATTACAAATTATGATTTAGCAGTATCCTAAATGATTCCACTGCAATGTTGCCTAGCTTTTCAGTCAGCCTTTGAATGTAGCAGTGAAAAGGAGGTTTGGATCCATGCAGCCATTAAAACAAAAGCAAAACTAGACTATGGGTGATTCTAGCAGCCTATGAAGGCATCTAGTTTTGAGTGTAGCAGTAGCAGTAGTTCATTGAGTCATATCTAGTCCAACAGATGGCAGCATATTGTCTCATGGACTTGAGTTTAAAGGGAACAGAAAGTTTTTTATAATACACAACTAGTGTTTACACAGGATCAATCCAGATTTTGCCCAGAGTTCTTCCTGTACTAAACAAGGTTGTTGTTAGACCTATTTAAAAAAAAAGAATAACATTAATGATTCACATTATAAATTTATCAGAGCATTAAAAATAGAATAAAGATAACCATAATGTAATGTGTAGCATTCCCATGATAATCTGCTTCCATCTCTGAATCTAGACTTTGTCTTGAAGATGGGGGAGAAACAGAATCACACATGTAATTCAAGAGAATCTATCAATCTTTATCATCACTTGATCTATTGAACATTACCATGTGTAACTGCTAATAAGTACATAGCTGAAAATGGTAGACATTAGGTATCGAGAAGGATATATTCTCACCATTTTGGGTCATTCCACATGTATCCCTCTTTGGCCCTATCCTTATCCTTTTGGTACAGGCTTGATCCTCTCCATTCTGCCCACCCCCTCTAGCTCACTTGTTTTTCATCTTGCTCTGTCCACAAATTCCTCAGCATGCTCTCTTTCCTCACCCTTTTCCTTGACCTATCTGTACTCCTCATCCTCCCACAAGATTTTCTCACTGTGTACTATTCAGTGTTAGAGCCCCTAATGGCCCCAGCACACAGTTAGCAGCTAACCGGGATTAGGTTGAGTCACCACAGGGTCAGGGTGGCTGGAGGGAGTCCCTGCACCTGCAGAAGAGACAGCATCTAGATGAGAGACAGCTGGGGGAGACAGGACCAAGAGGAATAAAAACAGAACCAGGAAGGCATGGGGTGACCATCTAGCATGGAAGAAGAGGAAGTGCGGGAGGGATGCTAGAAATGGTCTGCTCTAGCAAGGTTTGTTGGCTTGAGGGACAGAGCCAGGCACCAGAAACTCTGGCCACCTGCTTGGACAAAACTATGTTAGCCTGGATGAAAATGTAACTCCAGAGAGGCAAGGGAAGAGTTGCTGAGACTGAGCTCTTGTGCTCATTTAGACAAGCCTTGTCTCAAAATGGTGCCTCCAGGACCTAAGGTCTCTCTCTTCCTGCCTGCCTCCCAGAACATGGACTTGGGGGGAATTCCTAACAGACAAGTAGTTTAGAAACTGTAATTTGACCCTATGGGACTGTGGGGCAAAGGCAAGGAGATCAGCTGCCGTAATGCTAATAAAACATGTGAGTCAAGAAGCAGAGCGGGAGCCCATGGACTTATTAACTTCACTTACTAGGGTTTGGGCTGGTATAATACTTCCAGAAGAGGTTGATTTCCTGCCCCTGATTTTCTACTGAACAGCAACACCTCCATCTTGCCAGGATTAGCTTTCATCTTGTTTTCTCCTTTCATCCCACTATTGCACTCAGACAATGTTCAGGGGTTCTGGCTACTCCCTTGGTGAGAAGGAGTAATACAGCTGGGCACTGGTGGCACCTCATTTCAAAGCATTGATTGACCTCTATAAGCCATTTCATTTAGACAGTAAATAACATTGGGGATTGGGTAGAACCATGCTGTCAAACTATCTTCTCGGCACTCCCAGAACCTCAAGCCACCTTGGGAGTACATATACAAAGAGGATCCCAGGTCAGGGATTTGGGTCCCTTGTGATAAAGTAGATAGTCACCTTGACCCTCACTTCTCACCTCTTCTTGTTGGGGAAACTGGAAACCTAAGGAAAAGAGATGCTGGCCTGAGGAAGGCAGTGCCGGGGAGCTGAAAGCTACACAGCACAGACACTGGTGGAGGCAGCAGCAAAAGGTTATCAAGCCCAGGCAAGACGAAAGGCAAGCAAACTGAGAAACCATCCCCACTGTATTCAGTGTGGGCATATCATTCATCCCTGTTGCAGGCTTCTTGCCTTGGATCAGTGAGGCATCTCCATTAAGGAAAAGAGGACAAGAACTCTTCCTAGTGAAGTTAAGGGTGCAGGGTAGGACTTGAGCTCTGGAAACCTTGCTGATAGCACCAGGCCTGTGCAGTGAACTGCCCTGGGCACTACTGAGGGCCTTTTAGCTATGAATCCCCATGCAGTTGCAATAGATTTATTTCAATTTGTCATATGGGTGTCTATGGATTTATTTATTTATTTATTTATTTATTTATTTATTAACGACCCGATTTTCCCATAGGGAACTCTGGGCAGTGTACAGCACGTCGCCAAGCGACTACCCAACATAACATAATCAAACAAGCATCATAAAATACAAGACATGATAAAATACTAGCCAAACGGCCAGGGAAATAAGCCAAACACCACCCACCAAAAATAATAAAAAATAGTAAGCTAAGCAAGAGAGAAAAGAACCCCCCCCCAACTATAACAGGATGCTCAGAGGTCCCCAAAGCAATGCCTGAAGAGCCAGGTTTTTAACGCCCTTCTGAAGGCCGCCAACGTCTCGCCCTGCCTAATCTCCAGAGGCAGTTTATTCCACTGTGCCAGGCCCACCACCTAGAAGGCCCGATTCCAGGTCGAAGCCCTACAGGCCTCTCTTGGTGTGGCCACTCGGAGAGAAAGGGAGGGCGAGGCTCTAGTTCAGTGTTGGCAAATCTATGGCACGGGTGCCAAAGGTGGCACTCGGAGCCTTTTATGTGGGCACCCGACATCGCCCCTTCACAGCCACCTCTATTCAGGTTAAATTGCTGTATTGGCACTAATTGGCACAAATTAGTGGGTTTTTAATCACAGTTTGGGCACTCGATCTCTAAAAGGTTCGCCATCACTGCTCTAGTTGGTCGGGACGAGATTGATCAAGGAATGGAGCAGGAAGGTCTCATAGATCTAGTCTGGTGGGACTCACACTCAGGTAGATGTATTTATTCATTTGCCTTATAAACTCTCCCTTTGGTGCAATGCACTATTCTTTTTTTTTTTTTTAGTGTTTATTCCACTTGTGGACAGATCCATTGTTTGATGCCACTTTGAATAAATCAGCCAGCCTGTTGCAGGGGCCTGTCACCTCTTTGGTCCAAGTTCAGCGCACCCTGTTTGGGGCAGGGAGTTTCCAGCAGCACCACGAAGAGGCTTGGATCTTGCCACCAGTGCAATGCACTATTCTGCCCCAGGCAATTATCTACAAATGCTCCTCACCTCTTGGAACTTGTATTAATATATAATTTCTATGAAGCACTTTATCAACTTAGACTTTTTGAGTGCTCTTGTAAAAGCTGCTCACCGCATCCTTAAAGTATCATTGTCGTCACCACCACTACTGCTACCTGCTTCTTGTATTCACTTTCAGTTCTGCTTCTCATATCCAGTAGTATATGCAGTGTACAACACAGTAATGTTTACCATGATTTCTGTTTTGGCTCTCAGGCTGCAGTCCTAAGTGTGCTTACTGGGTAGGGAGCAAGTCAATTGAACAAAATGTGACTTTCATTGGGGTAAAGTAAGCACAAACCCAACATTACATGTTGAAATATTTTTTTTCTTTCCTATTGGATCACCTGACCCTGGACAACAAAAAGAATTCTTTCTTTCTTTCTTTCTTTCTTTCTTTCTTTCTTTCTTTCTTTCTTTCTTTCTTTCTTTCTTTCTTTCCTCCACAAAATCCTCCTTATTTTAAGATGTGATTTGAAAAGCAAAGTGAGGTTAACTTTCAGAGATGAAAAAATATATTACATGGAAATATAATCCATGTATGAGTAATGATTTCCCCCTTATCCCATTAGATTTTTGTCTCTTCCATCAAGTCTAGTTATAACAAATTATAAATTTGTTAATCCAACAGATGAACCCTAAATATTGTGTGTCTTGAGGAGAATAAAGGCAATGAACCTAACTGAAAAATAAAAAAGCTAAAGATTCAAACCTAAAGTAACACAACATTTCTAGTAACATCAAGATTTTCAGTACCAGCCCCCTTCCCTGCCCCCTTTGAGATCTTCTGTGTTGGTGACAGTCAGTTTGGGATTTTCCCCCCAGCCCTCTGGATGAAGCTGTTTGGATGAGCAGCGAAATGTTTCGATCTCTCAAAAAGAAGTCCAGTTGTGACTCAACTTCCAGACTGACTCTCTAACTTTCATAAATTTATTCAGAGCTTGGAGATGTTAATTTTCTGGGCTACAACATTCAACGTCATGCTGGCTAAAGAAATTATTGGAGTTGTAGTCAAAAAGTAACTTCTCTAAGTTTTGTGTTTTATTGCATAATTAATCATGGAGAGTGGGCGCCCAGATCATGGCCATGTTCCCATAAAAGACTTAAGGTGCATCCAGTCCATCATGCTTGCAGGACCTCGGACCTCCTGAGGTCACAAATTTGTTAAATTGTTGATGTTATCATTTAAAGACATTTTAATTGATGCAGCATTAAAGAGTCTGAACATAAACAGAAGAGGCAGAGCCGATCACAGCAACAACAACTGGGGAGGACAGAGACTTCTAGGAGGGAGAGGAGGAGGGAGAAAGTTAAACTGAAATAAGAGACACAGATTTCATGGGTTCAGCTTATGCAACTCACCCCCCCCTCTTCCATTGGGAAACAAGGGGGGCAACAAGTGGCTAAGGAAGATTGCATTCATCTGACTCTTCATAACAGAGGTGCCCACAGTTGTACTTGGGACATCTGGCTATAGTATGCAAAACGTCTGCTTTGCTACTGACCTTTAACTTAAGATCAGTAGTACGGCACTTAGCTTGAACGAGGTTCACATAGAATAACGAGGACAGATCCACCAGTATGATAGCTATATGTACTGTAACTCTAACCACACAGCCATGGGTTTAATGTGAATATAGCAGAGGTTTGTTCATTATAACAATCCATAATCTACATTAAAAAATCTGGCAATTAATCACCTCAACAATACTGTAACACTTTTAAAATTTGACTAATTTGATATCTTTTTTCAAAAATTTCTTGTAAACTGTATTATTCGTTAAAATCAAAGGTACATGATTGACTGTTCCTGTGATAACTAATGAGAGAGGGAATTGCAGTGATAGTTAAACAACATAATGTTTGATTATCTCATTATATAGCTTTATTACACAAATGAAACAGCTGAATATAAAGCATTTCTTATATTTATTTTATTCTGTGATTTCAACAAACTTCTTTTGTATTTTACCACCATGAATACTTTGTGAAACACCAATGATTTTAGAAATAAGTCAAACGTTTTAAAAGGTGGCGGTGTCTATATCAGTGAACGTGACAATGATGTCTGAGACATATGTATACACACAGATCTCTAGATTGATATCACTTTGTTCCTCTTTTTTAAAAAAAGTTCATTACCATCAAGTTTACAAAATAGATCAGTGGAAGATACCCAGAAGAACTTGGTTCTTTCCAGGACTTAAGTCTTGTACTGCTATGCAACAGTACTTTCTTTGAGTGAAGTCAGAATGTAACTAGACAGGAAAGGTGTCCCAGGTTGGATCAGAGGGTCACTTCTCAAGGTGAAATATGTTTTCTATGGTATTTAAGTTGATGTTTCGATTTACACAGAAAGGTATGCATATTCTCTAGGGTAAGAAAGTGGGCAACACCAGATATTGCTGCGTTCTAACTGAGGTTCGTCTTTTCATCCACCAACCCCTTTTCATCTACCCACCCTGCAGTGTCATTGGCACCATCCTCTTCTCCAACATTTTGTCCCCTGCTCTCCTCTGTCAAGCTGCTGGGATCCCAGGGTTTTAGTACAGCGAGATGGTTGAAATGATTCGGGGTCTGGTGTAGCTTGGGTGACTGAGTTTCCTCTTCTTGAGAAGATTTCATTGTGGCGTTCCTGGTGAACCAGGAAAAAGGAGGGTGCCAGATTCAAAATGCATGTGGTGAGGAGGGTAATTGCTGCTTTGTGCTTTGGGTCAGCAGATCACTGGGGTGGGAGCTAAAATCAACGGCAAAGTGCCTCAGGTTGAGGTCAACACTGCTCTTTATAGTAGATGGTGAGCTGAACAAAAGTGGGCAGGAAGAGACAGCAACATGTGTTTGATTTGAGGGAGAGGAAAAGATTCATTCATTCATTCTCTCCCCCCTTCACTCACCAGGTCTTCTCCATGTTTGAAAACTGATGAGAGACTCCCCCCCCGTTTCCACCCATACCTGACAAGGAGTTAAATTATATGGTGGAAGCATGCCCCCTGACACTCACACTCATGCACTACCTCCATCCATACTCCACTAGAGCATCAACAGTAGAGGCAGCAGCTCAGAGCGTTATCATTCTGGGACTCACCCCACATGCACAAACATACCACCTGCTCCAACTCCAGCCATCTTCCACACATATATCTCTTCTCCGTTTCTTTCTTTCTTTCTTTCTTTCTTTCTTTCTTTCTTTCTTTCTTTCTTTCTTTCTTTCTTTCTTTCTTTCTTTCTTTCTTTCTTTCTTGGTAGTGATATAGTGCTGAATTGATATAAGAAACAAGTTCAGTGCTTATTTGACATAGCACTGGACCAATTTTTTTAAGAAACTTCAGAAGAGAAATAACAGAAGAGAATATGTTCCCTGTATGCACTGTTATAACATTCCATGCCCAAGTCATCAAAGTCATCACTGTTATAACATTCCATGCCCAAGTCATCAAATTATACAGGCAGTTATAGTTGCTACAAACTAAACTGTTCAAAGGTCACCATCCTTCCCAACAGTTGGACAAATCAGGAAGTAAATGCAACATGGGCCCTTTGTACACGACCCCTAAACTCCGCCGCAAATGGCTCCCAGCTCCGGAGCTTAAAATTGTTTCCCCACCAGCTCTGGAGTTTACAGATAATTAAGTGCGACCACACCCACCTAAGTGCGTCCCAGCGCACTTTTCAGGTACCTGCTCTCAGGAGGTGAAAATTCCTGATGCGGATATAATGTAGTGACTGCCCGGCTCTCCTTGCTTCTGTTTGTTCTTTTTTTTGCCCCCCCCCCCCACCACCACTTTAAGAGATCTGAATGCAGTGCCGGGACGGCAGAATGGAGGTGAGCGGCATTCTTTTCTTCCTTTTTTTCTCCTTCCCCTCACGCAGCCAGCAGCCAGGAGTGTGGAGGGGCTGGGAATGCAGGAACAGCGAAAAACCCCTAAGATCTCTGGTCTGAATTTAAGTGGCCAGCGGATCTTAGGGGTCGTGTGAAAAGGTCCATGGTCAGTCAAGTGGTCATATTTTGTTCTGGTCTGCAAGGCAAACTCTGTAGTCTTTTTTCCTCTTATTACCCACACATCCGTTGTCTTTTTTTAATTTCCTCTCTTTGTCCTCCCCTCCTTAGTACTTCTGACAGGCCTTTAACAGAGCTTGTGAAAGTTACCTTTTTGGCCTAGTTTAGAAAAGCAATGGCTGCAATTCCAATCCAAGAATGTAGCTTCTGCAAACTCCAATTTTCCACAATCTCTTTTCCACAATCCAGGCCATCTAACCTATTCAGAGCCCTGTAAAGAAAGAAATAGTCCTATTAATAATAAAAAAGAACCCTTGAAATTATTCTCTGGGTGGTGGGAAGTAATTTCAAGGTTCTCACAAAGACCAGCTGAAGAACCCTTTGCATTGACCAGTGAAACTGGGGGTAGGAGATTGTCACTTCTAGATTGTCAGAAGGGCTGGATTCTTATCAATCTGCACAGTCAGATTTTTCTGGAAGCAGGAATGAATTTTTTGCTCCTGAATGTTTTGTGCCCCAGAAGAGGTCGATACAGATCCACATGACACTCACCAATCAACCCATATATAAGAGAGAAGATGAGGAATTTTTAATGGTGATAACGGACTACAAGTCCCATAACCCTTTATTATTGGCCATGCTTTCTGGGCACCTGGGAGTTGAAGCCCAAAGGATTCCTTTAAGCACCAAAAAGGCACAGTGAGCGCAACCTTTTCACAGGGCCAGTGTTTCTGGAAAAACAAATTGTGCCTGGGGGGACACAAACTTGCCTGCTCCTTTTTGCTGCCGAAATGTCATGAACCTGTTTGCCCCGGGAGTGTCTTCTGCCTCCAGGGGTTCCTTCCTGGACAGGAGACCCAAACAAAACAGCACAGAGCCACCATGATCATGGCGAAGTCAGCCCAGGGCATTTCTCCCTGGTCTTCTTTCCTCTCCCTCTGGATGACAAACTCATGTGACCCAACTTGAACCAACCATGACTCAACTCCCAGATAAACGCACCTGGATGACTGAGAATCTTCACAGAAGCAAAGCCCTAGGTTCCAAAACTGCTTTTGACTGCTTCAACTTCTTAAACTGTCAGTGTATTACCTTTTGGAGCAGCTGAGCTATTGTCATATTATCTCAGAGTCCCTCATTGAAAACAGCATTGCTTGTTAACTTGGCCACAGTTCTATACCTACCCATACATTAAAGGGCAAATGACATGATATGGAAATTCAAATCCTTTTATTCTCTTGAAAAAGTATCTCTCCCCCATTTGGACTAAGTCCATGGCACTGCAGAGTTCTGTATTTCTGTTTTTTGTTTTTAAAAATCCATTTCCCACACGCTGCTGTCTGTAAGCGCAGAAGGGGGAAACATATCGTGCCTATGTCTTTTCCACCCCATTAGCTTACAGAAGCTGCAGGGAGTGCTTTGCATTGGGATGGAAAGTAAGTGTAAGTGGGAAAGAGGGAGCATGCAGAGCATGCTACAATAGTAAACCCAAAGCCTTCCTTCTAGAACCCAAAGACAGGTTGTCTCAATGGTTTCAGTGAGATCCTGACAAGTTATGCATTTTTCTGTTCCGGGAAGGATGTTCAAATTTTATGACAGTAATTTATTAAAAAATTGATAAATTGCTGATAAATTATTTACCAATAATCATATTGTTTTATCAATAATTTATTAATGAATACATAAAGAACAAGATCCTCTCAGAGTCAGTGAGTGCATACAGGCAATTGGGCAAGCTGCCACCAAAATACTCTTACATTAGCTATGCAAATGGCATGCCTTTTGAAGGTACATTGTCCCACATTAAGAAATCAGGGTAGACATTTTCAGTTGTATGCTGAGTCACACAACTTAGAGTGCAACAGATTAGGAGCCTTTGTACACGACCCCTAAACTCCGCCGCAAATGGCTTCCAGCTCCGGAGCTTACAATTGTTTCCCCACCAGCTCTGGAGTTTGCAGAAAATTAAGTGCGACCACGCCCACCTAAGCGCGTCCCAGTGCACTTTTCATTTACCTGCTCTCGGAGGGTGAAAATCCCTGATGCGGATTTAAGGGAGTGAGTGCCGGGCTCTCCTCACTTCTGTTTGTTGTTGTTTTTCCTCCCGCCCCTTTAAGAGAAGGAATCAGGACGACAACGGGGCTCCCGGCGGCTTCGGAGGTGAGCCTGCATTTTTCCTCTCTTTTTTTCTCCCTCCCCTCACGCAGACAGGAGCAAGGAAATGCGGAGGGGTGGGGACGTAGGAAGAGCAACGAACCCCCAAGATCTCTGGTCCGAATTTAAGTGGCCAGCGGATCTTAGGGGTCGTGTGAAAAGAACCAATGTCTCTGGTAATTTCTTAAGGCAATTCACCTCCAAAGGTTATGCCATTTGTGTTACTCCAACATAGAGAAGCAAGAGAATTTGACCCAGTGTCTGCTACAGTGAAGCTGCCTAGATGCCGTAAGCACATCCGATCTCGCCTGATTTTGGAAGCTAAGCAGGGTCAGTCCTGGTTAGTACTTGGATGAGAGACCACCACCTGGAGTAGGAACTGGCAAACCACTTCAGTATTCCTGCCAAGAAAACTCAATGGACATGGGGTCACAAAGAGTTGGTCACAACTGTAACAACACAACACACACACATGCTACAGTGAAGCCATTCAACAAGCAGGTTACCAAGAGAAGAAAATGCTTGGCCAATTGCCCTTACATATAATGTACAATGAAGTTAAACCGGGACCTGCCCTAAAATCCTTTAAGGGGTCTTTCCATACTGACAAATAAAAATAATCTAAAAATTTTAGGCCCTTTCATACACTTTACTTGAGCTGAGTAGTTCCCAAAGCATGCCCCTTAATGCTGCAGGGCTTCTCTTGAACCAGGAGCTCTACAGCATGTGCTCCTAAAGTCTGCACACCAAAACTTCATACCAGTTGTGGGAAATGTTAATACAAGGGAAGTTCACTCTGGTCCTCCTCTGATTGTCCAGTATGGCTGCTGCAACCATTCCATGTATGGAACAGAGTTAGGGAAGGCACCCTTTTCACTACAGATCCCAGAACCTACCCAGCTAGTATGGCTAATGACCATGCTGGCTGGGGGATTCTGGATGTTGTAGTCCAAAAAGGAGGGGGAAGACACTCAACCAATTCCTGGTGCGGAACATGTTCCATGCAGTGGAAGGACAGACCATGCAGTGGTCTGTCCTGGGTACACATAAGTGCTGTGTTTCTGATAAGAGACAGCAGCTGCTAGATTCAGTCCCAATGTCATGATAATGCTACTGAAAAAGGAAGTGTGTAATTCACCCAGGGATTTTCCCCTGGAGCATGCTTTTATGAGTCCCCATGCCTTTGAGTCTAGCCTGCTAGATCCTCACACTATTAAAACCCACAGGAAATCATTTCGCTGAATGAAATTCCCAAGCCACATCCTGTGCTGTATGCCTGTCTTAGGCTACAACTACATGGTCCAATACTCCAGGATTAGCTCAGCTTATAAAACAGGCTGATTCGACGCAGAGGCGTAACAAGGGTTTGGAGCGCCTAGGGACAAAGTCGATTTTGCGCCCCTCTGGCCTTCCAAACCAGCAAGGGTGGGGGGCAACCCTGTGGCTGTGGTGTGGGTGGGTGGGTGTGCGCGTACGCGCATGTGCATGTGCATGTGTGTGTGTACATGCATGCATATGTGCATGCGCCTTTCCTCTCCTGCAGTGGGCCCAGAGCAGGGCGAGGAGGAGGAGGAGGAGGAGGAGGAGGAGGAGGGTGCCACGGCCATCACACTACCCACCCGCCTGCCTTCCTGCTTCACTGCTCACCTGGCGCCAAGAGGGAGGGAGGGGAGGGAGGGAGGAAAGGAGTGAGCAGGCAGGAGAGTGAACGAGCGAATGAAGGAGGGCGGGTAGCCCAACCCTAACCCTAACCCTAATGCTAACCCTAACCCTAACCCTAACCCTAACCCTCGCGTGGCCTGGCCAAGTGGGGGGAAGAAGCCGAGCAAATGTTGGAGCACCTGCCAACTGCACAGGATTGGGTGCACAGGGAGGGAGGGAATGGGAGGAGGCCGGCAGCATGAACCAGGCTCTCCCTCCACCCACCCCATGCCCTGCCAGCCACCCAGGCCAATGTGGAAATCGGGGGGAGGGGAGGCAAGGCGCTTTCTCTTTGTCCCAAATTCGGGACACGCACAACCCACCTGCCTGCCAAACCCCAGGAAGTGGGACACATTGGGAGCCAGGCAAGGGGGTGGAGGCGGGCCGGGAGAGAGCCCCTGTCCTGGCCGGAGCACCCATGTGAGCCAGCCAGCCAGCTGGCCAGCCAACAACAGTGCGGCTTTGCGCCCTCCTGCTCTGGCTGCTGCTGCCTGGCATGGTAGAGGCGGAGGCAGGGAGGTGATGGCAGCAGAGGGGGTCCAGTCACCAAGCCTTAGCCAGGGGAAAGGACTAGGACTGCTGGCGGGAGGACACACGGCTTCCTCCTGCTGCTCCCCCTCCAGGCGCCCTTAGATTGCTGCACCCGGGGCAAATGCACCCTTCCTACCCACCCTAGATATGCCTTTGATTCGAAGTACTTTTCACTGACCCGATGCATAGCTTGGTTCAAATCAGTCCAACCCTCTTTGCTCCTGAAGCATCATTCCCCCCGCTCTGCCACGGGAATTGGCAGGGCTTCTATATTTTCAAGCCAGAAGGATTCAAATAACCCCATGTGGTTAGTTGTGATACATTCTTGTAAAGATGGAGCAACAAGAACCCTGGTTCTTGTTCTTCTTCCTGCTATTGCCACAATCACTGTCAGGCAGATTCATCATAAAACATCATGGAGCGTAAGGCTGCCAATGGGTACTAGCTGTGATGGCCATATATTAGTGTTTCTAGTATCAAAGGCAATGTGTACATGAATACCATTTGCTGGGAAGCACAGTCCGAAGGGAGAATACCGTTGTTGATGTCTGATGATTCCCTATAGGAAAGTTCAAGCAGGGGCAGCTTGTGACCAGGACAGAAGGATGCTCCATGGTGAACGTTTTGGGGTGAGGGGGACCTCCCAAGTCCACAAGCTGCCCCTGAGCTCAAGTATGTTAGACCAGTGGTGGTGAACCTTCACCACTCCAGATGTTTTGGACCAAAACTCCCAGAATGCCAAGCCTGTGTTGCCAATGACAAAGGACTGTGGGAGTTGTGGTCCAAAACATCTGGAGTGCCGAAGGTCTGCCACCACTGTCTTAGACCATGGGGGGAAACTGAAAAACAACATTGATCCTTTATTAACCACAGCTGAGGTTTTTCTGTCCTCAGCTGGCATTTCAAAAACAAGGATATTCTGAAGGTATAAACCTTTGGAGGCATTGTCATCAATAATTGCGAGCAGGAGAAGATAAACTTGAGAGAGCACCCTCTCAATGGTAAGGGTAGGATTCTACCGAATGAATCAGTGTGCTTCTTCTTATAAAAGATTCAGTAATATCATAAAACCTTGTTCCCAGTGGGTTGTGTAAGGCACACAGAATGTCACTGGATTTTCTCATCTTGTGACATACATCCACACACTGCTAATTGCAAACCTCGGGGTTCCCCCCCCTTTTTTTTCCTTTTTATCTTTTTTTATTGTTGCTGAAAAGATGCCCTCTGTTTTATTCACTTTGTACTTTCCAGCTTTGTCATTCATGGGCGTGAACTTCCTGGTAGACAGTCAGCTCAGGCTGGGGCTGACTGACTCTTGATGCATACTGTAGGGCTTTCTCAGCCCCACTAGAAAAGAAAGCAGCTGTCAGTCAGAACTAGTCCCAAGGGGAAAATCATGACTTCCTTTTCCTCCTGGCCTCCATACGCCCACCCATTCATAAATTATCACCACAAGCCACTTTGGTGTAGAGCACACTGCAATCTCCCAAATGAGAACAAAACAGAAAGTGATGGCGCCGATTACTAGAACACCAGGAATTTCAAATTCAAACTATTTTAATGAATGAATCATTGTTCAAACTGTCCAGTTGTCATTAAAACAACTGCACACTCTTGCTGTAAAGCAGTGTGCCTGTACTCAACTTTTAGCCCAGAAAAAGACAGAGGTTCAAATGGTTCCTAAGTCTCATGGCACAGTGATTAATACTGGCATCCATTACTGTGCTCACGTTCAATCCCAGATAGCCAGCTCAAGGTTCCCTCAGCCTTCCAGCCTTCTTGGGTCAGTAAAACGAGTACCCAGCTCGCGGGGGGTGGGGGGGAGGATATGTTGCCTACATAAATAAATTATAAACTGCCCAGAGAATGCTGGAAGCACTAGGGTGCAGTATATATGCATCACACTTTGCTTATGCTTTTGCTTTAAGCCCTGAGCTTCTTGATGGTACTAAAATAATAATAATCATAAATTATTAATTAGAGAAAGATCAGCATTTTTCTTTTGCTTGCTATTACCCTGGAATTAAACCAAATGGGGATTTTATTTTGTTTTACCTTTGGAAGGAATTTCAGGAGTCTGGAACATTGTATTTGTTCCAGTTGATGTCTTGCAATGAACCACAGGCCTACATGCTATTTTGAATAATCAAGAAGCAACGTGGGTGGGTGGGTGTTATTTTATTGCCATTTGTTTTCCTACTACACTAGGTCCTGGTTTTATTGTTGAGTCACAGCTAACCTGTTACTTTTTATGGCTTTGAAATTACTTCAGATTTCCAATTAAGCAATTATTCAAAGGGAGATCAAATGCAATTTATTTTCAAGTGAAAACAAATGACAGTAGATTGACCATTCCCACAAGGGTCAGGGAAGGGCCAGCCTGGAACAACATGGGGTAATTCATTATATAGTTACAGATCAGTTTCGTTTTAGCTATGAGTAATGCATCACTACAATCAGAATTCAGTTGAACCAATACATTGTTGTCTTTTCCACCTTCGAAGAAAATACGCTCCACCCTTGTACAGCCCCTGTCCTACTTCAAAGTAAACAATTACCTCACCCTCACAGGTAGAGATCAGTCTTGATGCTCCTTCCTTATCAGTCCTCCCTTTCCTAACTTCCCAGGCCCGTTATCTCGCCTTTCCTTTTGAAGCATCCAATTAAGCAGTACCTTGCAAGATAGTGGATGATTGTAGCCAAATAGGTTTTAAACTTCAAAACCTAATTAAACTGGGCAAAATACCAAAAGGCAATTATATAACTTACTTCTATATTTCTTTAATTCCAAATGACTGTTAGAATAATATGTATAGATACAGTATGTGTGCATCTTTGATCACACTTTTGAATGCATTAGTAATAATATATTGGATGTGAATGTATGTGATAAGGGAGGAGAGGAAAGGGGCACTTTTGATGAACCCTTCTGTTCCAGGTTCTTCTCTACCTAGAAGTAGCAGTTAAACAGAAATAATTGTGCCATCCAACCTGATGTGTGCTGTTGGAGGTCAGGTCATAAAATAATGAGAATATTACATCATTCCTGAGCAGGGTGTGGGCTCCTAGCTTATGCAAGCCAAAGATAGTTATCCAGTTTTACATCTCTGCGTGTAATTCAAACAATACATGGATATATTGATTACACAATACTATACTGAGAATATAAATATATACTTTTAAGTGTGCCCCAACATTATGACTGGTGTGGTCTTGTTCTGGATTTTTATCATATGCTTCACACTTTTCCATCTCCAGTACTGTGGATGCCATCATCCCAATATGTTGGTAAAATGATGTAAAAACCACAACTGATCCTTGGCACACAACTTAAGATCCCTACTGCCAGATTCTGGCTTAATGAGACATTTGGTACATTTGCAGCACAGGGTGTTTTCCCTGATACTATGATGATGGGAAAGGAGCATGATGTTATCCTGAATTATCACAACCCCCCCCCCCAAATTCCTTCCTCAGCCAGTGTCAGTATAAAGGATGTGTGTGCCCAATGGCATGTCACTCATACAGGATAAGGTTTCTCTGGTGACTACAGGATGGCTTCACCCACTGAGTCACTTAAAATGACCGCCTCTGGGAAACAGGCACCACAACAATTCCCAGCAGGTCTTAAAACCAAATAAAGAGAAGGAGAAAGAGTCTAAAGGTGTGGAAGAGACGCACAATAAGTCGGGGTAGAAATAGCAAATAAAAGAAATTAGCTTACTTCATGAAGCACGATAATGATGAACCTGACTCCCCCACAGCCAGAAATACTGTACATTATTTACAAGGCTGTAAGGAGTTACTAGGAGTTTAGGAGTTAATTCCATTGAACTCAACTGGCTTTACATCTGAGCAGTATTTCTCAGAAATAGTCTATAAAGCTGTCTTTACTCTTTTTTCCTCAATATATATTTTCTTCATAATCCCATCAGAAACATTGGGAGTCATAATTTGGTTACATTTAATGGCCATCTTTCACTGGCATGTTAAGATATTGGATGTATTGAATGAGGCCATTGGTCAGATGAGCTCCCTCTTGTTGGCCCAAAGTATCACAGGCTCTCTGGCATTTCAGGCAAGTCTTTTTCCAACCCTACTTGGAAATGCTAGGAACTGAATCTTCATCATGCAATACACAAGTTCTACTACTGTGGGCCAAAATCCACGTCGAGAGATATCTGTTTATAAAAGAAGTACTCTATCAATTGTGGGGGGAGGGTAACTGTGAAAACACATTGGAAATAAAACCCGTGTGTCCTCAGAATTGCATCTGAAAGTAAACACCAGTTTCCTGTGCACATCTACATATTTTTTGCCCTATAAGATGCACTTTTCCCACCCTCAAAAGGGGAAATGTCAGTGTGTCTTAACAGAGTGGATATAGCAGTCCCTCCCCACTACATATATATCTTAGATTTTCATTTAGAGATAAGATACCTACACAGACCTATTCCCTGGTTTGCAAAGAGGCTTCCCACCCTCCCCTTCTGCAGCCAAGATTCCCCTGTCAAAAATCATTCACAGAGCCTCTGTCCTCCCCTTCTGAAGCCTGGATTCAACAGCTCCAATTACCTCGTTTGCAAGCCTTCCCTTTTGCAGTTTGGATCCCACAGGTGCAATTACCTCATTTGCAACCCTCTGTCAAGCCCCGCACACAGAGCACACAGCAAGCCAAGTTCAGTTCTTTGCCAGGAACTTTAGTTGTAATTCAGATAAAGTACAAAGTACAGTCCGAGTCAATCCAGAATAATTTACAGAGCCAAATGCCAAGTTCAAGGGAAACAGAGAAACGTCGTAGTCAGGAAGCCGGTCCAAGGTCAGAAAACAGAGAACGCCGTAGTCAGAAAGCCGGTCCAAGGTCAGGAAACAAAGTCAGGATAACACACAGGAACGTGGTGGCAAGGTAAGTGACGCGTTGCTCCCACAGAGGGTTCAGGGTAAACTTGCTAGCTTTATCCTAAAACAGGGAGCACACCCATATCTCTGGCAAGGCTCCTGCTAGAACTCAGGGCTTTCAGATCTAATTCTACGCCTATCATTAAAGATCCTTTCCCTAGCTCTCCTGTTAGTTCTCCTTTGCAGGATCCTGCTCCTAGCCCTTATAGGAGGAGGAGATGTGCCCTCAGCTGCGTCCTCAGACTCAGCTGCCTGCTGAGTTGAACTACAAGGCTCCTCCTGCTGCTCTCCAGCATTTAACCCTTCACATTCGGGTTCCATGACAGGCAGGGTCCTGGCACTATCCCCCTCCCCATGGTCCCCCTCTTCCGATGGGCCAGGTTTATCTGGATAATTATCATGAAATTGCTGAATCAACTCCGGCGCATGTAAGTTAGACACCGGTTCCCAAGATCGATCTTCTGGTCCATACCCTTCCCAGTCCACTAAGTATTGCAACCCCCCCCCCCCGATGTATCTGGGAATCCAAAATTTGGCGGACCTCATACTCCTCTTCTCCTTCTACTAAGATCGGTGGAGGAGGTTCAGGATTTGGTGGTCGGTTGGGGTCAGGATCTTTGGCTGGGACCAAGAGGGAACGATGGAACACGGGATGAATATGGAGGGATGCAGGTAATTGTAGACGGAACGCCACTGGGTTGATTTTTTTCTAGGATGGGGTAAGGGCCGATGAATCGAGGATCTAGTTTCCGGGATCGCCCAGGATGTCTCAAATATCGGGTAGAGAGTCAAACTTTCATGCCTGGATTCAACTGTGGACCTTCTTGTCTTTTCTGATCCGCTGCTTTTTATATGCTTCCTTGGCATGATTGAGTTGTTCTTTCAATAATTCTTGAATGCCATGAAGTTCTTGGATATAAGCATCGGTAGCTGGCACAGAGGTGGAAGGAAGGGTGGTTGGAAAGTACAGAGGATGATACCCATAGTTGGCCATGAATGGGGTTTGACGAGTGGATGAATGTACAGCATTGTTGTATGCAAACTCAGCTAAAGGCAACAAATCCGCCCAATTGTCCTGTTGATAACATGTATAACAACGTAAATATTGTTCTAAAGTGGCATTGGTGCGCTCAGTCTGACCATCTGACTGTGGGTGATAAGCGGATGACAAGTGAACTTGGGTTCCTAGTGCCTTGTGCATTGCTTGCCAGAAACGAGAGGTGAATTGGGGTCCACGATCCGAAATAAGGTGTTCAGGTAAACCATGAAGCCTGAAGAGGTGTTGTAAATAATGATGAGCTGTTTCTGCTGCGGTAGGAGATTTAGGACAAGGAACGAAGTGGGCCATTTTGGTGAATAAATCTACGAAGACCAGGATGCAGGTAAACCCTTTTGAGCAGGGAAGATCCGTGATAAAATCTAGGGAGACAGCATTCCAGGGACCAGAGGGTGTTGGCAAAGGATGCAACAGACCTGAGGGTTTAGCCACCACATCCTTTGCTCACCAACAAACTTCACAGGAACCCACATATCGGGCAACATCAGCACAGACCTGTGGCCACCAGAACTCTCTTGTGAGCAGATGCAGGGTTTTGTAAAGTCCAAAGTGTCCAGCAGGTAATCATGAGATAGATGCAATACCTGGTTACGAAGGGGACCAGCGGGAACATATAACCTCCCTCGATGTAGTAATAACCCTTGTTGTGCAGAAAACTCTCCATGCTCCCCATTCTGAAGTTCTTGAAGACGTTGCTGAGTCCATGGATCTCGAGCTTGAGATTCCCGGATTTCTTCTGCCAAGCTGGGACACGGATTCGTGGCTGCAAACACAGAAGGAAGCAAGATGGGTGCCACTAAGGTCTCTTTCACTGGTGCCGCATATTCAGGTTTTCTAGATAATGCATCAGCTTTCTTATTCTGAGCCTCAGGAATATACTTGATACGAAAATCAAACCGGGAAAAGAATAAAGACCACCGGATTTGTCGCTGAGACAATCGCCGAGCTGTTTGTAAATGTTCCAGGTTTCTGTGATCAGTTAACACTTGCACAGGGTGTCGAGCTCCCTCAAGGTAATGCCTCTATACATCAAAAGCTGTTTTGATGGCCAACAGTTCACACTCCCAGATCGTATAATTCTTCTCTGTGGGTTTTAATTGCTGAGAATAGTAGGCACAGGGACGCAGGGTTTGGGAGGCATCCTCTTGTTGAGATAATACTGCTCCCAGGGCAACACTAGATGCGTCAGCCTCCACTATGAACGGCAGTTGTGGATCAGGGTAGCGAAGTAAAGGCTCCAAGGTAAAGCGGGTTTTCAAGGTAGAGAAAGCCTTCTCTGCTTCTGGAGTCCACCGGAAAGGCTCTTTGGGACGAAGGAGACGGTTTAAAGGTGCAGCAATATCGGCGTAAGCAGGAATAAACTGACGGTAGTAGTTAGCGAAGCCAAGGAACCGTTGCAAGTCCTTACGATTTTGTGGTTGCTGCCATGACAACACAGCCTCTACTTTCTTGGGGTCCATGCGGATTCCCTGGGGAGAAATGATATGCCCCAGGAATTCACCTTCTTCAATGTTAAACTCACATTTTTCCAGCTTAGCATAGAGTCCGTTCTCCCGAAGACGCTGTAAGACCTGACGAACATCTTGAACATGTTGAGCTGGATCAGCGGAGTAAATCAGAATGTCATCTAAATACACAATCACACAACGATCTAGGAGATCCTGGAAAATGTCATTCATCATCCTCTGAAACACACTGGGTGCATTGGTCAGACCAAAAGGCATTACTAAATGTTCATATTGACCGTACCGGGTCCAGAATGCAGTTTTCCACTCATCTCCCTTACGGATACGTACCAAATTATACGCCCCCCGAAGGTCCAGCTTAGTATAACACTTAGCCCCTTTCAGCTGGTCCAAAAGTTCAGAGATTAAGGGTAAAGGGTACCGGTCCCTAATAGTGATCTTGTTTAGTGCTCTATAATCATTACAAGGATGAAGTTCCCCTCCCTTCTTCTTGACAAATATCACTGGTGCGGACAATGGTGATTTGGAAGGCCGTATGAACCCACGTCGAAGATTTTTATCTAGAAAAGCCCTCAATGCTTCTAATTCTGGTTCGGACATGGGATAAACTCGCGCCACAGGAAGAGGTGCCCCAGAAATCAAATCAATGGCACAGTCATAGGGTCGATGTGGAGGTAGCTTGTCAGCCCCCTTTTCCTCAAATACATCTGCAAAGTCTTGGTATACCTGAGGCAAGACAGGGTCAGATGTATCATGGGCAGATGCCAGTACAGTAGAGGAATGTTGCTTTGAACAAGGAACCTTGAAATATAATTCCCCTTGCACCCAATCCACCAGTGGATTATGAGCTCGCAACCAGGAAAGTCCCAAAACAAGAGGAAACCGGGGCATTCGGGTTACATTAAAGCTAATCTGCTCATTATGATCCATTACCTGAAGAGTAAGGGGACAGGTTTCCTGAGCTACCGGCCCAGAACGAAGTAACCGACCCTCAATGGATTCTACTAACAAAGGAGTGTCCTTATTTTGTACTGGAATCCGATGGTACCGCACAAACCCAGCATCCACAAAACAGTGAGCCGCCCCAGAGTCTACCATAGCATACACCAGAATCTCCCGACCATCAGGGAGCCCTAGAGTCATAGGTATCAGAAAAGGTCCTTGAGGTGTGATAGTATTGCCTGGGAACCCTTCGGTATGCTCCATTCCTCGGGGTTCCTTCAAGGATGGAGCTGCCCTTTTACTGCTGGAGAGATAGCAGCACTTATTGAGGAACGCTTCAAAGGGTAATTAGAAGCAAAATGTCCTTCTCCCCCACAGTACAGGCAGAGATGATGAAAGCGTCATCTTGCCTTTTCCTCTGGGGTGAGGCGTGGTCGAGCAGCTCCCAGTTGCATAGGCTCTGGATCCACTTCACGGGCCTCCTGGGATTGCAGATGAGACACAGCTGGCAGAGGTTGCTGTTTGCAGTTCTGGCCTCGAGAGAGACGACGACTTTCCAGGTGTCCATCTATTCTCAGACACAGGGTAATGAGTTCCTGCAATGTGTTTGGTTGTTCTACCCTGCAGAGTTCATCCAGCACTTCATCTGCCAAACCTTCCATATACTGAGAAATCAGTGCCGGCTCGTTCCACTGCAAATCCTGAGCTATCAAACGAAATGCAGTGGTATAATCAAACACTGAGTCTTTGCCCTGTTTCAAAGCTCTGAGTCTCCTGTTGGCGGTAGCAGCCTGCACGGGATTCTGAAAGGCTGAAGAAATATGGTTCAGGAAAGCCTGATAATTATCCAGCAAAGGTGAAGCACTGAGGAGTAAAGGAGTCGCCCATTTACCTGCCTGTCCCTTCAATAAACTGATGATAAAACAGACCTTAGACCTCTCAGTAGGAAATTCTTGAGCCCGTACCTCAATGAACAGCTTGCATTGAGCCAAGAATGCAGGGAATTCCTCTAATTTGCCTTCAAACCAGTCAGGAGGCAGCAAAGGGCAACGAGGCTGTAATGATGCTGGAGCTTGCTACAATTGAACGATTGCCTGTGACAAAAACAGTACTTGGTTTTGCAAAGCTTCCAGTGGAGTCAATCCAACAGCCCCCTCCTTCTCCATTCTGCTTGAATAAGTTTGGTGGGTGGGAGCAAACTGTCAAGCCCCGCACACAGAACACACAGCAAGCCAAGTTCAGTTCTTTGCCAGGAACTTTAGTTGTAATCCAGATAAAGTACAAAGTACAGTCCGAGTCAATCCAGAATAATTTACAGAGCCAAATGCCAAGTTCAAGGGAAACAGAGAAACGTTGTAGTCAGGAAGCCGGTCCAAGGTCAGAAAACAGAGAACGCCGTAGTCAGAAAGCCAGTCCAAGGTCAGGAAACAAAGTCAGGACAACACACAGGAACGTGGTGGCAAGATAAGTGACGCGTTGCTCCCACAGAGGGTTCAGGGTAAACTTGCTAGCTTTATCCTAAAACAGGGAGCACACCCATATCTCTGGCAAGGCTCCTGCTAGAACTCAGGGCTTTCAGATCTAATTTTACACCTATCATTAAAGATCCTTTCCCTAGCTCTCCTGTTAGTTCTCCTTTGCAGGATCCTGCTCCTAGCCCTTATAGGAGGAGGAGATGTGCCCTCAGCTGCGTCCTCAGACTCAGCTGCCTGCTGAGTTGAACTACAAGGCTCCTCCTGCTGCTCTCCAGCATTTAACCCTTCACATTCGGGTTCCATGACAGGCAGGGTCCTGGCACCCTCCCCTTTTGCAGCTTGGATTCCAAAGCCCCAATTACCTTGTTTGCAACCCTCCCCTTTTGCAGCTTGGATTCCACAGCTCCAATTACCTCATTTGCAAGCCCCCCCACCCCCATTTTGCAGCTTGGATTCCACAGCTCCACTTACCTTGTTTGCAGCTTCCCCTTCCTCAGCCATAAAACCTTAGGCCAGGCATGTCCAAACTCCAGCCCTCCAGATGTTTTGGACCACAGCTCCCACAGTCCTTTGCCATTGGAAATACAGGCTTGGAATTCTGGGGGTTGTGGTCCAAAATATCTGGAGGACCTAAGTTCGGACATGCCTGCCTTAGGCTAAACATTTTTTCTTGTTTTTCTCCTACAGATTAGGTGTGTCTTATAGGGCGAAAAATATGGTAATTTTGGAGCTGCACATACCAAAGCAGATCCAACTTCTGAGAAGGATGTGTTGTAAGAACAGAAGAAATACATTTCTATAAGCATATTTTTTTCTTTTCCTGTGGTCCTTTCCTTTCTCCTTAGAAAAACACAGAGAAGGGGAGAAAACAGAGGGAGAGCATGCAGTTGGTACCAGCAACTATTGAACAGCACAAGGCTTACAAAAGCCACTGTTTGGTATGATCTCTTCCAGAATTGCCTCTTCCAGAATCCCCAGCCTGACATCCTGGGGTAGATGAAATGTCTCTCCCTGACAATCTTCTGCTTCTAGTTTTTCTTCATTTGTAGTTATGATGGCAAAATAGCCAATGTGGTGTTACTAAAAAAGAGGAAAATATTGGTGACTTGGAAGAATCCTAACAATGTCTATTGGGGGCATGTTTAATGAATCTATGGGCGTTTATACACGACCCCTAAGCTCCGCTGCAAATGGCTGCAAGCTCCAGAGCTTAAAAATGTTTCCCCGCCAGCTCCAGAGTTTGCAGACAATTAAGTGCGACCACACCCACTTTAGTGCGACCCAGCGCACTTTTCTTGTACCTTCTCTTTGGAGGTGAAAAATCTTTGATGCGGTGCAACGATAGTGAGTGCGGGGCTCTCCTCGCTTCTGTTTGCTGCTTTTTGGCTCCCGCCCCTTTAAGAGATCTGAATGCAGTGCCGGGACAGCAGAACGGAGGTGAGCGGCATTCTTTTCTTCCTTTTTTCCTCCCTCGCCTCACGCAGCCAGCAACCAGGAAGTGCGGAGGGGGGTGGGGACAGAGGAAGAGCGACAAACCCCTAAGATCTCTGGTCAGAATTTAAGTGGCCAGCGGATCTTAGGGGTCGTCTAAAAAGGCCCATAGGGATGGCATCCCCTCCACCCCCCAATAGTTCAGCCACAGGATGCTGAGAAAGAGAGAATGGAATGAAGTAGCCTGAAAGAAAACACAGCAGGTTCTCCTGGACACTAAACAGGAGCATGCTACACAGCAGTACTTTGTTGGAACTCTTCCTTGGAGTCAGCATATTGAAAGACATCAATCAGAACATGACCACGACTGAAGAATCCCATAATGCATGTCAACTAGTATGTGTATACATTTACACACAGTGCACTGCCAGAAAAAGACTTAAATGATCCTATCACTCCTATAATGAGTTTTTCTAGAGATGAATGCCTTGGCAGAGTTGCAAATTAAGCTCATACTTGCCTTCCAAAACAAATCAAAATGGGCAGGGGGGCATTTGGAGTGAAGGGCATGTGATTGAGATAAATGTGCTATGAAAGATAACTTTCACGTCTTGAGAGGGAGCATCTCTTAAAAAAACAACATTTAGTGTGACCCTTAGTTTAGACCAGCAAGGATAATCACAGCTATTGTGATGGTTGTTGTAAAAGCTAGGTTGCTTGAAAACTCCTGCTCCGTAGATTATCGGAGAATGTCTAGATTGCTTACACCAGTGATGGTGAACCTTTTAGAGACCGAGTGCCCAAACTGCTATTCAAAACACACTAATTTTTCACAAAGTAAAGTACCAATACAGCAACTTAGCCTGAATACAGGTGGCTGTGAAGGGGTGATGTCGGGTGCCCATAGAAAGGGCTCCGAGTGCCACCTTTGGTACCCGTGCCATAGATTCGCCAAATGTTAGTTGGATCTAGAACATGAAATGATAAAGGCTCATGAAGTAAGGAAGTGTGTGTTTGGAAATGCTTTCTGCAGTTGCTCTGGTAAAACAGACCAGCAAACATCCTGGGTCTCTGTATAATGTCTTGGGAATAGCTGAGGGTAATCTTTTCTGCTTCCTGATCCTGTCGAGGCAACACAGCACCACCTTTCAATGAGTACTACAGTATAACACACCCACATAGAGTAAAAATAATATATTTATTCAGAGAGCCTTAATCAAACATGCTTTTCTTTGGCTCCTTTGGAAACCTGCCTTTCAGTTGCCACCCTCATTCTTTATCTTTACGCTTTTGGGTCTTACTAAGACTGCACCTCACCTTGCAGTTCTGAACTCATGCAATTGAGGGGAGTAGTCTTCCTGGTAGCCAAAATTCTGATGGCCTCTAAGGACTCATGTTGTGGACCCCTCGTACTGGCATTCTTCCAGTACTGAAACCTTATCATGACTTCTGGAAGTTGGAGTCATGGCAACTGGACTTCTTTTTATTGAGAGATTGAAACGATTTTGCTACTCATCCAAGCAGTTTCATCAGTCTGAGGAAAGATAGTGGGGAATCCTCCAATTTATAGTCCACCTTGATTTCACATCACCCTGGTCTGAACAGGATCATAAATTGTCCAGTGGCCTGAATAGGCTCATTAGGTGGACAATGGCCTGAATAGGTGCATAGATGGACAGTGGTCTGAATAGGCTTGTTTGGTGGACAATGCCCCGGGGTGCATGAAAGTCCCACCTATGCAATGTTTCTCAACACCCAGTATGGGTTGTTAGCTATGACCTTGCTGGTGGAGGTGTGAAGAGCTTCTGATTTGTCTGGGGATTGAAGAAAGCACAGCTTGATGAGCAGCAGACAGATTGTGTCTGAGTCACTCACCTTTGTTGAGAGAGGGGTTTTGAATACACACGTGAATGGCTTCCAGTTCAAAAGGAGTCAGGGAAGCCATTCATGTGTGTATTGAAAACCCATCTCTCAACAGAGGTGGGGGGCTCAAAAAAGTCCTTCCAACTACACATTCCACTTGGACTGGTATCCTTTTTCAAATTCTTATCTTGTATGAGAAGACCCATGTTAAATTGCTCATACCTTCAAGACATTTTCCCTTCTGTTCAATCAAAAAGTACTCTTCTATAATACTTAAGCCCATTAGATCTACTCCTGTCCTTGGGTGTACAGAGAAAGCTGCTACCCTCTTCAATTTGACATTGAAGATGCTTCTGACATTTGAAGAATCTACCATATTGTATTTTGTCTTTTAATCCCCCAGTTGATGGTGTCAAGTGTCTTCAGTCTCTCCTTGTAGGAATTTTTTATTTAAGATCTATTGGTCCATATTTATTGTTCTAACATTTTCAAGTATGTCTATATCTAGTGATGAATTCAATAGTCAAATAAAGTTTGAATACAAAATGAGCTGGACGTATTACATTTTGTGATCTGGAAAATGCGCTTCAAATGCAGATACTGTAATTCTGTTGTTGTGAAGATCACATTGGGGTGGGGAGAGGTATGATGAAAGTGTGAATAGAAACAACATTATTATTTTACAGCTGGGGTGGTCACCTCTTGCCCAAATCATCTCCCAGATGCTAAAATTATATATATATATATATATATATATATATATATATATATATATATATATATATATATATATATATATATATATATATATATATATATATATATATATATATATATATATATATATATATATATATATATATATATATATATATATATATATATATATATATATATATATATATATACTGTCAGTGGCTAGGAGTACACTACTAGTAACACAAGGTGTTTGGGGTTGCTTCAAGGTGTGAGGAAAGGCTATGCTGTATTTAGAAGGTGACTTCCAGAAGTTGCTGTTCATTTCTCTCTTTTTTTGTCAAGAAAATAAAAGTTGGCAAGGAACAGCCAAGGGATGAGGTGACTGCTTTGCTCATGTCTGATCCATATAAGTGCATGAAGAAGAGACAGTGTGGAACTTGATTTTTCTACCCTTTCCTTCCCCAGCAATCCTCCCAATATGTCTCTAAGAGTCAGGAGACCTTGCATAAAGCACTGGTTTGGAGTACTGGAGGTCTAGGAGGGAGGTGGGATCCCTGAAAAATCACAGAACCTGCTGACATAAAGAGCAGAAGTCTCTCTGCCCAATTTGTGTTGATCTCTTTCGGCCCCCTTGTGCCCACAAACTATCCCATTCAGCAGTACTGAATCAAACAATGATATCTATAGAAAGGAGAGGTGCTGATTGTTAGCAACATTCTCTTCTTCTCTGTGTATGGTATCAGTTTGGTGCATTAGTTTTTCCATTGCCCATACATCCCAACTGTAATCTGAGACACTGCAGTGCCTTTTAAGGTCCCCGCTGTCTTCCCAATCCTTGTAATTGCAATTCTCCCAGCCTGTTAACACATGAGCCATTCACTCCATGTGATGAACAGCTGATGTTTTCTTCAATGGAAGAGTTAATGTCGTCTGACATCATGTAGTTTCCTGAGTTTGGAAACTTTAATATGCTACTGTATGTCTCGTTTTGTTTTGTGGCTGCTGCGCGTTGCCGGAATGTTATTGCTCAGTTCATTTAATGATGTAAGGTATAGTCCTTAATCTCACCTAAGAGAGACATGAGGGAAATCCTGTCTGAAGTGGCTGATAAAATAGCGAGTCAGATGAGGTAAGACTGGCCGACCTGCCTTTCTTTGAGCCTCAAAGGAGCAACATATAAGGACAGGTTCAGAGCCAAATACAGCTCTCGGCCCCCGCATGAACAATCAGCCCACCTAACAGTTGCTGAGTTATTTTTAAAATGCTTCTGCGACTGCACATGATCCAGCCCACTCAAAACTTCCTCTGTGTCTGCCCAAGGGGGGGAAATCAGTGTCAACCAACCTATTCCTCTCAAACTGCCTCTGGTGTGTTTCCCCACTTCATCTCTCTAGTACTCCTACTTTGAGGTGATCAAAATATCTTGGGAGGAGGGGAAATTCCATCCTGTCTGATGACACATAGCAGCACTTTGCATTTTGATAGGAGATGCCTTTATCTTTTACATACCATATCTGAAAGGACAGATCTCAAATTCACAATGAGGAGCTGATAAAGCTGCAGTGACTTAAAACATGCGGGCAACTGTGATGGCAAATATTTCTGGCTTACTAGTACAAATATTTTTTTCTAAGCAAGAGGCCACTATCTCATGTGGGGGAAGATCCAGATATTGTGAAAGTCTGGCTTTTATTCTTTCTTGGTCACGTGACTGAAGATGTGGGATCTCCGTTCCCACATACAAGGATTTTTTTTTAAAGTGCAGACCAGCCTCAGGGACAGCAGGTGGCAGTAGAAAAAAATTAAAAAAATTAAAAAACAGCACTGACAGCCTGAAGGCCAGCTGATCAGTGCTGGGGGAGGGGAAATTAATTTTTTTTTAAATCACCGACGAGCCCCAGCTGGTTGGTGCTAGAAAAAAAAATTAAATTTAAATTTAAAAAAAAAACAGTGCTGACAGCCCAAAGACCAGCTGATCAGGGCTGGGGGAGGGAAAAAATTTTAAAAAAAAATTTAAAAAGTGCCGACGAGCCTGAGGAGGAGCTGGTCGGGGCTAGGGGGGGAAGCAAAAAACTGGATCATATGCGAGCTCGCATGGACTGCTGGCTTGCATTTTTTACTGGAGCAAAAAATTCCCAACTTCTCCGGTAGGTCTTGGAAAACTCACTAAAGGGGTATAAGCAGGGTGTTTTTAAAAAGCCCAGTGGCTGTGGGAACAAGATTTTTTTGAAACACTTTATCTTGAAATTTAAATAGCATGTTAAAGGACATGTGATAGAGCCCAAGGACAATTAACATTTGTAATTTTTGTGTCAAGCTTGGCAGTACTTTTATACTGTTGTGTTTTGTTGACTTCAGTGGGACAACTAAAGCTGCATACATTTCTCCCACTGAAATCAATGTCCCATAATGGCAACCTGTGACTTCAAATCACTTCAAATCAAAATGGTCAGCTGATATTCACAACTTACACGTGGACAGTTAGCCTCCATTAAAATCAGCAGGACTTCAAAATAAGTATGAATAGGAATGGGCTATGAGAATAATTTTTATCCTCTCACACCCTGTGAGCATCCCCGGAACGCCACTTCATGATGACACAGAGAGTGTTTGCATGAGCAGACTATTTTATTTGAGCAATGCAGCTGGAACTAAGCCAAGGTAGTGCAATGACAAAACTTATACAGGTCTGTGTATGCCAGGGAGTGAACCTCATTCCCAAACAGTTAGATCAAGGGGAGCAGTCCACAACAGCCTTTTCCTGGGATGAGTGGAGCCCCGCCTCCTCTACCAGTTCAAGGATCTCTCTCAGATGCCAGAGGGATGGACTGCCATAATAGGGGCACTCAGCTGTCCCTGGAGTAGTGTGGCCAAGGGCCTGCTGCTCCCCTGTAGTCGCTGCTGGCAGAAGCATATGTGCAGTACTGCACTCCATATGTGCAGTACTCTTGCTTGGAGGCATGGCCAAAGTTTATACAGCCATGTCTGGGCTTGCCTGAGTCACAATGTGCAGAAAGAGATTGGATAGGAGAAAGAGGACTGACTGGCTGATGCTGGGAATACTGCCCATGGGAACCTCGGTCACTTGCCCCTGCCGCTTCCTCTGCCAGACGTACAAAATAATGCAGGGGATGAGTAAAGTGGATAGAGGGACGCTCTTCTCCCTCCCACTCAAAATACCAGAACTAGGGGACAGCCACTCAAATTGCAACAAAACAGAACAGACAAAAGAAAATGTTTGTTTACCCAGTGTGTAGTTAGTCTGTGGAACCCCCTGCCACAGGATGTGGTGATGGCCTCTGGCCTGGATGTCTTCAAAAGGAGATTGGACAGATTCCTGGAGAAAAAGTCCATCACAGGTTACAAACCATGAGGGAGATGTGTAATCGCCAGGCTTAAAACCGGGGTACTTCAAGGGCCAGATGCAGGGGAGTGCTATCAGGAGACAGATATCTAGTCTCATGCACTCCCAAAGGCATCTGATGGGGCCACTGTGAGATACAGGAAGCTGGACTAGATGGGCCTTTGGCCTGATCCAGCGTGGCTCTTCTTATGTTCTTATCATGCCCGGCCCTGGATCTCCAGCTGCTTCACTTCTCAACAACGTGCCTCATTCCAGTGCACTTGTGCTGCTGCCTCTGTTGGCACAAAGAACTCCTCCCAGTGCCTGGTATCAGATCCCCAGATGGTTTCCCAGCCAGCGGTCCAGCACTCTGGCAGTGCCTCCACCTCCTGGGCTTCAAACACCTCTCAGACAACGGTATCTGCCCAGCAGAGCCCCCTTTTCTCCTTGCTCTCCCTCTTAACCCCCCTGGCCTCCACGCTCATACATGTGGCCTCTAAGGCACCATCCATGTTGCTGCTGCCAATGCCCCAGGCCACACAGGACCTGCAGTTCTGGAAGCTCACCTTTTCTTTCGGAGAGGTGGAAAGTCCACTCTCACCAGCAGAGGGAGTGGGGCCAGTCCTGGACACGCGGTTCGTCAATAGGTATGAATAATCAAGGGATGAGTCAAAAATTCTCAAGGTGAACCACACGACCCAAAATTTGTGGGTGGGCTAAAAAGTCAATTTGGAACAAACTGAGCATTTCAAAAGTACTCATTCAGGCAGTAAGCAGCAACAGTGGGGCAGTTCGAAGGGAATTTCATGCCACAGTGGGAAGGGGAGAAATGAAAAAAGGAGTAACATTAGTGCCACAAATAGCAAGCTACTTGCATGCCCTCTAAACTTTCTGGCTTCCCTCATTTAAAGTGGAATGAACTATTGTAAAATCCTATTGTAAAATCATTCTTTTTGTCCAAGGAAGTATTCGGAGATCTAGAGTGAAGAACTCCCATGTATGTATGTATGTATGTATGTATGTATGTATGTATGTATGTATGTATGTATGTATGTATGTATGTATGTATGTAATACTTTTATAACTTGCCCTATATCACAAGATTTCAAAGTGGGTTACAGAATCATTAAAAACAAACAGTTTAAAAAGAGCAATTATTTTAAACAATTTTAACACTTTCAAAATACAGAAGCAATTTAAACATTTTAAAAACACATAAAACCCAAGCAGGCCAAGATCCTCAGTCCCTCAAATGTGCAAGTACTCCGTTTTTAGTCAAATGAGAATGGTGGAAGATAATAGCTATAAATTCACACTTAAAGCCTACATTTGTATTTTGTCTTTCACATCAACAGATGTTGTCTACTTAGACCCCAGTGAGTAAAGCATATACAGTGGTACCCCGGGTTACAAACGCTTTGGGTTACAAAAAGAAATTATTAGAAATGGGGATGCCTCAGGTTAAGAAAATTTTCAATGGAATGCCCCAGGTTACATTTTTTTCCATTAGGCATTGCAAAAAAAAAAAAGTGTACCCAGGATGCACTGTGCCCTCCTAGTTTGTGGAGGTGTGGGAGGAGTTGGAGCTGTGTTATTGAGTTTTGGAGCCATTCTGGACATTTTTTAAAGTGGGTTTTGGACTTTTTGAACATTTTTAGTGCATTTCTCAAGTGATAAAAAGGTAGGGAGCTGATCCTTTGTTGCTTCAGTGCCTGTTCTGTGCATTCTGCATTGGAGGGGGGTTGACTTTTTTGCTTCCCCCCCCCAACCACAGAGTAATTGGGTTTTTTTTCTGACCAATGGATTAATTGGTTTTCAATGCATTCTTGTAGGAAACGGCACATTGATTTACAAATTTTTCAGGGTACAAAACATCCCAGAGAATGCATTAGTTACTTAAACCTAGGTACCACTGTACAGTATATTCCAATTTCCAATTGAGTCATGAGCTATAAAAGTAGCCACATGAAGGTTGCTTCCGAGTGGCTTTATGGAAACAAGCACTACTCAATTCCAGTAGTCCACTTGCAACAAAATAGAAAATAGTAATCCTAATCACACATTCCATGAAACATATATTCCGCTTCCAACTGCTGATGAGGATTCATGTGGTGGAATGATTTCACCACAGAATGAAGATTCTTCAGCACAGAATAGCAGCATGTCAGAGAAAAGCTACAATTATTCTCCCTCATGCTTAGTCTTCTATGTGCAGAGATTGGTAGGTTTGTGGGGGGATATGAAGGCACATTTAGTCCTGTGGTGCCTCATTTGCATTCTGAGGTGGTATAGTCCTCTTATTAGGTCAGGGGAATGGCACATCTATGCTTGTTATTTTTAAAAAAATCAAATCAGCAAGTTGCTCGTGTAATAGTAAAGAAGAAACCTGTGACTCAGAGTAGTTTTACTGTGATGTAAATATAGCTTTAATTTTCTCCTGGGAATTATATTGCCAGAGGTTCCATTGATAGCACCGCTTCTTTTCACTAGAAAAGTCATTTTCAGGCATTTACATTAATCTCACACAGAGTTGCAACAGTTCCATGTATGTACAGTGTCTCTCAGCTCCTAGTGTAGCTGTTCACAAATGGCCTCTTGAAATTCTGTATCCCAGGGTGGAAAGAGAAATTGGGGGGTTAGTTGGAACCAATTTCTTCATAAGAAAATTCTATAGCAATTTCTCAGGTTGGGATTTTCCATTGACAGCAGTTGAAACACAACTTGTATCTCTGTGCAATGTGCAATTAAGATATGTCTGACCTGCGTTATTTTGGCTCCTTGAAAATATATTTATAACGTCCAAGAAAGGTGTCAGATCTAAAGAAAAAGAGCAAGTGCTAGGCCCAAAGTTCTCAGAAAACTTTTTTTTTTAGAAGCATTCCAGAAGGCACTTTGCAGAATTATTTCCAAACTTCACCACCAGCGTAATCTTGCCCTATAATAACAGTGAGGGAATCTAGATGATTCTCCTTAGTCCATTGTTGATTTGTATACAACTCTCCTGAACTTCATTCTTCACATTGCTTCTTTGGTATCTGAACAAGCAAGCATCCCTGAGCACAAACAGGAAATACCAAGAACACTTTTAAAGCAAAAACCCAGATGGAAAGATCAAAATCACTTCATAATAAAGGTACAGGCATTCCTTCCTTTACTGGTGACTGCTACATGTTGAGAAAGACAACCAAATGTTAAGTGAGACATAATCTGCCTTATTTTTTAACTATGAGTCTCACCACTGTTTTTCTGGTATGTCAAAACGCCTCTTCCTCCTGGAACAACAACATGTATATCATGTATATCCACTCAAATTGAGGGTTGGGAGAGTGAGAATAGACAAAAGAAAATATTTTTTACCCAGTTTTGTTGGTCTATGGAACTCCCTGCCACAGGATGTGGTGATGGCATCTGGCCTGGATGCCTTCAAAAGGGAATTGGACAGATTCCTGGAAGAAAAGTCCATCACATGTCTGCTGCTATATGTCTGAAGAAGTGGACAAGTCCATGAAACGTTACATTAAAATATGAAAGTTAAGGATCTATCACACATGCTTTAAAATCCTGATCTAATTTACTGATAAACCGGCTCCAAAAATCTTGGCCCCATGGTCATTGGGCTTTAAAAAAACAGTAATCCCCCCTTTAGTGGGTTCTAGTGAGCTTTCCAAGACCTACGAGAGATATTGGGTATTTTTGGCTCTGCTTAGAAATGCACATTTTCAGGAGCTAGAAGTCACTGTGCGGGTGCATATGATCTGAGTTTACGGTGTTTTTTTAATTATTATTTTTCCCCTAGCGCTGACCAGCTTCCCCTGGGCTGGTTGGCACTTTTTGTTATTTATTTTTATTTTCCCTCTAGCACCAATTATCTGGCCTGCAGGCCCATCAGCACTTTTTAAAAACGTTTTTTTTTTATTTTTTCCCTAGCACCCACCAGCTGTCCCTGGGACTGGTTGGCATTTTTTTAAAAAATAATCCCCCCCCCCCCAGCACCAATCCACTGTCCTGCAGGCCCGTTGGTGCTTTTAAATTTTAAATTTTTTAAAATTTTTCTTTAATGCCCACCAGCTGGCCCTGGGGCTGGTTGGTGCTTTATAAATTCTTTTTATTCTTTTATTTTTTATTTTCCCTCGTGCTGACCAGCTGGCTCTGGGGCTGGGTGGTGCTTTTTATTTTTATTTTTATTCCACCCCCCCCCCCAGGGCTGACCAGCTGGCCTTTGGGCTGTCAGAGCTTTTTTAAAAAATTTTTTTATCTGTGCCTGTTTTAAGCAGGTTAGGGGTGTGGGGATATTCCAGAAGCGGAGCATAATCCAAGGTACGTGGGAACTTGGAACTCACATCTTTAGTCATGTGACCAATTAAGGAAAAAAGCCATAGTTTCACTTTAACCGCATCTTCCGGATTGTGAGATAGTGCCCTTACTCTTTAAGGTGCCACATGTTTGTGTCTTTTTTTTTTTTGCCTGCAATTCTTGAAAGGACTAACTCAGCTACCCTCTCTGAAACAACATAGTAAATAACAAATCAAATTCAATAATAAAACAATTAAGATATTTAAAAATATAAACAATAATTTTTTTTAAAAAATGAGAAAGGCAGTAATTAAATAAAGTGCTAATTTGCTCAGGTCTCAGTGTGGCACATTTTGAAAGCCCTAATGGAACAAGAACATTTTTAAAGAGCCTCTGAAAAGTCAATGGGTAGGGGGCAAAGAGGAATTAAGATGGCAAATTGTCCCAAAAGTAGGGTGTTAGTTCAGAGAAGGCCATTTCCTCCTTCTTTCTTTCAGGGCCTCCCTCAGGGTCAGCACTCTCACCTGACAGCCTCCCTGGTGGGAGTAGGCATTCCACCATGTCCTGGCAGGGTTCAAAACATTTCAGGATTTATAGGTCAGTGCCATCACCTTGCAGATGATGTGGAAATGAACAGATAACCAATGCAGCTCAGCCAGAGTTGGGGAAATATGGTGGAATTTATTTATTCCTTTCACCAGTATGGCTGCTGTGTTCTGGACCTGTTGATGTTTCCACATCAGCCTCAGGGGCAGCCTCACCTAGAATGTATTGCACTAATCTATTCTGATACAGATTTGTTATTTCAATGCGAAATAAATGGGAAAAGAAGGAAAGAGAAGAACCTGTCTGCTGAAGAATCACAAAGGCCAGTCTGAATCATGGTTTACAACCTCCTCATTCAAGGTCGTATACTGTATCCACAAGAGGGTAAGAAAGGAACAACAAAACACAACAAAAAGCAGCAAATGCTTCTAGTACAGTTGATTCTCTGCAAACCCTGTAGCAAGCAGGAGAGAGGCGTCAAGTTACAGGAAAGTACAAGATCCTGTATTTTCCTTTTACCAAAACATGAATAAAATGCTCTAGCTTGCAGCATTTTATGTATTTCATAATTTCTTTTCATTATTAATTCATTGTGATAACTTCTATATTGGCTTCCTTTTCCATCGCAAGTTGAGGAGCCGTGTAACCATCACAAAAAACAAATACAAAAGTGGAACATGCGATACATTTATCCATCTAGGACATTCGTAACATCCTGTGATAAATTATCTCCGACTAGTCTGGTTTCAGCCCAGCATTTGACACTGAAGTGGCCTCAGGTGACCTGACTGGGGACCTGCTCTAGGCGAAAGGTGGGGAAAATGAAGCCTTGCTGGTTTTCTTGGGCCTCTGAGTGGCTTTTGATACTGTGGTTCATGGGTGTCTTCTTGGACAAACTCTGGGGGAATGGAAGTGGAAGGCACAGTACTACAGCGGTTCCATACCTAGCTTCGGAACAAGTTGCAAACTGTGTCACTGGATCCCATGGCAATTAGACTGTGGAGTGCCACAGGGTTCCGTTCTATCTCCCATGTATTTAATATCTATATGAAGCTGCTGGGAGAGAACATTAGGAGGTCTGGGGTCAGGTGCCAATAGTGCCAGAGACCACCTGTGGGATGGCTAAAATTATGTAAATAAATAAATAAATAAATAAATAAATAAGAGATGGGCACGAACTGAAAAAATGGCAGTTTGTTTTGGTCTAGTTCGTTTTTAGGGTTCAGTTCGGTTCGTTCTGTTTTAAATGAATTTTTAAGAAAATTTTCATTTCATTGGTTCGTTGATTCGTTATTCATTTTGTGTGTAGTGTGTGTGTGTTTGTGTGTGTGTGGTGCTTGTGCAACTGTGGCTGGGGGAAAGAGCTAAAAGTTCATTTCGTGCACATCTCTAAAATAAATATGTTGATGACACTCAGCTCTTATTCTCATTCTCAGGGCTGCCTGAGGGTATGTAGGTGCTAGACCAGCATCTGGAAACTTCAGTGGTCAGGGAGAGAGCCAATAAGCTGAAGATTAATTCCAGCAAATAAGAGGATCTGTGGTTCAGTGGTCCCCAGGTTTGAGAGTTGGATAGAATACATGTTCTGGATGGAGTAATATCCCTAAAAGGCCCACTTCAACTCATCTGCCAGCTATTATCATTCCTAGACAGGAGTAACCTGGCCACAATACTCTAAACTTGCTAGTTAAACTACTGCAATGGACACTCCATGGCGCTATCATGAAGATGACATGGGTGCTGCTGCAAGCATGACACCATTTCTGAAGAGGAATCCTCAGGTGTGTGTCTACAACTGAGCAAGACAATTGAGGACAGGACATTTGGGGGTTCACTCATTCATAGGATTGTTATAAATTGAAGCCATCTCGACAGTATGTAGCAACAACAATGGTTTTGTGCCATAATATGCCCTCTAGTTCCTTAAACGGTTGAGTCGCCAGAGGGAAGGTCTTCAGATCTTCTCTTTCATTGTCACAATGTCTCTTATTGATATTTCTCAGCTTGCCATTAAGCATTGCATGATGGCCATTTAGAGTATAACAATGTTTTAGCTTTCTCTGATATGTGGTGCCAACTCTTGATAGGCTTGCTTTTTCTACCAAAAATACTTACTTTTTTTCTATGGGCTTCCATGTACTGCATTTCATTAGTTGAACATTAGTTGGTTTCCACATGCTCATACACATGTTTCTGAAGAAATGAGAACCAGAAACCGCTTTTTTCCTCAGCAGTTACGTTTACTGTTTTCTTGCAAAACCTCCACATATGTTCTGAGAGAAGAAAGGGTTGGATTGCAATGATAACTGAACAATGTGTACAGTACAACATGACTCAGCCTGTATTATGTAATCAGTGATACCAATTAAGGCTCTTGCAAAGACCAGGAATGATTGGATTTGGAATACCGTTCTTGTGAACAAAAGGAAAAGGAAACTAGTTGTGAAACCTTGGATGTAACAAGTGCTGAATCATGTTCCTAAGGTTTACTGAATCTAAAGGACTGTAAAGTTGGGAACCATCAAATACAGGCTGATCTAAACAAGAGTGTACAACATATGACCTACCAGAGGTGTTACTGGGCTGCAAATCACATCTGCCAAAGTCAGTATAACCAGTAGTAAAGAACAAGAGAAGTTACAATCCAAAACCAAAAATGCAGCACTTTTTTAAAAAAAATGAAATGGTTTCATTTCAAAAAAAATTCATCACTTCTCATCACCTCCAGATTCTAAGGGAGCTACTATCTCAACTTTACATGAGTGTTTAGCTGCAGTAATGAACTGACAAACAAAATGAAACTAAACCCAGACAAGACAGAGGTGCTCCTAGTTAGTCGAAAGGGAGAACAAGGGATAGGGATGCAACCTGTACTGGATGGGGTCACCATCCAATTGAAAAAACCAGGTACGCAGCTTGGACTCATCCTCGGGCTTGGCCAGGAGTGCATTTGCACAATTAAAGCTAGTATGCAAGTTACACCCCTTTCTTGAGAAACCAGCTCTGGCCATGGTGACACATGCCCTAGTGATGTCCTGGCTAGATTACTGTAATGCGCTCTATGCGGGGTTACCAATGAAAAGCCTTAGGAAACTTCAACAGGTCCAAAATGCAGCAGCCAGACTGCTGACCAGGCTGGGGGTACAGAGGTCACATTACAACCCTCTTAAAGCAGCTCCATTGGCTGCCAATCAGCTATCGGGCACAAGGCAAGGTGCTGACCTTGACCTATAAAGCACTGTATGTTCTGGGTCCTAGCTACCGTGTTTCCCCAAAAATAAGACACTGTCTTATATTTATTTTTTCTCAAGAAGACACACTAGGGCTTATTTTCAGGGGATGTCTTATTTTATTAAGTATAATATGCTTGAATGTCAGCCCTGCACACAACCATAGCCACGCCCATCACTAGGTCTTATTATCAGGGTAGGGCTTATATTTAACAAATGCATAAAAATCCTGCTAGGGCTTATTTTTGGGGAGGTCTTATTTTCAGGGAAACAGGGTACCTCAAAGATCAAATCTCACAGTATGAACCAACTCGGGTGTTGTCTTTTATATGAATCGATAGGATCATGTAGACTTTGTGTTTATAACTACTTATAACTTTATGTGTTTACACTGACACTATGTTTTCGATGTTAGTTTCCATCACTTATAACTTTCACATGGAATTTTACTCTCTTTTTAACTGTGCACATTTTCTTGTAGCTTTAATGTAATGTTGTCTATTAATGTTGTAAGATGTCCCTCAATCCCCTGTTCTTAATACCTGAACATGTCTTAATTGTACTGGACTGTATATTATCCCTTATTACTGTAAGCGGCCTTGGGTCCTTTTCCAAAGAGAAAGGCCTGCCCGTACTCTAAGATCAGGCCAGGAGGCCCTGCTTGAAGGTGCCACCCCTCAAACAGATAAGGGGGGGGGGCATGCCGAAGCAGGGCCTTCTCGGCGGTTGCCCCCCAACTCTGGAATGCCCTCCCTAAGGACATCCGCCTGGCGCCAACACTTTTGGCTTTTCGGTGCCAGGCAAAGACTTTCCTGTTTGGCCAGCATTTTTATTAGATTACTCAGTTGGACACATGAGTAGCAGAGTTCTATAATTTATAATTGGTACTGTATGTTTGTTTTAATTGTATTGTATTTTATAGTTTTAATAATTTATTGTTTTATGGTTTTTAATACTTGTTGTATGCCGCCCAGAGACCTCTTGGTAGTGGGGCGGCTAAAAAATCTTGTTAATAAATAAATAAATAAATAAATAAATAAATAAATAAATAAATAAATAAATAAATAAATAATAATAATAATAATAATAATAATAATAATAATAATAATAATAATAATAATAATAATAATAATAATAATAATAATAATAAAAAAACAATTGTATGACTTTACTGTGCAACAGGATACTGGCCAATGTGTCATACAATGTAAACTCATACAAAACCATTTCATTTTTTTTAAAGTACTGCATTTTTGGTTTTGGATTGCAACTCCTCTTGTTCTTTACTACTGGTTATACTGATTCGCAAGATATATATGGGATATCATTTAAGTTGTTGGTTGGCACTGAGGCATTTTCCTCTGTGGTAAAGAGAGCATTTTTCTCGCCAAACACAAACACCTTTGGTTCATCCAATGTCTGCAAGTTCACATGGAACTTGGCAGCATATGTCGAATCTGACTCAAAACATTTTGCTGACTGAGAGAAAAATCATTCCCTCCCAACACCAAATCAAGACGCATACAACGAATGACTGGCGACATTACTTTGGCAAGAAGAGGCAGACAATCAAGAAGGAACTTCCACAAGCATCTCTCTTTAACTTCAGTGTTACAACATTGACTAATAATCTGCTGCCCTTTCATATCATCCCAAGTCTGTTATTTGAGTTGTCTCACTCTGCCTAATGATAGGGTCAGACCTGCTATGAGTAGCATTTTATAACACCTTTGAGTATTAAAGACAGAACAACTGCATTGCAAATCTGAAAATTTATTTATTTATTTTTATTTCTATACCACTCCCTTAGTGCAAATTTATTTGCTTATATCCTGACTTTCTCCCAAAGATCCAAGGTAACAGCATTAAAACACTAAAAACAGTATGTATAAAATATTTAAAAAGAATTAACAAGTATTATATTAAAATGGTAAACATTCAGTATTTAAACACAGTGAAAATAACAGAGCACAGCAAACCACTTGTTTTTTTAAGAAATAGCTAAAATAAAACATGGTGTAAATCAAAACTGTTGAACACCTTAAATCAGAAACTGGTGATTATGGATGGTCCACATAGGCAGGTGCAAAATTCATGAACCCAGCAGATTGCACAGATGAATTGCATGTGAATGTGTATGCGTGATGTACATTTGACACCCGATGCATTAAGAATCACATACAACATATGCACCTTTCAAGAGAAAAACCAGACCACAGATTTAGTTGTGAAGATACAGTATCTTGGAAATGCCACTCACTATTACCTGGCATTCATTTCGTATCAGTATCAAAAAACAGAAGCACTGCCCTAGTAATTAGGTGGTACATAACAGTGGGTTACACAAGGTATTATTTTTAAAAAGAGGATGCTAATCTAGCGGTTTGTCCTGTCTAAATGATAATCCTCATCCTGGACCATTTTTCATCACGACAGATCATCCTTGTGTGCCTGAAAGCAGAGACCGTGTTGGTAATCCCAGTGGATCAGCCTAGAAGGGGAGTGACTGGATGTTGAGGAAAAGGTGGAATGCCCCATCAGACTTCATCACGGGCTTGTCATGAAAGGAGCAATTGTCTGTTTTCCCTTGCTTCAGAGAGGCTGTGATGATCCTGGACGTCTTTCACTGCCACCTTTAAATTAATTAATCAATGAACCCTGTTCCAGGTATCCCCACCATAACACCAGCAGGTCACTAAGGACTTTTATTTTAAAAGATAGAGACAGACACCATGGTTTACGGTTTCAAAACACAGCATGGAACATTTATTGTTTTACAATCAGATGTTCAGTATTATTATGATACAGTAACTTTAGCCGATGTTATCACGTATTTTAAACGTATTTTAATACAATCATGGATTGCTGTGACAATGTCTTTCTTTTATAAACCAGACCCTAGTCAGTAAGTCATTAAGCTGGAGCTGGCACCTAATAATTGTTTTAAACTTTGATTGAGAGCTTTCTGTCCCTCTTTGAAAAAAGAGATGGAGATGGGAGTCACAAACGACATCCTGGTGTTAACCCCCGTTCTATATATATATATATATATATATATATATATATATATATATATATATATATAGATAGATAGATAGATAGATAGATAGATATATAGATATATATAGATAGATATAGATATGCATCAGATGGACAAGGACTTTAGAAAAGGCAGGTAAAGCCCTCCTTTTGAATTGTGTTGGACATTAGCAATGGTTAACTGGACTTCCTCCATTGCCCCCTTAGGAAGAACCTGGATTTGAGCAATCTCCCATCTTTTTCTTGTTATGGCCAGCAAGAGCATGATTAGAGGAAGAGTGCAGTTGAAATGACAAAACCTTAGCAACAGTGTGCACATTGTTGGGTATTAAAGATGCGACAGAAGAAGAAGAAGAAGAAGAAGAAGAAGAAGAAGAAGAAGAAGAAGAAGAAGAAGAAGAAGAAGAAGAAGAAGAAGAAGAAGAAGAAATCCTTAAAAAGAGGCTTTGTTCTTCATAAGCATCTGCTTCTTGAGGGGTGGGAGGCTCATGGTTCAGGAGGTGAGGGGCAATGCACTGCTTTGTCTGTAGAAGGGCCTCTGGTGGGGAGGAAAACGTGAGCAATGGAATTTGCAGGACTTTGGGATGATGGTTGATTCACATTTCCCATTCCATTGTATGATCAATCTGGAAAAATATGAAGCAGCCTGCCTCAAACCCATAATATTTCTTGCATTTCCCCCATGTAGTCAGGATCTGAGTGTCCCTGCCCTGTTTACATCTCCATCTAAGCAGTGAATCTTCTTGGTGGGCTTTTTCCTGCTTTTCACTTTAATCTCTTCATGGCAGAGTCAAGGACCTGCTCACGGGCCAAAGCCCACCTGCTCACACTCTTCCTTTCCGGTTCCAAGGCTCCCTGCGCTCCTTTCTTTGCCTTGGAGAAACTTTGCGAGTCTCAGGACAGGATGGGGTAGGGGATCCTTGCCAGGATCAGGACTAGACATGGGCACGACCAGAAAAAATGACATTTCGAGTTTTCGTTTGTCGGAACGGGTCCGTTTCGGGTCGTTTCCGTTTGTCGCGAAATGTTTCAAAAATTTGTTGATTTGTCATTTTGTTTGTCGTTTGTCGTTTCCACCGCGATTTAGCGCAATTTGACTTCCGCCACAGCATAGGGGCGTCCCGCAATCAGGGCCGGTGCTAGGTGTTTTTGCGCCCTAGGCAGCGGGCGGGGTGGGGGGGCGGGCGTCGGGGGGGAGGTGCGGGCGAGCGGCGGTGGCGGGGGGCCATGGGCAGGCGGCAACAGGGGCAGGGGGGAGGCGCGGGCGGGTGAGTGGGTGGGCGGCGGCCGCAGGCGGGCGAGTGGGTAGGCGGCGGCGCGGGTGGAGGGGCGAGTGGGCAGTTAGGATATCACTTAAGAAGGATAGAGGTTCTGTTTTTGGCTTGCACCCCAAATGTGTGTGTGTGCAAGCAAATTGAAGTTGGGAAAATAGAAAATAAATGGTAGTATATAATATATATTTAAAATAAATCCACACCTCCCACTCCCAGTCGAACCTCCCCTTTTATCCAATATCAGAAAAAAATCCTCACAAACTGCCAGAGAAGAAATAAAGAATAAACTGCTATTCAAAGAAATTATTTTCTAAATCAAAGAAATTATTTTCTAAATTCAATTCCCTCCCTGCCTGCCTAACTTAAATCCTAAAGCCTCCAGCCTCCCTCCTCAATCTCGATTGGATCACACCAGCACCAGCAGCCAGCCCTCCTCCCTCAACCACATCCATACACCCGACTGCGATTTCTGGAAGGTGCCTCGGTTTTTATGCCCTCCGAGACATCCAGAAGTGTCAGTCAAAAACCTGGCGATGCCATTGGTGGAATGGTTCAAAAAAATTGCATGGTCCCATCCCATGCCCATCCCAAATGGGCAGGTCTAAAAAAATAAAAAATAAAATAAAATAAAATAAAATCAATACGACGTTTTATTGCTATAAAAAAAACCCACTGCTGCTACTATTAAAATTCAGCCATTTAAAATAAATAAATTTCACATGTTTCTGTGGTGATTTGGTGTGTTTTTTTACCACAATTTCAAAAGAAAATTTGCGGTACCAATTTTGGATCCCCCCCCACCGCATGGCATGCAGCGAGACAGACGACGAAGATGACCCCCCCCCCAGCCTGGTGCAAGCAGCCCAGGACAGGAGAGGGGGGGAAGGCCGGGGGACCCCCCCCCCCAGAAACCACCCCTCTGGTAGGTGTCCTCAGGCAGGCATATTTTCGCCTGCTTTTTTGGCCCGGATTCTGGGTTGTTGTTTTTTTTACTTTTTAAAACTTTTTTTCTGTGCTGCTTGGCATCGCGCGATCACCGCGATGCCATTAACGACAACGAAAAACCCGACCCAATTTTTCTTTTTTCGGGTCAGGTTCGAGCTGGAGCGGCGTAATTATTGTTACCGTTTCCGTTACGTAACGGAAACGATAACCGAAAACGGAAACGACAATTTCACCGCTCCGTGCCCATGTCTAATCACGACAAACAATGGCAATCCAGTGGAAATTTTTGTATGTTAGTTTTCCCCCATCTAAGACTTCCTTAGGGAGAAGGGAACCCTTGCAACCTGAGAGAGGCGGGGGTGGTGGTGGGGGACAGGAAGCTTTCAATTAATTTAAATTAATTATTTCTGACACTCAACCTAGTTTATGGCAGCATAATTTTATGCAACAGGATTTTTGCCCCCTGAAACAAAGATCCAGTGGTTTGGAGTTATCTTTCCCAGCATATTAAAAATGTGGTCTTACAGATTTATGTTTCTCATGAACCTTCCACTACAAATTATGCTTTTGTGCAATTAGAAGTTGCTTAAGCGTCTTTCAAGGCACATTTCAATCTCCCCACCCCTCCCACTTGCTAAATGTACAGTTTGTAGCCTTCTTTTAAGGAAATACTTAGTCACCTGGTCCTGTTACCCAAATCTGGCATTCCCCTTGAGGAAAAGTGTAGAGTGTGCATATGTTTATGCACTGAACACACACACAAAAACCCAAAGACAAAGCTTATATCTTGTTTATCTACAGCCACAGCCACAGCTGTCTAGATAATCTGTCTGTAGCACCATATCTACATCACAGACAGAAACTACCAGCAGATTATATTAAACTCTGTCATGTATTCTGTTCATGTTTACTAAGGAACAGAGCATCTCTGAAAATCCCTTAGCAAGCACTCAAGAGATGGCATACTTCGTTCTCGCTTATGCCCTCCCACATATTCATACACATGGATGTAATTATGTGGTAATCTCGTTAACCATTTGTTTAGTCATCCGAAATATTTACCACAGTCCTCCTGTCACTTGCAGAGAACATGTGTACCTAGGTACCTGAAGGATCGCCTCCTTCCATACGAACCTACCCGGCAATTAAGATCTAGCCAGGGGGCCCTTTTGAAAGAGCCATCCCTCAAGGAGGTGAGAGGGATGGCGTGTAGACACAGGGCCTTCTCGGCAGCTGCTCCCAAGCTATGGAATGCCCTCCCGATCGAGATCCGCCTGGCGCGAACACTGATTACATTCCGGCGCCAGGTAAAAACCTTCCTGTTCCAGAAGGTTTTTAATTGATATAATATAGATTGTGGGTCCGCTGATGACAATTTTAGAATAATGATTTTAGTGTAAGGTTTTTATTGATGATTTATTAATATTTTACTCTTAACTATTCTAAATTGTTTTATTCTTTGGATTGTAAGCCGCCCAGAGACCTTGGGTAGTGGGCGGCATATAAGTTAAATAAAATAAAATAAAAAAAAAAATAAATAAATAAATAAATATGTTAAGCAAATTTCCCCTATCTTCAAAAATTTTTATGTTGTACAAATTTTATGTTATACAAACTGTTTCTTATACAAGGGTCCACTGTACATAATATTTTCCTTCCTCTTCCTTGCCGTATCGGAGCGCATTTCTTCTGCATGCAAGTACTATACTATAGAAGGCAACATTATTTAAAGAACAACCAAGTTCTGACAGCTATCCCTGCAAAATGAAAAGGCAGATAACTGACTTCTTACACAATAGGCATCATGTGGCAGAAGGAAAACAGCTGGTCATAATAAGCACCACAGGGGAGCAGACAGTCAAGCATCTGGAGGAAAAGGCTTATGCTGCAGAGGAAGTGGGGGGAAACCTTGTAATCCTTGAAATACAAGAAAGCAACCAAGAGGAAGTTAGTTTGAGCGCATTTTCCAGCTTTTAAACAGAAATATTTAAAAATCTATTTATCTCTAAAGCAAGCAAGTAATTTACATCACTTATGTCAAAATTTACTCATGTGAAAATCTTTATTGCTAGGGTTTCTACCTATATCCACATCAAACAAGATTTCAGGGACATTATCCTGCTTGAAACAAAAGACAAGACGGACTTCCTGCAGCATTCTATGAACAAGCAATGACTAGACCGGCAGACACCTGTGCAGTATTGATTTCCCACCACAATGAATAGCACCTTTGGAAGGTGAATGAATTGAGGAAACTGCAGAACAAGACAGGGTTAAACTTCCCACTCATCTGCCTCCCCTACAGTCTTAAATCAACCAACTTCCCACCCAGGAAGCACAAGTTCTTAATCAGTTATTATTTAAAATATGTTGACCTTGTCTCCTTAGAAAGATCCCAAGACAGCTACATCATTAAAAGAAAGAATAGAAAGCAAGTACAGTCATACAGACTATACAATACTAAAAAGGATCAAACAGATATCACATTAAACACTGAAACAAAAGCAACACCAAATCATGTTTAATCAAGAGAAGCAATCCATCTAACAAACCTACTCAGGCAGCCAATCATTAAGGAAAAGCTTTCCTGAGGAAGAAGGTCTTCTACTTGTGGAAGGACAACAAGAGGTGGCCTGCCTGGATTTGCATCTGATATTCTCTTTCATGTCTTTCATGACATTTGTTTAAGGCAAGTATCTCGATTTTTATCCCCAAACCAGAGCTTCTAAAAGTTACTTTTGTGGACTACACCTTCCAGAATCCTCCAGACAGCATAGTTGGCATTGATACGTTCCATGGTTTCAACAAAATACTTCTCTGTGCTTGCCTTATTCAAAACCTGGTTCTGGGACAGATGTGTAACTGGGAAGAAATAGCTTCCCACTGCAATTCTGGCTATCAAGAAAAAAATGGTCACCACTTGTTCTCCCTACAATCTCCCAGCACTCCTCACAATGAGGTGGGCACCTGACTCAAATTCATGGAGAGACTAGTGTTCCTGTTAAGCAAGATCTGAATTACCTTGACAGCAGTTGTGTGTATTGGTTCTCTGTTGTTTTTTTTAAACAACCATTTTGCCCATTTGTCTCACAAGATGAAGAAAGAATAAATCTTGAGGTTAAAAACAATATCCAGTCCTCAAAGTTATTGACCTTTAACTTGGCTGAATTCAAATGGGACCTACCTACTGGCCCATTATGAAATGCTTATGAACATGGTGAAATGTTCTAAGCCTTGTGAACTTTACCAAAAATTTCTGAGCTTTCCAGTGAAGTCAAAGTATACTGTATATAAAATGTTGAAACAACAGGCTTATAGACATATTACATGGTGTGTTTCGGGTGCACTCAGAATTAACAGAACAAAAGGTGAACAACCCTAAATTTTTCTGTGAAGATTCTGTCATCTAGATGAGGTTATACAAAAGCTGAGTCATAGCAACCGAACTTCTTTTCTTGTGAGATTTAAACGTTTCACCGCTCATCAAAGCATCTTCGTCAAACTGACGAATCTCCTTGGATAAGCAGTGAAACATTTCGATCTCACAAGAAAAGAAGTCCAGTTGCCATGACTCAACTTTTGGAGAAGCCCTAAACGTTGATCAACTGTTGAAGTAGACATAGATGTTGCAAATGTATATGTGAACTGAATGTGTACTATCATAGCTGTACTGCTATTTTACAAGCTTTAGATGTTGCTGCTCTCTCTCTCTCTCTCTCTCTCTCTCTCTCTCTCACACACACACACACACACACAGAGAGAGAGAGAGAGAGAGAGGGAGAGAGAGAGAGAAATCATGTACCTATTTGTTTGGAATTTGAAAAGAATAATTCTTTCTAAGGGGTTACTGTATCCAAATTACATGCATTTATGGGGGCAGGGAGTTATTATTTTACTATCCACTGTCAAAAAGTTATCAAGATCAGCAAGGGCTATCACTGGTAAAAACAGTAACAAGGCAAGCAGGGAATGTTGATGGGTACAGGGCGCTGACATGTGTCAGCAAATAAAAAAGAAACATTTAATATTAGGAGGACTGGTTTAGGAATATTAACACACAAGCACCAGGTGACAGACTCAACCCTCCCCAGGGCAGACAGAGTTGAAGAAAGCATTTTTGTGATGCAATACTGTTAAAGAAAAAAAAATTCCTGCATATAGTCATGCTGAGTAAGTAAATATCCATGCCATTATATATCCTGTAAGACGGTATTCCTTTATTTGTTAATGGCTGAACCATAATTTATCCCATGGTGACAAAGGGTGTGTCCTTATAAAGACAAGAAGGACTAAAAAACTCCTACTGCAAAAAGTCCCATATTTGGTTCCTAGATAAAAACGAAATGCTTTGGCCGTGAATAGCATTCTCCCAATGGATCTTTAAGGAAATCCAAGGGCATGATTCCATATACTGTCTGTTTATTTGCAGCTCTTTCTCTCAGGAACCTGTTTCATGGACCCACATGGGGACCTCTTCTTATAGCAAAGCCTTGCTATTTCCCCTAAGCTATAATCCTATGTAGGATCCTTTAAACAAGTGCAGAAATGGCTAGCAGCCTGCAAAGACTTACACAAGGTTAGAGTAGTGAAAATGGGGTGGAGAAGGGACAGAACTAATCAGAAGTAGGTTTCTTTCTCCTCCCCTCCCCCACACATCTTGCCTTAGGACTCTTCTTATCACTTTTCCAATGGGAAAACTGGACCTATAGAGGAAAGCATGGATTAAATAAAAGCCCCCCCCCCCCTGCTGCCTATATGTCTTTCATAATAGGAGGAAAACAGTGAAGTACTCTCAGCCACTTCTTGGGATGACTGGCTGACAGGAGGAAAAGAAATTCCCCACCACAGCCCCGTGTGCCTACCTCTAATACCCAGGAGGGAACTTCACAAGCTAGATCAGGCCCTTCTGTGGCCTCTGACACTCCTACATGTTGGAGGTCCATACCAGTTTTCTGGCCATTAATGTTTTATATGAAGAGCAGCCTCCCTCCGGTGTTAGGATGTTTCCATGTAAGCACAAGAACCTGTGTGTGGTGTATCTTGGTTCCATTACAGACGTGTAATTATTGCAGGTCAGGCCAGGGTGTTTTAATATTCAAAAACCCCAGTGTTCACTGCTTGTATTAATAATGCCACTGTATATTCTTCACAGAAGATGAGGGTGGTCCACCGGTCCCATCCCCTATGTTTCTGTTTTCAGCATGCAAAACCTACCTTCTGAATAAGGGACGGCTGCTGCATCTGTGTATGCCCACAATGTGAGCCACACCCCTGTTTTTTCATGTTCTAGTTTGCATGGGAAGTCTACACAAAAACAGCCATCTTCTCTTTAGAAGGCTACTTTTGCATGACAAACATAGCATTGAAGGGAGAGGGGCTCACTGTGTTCCTTTCATCATGTTTGGCAAATGTACTTTTTGAGAATTTACATGGATCCAGAGGCGTTGGGTGATAGATCCTGCTGCCATCTGCCCCCAGCATGCTCATTTTATGTGCCATGTGCCCTCCAAGAAGAATCATATACATTTAAAGATTGTAGTTTCCTCTCTCCCAATTGCTGTAATATGGAGATATGTGCCAGAATGTGTGCCATAAGCTCATTTTAGCAGATTACATGTTTGCTCTATGTGGGAGGTCTAAGGAAGATCCAGAAGATATTTACAGACCTCACTATGTCTTGCTTCAGTGCAAAGGGAGATGTGTGTAGACACATGGATCTTCACCATGTTTATGATGGGCAGAGAGACACTGGGGCCAGCCCTATCACTAGATAAAATGAAAAGACTGAGACAATAGGTGGTGGGTGGGTGGGCCCTCCTGTGGCCTAGCCGTTACCCTTCTTGGAGGACCAAGCATTGTTGGCCTAGTCCTAAACAGACCTGGTCCTCTAGAATATGACACCATACACAATTTCTCTGGAAAGAATTTGGTCACAACTTTATTTATTACAACAGCCAATACTCTGACTAAGCATCGGGTTGGGTCTGGTTCATCAGAAGGCCCGCTTGCCCTCGGATGTACCCCCTCTCCCAGTATCTACATATTATGAGAGACCAACCAGAATGGCAGTCTTTTGGGACCCACACAGACGTAAACTATTCCGTGGTTCCCTGCCAATTCAGGGACAGGGGACAAACACCAACACACAGAAACAAAATTATTTTCAGCAATTAGGGATGGAGAGAGAGTGCTGCCAATGAGGCTGAGGCCTTGCCCCAGTTCCTTCACCTTTTCATTCCTGGGCCTGCAGACTCAGATGGAGGACCTTCACCTCCGAGTTGCCTGCCTGCTCATGTTTCTCGCAAGTTGACACTGGCCAGTCAGGAGAGGCCAGCACAAACTGCCCTCCTCCACTTCATTGCTCCCAGCCCCTTTTCGGCTTTCCGCATGTTGCCTCCATTTTGGGAGGCCCTGGGTGCGTCCCAGGAAGAAAGGACCCAGCTGTAGTTCCGGCCACAATGTCAGCACCCAGGTGAGTCAGGTTCCCATGCTTTGTACGGCACACAATCTGCCTAGGCCAGGCATGTCCAAATTTCGGCCTTCCATATGCTTTAGACCTCAACTCCCATAGTCCTTTGTCATTGGCAATCTAAGCTTAGAAGTCTGGGAGTTGTGGTCCAAAACCTCAGAGGGCTGAAGTTTGGACATGTCTGGCCTAGGCCAATTAAACAAGCCCTTAGTCATGCAGGATGTTGATGTTCCTTTGTTTGTTTTTGGAGACAACCCAGGCAGCTTGTGTATACACAAGCACCTCAGACTCCTTAGGTAGATAGTACCTAAGGACTCAATAGCCTTAAGGTGAACAATGGCCTAAAGTGCTATTTAGGCCATTGTTCATTTTAAGGTTATTGACTATTGTCTACCTAACGAGCCTGTTCAGGCCATTGTTCATCTTATGAGCCTATTTCAGACCAGGGTGACATCAGGACAAAGTGAACTATAAAATGGAGGACTCACAACTAGCTTTCTTCAGACTGACAAAGTTGTTTGAATGAGCAATGAAACGTTTCAATCTCTCAAGAAAAAGAAGTCCAGTTGCAATGTCCAGTTAACTTCCAGATAAACTCACCTGGATGACTGAGAATCTTCACAGACATGTCTTAAATGTTCTAGGGCCTAGGCTGTATATTGTCCCTCATTACTGCAAGCCACCTCGGGTTCTTACAGTAGGGTCCAAGGAGAAAGGTGGGGTAAAAATATTCAAAATAAATAAACAGGATAAATGAAATAAATTAAAAATAAACAGGAAACAGAGACAGAAAGCTCTCAACAGTTCTTGAGATAGCTTCTTCCCACACTAACGACAACATCAAAAAGGAAATGGGTTAAGAAGTACAGTTTGCAAAAAATCTTGCCAAGTGGAACTCAAGCAGCTACTGCTGTTTTTATACCATACAACAATTCATTCCCTTTCAAAACAAGCTATGCAGTAGTGGTAGAACTTGCAGGCATCAGGTGCCTTGCTTCTGGGTTTGGGCTTCTTACAAAAATCTCTCTTCAAAATACCTGCTCTTAAAACAGCAGCAGCAGCAGCAGCAGCAACAACAGCAAAAGGAGCAACAGCAGCGACAAGATCCTCAAACAATCATCAGCTTTTGCTCTTCATCCTTCCTTTTCCGTGAAAAAATTCTGTCCTCCAGATGATACAAGAGTTTGTCACTGAAAGATGAGATGCAGAGCTAACAATAGGTAAGTCATCAGAAATTTCCAGGAACTGAGTCTGACCCATTAAGAACAGGTCACGGCCCATCCAGTCCAGCATTGTGTCTCACACACCATTTGCTTCAGGGTATTCCTTCACCTGCTTATGATTCCCTGCAAATGCTATTGAGAGATATCCTGCCTATCTCTCCAACCCGGAGGTTGTCCTTAGGCATCCATAATGATAGCCATTGATACCCTTGTTCTCCATGAACTTGTCTAATCCTTTCTTAAAAGCTGTCAAGGCTGACAGCTGTCACCACTTCTTCTGGCAGGGAGTTCCATAGACCAGTGATCTTCTGGGTAAAAAAGTACTTTCTCTTATTTGTTTGAGATCTAGCACCCCAAAGTTTCATAAAGTGCACATTATGTACCACAGAGCTCTGTTGCGTTTTTGTTTTGCCCTGTATCTGTACAAATTGGCACTTTTTGGCACATAGGACATTCTGTTTCAATATTTTTCTGCATGCTGGTGTGCATTTTTAAAACAGCAGATTCGTAGTACAATCCCTTTCAGGTCTACTTGGAAGTAAAATCATGCTGTGTTCAATGAGTCAGGAATCATTCATGTGTCTGAAGATCGGAGCCGCATCCTTCACTTCTCCTTTCCACCTCATTTGTGCCTTGCCTCTGTTAAGCTCTTCTGCTTTGATATGCCATCTCTTTAACTTATTAGACACCTTTTGGATTCCAAAATATTTTTCGCATCTTCCTTTCTTCCTTGCTATGGTTTCTTTTCATGAAACAGGACCTCTACTGAGAAATGCAAGAAGACATGGCTTGACATGGCTTGACTGGGACAAAAAAAAAAACAACTATGAGCTCCAGCATTCTATTCCTCATGGGAGGCTTTGGATAAACCCACACGCAAGACCTTCACCACAACCCTGTGGTGCAGGTTATGCTGCAAGACAGGAGCAAACCCAAGATCTAATTTTCTCTTGATTATACAAATCTAACGTACTGTTACATATATCCCACTGAGTGAAGGGTTTTAAAAAAGCAGCAATTGGAAAAGTCACATTAAATTCTCTCTATAAAAGATAGCATGCAGGGCATCTGCCCTTCTTGCATTTCCATCATTTCTTTCTGCCTTCACCATTTCCATCCCCTGCATTTGACATTATTGGTACTGTGGCCACTTTCATGATTTAGTAAATGAATTTGCAGAAGGAAATGCAAGGAAAGTTCTTTACTAAGGTAAAAAGCACCCTCTCTTTCATCTTCATTGCTTTTCCTTTGTCTTTCATTTTTAATCACCAAGTGGGAGAACTGTTTCTCCCTATTAGTGTACCAGGGCTTTCTTGCTCCATTATGCAATCATCCTAAAATATATATAAATATCCCTTTAAATTCTTTTTATACTTGTCTAAAGACATTCCACATCCTTACAAATTACTCTATCAAGTCATTATCCTCCAAAGTCACCCTAGGCCTAGAGTTTAAAAAAAAAAACAACCTTTATTCTTATGAATGATATGTAATTCAACTTTCAACATACTGAAGCTTCAGGATATAGTTAGGCAAGTTTCCATAATATATATTCATGGAACTCAATATGTGTAAATGACATTTCATTCCAAGCATCTCCTGGGGAAAACAACAATAATAACTCTGATCGGATTGCGGTAACAATAATGTTGTACTTCTTACAAAGGAAGATATTGCCTTCAGTTTGAAAGAGATGAGGAAAGCTGGTAATGAGAGGACCTTCTGCATGTTTGTGTTTTGCGGAGTAAAGTCAGAACCAACTTAGGGCCTTTTCACATGACCCCTAAGATCCGCTGGCCACTTAAATTCGGACCAGAGATCTTAGGGGTTTGTCGCTGTTCCTGCGTTCCCACCCCCTCCGCACTCCTGGCTGCTGGCTGCGTGAGGGGAGGGAGGAAAAAAAGGAAGAAAAGAATGCCGCTCACTTCCGTTCTGCCATCCCCGCACTGCATTCAGATCTCTTAAAGGGGCGGGGGGGCAAAAAAAGAACAAATAGAAGCAAGGAGAGCCGGGCAGTCAGTACGTTATATCCGCATCAGGAATTTTCACCTCCAGAGAGCAGGTACCTGAAAAGTGCGCTGGGACGCGCTTAGGTGGGTGTGGTCGCACTTAATTATCTGTAAACTCCGGAGCTGGTGGGGAAACAATTTTAAGCTCCGGAGCTGGGAGCCATTTGCGGCGGAGTTTAGGGGTCGTGTACAAAGGGCCTTATACTGTAGTAGGGCTTTCAACATTAGTGCAATATTTAAGGAATGGTTTTACCAATTCCACTCCCCTGGTCAGTTTCCATGACTGAGTGGGGATTCAAATCTTGTTATTCAGAGCCCTAGTCCATCCCCCTTATCCTCTATACTACACTAATCACTTTTATTTGTTTATTTGTTTGTTTATATCCTGCCCATCTGACCTTAAAGGTCACTCTTTGAATGCTTACAACATCCAAAGTCATTGCCAAAAATCAGAAGCAACTCCACAATACATAACAATAGGCATCCATAGGATAGTCAGAAGTTAGAAACAACCTCAGGGCACATAAAAACAAAACAGCAAAATAATATTTTTCCATCTCCTGAAATATGTCTGTGAAGATTCTCAGTCGTCCAAGTGAGTTTATCTGGAAGTTGAGTCATGGCAACTGGACTTCTATTTCTTGAGAGATTGAAATGTTTTGCTGTTCATCCAAAGAGCTTCGTCAGTCTGAAGAAAGCTAGTTGAGAGTCCTCCATTTTATAGTTCACTTTGACCTCTTGTCACCCTGGTCTGAAATAGGCTCATAAGATAAAAATGGCCTGAATAGGCTCATTAGGTAGACAACAGTCTCAATAGCCTTAAGGTAAACAATGGCCTAAAGTGCTGAAACCCATAAAGTATGGGGTGTTAATATGGCCTTGCTGGTGAAGGCATGAAGTATTTTTGATTTGTCTAAGTACTGTTGAAATCACAGCCTGATAAGTGGCAGATAGAGTGTGCCTGAGGCACCACCCCCACCACCCCCACTGAGAGAGGGATTTTCAATGCTCACATGAATGGCTTCCCTGACCCCTCTCTCAAACCACCTCTGTCTAATATGTGTACATCCTCATCTTGGCTGTTTAGTTTCTCCAATGTAGAGGTCTGCACACTCCTCAACAATGCATTGGACCACATATACTATATTCCTCCTTTTGTGTTTTGGTATTAGGTCCTTTGGGTGCACAATTCTCTGCCTTAGTGCATTTGTGGGTTTGAAACAAACAGGGGTGTTTTGTTTGCTAAGAATCATTTTAAGCTTCTCAGACAGTCCAGCCATTAGGTAGACAACAGTCTCAATAGCCTTAAGGTAAACAATGGCCTAAAGTGCTGAAAATGACCAGGTTCTTCTTTCGGTTCTGCATCTCATGCTGATTCTTCTGGGTCAGTACACTGCTTTGTTGAAGGCCCACTTTGGATATCCACAGGCCTTAAATGCTATCTTCAGGTGCCTGTCTTCCTTCTTATTGGCTTCTGCAGAGGTGGGGATGCTCTCTGCTCTGTGGTTTAGGGTCCTGATGACTCCTAATTTGTGTTATAATTGATGTTGGGAGTCAAACAGTACTGATCTGTCACATTTCTCCTGAAATGTGGTACCAACATATGAAACCTAGAACTCAGAAAAACAATATCCCTCCAGGTCAATACTCGCATGTTTCATATACCTATTATTTCAAGATTTGGGGCTGAAATGATGTTTTAAAACTTCATGTCTAATTCTAACAAGTACTGTACTGTATACCACTCAGAATGTCTTAAACTCATTTGTGGAAGTTTAATAACAGGCCTATGTATGTTCATTTTGACATCTGGAAAAGCCATAAACTTTTATCTAAAAATCAAAGTGCGATTGTTTGATCATCTATAATTATTCTGAATTTTGACTCTGCTTAAATGGAAATTTCAGAAGCAGTCATATAAAGGCATACTCAAAGAGTTCAAGATTCCTTTCCCACTTGATAGGTATACGGAGTGGAAGATTCTAACAGTTCTGTGACTTTGCTGTTCTGCCAATCTATGATTATTTTCAATCATGTGTCCAGATACATTTGAAAGTCTGTAAACTGGCCATTTGGTGTGTGCTTTTATGGGCCAAGTTACTCTTTAGACTTGAGAAAATAAATCATCCACTCCACGCTGTCCTGATGTGCTCCAGAATATAGTCATATGTACTCCAACAGAGATTATCAACACCTAGGGGTATTACTTGGTGAAGGGAGGATGTGAGATTGTGTTTATTGGCTCCACTTACTGTCCTTCTGTATTCCGTCAAAGCAAAAAGATTGAAATTTCATCATGTTTCTCAATCTTTGCAGACAGAGCTCTAGAGAACGGAATACTTCATTGAAGAATTTTACTTTAAACCATGAAAGTGTGCTGTTTTCTGACAGAATGGTGGGGTTTTTTGTTTGTTTTTTGTTTTACTTTTCTCTCCTACTCCATAAAATGCAATGCCTGGCCTTATGAAGAAAGGGGCTGGACTCAAAAGCAGTCTAGTCTTTGATATTTTAGGTAAAGGTAAAGGTTTCCCCCGCACATGCATGCGTCGTGTCCGACTCTAGGGGTGGTACTTGCCTCCCTATTCAAGCCAAAGAGCCAGTGTTGTGCAAGTCTGTGGCCATGTGGCTCGCATGGTTGCACAGAACATTTTGCCTTCCTGCTTTTTACAACTGTACCTATTTATCTACTTGCATTTACATGCATTCGAACTGCTAGGTTGGCAGGAGTTGGGGTTAAGAACGGGAGCTCACTCTGCTGCCTGGCACCCGGGATTCGAACCTCTGTCTTGTGCATACTTAGTTTATCAGTACAGGAAACTGCTGTTTTAAAGCTTAATCCTAGATATAACACAGTGCAACGTTGTGAGTGATTAAAGAGGTTGAGAATTTGGGAAGTTCAAGCCCCACTCTCCCAGGCAACCTTGAAACTCACTGGGTGCCCTTGGACTGGTACGTCCTTCTTTTAGCTGCCTTGAGCTCCTGGAAGGAAAAAGTGGAATAGAAATGGTTCTGACTCTACTCACGAATAAACTACGGGCAAAGAAAGGAACCCACCCACGCCGGATCACTGAGCCTTCAAAAGCCAGGAAACATCTACTGTACACAGAAACCTCCCTTAAAACCGTTCCGTCTGTACAATGAAGGGGCGGCGGGGGGGGGGGAGATCACGTGCTGTTCCGCCGCCGGCGTCACTGCTCTCACAGCGCCCCCTAGAGGGGCTTGTTCACAACGCCCTGGAGCTGCAGCTGTTTTGCTGCTGGTGTGACATAGTGGAAAGTCCCTTGCCCTTGTTTGAGCTTTAATGGACCTGGAAATCCCCAGGACCGGGACTTTTTTTTTTCTTGTGCTTTTTTCCTTTCTTTTTTTTTAAGTGTTCCACGTAAGGGGCGGGAAGGGGGGAAGGGTATCTACAGACGCGCCTCGCCTGCCAGCGTCTTGCTACGGTGTCTAGAGAAGGAGAAGCAGCCCCGGAGTGGCAGCGGCTGAGACAGGAAAGCCCGGCCAAAAGCGCCTCGGAACAGCTGAGCCTGTAGCCTCCTGGGCTAGGAGACCCGGGGAGGGGGGGGGGCAGGGGAATCGCATGGTACCTACGTGTACACGCGCGCTTTCACACGCACACGAGGCAAGCGCTGGATTTTGCATGGGTCCGGCAAGCTCCAACCTCGCCCGAAGCTTGGCTCTTTTGTCTTGAGAGGGATTATATTTCTTCGCTGGTTCGGCGGTCTTTTTTGGCTCCCAAGCGGATACGAACGAGTAAGTGGCTCGCCCGGTTGGTTTGCTGCCCTTCGCAGTTGTTTTTTTTTTTGGGGGGGGGGGGGGGGTTGTTTGGGGTGTGCGAGGGCTGCCTCGCGGGCCTTGGGGTTCGCCTTGAAAACACGTTTACGGTGGCATTTCTTCTGTCGGTGTCTGATGATCGGCAGTAAAAATTCGTTTTTTAAAAAAAGGTCTTACTGCTTTTGTTCTGAAGTACCGCATGCATTGGGGAAGGCTGATCACAGTTCAGTAGTCTCGTTCTGCAGTTGTTAATTGTTTGTGACTCTTTACACAATGTTATCTGCAATTTTTAGTAGTTATATACAGTACTGTTTCTGGAAATAGCATTGCAAGAATGTAGTGTTTCACAGTTTATATCTCCTCCATCCTTACAACAGCTGTGTGATGCCCTTTACCTCCGGTCTCTTCCAGCTCTGCAGTGCTAAGATAATTATTATTATTCATAGTGCACCCCTGTGTCTCCTGGGAAGTAAGCTTAGTTCGATTTTCTGGAGCTTACTCCCAGGTAAGTGTGTGTAGGATTCCAGATTCACAAACTAGCATGGAATAGGTTGGGTACGATGCTCTGAAGGCAGAAATATCTTGAAAGAGCAGAGAAACAAGTTCAGAATATGTGAACAACAAGAATATGGAAGGGGGAAAATATTTATGCAAGTTTCTCAGTTTAATAGAACTCCTAATGAGGCACTAAGGAGACGCAAGTACATTTAAGGAACAGAAAGAGTACAGTGTAGACCTTAGCTACTTTGCATTTTGGAAGGCAGGTCAGGAAACACTGTTTACTTTTGAAATAGATTCAAGAGAGGTGAGATGAGGCTAAACTTCTGTAGTCACAGGGGGTATGTGGGAAGTAATAGAAGTTATAATTCCTTTCACATGAGCCAGTGGCTGTTCTGTACTGCTTCTCATATTTTAATATAAACAGAAAATAAATCCCAAGGATAAACTCCGGTACATGATACCTGGTGCAATACATACTGCACACATACAAGTAATGCTTGTTTTGCTTGTTGCATAGAGTTACATAACTGTGTCACTGCTTGTATGAATAATTTTGAAATGAGCATTTTCCTTACTTTTAAAAAAATATTTGCATATTGCATATTCCTGTATACTATAGAAATATTTTCCACTAACAGCTTTTAAATTTAGTTAATTAGTTAGTCCTAAATACATACATACATACTTACTTACTTACCACCCCATTAGTACATGCACTATACCGTACTTTTGACATGGCAACAAATTCAATTAAAAACAAGGATACATCCTATTTATATAAACACATTTTTGCCTATTATCTCTAAACTCTGGTCCTACATAGCTTTGCAAAAGAAAGAGGCCAGTTCAGTTCATTTGGGCTTACTTCTCAGTATGGTATAGTAGTGAATTGACTGCCAGACCAGAACTCAGGAGACCTTGGGTTCGTGGGCTCACCCATGGAAACGCACTGGAGGGAGGGTGACACTACTAAATCATTATTATTGCCATCAAGTCCATTCTGGCTTTTAATGATTCTTTGTAGGGTTTTCCAGGTGGGGAATACTCAGAAGTAGTTTACCATTCCCTTTTTCTGGGAGCACCCTGGCACTGCATGGCTTGCCATTGACCTCACAGACAGGCTATACTTACAGGACTCCTAGTGGAGAATCAAACTCCCAGGCTGGCTCCACAGCGAGATACCTAAACCACTGAGCTAGCCATCCAGCCAGCTTGGCACTGCTCAAATCACTCCTTGAACTTCTCACTTATCTTGAAAAAACTGTTAAGGTCACTGCAAGTTGGTTTTATCTATTTATTTATTTATTTATTTTTATGTTTATTAACCACCTGATTTTCCCACGGGAACTCTGGGTGGTGTACAGCACATTACAAAAATAGCAATTGCCCAAATCAACCCCATACATATCCAAACACAGTACAAATAATGACAAAAATACTGATAAATATGATAATACTAATATAAAAATAATAAAAATAATAAAAATAAAATAGACAAAGCATAGCTTAACATTGTCAGAGTCTGGCAAGAGAAGGCTGGAACGAGCAATTATACAGGAAAACAAAATCACAATCACAAACAGAAACAGAAATACAATTACAATGTGCTCAGAGGTCCCCAAAGCATTCCCTGAAGAGCCAGGTCTTTAAAGCCCTTCGAAAGGCTGACAGCGAATCCGCCAGCCTAATCTCCATTGGCAGTGTATTCCAGTATGCTGGGGCCGCAACCGAAAAGGCCCAATTGCAGGTGGAAACCCTTTGGGCCTCTCTGGGAGTGACCACCCAGAGTGAAAGGGATAACGAGGCTCTGGTTGGTCGGGACAAGGTAGTTCTCTGGGAGATCCGCTCCGCCAGATAGACAGGTCCCAGGCCATGGAAGGTTTTGTAAACCAAAACCATTACCTTGAACCTTATGCGAGATGCAACGGGCAACCAGTGCAGGCGAGCCGGAATGGGGGTTCCTTCTACGTATCCTGCTGAATGGTATTCCACCTGATGGCAAGACCAACCAGTCAAAAATATTATACTGCTGGGCAGCCCCAGATCAATCCCCAGATCAACCCCCAGAATAAGGTAGATAATCCCCCAGATCAATCACCAACTAATTTGAGCATCTGAATTAATGAATCCAAGCTGAACTGCCACCAATATTGGATATTTATGTATAAGTGAATCATGCTGGCAGAACTTTGGGTTGGAATAATAACCCTTCCTGGTGTAGTTCTTGAAAACAATGTATTTGCCTCCCCTACATGTCTGGTCAGGCATACTTCATCACAAGATTGTTTCTTATGTGGCTAGAGCCTACATGCAAACAGAATCTGTTTCTCTGCAGAAGTGTCACTATCCATGTGAAGAAGGCCTAGGGTGGTGGGGCTAGGCAAAGGAAGCCCGAAAGGGGGCTTTGTGTGTGTTTTGTGTCATTACATTCGTGACCGACTCTTCGTGACCCCATGTCTATAGAGTTTTCTTGGCAGGAATACTGGAGTGGCTTGTCAGTTCCTACTCCAGGTGCCTACAACACTTGTTTTTCTCTGTTGGTCGCCCACCCAAGTACTAACCAGGGCCGACCCTGCTTAGCTTCCCGAAATCAGGAGATATCGGATGGGCTTAGCAGTTTTGCCATTCTGTACCGTAAATGTAGTGGTGTGGACTTTGAGGGGACCTGCAGCCACAAGGAAGGAGTATTTCAGCCCCAGGCCATGTGTTACCCACCCTAGACTTCATAGAGGAACTGGCTGTTCGGGGTAGATCTCAGGGGTCTTTTTCAGCAGAGAATGGGCCCTTGTGCTGATAACACTTCCTTTTCCAGGAGCTTTCCTAAATGGATGGGTAATTCTCATATCTGGCCATTGCAGCATTAGAGAGAGCAATATCCGTTTTTTGGGGGGTGGGGGAAATTAGGTTCGTTTCCTTCTCCTGTTTTCAGAACGAAAAAACATACAACCGTAAAGCTGGAAGGGACTGCAGTCGTCCTCAGGTTTGACCCCTGCAATAGAAGGAACTTGGCCACTAAAGCATCTATCCAGCCTCTGATGAGAGGCTTCCAGTGATGGAGGGCCCACAACCTTCAAAGGCAGTTCATTCTACTGTTCAGTCGCTCTTACTGTCAGAAGTTCTTTCCAATATTTAATCAAAATTTTCTTTCTTGTCACCTGAAAATCTTGCTTCGGATCCTGCTATCTAGAAACATCTTGTCTTCCACATGACAACACTTCAGATAGGTTAGCACATCACCTCATAATCACCATATGCAAATGGAAGTGGTGTATTGAACACAATCCTGAGACTTGGTTTCCCAGACAAAGATGAATTTTATATCCAACCACTATTATTTAAAAATGGATGCCACTTAGGTAGCCCATTCTTTGTAGTAGAAGGTAGCATATCTGGGGTTTTGGGACTACAACTCCCAGTATTACTCAGTGCCCATACTGCCTGGGGAATTCTGGGAGATGTTGTCCAAATATCTCAAAGGTATAGAAGTAAGTCTTGCTGACATCAGAAATGTGCATTCAAAGAAACATGCCTAGGGCCATGTGGTACAGTAAATTATATTTGTAGCATAGTATGTATGGTTGGCAATTTAAAAAGAAGGCCTCTTTCTGGATAGTGCCAGGTGATAAACATTTGAGGAAGTAATTTCTAAGCAGTATGGTCAATCAAGACTTGTGGGGAAGAATGTGTATGCGATAGAATTGGAAAGGGGTGGTCTGGCATGTCAGCCCTAGGTTTTTAGAAGAGTTCAGAGCAATGGATTGGAGGCTTATAAGGAGAATATAATTCTTGTTACATGAAACCACCATCACCCCAGGAATCAATGTGGAACTCAACATCACATAATAAGACCCAGTCCTTCATACCTTTATAATGTGCTTTCAGATCATGCCCTAAGAAATTTTTCCTTTATGAACCCAGACCTTTTCAAGTTTATGAAACTTACTTGGAATAGAGATCTCCAAGATCTGATTGTCAGCCCAATTCCAGTCTCCCGTCACTTACTATTTCCTTCCCTTTTTCTTTTTAGAAATAAGAGGGAATGCATATTAATATTTTTAAGGTACACACCATCTCCCTGGGCATTCAGCTACAAAAGAAGAGGGAAGTTTTTTTGCAAAGGGGATTGTCACCAGAGAAATAGGGTGTCTTCCTTTTGTGCTGTTAATGCTATCTTGATGTGAACTCAGTGCTGCATGGGGAGTCGATAAGGTCATCCCCTGTTAATGCATCCATGGTTGTCCTGTTAAATATATGATTCACTGCTTGAAAAGTTGAATGCTTACTTGAGAGCTAGTTACCTAGCTGAGTGACTGATTAAACACATCTTACAGTGTAAAAGCCTTGTTCAAAATAATAAAAACATACAAGAAGACAATACACACAATTTTAAATAAATGGCGTGCTTCATGAAAGGTTCCTATTCTTATAGGTTGGTTTGGCACCTGAAATAATAATAAATGGGAGATTTGGAGGCATTTCTGTTTGTGTGATCTGTATAGAAAAGAAGGTGAAACACGAGAGACTAAAATTAATCAGCTGAGAGCCCATGTGTACTTTTATGGGGTAAATCTCACTGAAATCAGTGGGTCATTCTCCTAAATAAACATGCTCTTAGCTTCTAGCTGAGCTAGTGAGCTGTTTTACACGACACTGGTTGCACTACAAAGGAAAAGAGCTGCGGTTGGGAAGACAGGAATTTTAATTAGTGTTCTAATTGAACTTGACAAATTGCATAGCCTATTATTACTTAATACTGGAAACAACCAGTAGTGGGCCTACGTGTATGTGTCTCCTATTGATGTAACCATCTTTTATTCACAAGAAACTTTCCCACTGACTCAAAATTGTCTTTTGATATTAAGTACTCGCAAGCTCAGACTCCATCTTAAAATGGGTACTATATTCGCCTCACTTAACCTGAGAATTCAAAACACAGTACATTGATGTGGGATGTATACATTCCAATTGCACAGGATAAGGATAGTTCTTGGAAGAATATTGCAGAAAAGAAAAGAAAATGAACATTTTGCTTGTACCATCTATTATGAATACCTTGGTATGTTGATCTACTTTTAATGTTCTATGCAAACCCAATTCACATGGACAGATTATGTTCTTTCCCTGAAAAAAATCTGTCTTTTTCATAATTAAAGCTCATTGGTAATAAAAAGTTTCCTCTTCTTTAGACCCTCATAGGTAGTTAGTTTTTAATTACTAGAGATGATAAATATCTTAGCAATTTGTTTAAAACAAGGATTTAATTGTTTTTATTTAAAAGTCACATTTACTAAAAATAATCTGTTAAATGCTTAGGGATTAGTAGTTTCCAATTTATATTTTTTTTTGCTTCCCCACAAGTAATTCCTGCTTTCAGTTGCCTTTTGTCCCATTAACCTTGCTTTGATGGCATGATTTAAAAAAACACAATCTTATATGTTTAGATGTGGTAAATTGCTATTTTTATGGACAGAGAAAAACAGTTTGGTTCAGGAGAACAGAGAAGGAAAGGAAAGCAGCAAGGGAAGAGAGATGGAGAGGTAGTTGGGAATACATCTTTTATCTCATGGGGAAAAAGATTTGGCTTTTTGGATGTTGTTTGACTACACTCACCCTCATTGCTCACTACTGTCCCAACAAAAAGTGATGTGAATTCTGGAAGACCATGTATTTCCTACCTGTGTTTTACGCACAAAATGGAAACTATATTCACATCTACTAACTTGTTCGTTGTTGAGTGTTGTATGTTGTATAGGGTGTAGAGTAAGTACTATACTTCACAGGAAACACACACACACACACGAAATACCAGGCTTCCCTGGCTTTTCATTTGCCAGAAACCAAGATCCTCCTTTACAAGAAAATTGATTAATCTGTCTTCTTAATCCGTTCTGTGGTAACATATTACCCCTGTCGTCAACATAAAATATGAGGTTTTGTGCTGCATGTTGTCAGTAAAGTAGGCAATTAAAAAGAAATCAAGCGATGCCACATGCTGTTTGAAGAGGCAAAAAGAAAATCCCCAGGCCCAGAGTTGCTTATGAACAGTCAGCCTGATCATAAGGGAAATATGGAATGGAAAAAAATGCATGGGGAATTCTGAGCTAAGAGGAAATTCAGTCATCCGAATAGACTGACAGCTGAGTAATCCGGGATCTTCAGTTCTGGTCTGTAAGGTATACTCCGGGTTATTATCTCTAGAACTGATATAATACAAAGTACCCTTTTAGTTTTGCAGTTTTATTTATGCAGCAGTGGTACCTGTGGACTTCTAAGGTATGGCAAAGACGACTTGTAAATTGTCTGATAACTCAATTTTGAGTCAGTGTCAAAGGAGTTGCTTTTTATGTTTGCTTACTTCCATTCAAGATGGAATTTAGGACAAAATTCCAGTTGTGGAGTAAAACACAAGTACTGTACTAGGGTTCTATGGTATGTGCCAAAATGAAAGAGAGAGGTGTTTTCTGAAATTAACCAATTTCATTGGTGGTATTCCTTCTTAGGTTTCTTCTTGCAAATGGCTGGCTCACAGATTATTCCTCAAGCTTTATACTTGAGCAACATGCTGAAAGCTGTGAAAATAAGAGAGAGAATGCCTGAAGACCTTGTCAAGTGCACCAATGGAATAATTCATCATTTTAAGACTATGCATAAATACACCGTAGAAATGTTCAGAATATGTCAGTTTTGCCTGGCATTTCAGGAGATTCTTCAAAAAGCACTTATTGATCAAGCAACCCAAACCTCACTAGAACGTCAGCAAAAGCTAAACTGGTGTCGAGAAGTCAAAAAGCTTATGCCATTGAAGACTAATGGTGAGTCAGTTTTATTTAACATTTGGTAGTATAAGTGTGCTATTCATTAATTCATTCTGTTAATGAATTATGAGTTAACACAGTTTAGTTAGCATTGCTTTAAAAAAAAGTCAACTTCCCTTTTAAAGCTGGTTTGCCTCCTCCATTTTAATTGGAATGTATGCTTATTATAAAATCAATGTAGTGGTACCTTGTATAAAGGAATTAATTCGTTCCAAATGAAATTATGTTAAGCAAATTTTCTTTTATACAAATTTCCCATAGGAATGCATTGGAATGCATTGAAAACAGAGTAATCCCTAATCGTCAACCATTTTTAAATTGTATGGACTTGCCCCATAGCAAATTTCCCCTATCTCCTGAATTTTTTACATTGTACAAATTTTATATTATACAAAATATACGAGGGTCCACTGTACCTAGATATAAACTGTTAAATTTCATAGCTCCATGTAGCAGAACTCTGGCATTACCCTTGAGAACTTAGGTATCTTGAATTCAAATGTTGTACATATGTACTGACCCACATCTAATATGATCTTATGGATAGCAGTATGAAGTATATATAAAAGACTTCATGGACACTGGACAAGGTTGCGTGTAATACAATGAAGCAACCAATAAAATATTCAAGCAACTTGAACGTTCCCGTTCTATTCTTTTGACATAATATTCATGATAGTAAACTCTTATTTCTCTCTGAAGATACTCAGTCATCCAGGTGAGTTTATCTGGAAGTTGAGTCATTGCAACTGGACTTCTTTTCCCTGAGAAATTGAAACATTTCACCGCTTCTCAGTCTGAAGAAAGTTAGTTGAGAGTCCTCCATTTTATAGTTCACTTTGACCTCTTGTCACCCTGGTCTGAAATAGGCTCTTAAGATGAACAATGGCCTGAATAGGCTTGTTAGGTAGACAACAGTCTCAATACCCTTAAGGTGAACAATGGCCTAAAGTGCTGAAACCCATAAGTATGGATCATTAGCTATGGCCTTAGTGGTGAAGGCGAAGTATTTTTGATTTGTCGGGGTATTATTGAAATAACAGCCCGATAAGTGACAGATAAAAGAAGTCCAGTTGTCATGACTCAACTTCCAGATAAACTCTTATTTCCTTCATTGTTAATGGCACTACTTTACATCATCTGTAATTTCCCTTGCTTATCAAGGATCTTGAACTGACTTGCTCTCAGTGTCACTATTTTTTTTCCTTCAGGCAACCATTCAATTATTTGTCATTTATTTCTCCTACCCCCTTTTCCAGGTAGCTCAGGAGGATATTGTGCATGATAATAGATCCATTGTAGAACACTTTAATAAAATAAAATAATGATAGTGATATTTTCATAGAATCATAGAGTTGGAAGAGACCTCAAGGGCCATCTAGTCCAACCCCCTGCCATGCAGGAACCCCATCACAATATTTCAAACAGATGCCCATCCAGCCTCTGCTTAAAAACCTCCAAGTAAGGAGACTCCATCACCCTTTGTGGCAGCATATTCCACTGCCGAACAGCTCTAACTGTCATGAAGTTCTTCCTAATGTTCAAATGGAATCTCTGTTCCTGTAGTTTGAAACCATTGCCCCGAGTCCTAGTCTCTGAAGCCATGGAAAACAAACCTGTTCCCTCTTCAATATGACATCCTTTCAAATATTTAAACATAGCTATCATATTCCCCCCTCAGCCTTCTTTTAGAGAGGCTAAACATTCCCAGTTCCCTAAGTCGTTCCTCATAAGACATTTCCTCCAGACCCTCAACCATCCTGGTCGCCAGTATCCTTTTTAAACTGAGGCGCACAGAACTGGACACAGTACTCCAGGAGGGGTCTGACCAGAGCAGAATAGAGTGGTACTATCGCTTCCCTTGATCTAGACACTATGCTTCAAATGTGCTGAAGAGCCAGTGGTGGATCCTTACTTTATCAGCAGCACGAGAAGGCCACATTAGATCATTTTATTCAGTGTCAGTTACAGTGTAATAAACATTCCCATGGGTGGGTCATTTTACAGTCAACTTGCACTATTGTGGAGTAAATGATCGTTAGAGCATGGTGGTGTTCTCCGTATGAGCCCTTACTTGCCTTTATGGTGCCAACATTTGCTTTCCCAAATTGACCCAAGACATTCTGACAGTGTCTCTCAAGCCATGTACCTGTAGCTCACTGAGTGGTTGTGGGATGCTTGCGCCAGAGTTATTTTCGCGAATGCTTTGGATGGCAGAGTTGGTCCTGAGTTGAGAATCATGGATGATGTCTTCTCACTGTGTTGATAGATCTCTCATCACCATATCTTCTTATCGTCTTCAGTAATTTGTTTCAAAATTGGGACCTCATTTCCAATGTACTGTAATTAAAAAGCCCTATTGCAGCAATAATGTTTGTGTATTTCTGTGGAAAGAAGTAGTGTAGTAGGAGGAGCACATAGGAAATGCACAAGCTTCTGCTTCAGATATAACATCAGAAGCATGGAAAGAGGATGTGCACACATCCTCATATTGGCACTTCCTCTAATATCTGTGGCATTAGCACCTACCAGATAGCGAGGCTTCCTTGTATAGTTCCTCCATTCCCTTCTGCCTGGTTTCCACATTCTCCATTCTTTTAATCATAGAACTTGTGTCTAATCCAGTTAAGGTGGCTGGAGTAAGATACAATCAAGTCAACCCTCTCATGCAACAAGAGCAAGAAAGAGCAAGCGGATGCACATGTATGCCATTGGGACTGAAATACGAGATGAAGGGCTTTCATTGTAGAAAGACTTAACTGCTCTCATGATCCATTAGACAGCAACTTCTGCCATTCCTAGAAAGCAAGCTTTTGTGTGCTGGGAAGCTGCAGTTTTATAGGATGGGTACCTTGGGAGGGCACTAGGATGGGGAAAGCTGCCACAGGCATTCTGTCGCTTTACCCATTGGCTGCTGGAATGGACTATGCCAAAAGCATGGAGATGTCATGTGATGAGCACTACTGTAGATAGATGCTGCCAGGCGAAGCTGAAAGCTTGAGGACTGGAGGGTCGTATGCTCAACCATGCATACACGAGAGACTCCCAATTCATATGCATTGCTTTCCCTATGGATGGGGAGATGTTTTACACTGTAAATAATGGAGGGAGATCAAAAAGCAATTTGTACGCCACCAGTCAGCCCCAAAGTTGTCTGCATGCACTTTAAGAAGATGCAGCTTTGTTGTAAGAGCAAGGAAATAAAATGCACTCTATTCAATAACGCAACCTTTAGCAAAAAGCAGGGGCAGGAATCATACAAAAGTTATGTGAAGGGCTGAAAATCATGACAACACACAATCTTTGAGGATATTGGGAAGAAGCGCAGTTGCGGATTTTTTTTTAATAAGGTGTGAAGAAAATTGTAAGGTTTGAAAAAGATCCTGACATCTCCTGACTAGCAATTTCGCTTCTCTCATGAAGAGGCATTCCACCTTACCTCAGCCACGCCCACTTGGAAAGTCCAGCGTGTACTTCACAGTTCAAATGCCTGCACCACAGAACAAGAAGTACAATAGCTGTTACTCAATTGCTAGTCAAATAGCTGCGCACTGGGGAATTCCAAATGTTGCGTAGGGAATTTTGGGCTGGTGGTTCTTAATAAAGAACTGAAAACAAGCAAACAAGAGGGGGGGAAGCCTGCTCTCTTTGCTCTATAGTTTGCAAAGGGAATTTTTTTTACAGGATATAATAATGGCCGTATTAGCTGGCTGGGTGTTTGCAAAGCTTGGAGACTGTAAATCCCAGCTGTGTGGTAAATGTCCCAACTCTCTTCCCCACCCTGTCCCTTACACTTACACGTAAAAGCTTTTGTTTTAAGAGTCATTACGTAAACCCTGTTTAGCTAACTCAGTATACTCTTGTGGATGAGCTTTCTGAATTGCTTTATTTCAAATGAAAGACAGGCAGTGTTGGATAAATTCATCATTATTAAAAACTGGGCTTTAATGCTGAAAGTGATCATACTTTAGTTATGGGACTGAGGAGCCTCTGCTACAAGAAAAGGGAGGCAGTGGTTAAACTGCAATACTGCAATTAAGACTCGGCTCAAAACCTGAGTTTGATCTTGATGGATTCAGGTAGTCAGCTCAAAGTTGACTCAGTCTTCTATCCATCTCAGGATGGTAAATTGAATACCCAGCTTGCTGGGGGGTGAGCAATGTATAGCCCGTGTAATAAATTATAAACTTCCCAGAGAGCGCTTTATAGGCAGCAATTTTTTATTTGTTAGTATTATATCCTGCGGTTCCTCAAGTGGAGTGTCCATAGATCTTCTCTTTCCTCCTTCCGAGGTAGGCTAGGCAGAGAGGAATGATGGGTCTAAAGTAAGAAGTGGCATTAAAGTGGAATAAAATAGTTCAATACACTGCAGATGCTTTAGCAATCCACAGAGTGTGGACCTCTTATAGGAGCCTCGTGGCGCAGTGGTTTAATGCCTGTACTGCAAGTAAAACTGTGCTCACGACCTGGGTTCAATCCCCGGTAGCAGGCTCAAGGTTCACTCAGCCTTCCATCCTTCCGAGGTCGGTAAAATGAGTACCCAGCTTGCTGGGGGGGCAATGTGTAGCCTGCACTCTGTAATTAAAAATTGTAAACCGCCCAGGGACTACTTGTAGTAGTATGGGGCGGTATATAAGCAGAACACTTTGCTTTGCTTTTTTGCTTTGCAAGAAACTCTACAGCAAAATGCATTGTCTAGCAGAACTAGTTAGTTGGCAAGTGCATTGCCCAGAGAGTGCAGGAGATCCCAAGTTCTCAGGTGGAGTGACACTTGTCCCTCTTCAGGGAGTGTAAAGTTTTTGAAAAAAGTTTCCACTTGACTACATTCTGCCACTTGCCCATTCATTTGTCTTCTTCCAAATAATAATCCCACGTAGTCCTTCTCTGGAGGAGGTCACAGTTTCAGGAGTTCCCCATCTAGCAAGGCCCATATGCCACAGCTGTGGCTATTTTGAGAAACTGTGGCTGGGGCAGACACTGCAGTGTTGTAGGGGGAATTTTCCATGAAGTTTTTTGGGGGGGTGCTTGGGTGTGTGTGTGATATAGGAATGACAAAACTAACATTCTCGAGATTCTGAACAAATTGCTTTTGAAGAAGGGGGAAAACCTTTTTCTTGCAGCTACCAAATTTATGTCCAGCAATTTCTTATAAATAGGCTTTTGCTTTCTCTTTTGCTATCCCATTTGTCTGATTTTCCAAGGAAGGAAAATGCAATGCTTGTAAAACTCAGTGCGGATTATATTGCCTTGTGTCAGCTTTTTGGAAAGCAATACCTTTGGGGTAAAAAGTTCATTCCCTACATTCTGTGTTAGATTTTTTTTAATCATACATGGCAGTTGGGATAGGTAACTCCCTCTATTGGCTTTGAGGTTAAAATTCCATTTCCTTTCAACAGCCAGTATAATGGCCACTTGAAAATGGATAAAAATACAACTCATCTTGATCCATAGATGTACATGGGAACGCTATACAGTGTGTATGTATATAGTGTTGTGTATTTTAGGTTGATTTAAAAAAAACCAACCAACTAACCTTTATACAGTGGTACCTTGTATAAAGGAATTAATTCATTCCAAATGAATTCTGTTAAGCAATTTTTCCTTTATACAAATTTCCCATGGGAATTCATTGAAACAGAGTAATCCCTAATTGCGACCATTTTTATTATTTTATTTTTTATAATAATTTATACACAGTATACACATACAACGAAATTCAGACACCCAGAGACCAGATTCAACACACACACACACACACACACACACAAATCTCCAACACTCTCACACACATTAAAAAATAACCTTCAACACACACACATAAAAAAAAATCCCTGAACACTCCCCCACCCACCAACCCCCTCCCCCCCTAAAAACACAAGCATCTACATAACAGGCTAGGTAATCCTGTCCAAGTGTTGTACAGATTCGCCCCATAGACAATTCTGTTAAGCAAATTTCCCCTATCTCTGGAATTTTTTATGTTGTACAGATTTTATGTTATACAAACAGTTTGTTATATGAGGTTCCACTGTATCTGTATTTGCTGTTCTTTCACTTCTGAATTAAGGTGCACATATCTGGTTTGTTTGCCCAATAATTAATATTTTGGCTCTGTACATAGATTTAAAGATTAGTCTAAAATATCAGTTCTGTTTCCTCAGGCTTCATTAGAAGCCTGCCATTTACCAACAGGGTTCCTGCATGTACAAAGGCATAGCCTTATATCTGGTCTTGTCTTCTGCTGATAGCAATATCCTGATGCAATACAGTGCAGTGTATTGCCGTTGGCTGCCAAACTTGATAGGAGGATGCAGGATTTGAAAAACCAGAGACTTGTCTGTCTTCAGCTTAATGAAATAGAGCAGGAAGCCTAGACTCAAAAGACACTTTGACAGAGTAAAAAATGAATACTAGTGAATTCCATTCTATTTTTGTTGGTGATGGATTTCCCAAGAAATGCTGAAGGCATTGCCAGTTAATATTTCAAAGGACTTCATTTGAAGCATGTATGCTATCCTTTATGGGCTATCTAGATTCTTCTCAAGTTTCTTAATTTGGAAAAAACAAAAATAACAACAAACCTTTTCATTCCATTCCAGGGGACGGAAATTGCCTCATGCACGCTGCTTCCCAGTACATGTGGGGTGTCCAGGATGTTGACCTGGTTCTCAGAAAAACGCTGTTCAGCGCCCTCAGGGAGGCTGACACGCGCAACTTCAAGCTGCGCTGGCAACGAGAAACATTAAAATCACAGGAATTTGTGGCAACAGGACTCTGCTATGACACCAGGGTAAGAGGTTCTGGTTTTGTGTAAGGACGTAATGTTTCACAAGCTTGCTATGGTTGGAATTGGCCATGATTTCCTATGCGTAATTATACAGGATGGGAGGCAGTTACGGCAACAGGTTTAAGAAAGCAAAATTAGAGGGCTGTCATAATCACTTAAAACATTTTAGTCCATTAACTGAACTGGATTGCTTAAAAAAATGATCAACGAATTTAACTGTTGTCATGCTTCCAAATTAAGGAATCTCCTTGGTGACGGATTATGTCCATGGCCCACCCACACCTTTGGAAAGTTGGTAGGCCTCAGCTCTGCCTGTTAGTGAGGGATGCCTTTGGGAAAGCAGCTATCACACAAACAAACAAAAAAATAAAGAAAGCTATTCTTAGGAATATAATGATAGGCGTAAACTTCCTATATGCAAGAATCCTTCCCAAGTGAGGTTTCCTTCCTTTTCCCTCCCAAATCCTCTGTAAAAGAACATGTAACTTGAAAGGATGAATTAGCCTGTGGATTGTCAGGCCTGAAGCAGCCATCTTGCTGGGCTATAGTTTCATCTTTCTTTAACAGATTTAAATTTTATTTACTGGCTGAAATCCTGATGCCAAGCGTCATAGGTTGTGATGTGGTCGAGCCTCCTGAATCAGTAGGGATTTGGTAAACCAAGTCCTTCCTAAGTTCCATTGATTTGAATGGGCCTACTCTAGTTGTGGTAGGCCGTCTTGCACCACTGGAACTTACAGAAGTGTCGACTTATTGCATCCCCACTATAATAGGCCATGCTGGCTTCCTGGAAGGCACCATGGGGAATCCACATAGCATCCACAGTTGGATGTTGCAACAAGAATGACCAAATTGAAAATGAAGGGAAAAATCCCAATGCCTGTCCTTTCTGCTTTTAAAAAGCCGCCTCAGGATCTGGGAGTGGCTGTGCAATGGATCCCCTCAGTCTGCCTCGCACATAGGATTGTTCCATAAGGTGAAACATAACACCTTATGTAATTCCCACCAAACATAGCAGGTCTTATTTCCTCAATAAATATTCATGGAGTATAAAAATAGGAATCAATAAACACACTGGCTACTTTTTCATAAGGGAAAAAAACTAATCTGTTTTGAAAAAGTTTTATTTAACACACAGCCCCACCTGACACCATATAACGATACGATCGATATGGCAGTTCACCAATCTAGTTCTAAAATGAATAATGAAAGGGGGGGAATTAATATTAATAGCATCTTTGTGATAAGTTATTGAATCATAGAATCATAAAGTAATTGAGTTTGAAGGGGCCTGTAAGGCCATCAAATCTACGCACACCCTCCTCAATGCTGGAATCCAAATCTAAGGAGATATGTTAAATGCCTTTATAATTTTCTGTTGAATGCTTCCAACCTTGGAGTGCTTACTACCTCCCAGGGTAATTGGTTCCATCGTTGTATTACTAGAACAGTTAAGATATTTTCCTCATATTCAGCCTAAATGTAGCTTGAAGGCAACTTTATAGGGCTTATTTGCAGGATGACGACGTGGTTGGAAACCACATCCCTTCTTAATTTAGTGTAAGGGGAAAATGTTGTGGTTTGTTAACAACCTCTAACCTACATAATAATAAACAAGATATTTATTCATAACAATATTTTTTTCTCTCGTTAGAACTGGGACGATGAATGGGAGAACCTTATCAAAATGGCATCTGCAGAAACGTCAGTCATCCAAGGAGGCCTTCAGTATACCTCCTTGGAAGAAATTCACATATTTGTCCTTGTTAACATCCTTAGGCGGCCAATCATAGTTGTTGCAGGTAAGAATTTATAAGTGCCATGGGAAATATGAAAGGCCCCATTTGAAAAAGATACTTAAGGCCTCTATAGCCCTTCTCTAATATAGTCCTGTTGTGAGGAGGAGTAGATGATGTCACCTGGTCCCAGTGGTGTGAGCCATCCAACCAACCATGTTTGATATTTACAGCTTGGAAGAATGTCTTCAGTGGAAAGGCTGCTGAAGATAGGGTGGCTCTCCCTCCGTTGTGGCACATTATTGAGATCAAGATTCCACATGATGGGGACGGCCTGCCTTCTTTGGCCAGTGTTTTGCCCTGCAGATATTCCTCCAAACTTTTATGGTGTGTGACAGGGAGTGCTTGAAGGGCCTATAAACCCTCTTTGTGCCCTACTTCCTCATTTCGCTATCACACAGGCTTCCTTCAAGCATGTCTCTTCAGAAATAAGAGCTGTTCCATCGCAGAAGTGCCATAGGCCTTCGATAGCACAGCGGTAGCATAGAAGAGACCGCACTTCCAGGAGGAGAATCCAGGCATCCGTTCAGTGGGGTAGAAACGGAAATGTGGACTGATAACTTTGGGGGGTGGGGAGTTCATGAGAATAGAGGATGCCTCAGATTATTTGGCTTATATTGCTCCATATTTATGAATTCCTCAGTTCTAAAATGAGGGTGATGGTGACAGTGAGGATGATAATTAAATTCCTTATGTGGGATGTTCTGCTTACCTCCTGGGTTACTTGTCTGTATGAAACAAAATAGTGCCCTTTACAGAAAAGAGTAGGCCTTGCTATGGAACAGGTAAGTTGTGTTTTGTTTTTCTGCCAACTCTGCCAACTTTTATATTTTCTCTCAGTAAGTCATCCCTGACCGCCCCCCCCTTCCCGGTCCTTTAAATAGTACTAGAAAATGAAAACAGAAGCATTTCTCTTGGTGCATTACTGTTAACTACATTCCTCTTTTCTTTCCCTTCAAACAGATAGAATGATTAGAAGCTTACAGTCGGGGTCTAGTTTTTCCCCTCTGAATGTTGGTGGGATTTACTTGCCCCTCCATTGGCCACCAGAAGAATGCTACCGCTATCCCATCGTCCTTGCCTATGACAGCATGCACTTCACACCTCTAGTTGTTCTGAAGGACAGTGGCCCAGGTATGTCTCTGAACATTTCCTGCGTGTGTTGTACTAAACTGATATCTTTTCCCTTCTGTACAACCAAAACAGAAGTGAGTTTTGATCTCATTACATGTAAAAGAAATACTGCTCTTAAAGGGAATTACTCCTCCCATTTTGAATTGGCCGATGACTAAGCGTTAAAGAATCTAGCCCTCCATGCTTTCTAGATGACCACACTTCCCTGTGACACATAGTTTTGAGATCTTATTGCTTTTTGCTCATCTCCCTCTCCTTGCAATTCCACAAATTCAGAATGCTTTTTCTAAGGCTTAATTACTGTCAATAAGACCTTTACACTAAACTGTGTTGCCATTTTTTGTCCTACCCCTTTGCTTCAGGCTGTGTCCATTGTAATTCACCCCCCCAAAAAAAACCACTTTCTTGAAATTCAATGCAGCCCTCAAGATGACAAGAGTTACCAAATCTGTCCATACCCTTTGCCATCTGATAATCCTAAACCAATTATCATGCCTTTGAGTTTAGCTATTTATGCTTCTTCTTCTTTTTGGTTTGGAGCATATTGTTGCTGCTTTTGTTTGGGATGTTATTATGTGCAAGTTGTAAAATTCAGGCTGTAAATATTGCTCTCTGCTGCACTGCATCTCTACCTTCCTTCCTTCCTTCCTTCCTTCCTTCCTTCCTTCCTTCCTTCCTTCCTTCCTTCCTTCAGGGAAATAACCTTTTATCTCCTCTTACCTGCTCCCTCCATAGAAATCCGGGCAGTCCCGTTGGTCACCTGTGAAAGGGGCAAGTTTGAAGATCTGAAAGTACACTTTCTAACAGACTCTGAAGAAAGAGAGAAAGAAAAGCTGCTAAGAGAGTACCTAATGGTAATAGAAATTCCTGTGCAAGGCTGGGACCCTGGGACAACTCATCTCATTAATGCTGCAAAGTGAGTCTGTCTTTTCTACCATCCAGCATTATAATTGGATGATAAATCTTCCTGTGGAGTGTTCTATCCACCCTCTCCCTTCAGCTGCCCTTACTAAAAAGTCAGTCCTTTGCTTTTGGTATGGCATTTAGTTTTGAGAACAAATAAAAGAATGAGAACAAATAAAAGGTTGATTCTAGAAACAGATTGGTTCTACCTTCTCCCTAAGCTAGGAGAAAGCTTAGGGAGGGGGATGCATTTGGAGAAAACATGTTTATTGCTTTTATTGTCTATCTTGCCATCCACAGAGAGCAGGCTACAATGAAGTGGGGGGGTCTCTCCTCCCCATTCAAATAAGTCAAGAAGACAATTTTTGTTTGAATAAGAAGAAAAATTACTAGAGAAAGAGAAAAGCCTACCCTTGCCAAAGGCCCTGCTGACCCAAAAGATTTTGGTGGGGAGTGGATTTTTGCCTCCTTCACATGTATCCTCCCCCCACCTTTTTAGGGGCAGGGGGCCTTTTACACAAATAAAAAAATGCACTTGTAGAATAGAATGCAAGGGGAAAGGGTGTGATACATCCATTGCACCATCATGCCTGCCGTCAGTATTCCCATGACTCTATTGACGATATTGTGCTTGCTTCTCTTGCTTCATGTTTTCTTTTGCCCATCAGGAGACAAAATAAATTCCTTCCTACTTGTGCAGTTCAGAAATAAAATATCCTAGAGGATATTGTGTTCCTACTGTCTTTCAAGACATGAACCAGGGAATTTTAAAAGGCACAACATTTTATATAATAATAATAATTAAGGGGAAAATTGAGATGGAAAACTTGAGTGAGCATGGACATCATTAGCTCCACCCAGAGCCTTTTGTGCATTCCATTGTGTCCATGATGCTTGCTCCAAACACCCGTGGGCTTCATTGGCCATGGCAGGTCTGCTCACATTACTGACTCAGCCCATGTTATTTAATAGCCTTTCAAGAGTAGCCCTAACTGGAGGGATCAAACATGGAGATCCCTGTGGTATGGCTAAATTATGGCTGAAATTCTTATAACTAGTATATCAATTTAGGGTAGTACTGCTACACATAAAAACCTTTTTATTTGGAGTACTATTGAAAGCATGTGTGACTTTTTAACTGGCCCTCTAGACCAGTGGTTCTCAACCTGTGGGTCCCCAGTTGTTCCTGGACTGCAACTCCCGGAAATTCTGGCCGGCTCAGCTAGTGATGAAGACTTCTGGGAGTTGCAGTCCAGGAACAACTGGGGACCCACAGGTTGAGAACCACTGCTCTATACCCATCCCCAGTTCTGCTACAGCAGGCCTGCCCAACAGGTAGGCCGCGGGCTACCAGTAGCCCACGAAGGGTTCAAACGTAGCCCGTCGGCCACCAATTAAAAAACGTGAGAGGATAAGTTCTCCACCCCTCCTTCCCCCATCCCAAGGACCACCACTGCAAAGTTCTGGGTCTGCCAGCCCACTGTCTCAGCTGAGCAGGGCAGTTCAAGGGCCATGGCGTGGTCCTCTGCTCCCCCGCTGGCCAGATGATCAAGCATGGTACAAGGGAAGCGTGTGCATGGTCAGCCTTCCCATAGGAATGCAATGAAAATCAATTAATCAGTTCCGGAGGGAATTAATTTCAATGCATTTCTATGGGAAACCGCTGCTCTACTTACAATTTTTTTTACTTACGAGCATGGGATTTGGAATGGATAAAATTCATAAGTAGAGGTATTAGTGTAGTAGCCCTCAGGAACTTTGGGCCAGAAAAAGTAGACCTTGGCCTGTTCAAAGTTGGACAGCCCTGTGCTACAGTATCTTCTTTTGTTGTAACAGGTAGAACGTCTCCCATTTAAAGCTGTTTTATGATGAAAGATAGTTTTCTGTTTAATGGGGACAAGACCCAAAGGACAAAGGGAAGTGGAAGAGACCTTACATGTTTGTAGCCTAGTCAGAGGAATAAGAAAAGCTGTCAATAAAAAACATTAATGGGAGCAAGGAGGCAGGGTGAGGGTTTCCCTCAAATGCCAGAGGCAGGAAGAGAACTGGACCAGAGAAATTAGTGACAAACAGCGATCACATTGGGCTGTAAAAGAGCTCTCTTACTGATACCCAGTGTTAATGCATGCAAGATTGTTATTATTCCAACATTCTCCCGCAAACCTGGAGGCAGCACTTCCTTCCTGGATCCCACCTATTTCCCATTTGTTTCCTTACGTTATGTGGCATTGCCCACTTACAGGACTGTTGGTGATATAAGACAGCATCAGTTCTGCCTTCCCAGCTTCCTTCTGGCACCTGCAAGGTTGTCTTTTCTCTGTCTGCTGATCACCGGCTCTTTTTCTCTCTCCCTTGCAGACTGGACGAAGGGAACTTGCCCAAGGAAATTAATTTGGTGGAAGATTACTTTCAGCTGGTGCTACATGAGTACAAGAACTGGCAAGAGAACGCTGGGCCTAGTGGAAGGAAAACAGGCAGGCGGGAGCAGCTGGAGTTGCACTTGCCCCAGCTGTCGCTGGTAGAGGCGAAGTGTGAAACTCCCAATTGCCCTTTTTACATGTCTGTGAACACCCAGCCCTTCTGCCACGAGTGTTTTGAACAGAAGCAACCGAGAAATAAGGGGAGGAAGCAGAACCTCTGGATAGGGTCAGAGAAATCCCGGGCAAAGAGTTCCAGTTCAACCAAAGGAGAACTTGGCGAGTTTGCAGCCCCGAGTTCTGAAAAGCCAGACGCTGAGAAACCTCGCTCCGCACCTCCCACGGCCCCGAGCCTTTTTCTGTACAGCGAAACCACTGCCATGAAGTGCAGGACGCCAGGCTGTCCCTTCACTCTGAACGTGCACTATAACGGACTCTGCGAACGCTGCTACCACTCGACAGGGCTTAGCCCTTGCCACAATCCAAGCGAGCCGAGGCCTCCAGACGGTGTGACGTGTACCTTTTGCCTTAAGGACACCAATAGGACCTTCAATGGGATGTGCAGCACTTGTTTCAAAAGGACTACAGACCGCTTGTCCAATGCCAGCGTGGCCGTTGCACCTTCAGGCCACCAGAGGTCCACATCTGACCCCACCCATTTGTCCCGCAGTCTTTTGCAACATTCCAGCCCCTTGGTGGCCGGTAGCAATGCAGTGGAGCCATTGCCCTGCGTCCAGCCACAAAGAGCAGAAGAGAGAAAAGGGAGCAGTAAATGTAGGAAACCCGGCTGCAGCTTTTTTGGAACAGTCCAGAATGAAGGCTTTTGCACGCTGTGTTATTTTGAATACCAGGAAAACAAAGGTGAGTAAGTGATTCCCGTTGTACCATGCCATCACTCAGAAATTTAGGAAGGAAAAACAGATGCAGTAGAGTGAAACGGTGTAGTTCTAAAAGCACTATGTTATGACAAGATACAATGTAAAGCCACACTAGAAACAATCCAGGCTGTGCTAACTGTTCATCACAACTGCAGAAATTCCAGGGCCCTTTTCAAATGTTGCTGAAGTGCAGAGAACAGCACCAGGCTACCCATGCTTGCGGTTATTCAAATGGATTGTGTTCCAAGAGCAGAGGGACTTGGGTTGGTTTTTGAAATCCTGCTGGAGGGTTCTAAGTTCACAAGAGAAGAAGCCATTGTGGGTCAAGGTGGATAACATGACCTGCAGTTCCATGTAATAAAAGGGCAGAGCAATGAAAAAAACAACTACATGAACTACTAGGGGGAAGCTGAGGGTTTTACATTTCAGTTGGGATAGCAGAGAGAAACAGATCCTAGTCATACAGCAGGCATGGAGAGCTTTTAATTACAGGAGACAAAATTTGAACATAGGAAACTGCTCAACACTAGGTCAAACTGTCAGTTTTGGTTTTGCCTTCACTGTCCATGGCTCTATGGTTGGATCAGGTGGGTTTTTTCTTACCCTTACCTGGAAATGCTGGAGATTCACTCCATCCCTAGCGAGGTCCACCTGGCACCATCTCTGCCCACTTTTAAGAAAGCACTAAAGACCTAGCTTTTTCAGGAGGCCTTTGGGTGATTGTTGTCGCCTGTTACTTGTATGGATCTGGACAGACACCAGTATCTTTTTAGTGTTTGTTTATTGTTTGCCTGTTTATATTTGTATATTTTATCTGTTTATTGTACTTGTTTGTAAACCACCAAGAGTTTTATACAAGCTGGTCATATACAAGTCTCAAATAAACTAAAGAAAATATTAAACCTGGCACTTTTTTTAATGCAGACCACATACTATTGTGCCACTGAATCATGGCCCTTCTGCTCCTTTGAAAAGGAATGGATGCTGTTAGTACTGTCCTGTTTCGTGTGATCATGGAGGTTGTGTGGCATGGAGCAGTTCAGCAACTGACACTGTATTTGGAAGCTCGGTTTCAGCTGTGCCAATGCATGTCTGTTAAGAGACACACCACAACCCTCCCAGGTGATAAAAACTCAGCAACCTTGGTAGGTTGTATGTCTTTGTGAGGAATTGCTTTACGGTTCTGCTGTCTGTGTAATAGTCAGTTGATTTTCAGTTCAGTGGCAAAGAGGTCTGCCATAGACAGTTTGTCTCTTCTACCACTTTGCTGTCCAAGTTTGCCTTGATTGCTGAAGTGACTGTTTTCTTCCTGTTGGACACCACAGATGCTTCACTGCTTCATGAGAGAAGGCCACGGCGGACGTCTCCTGTGTTGGGTCACTCGGGGACCTCCGCTGCAATATACCAGAACACACTTTCGTGCCTGGGTCGAGAATGTGGCACAATAGGTAGCACCATGCTTGAGGGATACTGCCAGAAGTGTTTCATCGAAGCCCAGAGCAAGCGGCTGCGGGAAGCCAGAAGGCCTGAAGAAGAGCTTGTGAGACGGTCAGATGTCAGTAAACTTACTCAAATCATTCTTACCTAGTTAACCTTGTGCCTTCCTTTCTAGAAAACCCTATAATGATAAATTGTTTTTTTTTTCAAGCGCAGGGATCAGATCTAAATTTAAGAGAGCTCTTAGAAAACATAGTACAATATTGCAGGGACTCACTTGTTCATTCTATATTTTGCAGCCATTCACATTTTCATGAAAAGAGAGCTGCTGCTGCTACTACTACTGCTGCTTTGTATTTATTACCATTATTTAGTTGCATTTATGTCCTTCTTCTTCTTCTCCAAGGAAGCACACGTGGTTTTCACCACCACTTTCATTTTCAGAACAACCCTGTAACGTCAGGCTCAAGGAGTGGACATTCTGAACTCACATGGAGTTCAATGGCTTACTGGGTCTCTCAATCTGAGTCTCTCAAATCCCAGAACACTACACTATCAAATCATGATTTAAATTTTAAAAAATGCAATTTGTTAATAATTTGATTTTTTAAAAGATATTTTTAACTTAAATTGTGATTTGAATCAATGTGATTTTCTAAAAATCATTGGTTTTCATTTATCAAATGAATGTTCACTTTTGCGTCTGGGAAGGGAACAGTTTATTTGTTCTTGACAAGCTCTGGGAAGTTTCTGTATAGGGGCAAGCCTGCATGGTTGGAATCCATCTTGGGTTTTTTTTTTCCCTACTGAGGAAGAACCAGTGAGCGCCATTACGCCTCCCTTATTGCTTTTCCTCCTTTCGAGCTTCCTGTCTGTAATGTGACAAGAAAGATAAAAATAAGAAATATCCAGGCAAGGCCCAAGTGAAGACTAGGCATGAAAACTGTCCATTTCTAGTATTTTCAGGGAGAGCTGACTGTTTTTTTTAAATGTTTTCAGCGAACAGGACAGCACAGAGACCTTCCACAGGCAACTTCACACTCCCCGAAGCAGAGGTGTGCCACAGCTTCCTGTAGGAACAACTTAACATCTAGGAGTGGGGAGGCATGTCAGGAATGTCTACGGGTCAGCCAGAGGACACAGTCCGGGTCATCTCAGAGAGACCCCTCATCAGAGGAACTTCCCAAACAGCGTTGCCGAGCCCCTGCTTGCGATCACTATGGCAACCGCAAGTGCAACGGCTACTGTAACGAATGTTTCCAGTTTAAACAACTCTACGGGTAACGTGCCTTGATCAACATCATGTTGCTTGCCTTGCCAAAAAAAAAAACAAGCAAACAAACCCAAACCTAGTAATGAAAATGGTGCTACATCCCAAACACTCATTGATCCTATCTGGTCTTCTCCGTGCCCTGTGAAAAGGAAGGGTGACTTGGGCATGACATGATAAGCTGGATTGTATACATTTGCGCGTGTACGTGTGTGAGAGAAGGCATACACATCACGGGGCAAAGGACAGTGATGCGTGCAGTCAAGAACGGCATATCCTGGGACTGAAGAGTACTTTGATTTCAGCAGAGCTGGTTTTGGCAGGAAGTTCACACAGAATTCACAGCCACAGCTCCCCGTGCCTGAAATTATTTGGAGGGTTTGCTGAACATGAACGGCACAGAATGAGTATAGCTTCTATACTATGCACTGTGGGAATTGTGTGTGTGTGTGATATCTCTTTTACTGGTACCTCGCAATGCCCCTGCATGAAGACTGGATTTCCAGATGTAGGGTAACCTGACTCAAGGTTTAAGTTGAATAACTTTTTGCAAGAGAGATAACAGCCTGGGGCAGTGGCCCCTAAAAATGCCAGTCCGTCGAGTATACAGGGATGTGGAAATGTTTTCTTCTTTGAATACGTGAAGAGCGCTGAGGCGGCCCTGTTTCTCATGGAGCTCCATTTTGAACAGCTACACTTGCTATTACTGCTCACGAGCCTCTAAAGTGGCTTCAGCCATTTTTCCTCCTTTCCAACCCTAATATGAGGAGGCAAGTACACTGAAGGCAGCCTCCCCAACAGTCCTCCTGGGCAAACCTTTTTGGATCAGCTTTCAAGCTATGTGCCCTCTTGACTTGTTACCCTGAGCCCTTATCTGCCCTTTTCACAGCATGTTATTCTGAGTTAAGTGCCAAACAAAATGGTATCGGGGACTCTCTCTAGGTCTTCGTTATGATCCCTGTCCTCCCGTGAATCACTTCTGGTTTGAGTATCCAGCTTGGTTCTTTGTTTAGTTGTATAGGATCTCTAATTTACTCTATCTTCTCCATAATAATAATCAATTTGAGTGTATGACCCCTTTGCTGTTGGACTTGCTATATGTAACTTGTGAACAAATGTGAAGATAGGTTAAAATATTTATATTTCAGAAGTGTAATTTTAAATTTGCACATTGTTGGTATAATAATTTACTCCTTTTACTTCCGTCTGACAACCTGTGTTATTACTGAGAGAAGAGATGGAGGAATAAATAAATTATTTAAGAATTTATTTTAATTCATTATTTGCTTTTGTCAGAAAACATCCTTTTCAAGTCCAGCAACTCCGATGGGTCAGTGGGGACAAGTGTCTCGGGCAGCCCCATGGGCACCCTCCGTGACAGGGTGTTAAGGGTGTTTGGGTTCAGAAGCCCTGTTTGCCTACCCTGGCCTCAGAAGGAAAAGCAAGTAACAGATTCAGTCTGAGCACCCTTTACTTGCTGCTACCCTGTTTAGAACACAAAAGCTTCACTGGATCAAGCTGAAACCCTCCCTAGTCCAGCCTCCTGTTTCCACACTGGCGAATCACTTAAGCTGCATGCACCCAGAGTCCTGCAGCACATCTGGGTGCATGCATAATACCACTAATACTCCCCAACAACTGATACACAGGGGCATAGTGCCACTGATGTGGAAACAATCGATATTCATCATGACTAATAATGGGATGGCTTGATTATCTCTGGATCTATTTAATCCTCCTTGGGGATTAAACTTGACTGGGTCTTACTGAATCTAGTGGCGAATATCCCATAGTGTTGACTATATTCTGTCTACATGGAAATGCCTGTTTTTATTTTCCCTCCCACAGTTCATCATGACCTTAAAATTTTAGCATTATGCTTGTCATGCTGTATGAGCCTATCGCAATACAGAGCCGTTGTTGTTTTTTGTGTGTGTGCTTCTGCTTCCAAAAACATGTCCTATTATTTGCTAATGTTTCTTGGTGAAACCAAGGAATACAGTATCAGCAAATAATGGGACATCTTGGAAGCAAAAGCACAGTGGGGGGGGGACGTTTCTACATTGTGAGATATTCACATACAGCGTGATCAGCATAAGGCTAACATTCAGGTACACTTCCCAGGATTAGATGTGGCACCTTGCGAAAATAGCAGCGTTCACTCTGCTCAGTACCCTCAACCCTGCCCCTGCTGCAGACCCAAAAGCTAGAAAATTGCCAGTTAGAATAGTTGAATATAATATGCTTTTGTTAAAAAGCATTCTGTCGGATTGCCTTTGGAGAGTGGTGCCCATGTTATTGCACTCAGGCTGTTGTTCTCAGGCTGGCTGTGCTTAGCGGATCAACAGCATCCTGTGACCGCCCAAAGGCTGGAAGGGCAGAACTACTTCCGGGATTGGAAATGCTGGAAACAAGCAAAGGTTGTGCCATTGCCTACCCAGGTTTTAAAGCCACCTCTCACAAAAATCAAACATTCTTCTCCATGGGTGTCACTTGCCCCCAAACTAGCGCCCTTGCCTTAAGAACGAGAAAAGCCTAACAATTTCCTGAGATTCTGGCTGACACCCTGAAACCACACAACCATAGGACTGCCATCCATGGGCAATAGCAAACCAGGGCAGCTTCCGGCCAGGGAAGGGCACAGCAGTAGAGGCTATGCTCAGCCCTGTGACCTTTCTGCTTTACTGCAACACCCTAGATAGGTATTACTTAAGTGATGCTGTGGGAATAAGAGTACCGGATCTGGTGCTATTCAGAACTCTGCGGTGGCGGCCTGTATTTCACCGCATCACCTTGCCTTTGATTAATCCTTGTTAAAAAAAATAATACTGGGTTGAAAAGGCACCCATTATTTTTCTCTGTCAGACGTGTTTCACAGTGCACGTGGCAATCCAAGCTACTGTTACACAATCCCCAGCTTTGGATCACAGCTTCCTTGCCAAGGGTGTGTTCAAGCAAGCAGCATCCTTCCCTTTTGCTCCACCCATCATGACTCATGCCATCACGAAGTACCACCGATGGTGCAGAATATTACAAAGTGCAGACACTGAAGGGGGGCAGCCAGTTCAGTTCAATGGTTTCAAAAAATAGACATTCTGCTATTGCATATCAGTTGCTCTTGGAGAAGGAACAACATGACTACGGATGGGCACAATGCGTGTGGACCCAAACCAGAATGGAAGCATCCAAAATGGAAGAAGACGGGGAGAGAAACCATGGAATATTCCAACGGCAATGGCACCAAAGACAATGGCTGCCCGTGCCTCTCAAACATCCCCCTGTCAAAGGGAAATAACATAGCACAGTAAGGGATCTAGGCATGGGATTTCTCTAGTGGGAGGAGATACAGTCCATTTTATTTCCCCTTTAACCATCAAATTTAAAAAAAGACTATTAAACCACAGGATATTATATTTCCTTGACATCTGACAGTGTGCGTCATGTGAATCACAAGTTGAATCCAAAATATCAAGTTGCTTCTCAGCGGAGAAAACCAGTATACAAGTTCCAGGTGGTTTTCCCATGGTTGCCTCATTTGGTAGGAGGACTGGTTCTTCTTTCAAAATGAAATTTAACAAGACAAAGGTTCCTCCCCACCACCACCTTTCCTAAGCACAAAACGGCAAAGTGAATGTATTTTTGAAGGCTTTCACGGTCGAGATCAGGTAGCTGTTGTGAATTTTTCGGGCTGTTCGGCTGTGTTCTGGAAGTTTTTCTTCCTGACGTTTCGCCAGGCTCTGTGGCTGGCATCTCCCTAGCAAAGTCAATGCTTCACACTTAGAAAACACAGCCGTCATCTTTATTGTAGGGACATTCCCCCTTGAAATGGAAAGTAGAGCCAGTACTTTCCTGCAAGGGCAGTCCCTCGGAGGTGTCAAAGCAGAACTTTCTGGCTGGCTGTTTTTGGTCTTCATCCAAGTCCAAAGTCCCATTCCCTTATCTTATCAAACAGGGTTGAATGGCTGAAAAGCAGCACCATCCAGTTTTGAAATAAGATGCGCATTGCCTGTATATGAGCTCTTCAGCCACTGAAGATTTCAGCACTTCAGCAGCAACAAGAAAGCTTGGCTAGGCAGGTAATGGAAAATAAGGATGCCTATGCCAGTGGTGGTGAACCTTTGGCACGCCAGATGTTTTGGACCACAACTCCCACAGTCCTTTGTCATTGGCAGTACCGGCTTGGAATTCTGGGAGTTGTAGTCCAAAACATCTGGAGTGCCAAAGGTTCGCTGCCACTGCTATAGGCTGTATAGCCTACTCCTGCTGTTACCTATTATGGACTTTCCCTTTGTCCCTGTCATGCCATCATCAGATGCATCTTCTAGTGATTAAGAGTCACTCAAAAGCCACCCAAAACCCAACAAGGCTGAAGGACTGCTAGATCCTCAGCCCTCTGAGATCCAAGAGGCCAAATCACCAAAGGCTGCCAAACCCTGAGGAGATCAGGATTCTGAAACCCCAGATGGAAGCAGCTGCACGGCTGATTCACGGGAGGTTAGACCACTGCCCAGCCCATGGGGGAACTGCAGTTTAAAAACACAAGGCTGGAGAGGGAAGATATAAAAATTGTTTTACAACAGAAGTCTCTGAGGGAGAAGGGACTTCTGGGCAGGGGTCTCCTTGAGGAGAGAGAGCTTGAGCATTTGCTGGCATAGGAGATAGGCCTTCTCTGGTTCCTGATTGCTGCTGACTCCTTGCTCTGTGTGCTTCTTTGCATGACTTTTGGACAGGATGAGTTTGAACTGTTTTGCACTCTAGATCTGGATCTCATGCAAGGAGCCTTGTGGTGCAGTGATTAAATGCCTTTACTGCAACTAAAACCGTGCTCACGACCTGGGGTTCAGTCTCAGGTAGCAAGCTCTTGGTTGACTCAGCCTTCCATCCTTCCAAGGTTGGTAGAATGAGTACCCAGCTTGCTGGGGGGGGGGGCAATGTGTAGCCTGCACAATTAAACTGTAAACCGCCCAGAGAGTACTTGAAGTACTATGGGGCGGTATATAAGCAGAACACTTCACTTTACACTTTTGCATCTGATTTAACTCATATTCTGGTAAGCCTCTGTCTACAGGTCCTGGAACTGACTCCATCCTGGAATCAGGACAGTCCTCTATTTAAAAGTCGGAGGCAGAGCTATTCAGCTTTGCCTTCTCTCTATGCCTATCCAGTGCCTGCCAATCTCGGCCTTTCAGTGAAACATTCTAGCCCAGTGGTTCCCTACCTTTGGTAGCCCAGGCATTCTTGCTCTGCAACTCTAGACCCTAGCCAGCACAGCTGGTGCTGAAGGCTTCTGGGAATTGTAGTCCATGAACACCTGGGTTACCCAAGGAGCCACTGCTCTAAGCAATTCCATTGGGCTCAGTACAGAAATATGTTAACTCTAAAATCTGGACCTCCCCTCAATTTTTTGTGGGTCTAGTATAATGTGTCTGCCTGAAAAGTTGATTTAATATAAACTGCCTTCCTGCATGTCCATTTTTACCAAGCATTGTTTGCCTGCCTGCTCAGTACCCACAGCATTGTCCTTCCATGCAGTATGTTATTGTTTTGACCAGATCTTCTTTGCCAAAATACTTCAGCTGTAAATCTGGGGATTTTCCAAAGGCTTGGGAAAGCAATGTAAGGGGCAAGTGAGAGGACAAAAGCAGCATGAATGAGCAACATTCAGCTTTCTATTGAGTGTACAGACTTTTAAGACTTAGTTTTTTAAAGCAAAAATAAAGGTGCCCAGTATATGGTCCCCTGGCACTAGTTGTGTAAAATATGGTTGGTCTACTCCTTTATTTAGGTTCTGAGATATTTTAAAATTTAACCTTTAATCTGCAGAACTGGAAGAGACCGTATGAGTAATCCAGTCCCTCTCAAGGAGACTCTGCAGCTGGAGACCTAAGCCACTGAGCTGTCCAGCAGTTTACATTAATCAGTGAAAAAAACAAAAACAAAAAAGCATTGCCATTTTGGTCTTCTAGTGTTGTCAATGTAAGGGTAGTAATCCAAACGTCTGAATCAACATGTGTGAAGACTGAATTGGGTGGGAATTGGATCTAGATAATTCCCGAAAGAGTCAGGATCCAATCTGAAATACCAAATCAGCCCCCAAACTAAAGGAGGGGCCATACATAGCAGTAAACTCTTCTGAGGCTTCCATTTTAATATAAAACCACACTGAATATCAGGCTAATTGCTGTATAGTTCAGTGATTTGAGTTCAGTTCCCTACTCCGTCTTCTTCTTCTTCTTCTTCATCATCATCATCATCATCATCACCACCACCACCACCATCATCATCATTTGCATTGCATAATTTGTTGTTGCCACATAACTTTATGTCCTTGTCTAAATGGAGGTACTCTACTACTTTTCTGTTGTCATGAATTGTTCTGAGGCCTGGTGCTTGAAAATACTGCTGTCTTCTAAAACAGTCTCCCTTAATCCTGTGTCCTCCAGATGTGTTGAACCACATCATGCATCCTCTATACCCAACTAGCCATGGGAACCCTGGGGTTCCCGTGGATGCAGGTTTGACTAATTTAGAAGTGAAGGTTTCACAGAATTGGGAAACAAGTGCATATTACAGGACAAGCTCAATGAGTTTCCCGAAAACTGTCCCCCAGAAGACAAATCATCACCTTGTGCTTTCAGAAGACAAATGATGTAACAGTGCAGTAAAACATATATTAGAAACCCTTTGAGAGTCTTTGCTTCTTATCCTTGCCATCGACACTGGTCAGAAATATTTGCATAGGGCACTTTCCTTATTAGCAATGTAGAGTATGTGAAATGCCTTAACATCCTTGTTCAGTTCTAGCACTGCACTTTCTTAGAGTTTACTGGCAAACCAAGAGACAGAATGTATCAACACGAGGATGGGATGTACTATTTGAAACCCCAGTTTACATAATCTGAAATATAGACTGACTGACTCCCCTTACTCTCCTTCCTGCATATTTTTCTGAAATCATGAAGCATGAATGCAAGCCACTGGTTTTTCATGATATACTATGAATGGAGTATGTAATTCTAGTAAAAGGCCAGGAGGGCGGGAGACCACCCCCCAACCCCTGGAAGTTCTGCAGTTGAAACTCTGATGGCCTCAGTGGCAAATGTTTTCATGCTCCTGTGAAGGCCTCAGGCATTCAGGCAGTATTTGTAGAAATAATTTCTTAGTGAGTCCAGAAAAAGGCTTATGGAAATCTTGTTGATGCCATGGGCAAGGACAGAGTGGCAGATAGATCCAAGCATGTCTTTCCACTCATAAAAAGCCCCTTGCTCAGGGAAGGGTCATCCCTCTTCTAGCCTTCTCACCTGTAGAAGAGGAGTGATTGTTCTGGGGTAGAATAATCTGGTTGAGAACCTTTGTGGCCACCTGGCTGCTGCTGCCAGTAGCACTCCATGGTAGAGATGGGCACGGAACGAACATTTTTTCGTTTCCATTACCGTTTGTTGTTTCCGTTACGTAACGAAACGACAAACGAAAATTGTGATGAAAATGAAACGAAACAAACAGAACCACAAAATTGTGGTCGTTACGTTTCGTTTCCGTTAATGGTGACACGCAATGAAATGAGCTGTTTTAAATGTTAAAAAACGTCCTGGACATCCGTAAAAATGCAGCGATAATTATTTATATTGTCTGATAATACCTACCAGGGGGGTTGGGGGCCTTAAAATGTTTGTTTTTGTCTTCTCCCATCGCGATGTATTTTTCTTTTCCCTTTAGAATGTCGCCACCAGCCACAAAATGGAGGCAAGCCATGTGATGTGGGATCATGTTCAACCAATAGCATGCCCAGGTTGCAGACTGGGCGGGCAGGTCTGGCAGCCACAGAGGGCATAAAAAGCTCTGGCAGCCCCCGTCCTCCTTGCAGTCTCTGGTGGGAGTTAGGGTGGGATTGCTGTCTCTGCGACTCTAGCTTCAGTCCTGCAGCCTCCCTGTGTGCGTGCGTGCTGCGTACCTCTCGGTGAGTACCCTCCCCTGCCCCACAGTGCAGTCACTTTGCGGCTGCCTTGCACCCTGGGCAACGCCCACCGCTGCCTTTGCAGCCTCCCTGCACACGTAGTCTATACTGTGTCTCTGCCAGCATCCATTTTTTTTAGTGTTTTCCCTCTGGTCTGGGGCATTGGGGGATGCCTGCGCACGGAAATGCTTTAAAAAAGCGGGTAGAAACGACAAACAAAAAAACAAAAAACGGTAATGAAATTGTTCAAAAATTTTCCGACAAACGGAAACGAACCGAAACAGACCTCTCAATGACAAATGAAAAACCAAAACGCCATTTTTCTGTTTCGTGCCCATCTCTACTCCATGGCACTGAGAAGGGGAAGCTGGAATCAACATTCCACAGGTAGCCTAGTTACCTTTCATGATCTTTTCATTTGATTATCAAGATGTGACAGTGTAACACAACAAGTAGACATGTGGCTGCTTTAAAGATATATGAGTAACATTTCAGTTATTTTTAGAGTCACTTCAGTTACTAGCTTAGGGTCACTTGAACAAGAATTTTGAATGGAATTGCTTATCATTTCTTAATAGTAGTTGTTTTTAAAAGGAATGCTAAAATAAAAATAACAAGCAAGGAGGAGCAGCTCATGGACCGGGCGCGTGGACTGCCTCCCTCCAGCCTTTCAGGAGCACCCCCTCTCACTCTGGTCATCAGGCATCAAGGACAGCAGCAGAACAAGTCATCGGTGAGAAACCTTTTAAAGCTGTTGCAACAAGTGACAGGACCAAATTCTTAAACACTATGACTGAAATCCTGTTTTGCAGTAATGGAAATGGCATTAATTTTTAGACACAGATTGCCATAAATTAAGAAACTTCTGCTAGCATGAGCTGTTGCACACTGAGTCTTGAAATTAGAGGCGGGCACTTCACGCTTCATACAAATGTGCACCAAGCATGACCAAGGCTCCACAGGTTGGTGGCCCATTTCCCTCCCTGCCCTGGCCCCCCTCCCTAGCCTGGCTTGTCCATTTACTGGGCTCTGAGCAGCAGTGAAGTCCTTCTTCAGGGCCAGTGCTCCAGTCCGATGACTGGTCAGCTGCCTTGGGATGGGCTCTTCAGGCTTCTGCCCGGATTGGAGTGCTGGCCTTGAAGAAGGCCCTTGAAGTGGACCAGCCAGGCAGGAGTGGTTGGAGGATGGGTCTCCTTGGCACCTATGGTGCCACAGTAGTTCTTTGTATGAATTTATATGAAGCACGAAGTGCCCATCTCTATGTGAAATGCAGTAAGTAGTGGTGAGATAGACCCTGTAGATTGGGTATTAACTACATTACTACAAACTTAATACCTCTCTTAGTCAAAAGGACATGGGGTGTCAGCCTCAGTCCCTTGTAGGGGTGGCTGGTATGGTAAAGAATGCAGACTAGGTAAAAAGCTCCTAGCCCATTTCATCATAAAGGCAAAGTGGTCAAAACTGAATTCAGACCTGAAGGAGCTGGCCCGTCACCACACAAAATATAAGGAGTTTCTAAAACAAAACAAAAGAAACAATTATTTGTGTCAGGAGTCAAACAGTGGCAGGAACTAGGACAGGCAGTGTTGGAAGGGAAAGAGAAAACATTCTGGATGATGATCTCTGTCCAGGATCTAGATATCAATGTTCCACCTAATGCCTGTATTACAACGAATACCTGGTGTTCCCACAGTGATGTAGAATGGGCCCCATAATACAGTATGAGTTCTACACAAACTTCACTAAACTCCACTCCAGAGTGACCTCTAGTGTCTGAATTTCAAGTCTGTTTGCTCACAGAGGCTTTAGCACTAAAGCACCAGGCAATGTTCTGATTCTGCCAGAGGTCTATAAGAACAATATGAACATGCGGTGACAGCTGTCAGCCTTGACAGCTTTAAGAAGGGATTAGACAAGTTCACGGAGAACAAGGGTATCAATGAAACTGGGAGTTGAGTCATGGCTACCGGACTTCTTTTTTGAGAGATAGAAACGTTTCGCTGTTCATCCAAACTCTTCAATCTCCGGGTTGAATACAGAGAGTGCAAGGATATCTCTCAGTGCCTTGCAGGGAATCATCAGCAGATGAACAAAGCCTGAATAGGCTGCTTGGGAATAGTGTCCATGGCCTTAAAGCAAATGGCCTAAGCCCTGTGAACCAGCAGATACAGTGAATCCTCATATAAGAAGCTTGATTTGCCTTTACTTTGGAAAATACTGCTGATAAGCAGCAGGAAAAAAATTCCAGAGATAGGGAGGGATTTTCAATGCTAACAGAATGGCTTCCCTATGGGGGATTAAGGATTAATCCATTTTCAATGCATTCTTATGGAAAGTTTGTACAAAGGAAAATTTGCTTAACAGTATTTCATTTGCAACAAATTAATTCCTTTATACAAGCTACCACGTACAGTCGTACAGTCTTCACTTTGGAGGCATATGCAAATTGCTCCTTTTATGGTTTGGCGATGCTTTGGGTGGACAAGTCTCTGCCTTCGTGTGTTCATGGGTTTGAAATAAGAGGGATGTGGTGTTTGAAAAAAACACACTCCCGCCATAGGGAATTCTGTCCGTCACTCTGTTTTCATTTTGTCTCCCATTACTGTTTAGATGGCCCACTGCCAAGGAAATGTAGAAGGGAAATGATAGCACCATGCTTATCAGCTTGATAGGAGGTTATGTCTGCTGTTTGCACTGGGACTCATTTTCTTTTTTAGTTCTATACTGCCATCTCAAGGTCAGATGAGTGTATGGGTGCTTTCTAATTTTAAAATGTACTGGTTACATCAATCATTTTTTATTGTTGTTAGTGTAGTGATGCTGATGCAAATTATCTTGATGGGCCATAAGAGGGGCAGGTCCCTGCTGAAACCAACATAGAATCTGCATTTACTGAGTCCTGCTTAGATATTATAAAACATATTAACATTGGTAGCTGATTATTAAGTTTTGCCTCACTAATTACAGACTGCCTTCTGTACTGTTGTGTTTTAAAATGGCTTTATTAGAAGAAACTGTCAAATCCTTGTCATGTAATGGGTCCTTTTGTAACCTGGAGGGGTTCCTTTATCAGGGAGGAAGAAACACATAGACTCGACTAAAACGTGTTTTAAAGAGATAAAAAATTAAAACAAGCAAGCCCCTGTGTGTCAGAAGCAGTCACCACAATCTCTGACGCAGTCACCATGATGGATATAAAGCAAGACATATGTGGACATTCTAACATATATGGCACCCGTTTGCAAGGCCGTATCATGGCCACGTCTCTCATCTCTCCATCCCATCACTAATTTAGCTCTGATCAACAGCAGAATATCACCTTCTATCAAAGTCTGTGAAAGCTCACTGACCTTTTAGGAAGAAAGCATTGTTCTCCTGAGAGGCTTGGCAGGATTGTGGTTGTGTGATTTAAACTAGGAGCACGCCTTCTGAAGATAAGAAGCACAGAATCATAGCATTTCCCACCACTCGCACTGAACCTTTTCGTCTAACAACAGAAATTATTAGTATAGAAAGTGAGGCCCTTCTTGTATGCAACAAATAGCTTGTATAACATGTCACTGACTATCTGTAGGGACATAAAAAATTCTGGCACAGATGGAGGGGTTTGTCTAATTGACCTAAGCTATGAAGTCTGAAATTCTGTGATCTTGGCCTATGGAGGGGAGAATCTGTCCAACACTTGGACACCTGGACTGCTACCATAGCCTCACCCCCCCACAAAAGGCAATGGGAGAGTTTTTTTTTTTAAAGTGGGGGGGGGTTGGCAAGGGGTGGGGGAAGAGTGTTCACAGATTTCCATTTTTTCCTGCTCTATTTGGTGTGTGCCTGAATATAGAAGGCTTTTTTTTTTGAAGGGTTGTGGATTTCATCTATTAGTTTGGTTTCTTTCCCACTCTCATACATTGGTTTCTTTGAATCTGGTTCTGTTTGGCTGTCTGCCCCCTTCATTTTTGTATGCAGATACTGTGTCATATACACAGCAGTTTGTTTAACAAAAAAATCTATTAAAGGAAAAAAATTCCAGAGAAAAAAATCACTTAAAAATCGCCTATCGGGATTAAGGATTAATCTGTTTCAATGCATTCTTATGGAAAGTTTGTACAAAGGAAAATTTGCTTAACAGTATTTCATTTGCAACAAATTAATTCCTTTATACAAGGTACCACTGTACAGTCGTTTTAGGCATGCAAATTACTGTTTAGAAGGCTGCTGCAGGAAAGGGAGGAAAGTTAGCATACTTTCTGGTTGTTTTTTTTTTACATCTGTTTAGATAAAAACCTAAAATACACCATGCTTATCACTATATACAGGTTATGTCACACTGTATAGCACTGGGACCCATGCTTTTTTACATATACTATCAAGATCAGATGAGTGTATGGGTGCTTTCTAATTTTAAAATGTACTGGTTACATCAATCATTTTTTATTGTTGTTAGTGTAGTGATGCTGATGCAAATACTGGCTGTTGAGGTCCCTGCTGAAGACAACATAGAGAGGGATTTACCTATCCTGCTTAGATATTATAAAACTGCCATTGGTAGCTGATTATTGATTTGCCTCAAAAAAATCTAACACAGAATGGCTTTATTAGAAGGAATGAACTTGTCATTTTCCTTTTGTAACCTGTGTTTGCTTGCTTTATCAAAAAGCTAGACACAAGGTTTTAAAAGATAATCCGCACTGTGTGTTTACAGCAGTCACCACAAGCTTGACGCTCACCTTGGAAAATCAAGACAAATGGGATAGCATATAAAGGAGTAAAGTTCTCTCCTCCCATCAGCCTATTTATAAGCAAATTGCTGTAGACATAGCAAGGGAATTTGGCAGAGAGGGGTGATTTCCTGCAAGGCCTTCTGAAATAAGAAGCACAGGTTTAGCATTTCTTCAAAGCTGAATTTGTTCAGAAGTCTCGAGAATGTTACAGTGGACCCTTTTTGTCATTCCTATATCATACACACTGTACACGTAAAAATTCCGGACATAGGGGAAACCCCCTATGGGGAGAATCCGTACAAACTTCATGGAAATTTTCAATGCATTCCTATGGGAATTTGTATAAAGGAATATTTGATTAACATAATTTCATTTGGAACAAATTAATTCCTTTATACAAGGTGCCACTGTATTATCAAAATGGCTTGCCACACAAAGCATAGTAAAATATAGTGTTCTGTTTAAGGACTATACTAAGGCGCTAGAGCAGTGATGGCGAACCTTTTAGAGACCAAGTGCCCAAACTGCAATTCAAAACCCACTATTTTTTTTCAAAGTGCCAATACAGTAATTTAACTTGTATACAGGTGGCTATGAAGGGGCGATGTTGGGTGCCCACAGAAAGGGCTCCAAGTGCCACCTTTGGCACCCATGCCATAGGTTCGCCATCACTGCGCTAGAGTATCTGGGTGCTCAGGGATCAGCACACTTTGTCTAAAACAGCTTTCAGGTTCACCTCAATTTGGGAAAGACCCAGAAACCCTGAGAAGCTGCTGTTTAACAATACAGTAGGTATGGTAGACCTGAAGATAATAGGAAATTACTGCAGACTTTTCATCATCGCTGGGTTGCTTTAAAACCAAGTTCAGTTCATTAACTGCAGGGAACAGGGGAGCTGAATTCTTCTATTCTGAGTCCAGTTTTTATCCCGATTACCGCAGTCAACTTCCTCCTCTGTTGCCTTCACATGATCAGGGCTGGTGCTAGGTTTTCTTGCACCCTAGGTGAGGGGTGGGTGGTGGGTGGGGGGCAGGGAAGCGGGGAGGTGGGGCAGGGGTGGTGGCGGGTGGAGGCGGGGGGCAGGGAGGCGGGGGAGGTGGGGTGGCAGGGGGCGGCGGATGGCGGGGGGCGGTGATGGACGCGGGGCGGTGGGAGGGTGACGGCAGGCAGCGATGGGCGGACGGCGATGGGCAGCTGGCGGGCAGTGGGGGGACGGACGGTGGTGGCCAGCAGCGGCGGGGGTGGCAGGGGGGGAAGCAGGGTGGCCAGCGCCCTCTCTCCATTTTGGCACCCTAGGCAACTGCCTAGTTCGCCTTAATGGAAGCGCCGGCCCTGCACATGATGAAAGTCTTTTTAGATTAATTATCTAAAAACTATCACTCAAGGGTTTGTGATGTTGGTACACTGTAACTATATAAAAGTGCAGCTACCATATTGAATGGCGGAGCAAATCAACACTCTCTACGGCAATTCTAAATATGAGGGCAGCTGAAACCAAAACGTGTAACTTTTAAATTGGGTTCAGCTCAATACCAAATGTGGCACATGGGTAGCAGACAATCTGCTCTAGTTCTCTCCCAAATTTGGGGAAATCTGGGCAAAAGGTTTTCTAGTTATGATTTCTTAAATATAAAACTGTTTTAGATTTCTGAAATAGGCAACCCCAGATACTCCATATTTAAGATTAGAGATGTGCACTAAAACCAAAATTTGGATTTGGAATTAAGATTCAGAATTTGGAAGTACAGTCCTTCAGGTTAGGAATTTAAGGTTTTAATAATTAAGAATTTCTGGATATCCAGATATCCCCTTTTTTAAAAAACCAGGCAAAACCTTTTAAAAGGATTTCCTTGTGTCCTCTGAAATATTCCTAGCGATTATCCAAATGAAGAGTGCACAACAACAGCCAGCAGTTTATGTATTATGAAAAAACTGCAAAGGGCCTAATGATGGAACCTTGAACAGTACGGATTGTCGTTGGGAAATGCCAGCAGTAGAAATGGGCACAAAATGAATTTTATTTTGTGCCCATTTTGTTCATTTTGTTATTCATTATTCATTTTGAATTTTATTCATTTTGTTATTCATTATTCATTTCATTACATAATGAAACAAATAACAAACTGTCCCCTCAAAGGAAAACGAAACAAAACAAAAAAAATTGTTTCATTCCATTTTGTTTTTTGCCCCCCCCCCATCCAGCTTCTTCTCCTAACTAATGTTGGGGAGGCCTCCCAGCCACCCAGCGCCGCTGCTGCTGATGACCATCACCCATGGAAGGGGCTTCCAAAGTGGCGGAGAGGCCTCCCATTAAAAAAGTGTTGATCAGCTGTAGAGCGGCCAGCACTTGTTTTTTTTTTAAGCGCCCTCTGCCGGCCGTGCTACAGCTGGTCGGTGCTTGGGGCTCTGCAAATAAATAAATAAATAAATAAATATCACTCATTTCCCTCCACCCAATTCTTATTTTATTTTATTTTATTTTATTTATTGCTGAGCCCCAAGTGCCAATCAGCTGTAGCGCAGCCTTGGGGCTTGCAAAAAAATAAGTTTAAATATTGCTCCTCCCCCCCCCACCCAATGGGATGGGGAGAAAGGAGCGATTTTTAAGCTACAGCTGATCGGCACTTGGGAGCAAAAAAAAAGTTTTAAAATCCCTCCCCCCCCCACCCGATCTGGTGGGGGGAAAGGTGGGATTTTTAAATTGATGGGGTGGGGGTAAAGGAGCGATTTTTAAACATTTTTTATGCCCCAAGCCCGCGCTACAGCTGATCAGTGCTCGAGGCTCAGCAAAATAAATAAATAAATAAAATAAAAATCCCCCCGTTTCCCCGCACCCGATTGGATGGGGTAAGTTACACACACACACACACACACACACACACACACACACACACACACACACACATGACACTCCATACACAAACAAAAAATGAAACAAAAAAAAAAATCATTTCGAATGAAACAAAATGGAATGGAATGGACAAGTTGCACTGGGGAAACAGCCAGATACTGGTAGGCTGGTGGGAGTAGCAGAGAGCCTGTGGTGGGCAGAAAAAAGTGTCAGCCGCATGGGGCACTGGACAGTTGAGCTGAGGGAGCACAGTCTAATAATAGTGGTTGGAAGAATGAAAACAGAAGAAGGGGTGGACAGCAGTGCGAAGCATGGCCTGCCTAGTACTGTGAGCTGAGTGGGCCATCCTCTCTTACTCAAAGAGGACTTCAAGGAAGCCTATCAGTGATACACTGACTCTAAGGCAAATAAGTGTTTCTACAGAGGCTGATTCCAGGGGTGTGAGTGATGTGGGCTGACAATGCCCCCTGCCCTACAGTTACTCACTGAGCCCACAAGTGGGTGAGCCAGACAGCAGCTCCACCACCACCTTGGCCAGACTTTTCCAGACTTCTTCTCAGCCCAGTAAAACAAGGAACTGGTCTCTTTCGGCCTGTGTGGCTCTTAGCTCTGTCTCTGCCATGCTTCTTCCTTTGGGATGGTGTCCCTGGAGGACATGGCCCTGCCATGTTTGTCAAGACTGTGTTCCAGAAAGAGAGCCCTGTTGTTGCAGGGGTGAGGGATTTCGACTTAAGAATACAACCACTCCTGTTTGGGGTGCTATGAACATTCCTGCTCTGTGTGACCCCTCAGTGCTAGCCTGCCCTTCCTTCCTGGATGCTGTCGCATGTGATAGAACGGTGGCTGGCACTGCGCACACACTCCTTGCTGCTGCATAATATCCATTGCCTCCTGTTCATTCAAGGGTCCAAGGGTCCTCTTTTTTCCACAAGGTGGCATACCTATAGCAGAGCAGGTCACTTAGCTTGAATTGGCCAGGGCTATCACTTCAGGCTGTTCTCCCCCTATGGAATCCCCTATTCACCTAAACTGAACCTTCATTGTGACCTTCCATCGTGCCAACCAAGGTATGGAACATTGGGATCACTTGGCTAAGAATGGCTGTATCCCCATTAAGGACCTGCATCTCACTCTCAAAACTTAGAGGACATAGATGACTTGACCCATCATGTCCAACATTCTTCTGCCCAGAGGAGCAGCTACACCAATGGAAGTGTCCCGTGCCAAACCACAGAGTGTCCTTTGCTACTCCTGCACTCTTTCAAGCAAGAAGGAAATGGAGTTCCATTTAGTTGCCACTTTCTGGATTAGGTGGTGCAGTGCCAATCCCCATTCTTCTTGCCTCTGCTAGACCAGCTCACTGCTGCAGACACTGTGATGAAAGTGCTCTGCTTTTCTGCTCCACTCAGTTATAATTGAGATACATGGGTCTTCCATATCCTGCAAAGCACCCCATACTACTCAGTTGAGAACATGGGCCTAACCACACTCCTTTCATTTTCCCAATCTGCAGTGCTATCGCTACTTCTGCCCCATTGTCTGGGACAAACAGGCCTTGCCTTTCTGTAGCTAGACTCCACTGCTTCAGAGAATCCCTTGGTGTCTCTGGAATGTTGTGAGCTGTGTGGCTTTTGGGGGGGTCAAAGTCCTCCTGACAACCATGAAGGAGGATACACTGTAAGTGGAATTCTTAAAGCTCCATGGAAACTGCAAAGCACTGCAGGATGCAATTTATTGAGAGGCACCCTCTACAGAATCTAATGAACAGAGATACCATATTGTAACACTTTGCACTACTCATGACACTTAAAGAACTCCAACCATGTCCTTCTACATGCTTTAATAGCAGGCAGAGACTTAATGAACAGATGTATATCCAGAAATTCTTCTGAGAACTTGGATTTTTCCCCCTTGGGCTAAAACTGCAAGAATTCTATCTGAGGAATTCCTGCTAAATTCTGGTGTGGTGAAAAATATTTCCAAAAATGCCATCCCTACTATGAGTTATCAAATTGCTTCTGATTTATAACAACCCTGTGAATTAGTTACTATTCTTGCAACCTCAAGGCCATGAATTCCTTTACTGAAATAATCTATGTTATATTCATTCTTCCTTAGTTCTTGCTGTTTTCCTTCTTTTAATCTGCTCTCATGAAGAGGAGACTGAGAAGACGTAGTAGATTAGGAGTTACATCTGTGCAAGTTCTGCTTCAAATATATGAATATTTTTATCTAATTCATACTTGTTTGGAGGCACCCTCAGTGTATTATCCTTATCTCATCACATGATCTCATGCGGTATATAAAGGCTTCTCCTCTTAAGCACTGTAGTAGATCTCCTCCAGGTGGCATCTGTGTGCCTAGTGTTGAGCCCCAGATTCAGATGGAAAGGAGAGGGAGAATGAAAATAATCTGCAGTTCAAGCAGGGTATGGCATCCGGGAGCAAAGGGAGGAGGAAACAAAAACAGAACATAATCTAATAGAGCCAAATCTGTTCCTCTTGCTTGCTTGCATATTGAATGTGTAAGGATGGTCATGCAGAAGAAATGGCCAAAGCCAGTGTTAATCTGTTGCCTGCCATCGCTGAATCCATTTTGAATTTTGCAAGTGTCAGATTTATTTCCCAACAGAGAGTTATTTTGCTGCCAACATAAATCCTTCCTTGCAGGCCAGAGGAAGCTCTTGGATTGAAAGAGGGGGAAATTCTTAATTCATGCCAACATCAGAAACCAGAAACAGATGTCAGCGACAGCCTATGGCTGGAAGGGGAAAATCATTAACTAATGGAAGAGTTCCAGTCCAAGAGTGCAAGATTCTCTTGCCACCAGTATTAGGCAGGTTCAGTTGTTTTGTCTTGGGCCTCAGGATTTGTTTGAAATCCTGTTACTCAATTATGGCAAGGCTGTCCCAGTCACCTGCCTGGAACGTTACTGCTGTGGGACATCTCTAGCTATTTTTCTCTTCTGACCATCAAAATATGACTGTCTGTCCCCCTTCAAGAGTATGGAGATTAGTTTGCTTTGTTTGGTGACCGTCTTTGGGACTTAAATATCCTTAAAATCCCATTTCTCATGCCAGAAAAGCCTGCCCGGGTCAGTTCTGTGCACTGCAGTATTAGCATGTTCTCAGCTCAAGTTACAGGCTATTTGAAACATCTGCTTCTGACCACAGATTTCTTGTTAAAGAGATCTTAATACGTTGTGTTTTTTTAAAAGCAATATCATTGGACTTGACCTTTCGAACATTTTTTTCAAAAATGAAAATAAGCTTAGAGCTATGTGCTAGCAGACAAGGAACTACTTTGTAAAGCAAGGCTACCAACCATTCAGGGGAAATGAATGAGACAAGATAAGATGCATTAATTCCACAGACAGCACAGAAGGATCATTTAAAAATGGGTCTATCAGCAGATGCTATGTCCTATCACCACCTTGTGGCAGCTATACAATAGAACAGTGGTTCCCAGCCCTGGTTCCTCAGGCTGCTTTTACACGACCCCTAAAATCCGAGGCAAAAGGCTCCCAGATGCGGAGCTTAAAATTGTTTTCCCACCAGCTGCGGACTTTTTAAAAAAAATTAAGTATGGCCACGCCCACCTAAGCGTGCCCCAGTGCATATTAGAAGTACCTGGTCTCCGGAGGTAAAAAAATTTCCGATGCGGATTCGAAAGCTGTGGGTGCTGGCTCTCCTCGCCTTCTGTTTGTTTTTTTGTCCCCGCCGCCCCTTTAACAGCCTGGAATCCCTACGAGGCTGCTCTGATCGGCAGACAGAGGAGCAATGGAGTGCAGAAGGGTGGGAACACAGGAAGCAGAACAAACCCCCATGATCCCTGGTCCGAAATTAAGTTGCCAGTGGATTTTAGAGGTCATGTAAAAGCGCCCTCAGATGTTCCTGGAGTAAAACTCCCAGAAGCCTTCAACACTAGCTATGCTGGCCAGGATTCTGAGAATTGTAGTTGAAAAACACCTGGGGACTCAAGACTGGGAAGCACTGCAATACAGCACAACTAGTTGAAGATATCCAATACATGATTAATTCTGCTTTCATGTGGGTTAGCAAGGAAATGGGTGGAGGGGGGGGATTCTATTATAGTGGAGCTATTGGGCCTGGTATAATTTTCTTCCAAATCTATGAAGTCTCTTTACAGAGCTTATTTATTGCAAAACAACATCTGCATACAGTGTGCATGGGTTTATATTTTTATAATATACAGTGTAGTATATTGTATATCCTGTATTAGTATATAATAGATTGGTATTGTAACAATTATACCAACTCCCAACATCATGAATTAGACAGTTTGTCCAGTTAGTATGCCAGAGAAGGGAATAGCAGTAGTAAAACCACTCCTTAAATACCTCACAAACCTTGAAAGCCCTATTAGGGACACTGTAGTTAGGGTTTGACTTGATGGCATTCAGCTCACATGAAGATATAATGTGTTAGCATTTATTGTATTTGTATGACAAATACTAACAAAATCTGAAATTGTTGCTAGTTATTACCCTGTGGTGAGAGGGTCATCAGAGTTACCTTTTATCTCTGAAAAGATCTGATAATGTCAGCGGCCTCACAGGGTGTAATTGGTGCGGCAAGATATCAGCCATTACGACATATATGAAGTCATAATCTCACATTCACTCTTAGCAACATCATGGGAAATCTTCACCCTATGAAGAGCCTGGCTGGGTCAAACCAACTGGCCCATCCTGTCCAGCATTCTGTTCCCAGAGTGGGTCCCTAGATACTTATGGGAAGGCAAAAAAAGAACATAGAAACCATAGCTTTTGCTCAGCAACTGGCATGCAGAGGCACGCTGCTTAATTAGAGGTGGCTGCTTTACAATCATGAATATCATTCCTGAACTAATGAATAATAATTGGGATGACGTTCATGATCTGACTGAGCATCTATTTCTCATAAAGTCTTTTTGTCTAACATGAAATCTCTGTTCCACCCTATTCTCACAGTCTTGCAACAGAATACCTTAAAATAAATAGTTTATTTACAGTATACATTATAAGTGTTTGCTTTGCCTGCTCATGATTGATGCCCTATCATTGGTATTGTAACCAATGCCCTATCATATAAATACCTATAGCAATCCATGGGCGGCTCGTGAATGAAATAGGCTATTTGTGAGTGGTGGCATGCCCTCCCACAGGGTCTACAAGCTGCCATGTAGCATTCCAAATTCTCCAGGAATACCCAAAATGAATGTTCATGACATCACTATCCACACAAAATTGGGAGGTATCAGCAAGCTTTATGCCATCCCAAAGGTTGCAGTAGTACAAAAAACATGAGGGGGGTAGGAACCCCTCCCACAAATAGCACAGTGAGTACTGAAGAACTTCAGTAATCATAGAATGATATCTGACTATTTTGGGGTAGAGATGGACTTCACAGAAATGAGAAACAGAATGGGGTGTTCTGTAAGAGGGCAAGTCCCACACCAGGTACTTCAAAGGCCAGATGCATGGGAATGGTATCAAGAGATGGATATCTAGTCTTGTGTGCTCCCAAAGGCATTTGGTGGGGCCACTGTGAGATACAGGAAACTGGATGGGCTTTTGTCCTGATCCAGCATGGCTCTTCTTATGTTCTTATGTCCTTATGTTCAGCCAGTCGTGACCAGCAGAAACACCTGCAAAAACTCTCTCTCTCTCTCTCTCTCTCTCTCTCTCTCTCTCTCTCTCTCTCTCTCTCTCTCTCTCTGATATTCTTCTAGCTCAGGGCTGTCCAAACTTTGGCAGATGTTTTAGACCACAACTCCCAGAATTCCAAGCCTGTATTGCCAATGACAAAGGACTGTGGGAGTTGTGGTCCAAAACACCTGGAGGGCCAACGTTTGGACACCACTGTTAACCTAGCTGAAATGTCTAACTCAATGTAGACCCAAATATGTGACTGAGAGCTTGACTCAGCATAGACCCATATAGCAGAGTTTCACTCTGGTCTGATGCAATAGTAGTGACTGAGCTATGGTTGTGTGGTGTAGTGGATAGAGTGATGAACTAGGACTCTGGAGAACAGGGTTCAAATCCCTGCTTAGCCATAAAAACACCACTGGTGGTAAAGCCACTTTTAAAATATCTCACTTACTTAGGGATTGACATAATATAGACTGTGGGTTCTGATGGCAATTTTTAGTGTAATGTTTTATAAATGTTTTAATTACTAACATTTTGATGTTTTAACTGTTTTAATTCTTTTGATTGTAAGCCTCCCATAGACCTTCGGGAAGTGGGCGGCATATAAGCTGTAAAAATAAATAAATAAATAAATAAATAAATAAATAAATAAATAAATAAATAAATAAAGTTCCTACTTGACTGCACACATCAAGAGTAGCAACAACAGCAACAGCAGCAACAACACTTGCTGAAATTACTGAAGTTTTATAAAATGTAAGGCAATTTATATATTTGGCTATCATTATTGTGTTAAGAAGGCTTATCTCATCTTGCCCAGTGCTGAGGTTTGTGGTACATGGTCTTTGGTATACCCCAGGGGTGTCCAAACATTTTGCAAGGAGGGCCAGATTTGTCGAGGTGAAAATGTGTGGGGGCCGACCATTCAGCAGCATTTGGCCCCTGGGCCAGATTTTGGACAAGTCTCTATAACATGCAAGGAGGCAGGGAGGACGCTGCAGCAACGTAGCTGGGGGCAGGTAGGTTGAGTAGGTGGCTGGTGGGGTGGACAGAGGCAGGGAGGGCAGGCAAACTGTAAAACTGCAAGCTGACGCCTCCATCTGGTATGGGGAGAGGCCAGCTGGCAGGGATGCATGACAGGCTGAGCCGGCAGGGAAAAGAGGCCGCAGGCCAGTCAAAATTTGAAAATGGGCTGCATTTGGCCCCTGGGCCTGACTTTGGACATGCCTGGTATACCCTGTCCCCTTTTTATTGATGTTTGGTCGGAGCAAGAGAAAAGGGTGGCTGCCCTCGATTTGTGGCTGCCCTCGAATTGTGTCCTATGCCCCTTGAAACTAACTTAATTAATGATGATGACCTTTTACCACATTATGTAAACCATTCTGTTTAGACAGGGCTCTGACATGTACAAAAAATTAGTAAACAACATCAATGTCTGAACTCAACAAGATTCAGATGAATTCTACAGTATGACAGTTAGATTTTCAATAAACAACAAAAGAAGTAAAGAGTCTTACTAGATTAAAAAAAAATAGTTTACATTTTTGAGACCTTCAATACATTTTATTGCACTCGTTAAAATGGAGTTGCAGGGAGCAGCTGTAGTTACCTGCAGTACTTGTGCCATGTTTGTTATCTTGACAGAGCGTGTGCAGAACTACATCTGCTGCAAGTGCAAGCTGGTGGCGCTATTGGAAGAGAAGGTCCAGCAGCTGGAGGCTCGCATATCCGACCAGCAACATATTAAGGAGCTTGAGCGGTTCCTGGTCAGAGCGGAACAGACTACTCAGGTCCAAGAGGAGACAGGGCAAACTTCAGAGGAGGAAGTCACTCCCGCAACTCAGGAGGTGGATGGGTGGAGGAATGTGACTCAAAGGAGTAGAAGGCCAAGGCATCGCTCAGAGAGTCTCATCTTGCACAATCAGTTTGAAGCTCTTTCCCTCAGCACACCTCATGATGCACACATCGAGGAAGAATTGGTTCCACCGGAGGATCTCTCCCTCATCACTATTGATGAGATACAAGATCAGGTACATGTTGATGACCAGGCTGCAGGAGAGAAGCTCATTGTACTAGGGGATTCTATAATTAGAAATACGGAGGGATGGATTTGTGAGGAGCATGATAACCGTACGGTCACTTGCCTGCCGGGTGCAAAGGTTGCAGACATCACCAGAAATATAGATAACTTGTTAGAGAGAACTGGGAAGGAGCCAGTGGTCATGGTACACGTCGGTACCAATGATGTCGGGAAGGCCAAGCGGTCAGTCTTGGAAGCCAAATTCAGGTTGCTAGGTAGAAGATTGAAGACCCGGGCTTCCAAGGTAGCATTTTCAGAAGTGCTACCTGTTCCTCGTGCAGGACCCGCCAGACAGGCAGAACTCAGAAGCCTCAATGCGTGGATGAGGCGATGGTGTCAAGAGGAGGGCTTTAGATTTGTCAGGAACTGGAGAACATTTTGGGACAAGCCAAACCTGTTCAGGAGGGATGGGTTGCACTTGAATCATGATGGGACCAGATTGCTGGCACTCAACCTCAAAAAGGCAGCAGAGCAGCTTTTAAACTGATAACTGGGGGAAAGCCGACAGGAGCTGAGTGGCATCCGGTTCGGAACACCTCATCCTCGGGGAATGAGGTTGGAGAGGGTAGAGAATCACATAGAGAAGACATAGCAGGTATAGGTATTAGCACCGGGAGAATAACGGAATGTGACAGTTCATCTACTGAAAATAAAAGCTGTGGGGCGAATAGAACAAGGCAGCAGCTGTTGTTGCGGGACCTACTGCCAATGCTCGAAGCCAATGCTCGAGCCTCCGAGCAAAGATGGGAGAACTTGAACATTTGGCAGCTAGGGATAACATTATATAATAGCCATAACAGAAACCTGGTGGAATGCGGAGAACCAGTGGGATACAGCAATCCCAGGCTATAAACTCTATAGAAGAGATAGAGGGGGGCGGGTTGGAGGAGGAGTGGCCATCTATGTCAAAGAAGGGGTAAAATCCAGCAGAATGGAGATTGACAGATGGTCTGACTCCACCATAGAATCACTGTGGGTTAAACTACCAGGTCCAAGGAGTGATGTGATCGTTGGAGTATTCTATCGTCCACCAGATCAGAAACTTGAGGGGGACCTTGAAATGAGGAGAGAAATCATGGAAGTGGCTAAAAGGGATAGGATTGTAATCATGGGGGACTTCAATTATCCCCACATTGACTGGGCCAATGCGAGCTCCGGGCAAGAAAGAGAAACTGGGTTTCTCGACTTGCTGAATGACTGTGCCTTAGAGCAACTTGTCACGGAGCCCACCCGAGAACAGGCAACTCTGGATCTAATATTGTGTGATACTCAGGACCTGGTCAGAGGTGTGAATGTCACTGAGCCTCTGGGGAACAGTGACCATGCTGCTATTACCTTTGCCATGCATGTCGGAGGAAGAGTGTCAACCAAATCAGACATAAAAACCCTTGATTTTCGAAGGGCAAATTTCCCTCAGATGAGGAAACTGAAGGGGAAGGTTAGAAGAATCCAATCTCTTCAGAGTGCATGGAGCCTGTTTAAAACAACAATAATAGAGGCCCAGCAGAAGTGCATACCACAAAGAAAGAAGAGCTCATTTAAGTCCAAGAGGACACCGGCATGGTTAACGAGTGGAGTTAGAGAGGCTCTAAAGCGCAAGGAGAGGTCCTTCTGTAAATGGAAATCCTCCCCAAATGAGGAAAATAAAAAGGATCACAAACTCTGGCAAAAGAAATGTAAGAAGATGATAAGGGAGGCAAAGAAAGACTTTGAGGAACGAATGGCTAGCAATATAAAGGGTAATAATAAAAGCTTCTTTAAATATGTTAGAAGTAGAAAACCTGCCAGAGAACCAGTTGGCCCTCTGGATGGTGAGGGAGGAAAAGGGGAGGTTAAGGAAGACTTGGACATTGCAGAGAAATTGAATGAGTTCTTTGCGTCTGTCTTCACGACAGAGGACCTTGAGCGGATTCCGCTGCCTGAGCCGCCCCTCTTGACTAAAGAATTAAATCAGATACAGGTTAAAAGAGAGGAGGTTTTTGGACTAATTGATAAATTGAGGATTAACAAGTCACCTGGCCCAGATGGCATCCACCCAAGAGTTATTAGGGAACTGAGAAATGAAATTGCAGATCTCTTAACGGTTGTATGCAACTTGTCTCTTAAAACGGCCACAGTGCCGGAGGACTGGAGGATAGCAGATGTCACACCAATTTTTAAAAAAGGAAGGAGGGGGGAACCAGGAAACTACAGGCCGGTTAGCCTTACATCTGTCCCAGGGAAGATGGTGGAAAGCCTCGTCCAAGAGAAAATCTTAAAACACATAAAAGAACAAACCTTGCTGAGAGAAAATCAGCATGGCTTCTGTAAGGGTAAATCTTGTCTGACAAACCTCTTAGAATTTTTTGAAAAGGTCAACAGGCACGTGGATTTGGGTGAACCGGTTGATATAGTCTATCTGGATTTTCAAAAGGCTTTTGACACAGTCCCTCACCAAAGGCTGCTGAGAAAATTGCACAGTCAGGGGATAAGAGGGCAGGTCCTCTTATGGATTGAGAACTGGTTGAGATCCCGGAAACAAAGAGTAGGTGTCAATGGGAAATTTTCACAATGGAGAGAAGTGAAAAGCGGTGTGCCCCAGGGCTCTGTCCTGGGACCGGTGCTTTTCAATCTGTTCATAAATGACCTGGAGACAGGGATAAACAATGAGGTGGCCAAGTTTGCCGATGACACAAAACTTTTCCGTGTGGTAAAAACCAGAGAAGATTGTGAAGAGCTCCAGAAGGATCTCTCCAAACTGGGGGAATGGGCTGAGAAATGGCAAATGCGTTTTAATGTAACCAAATGTAAAGTAATGCATATTGGGGCAAAAAATCCAAACTTCATCTATCAACTCATGGGCTCTGAGTTATCCGTGACGGATCAGGAAAGAGATCTTGGTGTGTTGGTGGACAGCTCCATGAAGGTGTCTCCCCAATGTGTGGCAGCGGTGAAGAAGGCCAATTCCATGCTAGGGATTATCAAAAAGGGGATTGAAAATAAAACAGCCAACATTATAATGCCATTATACAAAACAATAGTAAGGCCCCACCTGGAGTATTGTGTACAATTCTGGTCACCGCATCTCAAGAAAGACATAGTGGAACTGGAAAAGGTGCAGAAGAGAGCGACTAAAATGATTACTGGGCTGGGGCACCTCCCTTATGAAGAAAGGCTAAAACATTTGGGCCTCTTTAGTCTGGAAAAAAGGCGATTGAGGGGGGATATGATTGAGACATACAAAATAATGCAGGGTATGAGTAAAGTGGATAGAGGGAAGCTCTTCTCCCTCTCCCAAAATACCAGAACTAGGGGACATACACTCAAATTGAGGGCTGGGAGAGTAAGAACTGACAAAAGAAAATATTTTTTCACCCAGCGCGTTGTAAGTCTATGGAACTCCCTGCCACACAATGTGGTGATGGCATCTGACCTGGATGCCTTCAAAAGGGGATTGGACAGATTCCTGGAGGAAAAGTCCATCACAGGTTACAAACCATGATGGAGATGTGTAACCTCCAGGGTTTAAACCAGGGTACTTCAAGGGCCAGATGCAGGAGAGTGGTATCAGGAGACAGATATCTAGTCTCATGCGCTCCCAAATACATCTGGTGGGGCCGCTGTGAGATACAGGAAGCTGGACTAGATGGGCCTTTGGCCTGATCCAGCATGGCTCTTCTTATGTTCTTATGACACTTAGACAAGAATGATAGCCAGAATCTTATCAGGGTTTGCTTAATGTTTGCACAACCTGATGCAGCTTAGTGTAGCTAACTGATGTTCTGCTATGACTCAGTCACATGTCTGATCTTGTAACCACTTGTATATTTGAGATCTGCCCCAGCACCTCCTCAGTTGTCTGTAGCAAGTTATACAACTCTGATACAAACACCAGTAGGATTCTGAGACAAAGTCTTTTACAATGTATAGAAAGGTTAAGAAACTTGTAAATCGAGTACAAAATAGGCATGAGAATTACGCGAGCAAAGAGTGTGCTGGACTGTCAGCTTCTCTGATTAGCCTTATAAAGAGAAGGGGGGAGGAGAACAGAGCAAGCAATTGGTGAAATATAGAAGGTGCATCCCTTGTGTTTGACTGGATCCCAGTGGCCAGCGCTGAATTTAAGGTAACACTAAATTATGTGATATTATAGCTGATAGCAGCTTTTTCATGCCTACAGGTTACCACTTGATTAAAGGATGAGTATGCAAGTATGAACTAGTGTTAAGTCTGCAGATGGAAATGGTGTGGATGAGGTGGATAAACCCTTATACATTGGAACTGAGTGTGCATACTATACTCCAACAGTCTCTAGGCTTGTCTATGCAAGTTGCTTATTCTGCACTTGAATTCCTTTTAAGATGCTCATTACCTCAGTTTAGCTTCAGTGCTCATTGAATCTTACTCTAGCTACACTAAAAATCAAGCGGCCTTATATATGTTCTTTGTGTAATAATAGAAAACATAAATATGTGAAACCACAAAAAAAAAACGTTCTGTGTAGCCTGCACACTGTAATTAAAATTGTAAACCGCCCAGAGACTACTTGTAGTGGTATGGGGTGGTATATAAGCAGAACACTTTGCTTTGCTTTTTTTTGTAGCAACAAAAGATTGTATAAATATTAATTAATTAGATACCTTTGAACACTTTCAGCTTTGTTCTTTTCCTGAGTTTGCCATTCTGCCTTGCCTTTATATTTAATTTTTCACATAAGACAATTATATGTCTTTTCCAGATAAGCAAAGCAAAAGATTTTGATCAGAGCAGCTGTGTATCCAATCTGTGCTGTGGGTCTACGAAGCTAGTCATAATGAAGATAAAATCTCCAAGTATCCAAGCTGTAAGTGATAGTTAAAGAATAAATAAAATTAAAAATAACTGGCTAAGTTTCTTATTAATATATCACATATAAAACAGAAATGATTGTCTTGCAGTTAGCAAAATATATCTGATTAACTGCTGCTAGACTGTGAAACTCTACTAGTTATTTGCATAGGCCCTTGGTATTTTGTCGGCAAGCACACTTAGACTGAAGTAACGTTAAGAGTCTAGTTCTTTCCAGAATGATTGTCATCAATTTCCACCCTGGGTTTATAATCCTGTTTAATTCTTATTAAAGTTAGCAGGGGTTAAGCAGCTCAGCTAGCAGGCTTGGAGCCATAGTAGCTGAAGCAGCATGATAAAAGATTCATGAGTCATATGTTCTTTACTCCTCCATACAGAAATTAGGTTAAGCAGATAAAAATAATCCTAAATTATCTCTGAATGCCTAGCAAATTTGGAATGTTTTACAGCTAGTTATGACCATGCTGGTTGGGAATCATGGGAATAGTGGTCCCACACACCAAGAACAAGTACCACAATGAAAAAGTCTGGAACAGAATATAGACTGTATAGGTGCTCCACCTCACAGCAACATCTACTTTCACCATACATGGATTGTGTTTTTAATATGTCCTTCTCACATAAATAATAAATAATAAATAATGGCTGAAATCCTGTTGCTTGGTGTAAATAAGTCACAACTAGAGAAGGTCCATTAAATCAATGGAGTTTACAAAGTAGTTGACTCATCTACTGACGGTCACAACTAAAGCTGGTCCATTAAATCAATGGGAATTTGATGAGTCAATAGGATTTCAGCCATTGAAAAGCAATCTGGCTGCAAGACAAATAAATCAGATGTCCTAGTTCAGTGGTGGTGAACCTTCGGCACTCCAGATGTTTTGGACCACAACTCTCATAATTCTGAGCCTAGATTGGCAATGACAAAGGAGTGTGGGAGTTGTGGTCCAAAACATCTGGAGTGCCGAAGGTTTGCCACCACTGTCCTAGTTGCTTCACAGCCTTCACTCAGGACTCGAGTTGGGGAATCAGGTCAGCCTTTTGCTTCTTTGCCTCTTGCAGTTCACAAACAATATAGCAAGAAAAGTTGGTTTTAAAAATATATATATGTATTCTAATTTCCATTCATGGCCTTGGGCAAGCAGCACAGTCCCAGGATGCCCCCGGAAGAAGGGAATTATAAACCACTTCTGGGTATTCCCTACCTGGAAAACCCTGGAAAAGGTTGCCATAAGTCAAAACTGACATGCTTGCATATGGGTATTATTAAGTATATTAAAGAGCAACACCTCTGTACCCTTGAGACATGTTGCTGTGGAGGTTCCATCAATCATGCCAGCCATATCTGGAGGGCGGCAAGTTGATGAGGACTACTGGGTACTTTGAATGGTTCCAAATCACTTTCAGAAGATATTGAGTGAAGCCTGTGGCTTATTTCCCCCAGACCTGTTGTTCTGTATGTTCACCTTCTGCTACAACACTTTTCTAGAGTTGTTTTTCCTGTTGTAGGAGTTGAATGTGGAAATAAAGTATTTCACTCATTTTGCTCCACCCGTCTTGCAGTTCCTAAAACAACACCTAGTGCCGCACCCTGGGTTGTTCTGACAGCAAAGACGTTGCTGTGCTTGGTCACCACAACAAAGTAATCTCTTGTCCCTATTACTGCTTACGACTGTAGTTTCTAATCAAGAGCTGGTCAGTGACACCCTTAAATAGGATTTTTATCTCTTTTGGTAGGTCTCATGTCACAGCCTCAGTATCCTCCTCACTTTTTTTAACATAGGACAGTAGAAGTGGGCTTCCTTACATGAGTGTTGCACGGGTTGCTGAATTCATATATACGTATGAAGGCGCTTTAAAGGTTATGGGTTGGATCCAGACTCAGGCACACTTTGAACAGACCCACCGAGGGCTTAAATTCTTTATAGATGGATGATCACAACTTCTCATTCATGATAATGTTCTGTTAATTTAGTTTGCTTCATCTTTCCCCTCTGTCTCCTTTATTGCCCTGAAATTATAGAGTAAGACAGCTTCGTTACTGGGATTGTTATGTCTCAATCATCTGTGACTTTCTTTTCAGCATCATGGGTGTTGTCTTCCTTATTATGCCCAGTGATGCTTTGGTCATGTTTGCAGTTTCACCTTAGGCAACTGGGTGGTTCTACAGAGGAAGGGTGTAAGGGCTTACAGAAAGCTATCCAATAAGCACTTGCTCTCTTCACTGGATAGCAGGGCTTTAAAGCTGCCCCCACTGAAATCTTCAAAGCACTTTACAGAACAACTATCTTTATCCACAGGTCTTCTAGATCACAGTTTAGGCAGTCACAGCTCATTAATAACTGTCTCAGATGTATGATCACAAATTTCCCAACACCAACTCTCTGCATCCCTGAAGACCCTCAAGTGCCATTCTGGTTTCAGCAGCAAAAATTGCAGGCATCTTCTTCCATCTCTAAAATGTCATATGGTCTGAATGCATGTTGGGTCATGACACCACAAAGCTTTCTCACTGAAGTTCGATCACTCTTCATAGTCTGCACTGTTGTGAATTAGGGATGGGCTCTTCATTTCGGAAACTTCCGGTTCTGAAACAACCCGTGTGAACCCAGGTGGTGTTCAGAAGCCTCCAAATCCCTTAATTTGCTCAGTGCCTGCACAGAGCTGGGCTCCAACGAGGAAGCAGCCTCCTACATCATTGTTCCTTTGCTTTGGCACTGGCCAGTCAGGAGCTGTGCAGGGAAATGTGTCATCCTGCCTTCCTGTCTGATTCGCTAGCGCCAGGGAGAAGGAACGATGACTTTGGAGGCTGCTTCCGCATTGGAGCTTAACTCTCTGTGGGTGCAGAGCAAGGTAAGGGATTGGCTGATTGTGTTTCAGAGGCTTCTGAACACCACCTGGGCTTGCGCGGGTCATTTCAGAACTGGTCGCTTCAGAAACGAATAGCCCATCCCTACTGTGGATCCAAGCTAGGAAACTGTTGATACATATTGCACTGGATCTGTAGTGGCCTAATCTACAGTGTGACTGGGACCAAAGCCCACAGTGGGTCTTCCTGCCATACTCCTAAAACAGTGTTGGCGAACCTATGACACGGGTGCCAAAGGTAGCACACGAAGCCCTTTCAGTGGGCACATGACACCATCCCCTCACAGCCATGGCACTTTCCCCTTCTCTCAGAGCACACACAGGAATCCATGCAAAGGGAGAGGCGAAAGGGGCAGCAGCAGCTTGCGGGCTCATTTATAGCCCCAGTTTACTCTCCAGCCACATTGCATCCCAAAAGTGGCGTGGCTGGAGAGTAAACTGGGGCTACGAAGGAGCCCACAAGCCGCTGCCTCCCTTTTGCCCGGCTCTCCTCATGGAGCCATTTCAGAGGTCTCAAAGAGGCTCCATGAAGAGAGCCAGGCGAAGGGGAAGCAGCGGTTTGTGGGCTCCTTCGTAGCCCCAGTTTACTCTCCAGCCATGCCACTTTCTGGATGCCCAGAGCAGCATGGCTGGAGAGTAAATGGGCTATGAATGAGCCCACAAGTTGCCACCTCTCCCCCCCCCCAGCTTTCCCAACAGTGTAGAGGTGGCTGGGTGCTCTCTTTAGGAAAGTGAGGATAGAAGAGCAGGGGTGCTATTCTATGGGAAAGTGAGGATCGAAGATCAGGTTTTTGAATTTTTCATTGTCACAGCAAGGGTGCTGTGGCTGCGGGAAATTCAAAATCCTTCTCTTCAATCCTTGCTTTGCCCAAGGACTAGCACCCGTGCTCTTTGCTTCTCGCTTTCCCAAAGGGTAGCACCCAAAGCATTTGTAACCTGGGGTACAACTGTATTCAGGTTACATTGACGTATTGGCACTTTGTGAAAAATAAATGGGTTCTGAATCACAGTTTGGGCGCTCAGTCTCTAAATCACTCGCCATCACTGTCCTAAAACATATTGCTGCATTTCGTTAACTACAGTTACCATCCTTCATAGAGTTGAGACGAATAATTTTGGGACACTACATGTCCTAGAATTGCCCAGAGAGAATGGAAAAACCAAAATAGCTGCAGCATTCGAGAATACATTCTGGGAACTGTTGTCCAAAATAGTAACTTTTCCCAGCTTTGCTTTTAACCTAAAGAGCCTCATGGAGTAGTGGTTAAACTGCAGGACTGTAGTCAAGACCCTGCTCATCACCCGAGTTCGATCCCAAAAGGCTCAGGTAGCTGATCAAGGTTGATTCAGTGTTCTATTCTTCCAAGATATATGTATTTATTTATTCATTTTTGCATTTGTATACCGCGACCAAGTTTCCCCAAAGGGAACTCTGAGTGGTTTACATAAAGCACGATAATAAAGAACGACAAATAATAATAAAGATAAGAAAAACAATGAGATGCTCATTGATCAATAAAGACAAACAACTACACGAGAAGAGGCATAAAACACTAAACAAAACAAGATTGGTAAATTGTGTACCCAGCTCAATGGGGAAGTGTGTAATTTGTAACCTGCAAAAGTCTTTTGCACAAGCATCCATAAAGGGCATCTGACTGCCAATGTGTGGTGGGTAGCCAACGCAGAAATGTGGAGTGTCTGTCATTCGTGGTCATGGTGGCCAGATACTTGCCAAGGAAGCCTGACCTAGAGAAGGTAAAGGAAGCTAGAGCAAGTATACTGTCTGGGAGCTTGATTCAGGAAGAAGTGCCACTTTACAGTTGACAAGAAGTGCCACTTTACAGTTGACAATATAGTTATGGGTTTTTCCCCCCGATGCATTATATGAAAGTATCAGAATACCCTAGTGCAGTGTTGGTGAACCCATGGCACGGGTGCCAAAGGTGGCACTTGGAGCCCTTTCAGTGGGCACCCGACATCGCCCCTTCACAGCCACCTGTATTCAGGTTAAATGGCCGTATGGGCACTTTATGAAAAATTTAGTTGGTTTTGAATCACAGTTTGGGCACTCGGTCTCTAAAAGGTTCACCATCACTGCCCTAGTGGGATACTATGATCATCAGGAATTTCCATTCTGTATTCCCAAGAGTTTAAAGAGCCTTCATCCTTCACACATTTTGGTAGGTACTTTGACACTGTCCCGTGCTTGTTCTGCTTATGTTTTAACTACATTAAAACCATGTTAATTAGGTAGCACACCAAAGAAACTGAGTGTTTGCAGGTGGAGACTTTCATCCTGTTCTACCTTCCACAACAATGGGTGTCTTTCACTTGCTTCAAGTGTGTCAGCCCATGTGTTGCTTGTGTGCCTTTGTAAATTAATAACCTGTTGGAAAACATATCTGGCAATTGAATAATCAGAACAAGAGGGTGGGGTTCCTAAATGCAATCATGAGCCTCCTAAATTGTCATTGCAGCTTCGCCATGGGAAAGAGTTGTATAACGTCGATTTCCAGGCTGGATGGCTTCCCCAGCCAGTGTCTAAGAGCCCTCCAGCACTTTCAGGAGAAGGGCTTCTTGGTGCTCTGTGTAAATGCGTTGCTTATTGAAAAACACAACGACTCAGGTGTGCCTTCATCCTGCCCTGCCTTAAGGCAAAGGTATAAAACAAGTTTCAACGGAGGCCTGAAGTTGTCATCTCTTCGTTAGAGAAACTTGTCTGCTGATTCAGCTTCTCAGCGTACGGTTTTGAATGTACACCGTTTTCCTAAAGGTTTTTTTTTAAGACAAGGAACAGCACCCACCTCAAGTCTTCAGTGTCATAAGAACAGACTGCATTCTAAAATGTTTCTGCATGTCAATTTGGTGGAGAGTTTCAAATGTATAAAATTGCAGGCAAAACAAAGCAAAAGAAAACAAAAGACACAAAACATGTGGCACCTTAAAAACTAACTTTCATATTTTAATGTAATGTTTTGTGGACACATCCACGAAATATATAAGTGTCCAATGACAGTGTATGACTTTATATGGAAATGGATAGCATGGGCTAAACATCATCCATGGACAACAGCCAACGTATTCATTCACTGCTCATAAGCCAACATATTTCTCTCCTTTTCATCTCACTACACCAGCATCCCCCTTTTCTTTTTGTTCTTTTCTCACCATTTTGTTTCTTACTGTGCTTAAAACTCCAAAGAGGCATGATAAGCTGTTGCTCCTGCCTCTCCTTCTCCTCCTCCTTCACCCTTGAAGCCAACCTGCACTGTTCCTCATAGGTGGCAGCAGAGAAGGGGGGAAACATGAAGATAGAATCTATTTTCATTCATCTACCTCAATGGTTCCCAACCTTCCTAATACCGCAACCCTTTAATACAGTTCCTCATGTTGTGGTGACCCCTTGCCCTGCTTGGAAGAGGCCACAAGCCCCCTTTGGCAGGCCACTACCGCAGGTGCCATAGAGAACTTGCCTCCACAGGCACCCTCAGCCAATCGCAGCCTCTGGTGCCATTGACTGACATCCCCCTCCAACCTATCAAGCTGTAACCCACTCCCCCCCCTTCTTCCCACTCTTTCTCCAGACCCAAGCTGTTTGTGCCTTTTTCTTCACTGGCTCATGGCGACCCCTGTGAAATAGTTGTTCAACCCCCAAAGTGGTCCCGACCCCCAGGCTGGGAACGACTGATAGATGAATTGGCTATACTGTAGTCTCCAGTGGCATCTTGCTGCCCTCCATAATACTTGCCAGAAATAAACTGGAGCACATGTCAATATTTATCTCATTAGAAAAAGATAAGAAGACAGGCAGAAAGAGAGAAGTTTTATTCCAACCTCTTTTTAGTCCACCTGAATTCCTCATGCATCTGCTGATGATCCTTCATTTGCCTAGCTCTGTTAGAAGAAAAAACTGTGGGTTTTATAATGAAATGAATGTCTTTTTAGTGTTGTAAATAAAAGACTTACACTTATTAATGCATCATATTTTCAGCTTGCTATTCATCTACAACATACATTGAAACTCTAAATAAATAAATAAATATTTGTTAATATAGTATGAGTAACAGATGCTTAGGTTTCATTTGGCTCAGGTTTGGGATGAATGAATAAGTGCCCCACCTGAGGAGTTATGTGGGAGAACTGACATACAAACATTGACATATTTATATAATGCTGCTTTGATTTTTCATCTCTTCATTAAAAATCCCATCCGTTTTAACAGCATGCTTTCTTTGTTTTACTGTCACAAATATTAAAACCCCTAGATTCCTTTGTGGGTTTTGTGTGTGTGCGTGCGTGTGTTTGTGCAGGCGTGGATGCATGTGTGTGTGTTTAATATTCTGTGACTTCGGCCTGAAGAGTTGTTCAATAATTCAAGACCTGGTGAGTCATCCCTTCTATTACATTTTTACCATTGTGTGTGGGGGGGGGGGGGTATTGTTTTTTAACTGTTTTAGTTTGGGGGAGCTATGATTTCATATATAATAAAGAACATTCTTGTCACACCTGGCATTAATTTAGGCAGAGTCACTGGGTTCTCCACAAAGTCAATGTGGAGATTATGGTGTGGCAAATTGACTATCATGGATGTGCAGGGGGAACCTATATATACCACAAACAGGGGCCAGGGGAGAGTTGTGTGAAATTGTAAATTGTGTAATCAGTTCACTTTGAATGGTGTGTTTGTTAAAAAAAAAACACCAGTGTTTATAGGCTCATCAGTATCTCTAGTCGTTCCAAGATGATCTCTTTGCATAAGTGAAGGTTACTCGAGAGCTAATTGCCACAGGTAGTGCAGAGGCCTATAACTGAGTAATTAATTCCAATTTACAGTGAACTTACAGCACATAGCTACCATTATTATTAGGCATTTAGAGAGAGACTCTCTTTCCAGTTCCTCAAAGCCTAGCCCAACCTAAACAGCAGGGCTATTCTACCATTAAGCACCGTGAGGCAGTTACCTCAGGCAGCAGACTTCTATGTCTACCTTTGCTGCCACTGCCAATCTCTACCTCCCATTCCCTTGCTTCCGTGGTAATGGCAGCTCCTCCTTGCCTTTCTGTCCCTTTCTCTTCCTTACTCTTCACTCTTCATGCTCTGTCTTTCCAATATTCCTTTTTAACTCATTATCTATTAAAGAAGCTCTGGACTTTATCTTGAGCCCCCAGGACTATGCTGGGAGAGGAGAAGAGGAGACACTAAGTGAAGTGGGTAGGGGAGCTGGGTACACAGAGTGGAGACAATGAACGACACCATGTGCTATAAGACACACATGTGGCAGACAGTAACGCATACAGAGCACAGAGGTTGCAACTTCTCACCCCACCTTAAGAAGTGAGAGTCACTGGCTGGATGATAGTAACTAGCAATTGTGGCATCTTTGTCAAAAGTTTCAGCGAAGAGTCTTGCGGCATCTGAAAGATGGACAAGTTTTATTTGCCATGAGGTTTTGTTAGGTATAGCCCACGTCTTCAGATGCACATGGGCAACAAATCATGAAAGTTTGTACCAAATGACAGTTGTTAAGACATCAAGGTATCACAAGGCTCTTTGCGGTCTCTAGAAATATGCCTAGAAACCAAAAAAAACTGAATGATGCTTTCCCACAACTAAATCCAGCCCCCTCCAAACTCAAAGCAACATGTTAAGGAAATACATTGGCTTTTTTATTCTGATACAGGAATCAGTCAAATTTGACACGTCCTGTTGCACACTCTGATACGGTATAGCTCAGAAAATCTGTATGCCAAACAATTATTTTTGATGGTACCATCTGGTGATCCAGATGCAAAGCTTAAGTTTTTCTCAGACGTACTGTTTCTACTGAACACCAGCAGGAAGAAATAAGTTCAGACGTTGCAGTCTCAAGCTTACATTTATTTTATGGACTTCAAAGGCAATACTTCTACATGCTTATGTCATTTTTTAAAAAAATATTTACCATTAAGCATTTTCATATCAATCCTACAAACTCTTTTAATCATACATGTTTTATTAAATGGTTTCAATTGATAATATGTATTAATTCTAACAATTATTCAAAGTAATGTCACAATAATGTGGCTAGGTTGGGGTTGACTCCTATGCCAATAAAAGTATTCATTTAATACTTAGCTAACAACTTGGGCCTTACACAGAGCACAACAATAAGATATTACCTGCCGGGAGGCTTAAAATCTATTCCTCTCCACCCTACTTAGGGGATATAAATCAAGAAGCAGGCTGTAAAATGCTAATAGTACATGATAAAATGAAAGAGTTAAATGACATCAGTAGTGGGGAACTAGTTACTTTAAACTATGTCAGAAGGGAGGATCTGCTTACTACCAGCTCCTTCCTATGTACCCATTTTTCTTGATTCTTTGCTCTTTACACCAGACCAAGATGGTCAGCTGCCTGAGGCAAAAGACAAGGTGGTGCCCGATTTTCAGTACCTAGAAGACAACTGGACGAACAGTAGACTTACTTCAGCACTGGTGATAGGATAGCATCCTTCACTAAACCATGTACAATGAGCTAGTTTTAGGTCTGTAGGGCAAGTTAGTTTAGCAGTCCCATCCACTACTAGCATCTCTGGTCAATGGCATCCACCTCATCTGGCCTAATGGCAGGTGTAACCCCACAATCTGCTCTATGTTTTCTTGTTTTTCATTGTGCGGAACCTAGATCGCTACAGGGGAATGTAAAGGGGGATTTGTTGTTTCTTTTCAGTTGTGTGATATATACAGATGATGATGACTATAGAATATTACAAAGCAAATTTCCTTTATGAACAACCTCTTATGAATATTTTGGCCCATACAGTACAACAATTTTCTTCAAGGATTGTCTGCTAAGGAAAACCATATGGTTGCTCTTCAAAGCAAATTGGCAAAACTAAAATATAAGTACCCAAGCATTCACAAAATATTGCATTCTGCATTTTTAAATACATAATTTGTACCCCTAAAACATCTTATAAGACCCTTCTATTCATTGTGAACTTTGCTTTGAGATGAACAGGGTCTAATAAAGTTCATAGATATGTAGATATAGATAAAAAGCATGAATATGTACATTGCTTCCATATTGCCATTAAAAATAGCAGAACTAGCAATACATCAGGTGATATATTTACCCACTTTTGAAACATGATAGGTTATTTCTATTCTGACTGAAGGCAGGTCAGTAAAGTTTACTATCATATCTTCAACAATTTGTCCATGTTCAACAAAGTGACACATATAACTAGAGCTTTGAAAAGTTACATTTTTCTACTACAGCTTCCGAGTAGTAGAGGCCAGCACAGTTACTAGCCAGGACATTGGGAAAAAGTTTTGATATCATCTGTAACAATACATTTTTCCATGCTCCAGGTAGAAGCTTGGACTGTACCCAGATGTGGCCCCAACACAGAGCTGCATACATGCTCAAAGTACAATATAGGAGTGGTGATTTTCACCATTTCTTCTTCTTTTCCCTCAAGTGTTTTACAAAAATTGTATAGAGAGCTGGGGAACCATGGTGCTTATAAGGAAGGGGTGGAAAGTACCAAAAATCACCACATTTTCTTCAGAGGGGTAGCCTGTACTAAATCTTGATTCCTTCCACGACTTGATGGATCCCACTGGCAAACAATTTCTTCAACAAATCCCAGCTAGATGGAAAATGTACATTTACAATTTCCATATATTTTTACTGTTTATTATTTGCAGCAGTGCCATTGGAAGCTAATTTCCTTTCATTGGGAAGAAACCATATCTAATTAATTGAATACATTTTAATGCATTGGTTCCTTGTTAATGAGTACCTCCAAGGAGCCAACAAGTGTTGCCTTCCTGTGGCATTGTGAGATCCCATGAAGTACTAGAAGTGCAATCTTGTTATCCTCAGTCCTTTCTAGGCATCAAGTTTGTAACACTGCCTAGGTAACATATCAAGTCAACACAAAAAGCATTTCATTCGTTTTAACATTCTTTGAGTTATTTCAAATGTGTGTGCATTTTAAAGTTGTTTATCTACTGATTCTTACTTTTATTCTGTTACTAAGTGTGGTGATAGAATGCAGGGTCATGATTCAGTCTGTGTGTATCTTTGGAATTCAAATACTTAGGAAATCAGTAAGATGCACCTGCAGATATTTCCAAAAGTCATATGTACAGATAAAAATAGGGGCAGCTTATGGAGTAGGGCAGAAGATGGCCCAATCCATTTCAGGAGAGTAGGCTGACTGCCCCAGTCCAAAGTTGCTTATGGATAATAATAAGGTTTGACATTTCCCAAAATATGATCTTCATAGAGGGGAAGGCAGCAAAAGAAGAACCCAAGCCCTATTCCCATAAGAGCCATGGTCCACCCAAAACCATAGGCCCAGTTGAACTCATTCACAGAACCTACTGGGAAGAAGACATATTTTGAGACCATCACAGGGTAGATGACAAGGCCCATTATGGCGAAGGTAGCTGCAGAGAAAGAATGGAAGAAAGACATAAACAATACATTAAGAGTAAGTGATGATAAAAATACAAATGTTTATCATTGGTTCTGATAGAGACTCTAGAAGTTAAGTCATGACAACTGGACTTTTTTTTTCTTGAGAACATTTCACTGCTCATCCAAACAACTTTATCGGTCTGAAAAAAAATAGGCTCGTTAGGTAAGCAACAGTCTCAATAGCCTTAAGGTGAACAATGGCCCCTCTCTCAACAGAGATGGGAGGCACAGTGTATCTGCCACTTATCAGGCTGTGATTTCAACAAAACCTAGACAAATCAAACCTACAGTACTTCAATACTTTCACCACTAAGGCCATAGCTAACCACCCATACTTTATGGGTTTCAGCACTTTAGGTCAGTGTTCACCTTAAGGCTATTGAGACTGTTGTCTACCTAACAATCTTATTCAGGCCATTGTTCATCTTCTGAGCCTATTTCAGAGCAGGGTGACAAGAGGTGAAAGTGAGCTATAAAATGGAGGACTCACAACTAGTTTTTTTTCAGACCGATGAAGCTGTTTGGATGAGCAGTGAAACGTTTCAGTCTCACAAGAAAAAAGTCCAGTTGTCATGACTCAACTTCCAGATAAACTCTCCTGGATGATGGATAATCTTCACAGACATTCTCATAGGGAATTTGTATCACTATCAATCTGAAGCCTAAATGATGCCTCTCAATAATTGTGGCTTCTATGTAGTTTGGGACTATCAGTATTGAATAAAAACGTCCAATAAAAGCCAGAATCTTATACAGTGTGAAAGAGCAATTGTGTAAGCATTCTTCCTAGTCCTTAACCAGCAAACTCATCTTGATCACAGTATTTCCAATACTTGATATTAATTGACATATTCCCCACAAGGATACCTCTATAGTTATCATGCGCAGGGGTCAGAACCTTAATGAATTGTGCAGTTCTGCCACAAAACCTGAAAAGGTGATCCTTTTCATTTTGATGCACTGAAGTTCAAGTAGTTCGGTGTATTTAAATTTAGCATTAAAGATAGAAGTATGGGGCCCACAGGGCTGTCCTATGGACAATTAGCAACTTGTCACAACTATTTGCTTCATCTCCTTACTCTCCCCTTCTGGAAGCACCTGTTTAGGTAGGAATATTCTCTTCAGAACAATAAATGAAAAACATTCATTCATCTTGTCTGAATAATTTCAGTCATCCAGGTGAGGTTATCCAGAAATTGAGTAATGGCAACTGGTCTTCTTTTCTTGTGAGATTGAAATGTTTAACTACTCATTTAAGTAGCTTTGTCAAAGTCCAGTTGCCGTGACTCAACTTCCAGGTTCATTCATCTTCTCTGCCATCTTCCTATCCTTCTTCAGAACCCCTTTTGATTCATTCTCTTCTCAAAGGTCAAGCTGTTTCCCCAGCAAGGTTCTTTCACCTGGTGTGTTTATTTAAATAATTCTTTATTGTTCATCTTCATTGTCCAAGATGGTGGAGGAGCCCTCAACTTGATGCCACTACCACATCCTCAAAGGCACCCTAACTTCTCTGTTTCTCTCGGTCTCTTCAAGTCACTTACCTTGGCCACAAGGACATGTAGCTGTTCCCTGAGAGACAGGAGTTCACTGCACTGAACACCTCTCCTTGACATCTATAGGGCAGGGCAAACATGTGGCATTCTGTGTAATATACTAGAAAGTGTCCACAATTGTACTAAATTTCTACCTTTATTACTGCTTTTGATTAAGTTGTTTTTAAGTGTGTTGGTTTGGTTGCTCAGTTATACAGATAACTGAGCATAACGAAACCACCCATCCTATTAATTCCCTTTATTCTAGCATTTTGAAGCTGGGACTGAGGTGCTTCACCACTGAGACTTTTCTGGTCTTGGGCTCAGAAGCAATAGATTTTTTTCTTTTTCCTCTCGCTCTTTGTTTCTCTGACTTGTTTCTTTAAATGGAAGTTGTCTGTGGAAAGCCCCTGAAACAGGGGACCTCTATTTGTAATTTTCAAGTGGTAGTGGCATAGTATGGCAATACAGTACATCAAGTTATTTGTGGTTTCTGCAAAAAAACCCTAACCATCATGGAGTACGAGAAATAAAACATCTCTTTTCAAGCATCCCTCCCTGCAAAACACCTTTCTTTAAATATGACGTGCACTCTTACCAGCCACAAAACAGATGCCTCCTATTGCTCTTATGAAGTTCATGCGAAGGGTGTCAATAGCGAAAGCAATGATGGACAACACAAAACAGATGACTATAAGGACAAATCCAACCAAGAAAGTGCCTGCTGCACCTTTGCCCCAAGCTGGAAACAAAAATATAAATCAGGGATGTAAATGTTTTACTGTTTTTATAGTAAGTTATCCATACAAGACATAGGGATGAACTGAAATACAAATCACATTTTTTTTACAAATGTGGCTGATTTGTCAAATTTTGTTGCTTCATATTCATCCTAAATGAGGTCCCCTGATGAATATGAATTGTCAAAATGTTAGCAATTCTGATTTGTTAATTCGTCAGGCCATAAAATGAGGGTTTGCAAGTTGATTCTTTTGTCCCATCATTTCAGCCACATGTTTGATCAGAGACAAAAGGGGGATGAATAAATGAATACGCCTGCACACCACGGTAATATTTGACTTTCATAAAACATTGTTGCATCTCTTTATCTAAATAACTTCTTACAACATTCACTGATCTCTTTGGAGGCCATGCAGTTCAAGTACTTATAGGCCCCAAAAGTAAAGTTTCCAACCATTAGCGGAAAAGACAAAAAGGAATAGGAATACAGGAATACCCTGCAACTGCTGTGAAGGCAGGTAATCCCATACATATGAGTTCTTAAAGCCATCTGTGGATCAGGTTTTGCAGAGTTCAAGTGGGATAAATCAGCAGAAACTGAGAACACTGCATTTTTAGACTAGACTAGCGCTTCCAGAAGATCCCAGCCAGTACGTATATCACAATTTCCCAAGCTCTGTGAATCAGCCAAATATATATCTATAACAAACAATGAATTGACCCAGGTTATAACCCAGATAAATTCTGACACATTAAAATAAAATGTTGGGCAGAATAAAGTTGTGAATATTCAGAGCAAAGATTCATATTGATTGCAGAATAAACATTTGTGCTGTTGTCACTGCTGCTGCTATTAAAATCATACTTCTCTAGATTTTGTTGGGAATGAATATGGACAATATCAGATAAAGATGAGTGTGATTCTAGCAATCTTGGGAGGGGTTATATTTGTGTTTCTATCTGATTAAGAAGGTGTTGCATTATTATTTGTGCTACTCAGTTTTCTTCTCTTTGCAGTTTAGTGGTTTTTCAGAAATAAAATATTCCCAATTTCCCCTTGACAAGTCCCAAGGGTCCCATGGAATCCTTTTTGCTGTCAAGAAGCCATTGGGGGCTATGAGACAGGGTAATTTTTAATTACTGAAAATCACTACCACTGGCGCACTGAACTTATTTTCCTCGTGGCGCAGTGGTTAAATGCCTGTACTGCAGGTAAAACTGTGTTCACGGCCTGGGTTCAATCCCAGGTAGCAGGCTCAAGGTTCACTCAGCCTTCCATCCTTCCGAGGTCGGTAAAATGAGTACCCAGCTTTCTGGGGGGGGGGGCAATGTGTAGCCTGCACACTGTAATTAAAACAAATTGTAAACCGCCCAGAGACTACTTGTAGTGGTGTGGGGTGGTATATAAGCAGAACACTTTGCTTTGGAAAGTTATCCTGGCCTCTGTGATTTTTAGTAAATAAACACTCCTCACCCTCATCCCCGAACTCTAACCCAACCATTTCCTTGGGACTTTCCAGGAGGAAAAACTGCCACAGCTGATGCTGCTATCAGCCTTATATAGCATACCCCACATAACAGGAGTACACACAGTTTCTTAAAATGCTGGATATATTAAAAAAAAAGAGGATTTCAATGTGCCCCACTAAGGACAACTCAGACCTCCTATTAAAGAAGTCTTACCTGGTACAATAGAAAACTTCTGTTATTCTGAATCTTTTATACTAGGCATGTCCAAACTTTAGTCTTCCAGATGTTTTGGACCACAATTCCCACAGTCCTTTGCCATTAGAAATACAGGCTGGGAATTCTGGGAGTTGTGGTCTGAAACATCAGGAGGGCCGAAGTCTGGACATGCCTGTTTTATACCATAAAGATTTTAAAGAGCCACCATGTTTGTGCTGGATTCATCTCCTTCCTCACTTATTAAAATGGCTAAGAAGGGACTGACTGGAAAAGTAAAGGAATGCTGAATGCCTCTGCAGCAAGGCATGGTACCAGCAAGCCTAAAGAAGGCAGTTGTAAGGCCGTTGTTTTAAATGAACTCTCCTAGGATCCCACTGTATTGAATAATTTTTGGACAATCTCCAATGTTCCATTTTGGAGTAAGGTGTTAGAGTAGACGGTGGCTTCTCAACTCCAGCAGTTCCCAGATGAAAATGGATTGCTTGGGATTAATTTCTATATGGCTTCAGGTTTTGTTCTGTTTTAAGGTGGTTTTAATCTTTCCTGGGGTGTCAAGCTCAGAAGGTGATGCTGGGCATTTGTTTGTGGGACATCTCAGGGTGCAGTTCTGTCCCTCATACTACAGTATTTAACATCTACATGAAGGTTTGATGTTTGGTGCCACCATCATGCTGATGGTACCCAATTCTAACTCTCCATTCCTTCTGAGCCGCGTGGCACAGTGGTTAAATGCCTGTTCTGTAGGTAAAACTGTGCTCATGAGCCAACCTAGGATTCAATCCCAGGTAGCAGGCTCATGGTTGACTCAGCCTTCCATCCTTCCAAGGTTGGTAAAATGAGTACCCAGCTTGCTGGAGGGGGGCAATGTGTAGCCTGCATATTGTAATTAAAAACTGTAAACCGCCCAGACGGTCTCAGCTTTGTTAGCCGCCCAGAGTTCCCTTTGAGAAGATGGGCGGGGTATAAATCCAAAAATAAATAAATAAATAAATAAATAAATAAATAATATAGAAGCAGAACACTTTGCTTTTTGCTTTTGATTCTATTCAGACAAGGAATGTTTCTCTTAATCATTTAAAAGTCAGATTAGGGAATAGGAACTCATCTTGTACTAGGTGAAGTTACAATCCTACTGAAAAGTCAGCCTCACGGTTTGGGTTGCACCTAGATTGAACTGTGAGCCTGGGTGTACTCACTTCATCAGAGGCTAGCTTGTGTCCCATCTCTGTGTGGGGCTGTCTGAAGAAAGGTCAGAAACATCAGCCTATTCAAAATGCCACTTGCTGATAGGTGGCAATTACAGGGAGCATATAACAGGAATAGTAAACTCTTAGAAGAGTTTACCATATGTTTATAGTACCAAAAGGTTTTAAGGGGGAAGGGACGTGGAATCACGAAGAGTCAGTTAGTAAACACACACACACACACAGAGAGAGAGAGAGAGAGAGAGAGAGAGAGAGAGAGAGAGAGAGAGAGAGAGAGAGAGAGAGAGAGAGAGAGAGAGAGAGAGAGAGAGAGAGATGTTTTATTTTCTTCTGTGGGTGGGTGTGAGCAAAGGGTTGACTTTGTGTTATAGTACTGGGTTATGTGAGTTGTTGCTGTTGCTGATTGTACTGTTGCATGTTGTTGTTGTTGTTGTTGTTGTTTTGGAATAGATTAATTCTGATCTGAGGACCGGAAGTTGAGACATGGCAACTGAACTTATTTTCTTGTGGGACTGAAATGTTTTGCTACTCATTCAAGCAGCTTCTTCAGTCTGAGGGAGGTTGGCAGGAGACCTCCAATTTATCCTCCATCTTGGTTTCACTTTACTCTGGTCTGACTAGTTAGATCGATAATTACCTCTGCAGCCATTCCCACACTCACTAAACATGGGTTGTTAGCAGTGTGTGTAGGAAGGGCGGCAGGCCATTGGCCATCTAATTTGTCTGATTCAGAACAGGATTAAGTGAAACGAAGGTGGAGCATACATTGCTGACCTCCTACCAACCTTTTTCAGACTGAAGAAGTTGCCTGAATCAGTAGCAAAACATTTTGATCTAACAAGAAAAGTAGTTCAGTTACCATGAGTCAACTTCTGGTTAATTCTCTGTTGTAATACCTATCTGTATGTTTTTGCATTTGATTTTTTTTTTCCTGGAGTGGGGGGATTGGAGTAGTTTTTAAGTTGAAACCTGAAATGAATTATGGTACTTTAAAAAGGCTGCCCCTTTAATGTAAAACAAAATGAAAAATATGAAAACAAAAGAGATACAAATACACCCAAAAGAAGTTGAGATGAAACCAGTAAGGGGAAAAAATGCCATGTACATTTTCTTAGTTCCATCACCTCACAGCCTTTGCTTGGCAGAAGAGTAAGAGAAGGCCTTTTCAGTGGTTGCTCCTAAAATGCAGAATGCTGTCCCTCAAGGAACCAGGTTGATCTCCTCCCTTATCAGGCAGACATTTAAGTGAATTGTATAAGTTGGGATTTGGGTGCAAGCACGTTAAATAGAAAAAGGTTCTAAGCGTATAACTGTACATGCTTGTTAGATCCTAGCCATTTCCCAGGTATCTATATTAGCCTGCTGACGAATCACTTGGCTGGGTGGGTGGGTGGACCAAACCCGTCTTGCTCACCTATCTGTATCATATTCAGATTTTGTAAAGTCATAAAGACTTACCGTACTTAAAGTCTCAAATTTAAGCAAAACAAGTTGAGGACCCGTATAGCCATTACAAAAGCCAAATACAATGGTACCCCCATTGTATCTCGTTTCTATCTCTCAAAAAAGAAGTCCAGTAGCCATGACTCAACTCACAGATAAGCACCTGGATGACTGAGAATCTTCACAGACGTATTACCCCAACTTAAGAGCAGCTCGACTTAAGAGCGGAAAACTGTTGGCATTTTAACTGTCACCTTACAAATTTTAGATATAGTCTGCTCGACTTACTTTTTTCCCCCCAATTTTTTTAGCTCCTTTTTTCAATTTTTTAGATAGGTACCCTGATTTAAGACTAGTTTGACTTAGGAGTATGCATTCAGAATGGATTAATTTCGTAAGTTGAGGTACCACTGTACAAAAGTAGAACAGGTGATACCTTTAGGCTACTAGAAAAATAACAAAAATGTTGCTAACATTTTCTCAAAGAAAAAGTTTACTCATTTTAAAAATTTGGAGTTCGTCCAATTCATGGATTGTTAACAACATTTTAAGTGTTTTCAGGATGGGGTTAGTATTGTTATATGTTTGTTTCTTAGTACTGTATTTTATCATGATTCTAATAGTGGCTGTTGTGCTGTTTTAACTGATTGTAAGCTGCCTTGAGTCTTCTGTGTGATAAAAGGCAGCATATAGATAGCAAGAATAGCAGAATAAACTTGAAAGGCAGTGAGATTCAAAACATGGATAATTATACCAGAATTGTATCTTAGAACAATCTGTTTGCACAAAATTCCATTTATAGAAAAGCCCAGACTCATTTCTAAATTTCTATGAAAATTAATTGTTTTATATTTGTCTTCCTTTTCTTATATTTTATGTTAAACTATAACAACAAATTAACTCAGAATTTCAAACACATAAGGCAACCACAACAGGCATATCCAATTTTCATATTTGATAAATAGAGGAGATATATATTTAAATTCCTGAGTACTAACATCAGTTCTCACACTTTTGATGGTGGAACAGTGAGAATAGGAATAATTCAAAGTGACATAACAATAACAAGAAAGCATAAGAAGTCCTTTTTTGGGTAAGGTTCAAGCTTATTTTGCCCAACATCCTGTCTTCCACAGAAGCTGCTGGGAAAACAATAAGCAGGACAAAAAGGCAACCATTTTAACTCATGTGCGATTCTCAGCCTCTGAGCCCCAAGCAAACACTGCCTGTGACTCTGAAGACAGCAGTCAGCCATTTGTTCTTCATAATTCTAATTCTCTTGTGAGAAGCCATCTGAAAGTTACTAGCTGCTACTCTGGAGGAAGATTGTTGCAGTATGTCCATGTCCAAAATGGTGGGCTGCTGATATTTCCATGTTTATATATACAGTGGACCCTTGTATAACATACAGCTTGTATAACAAAAAATCTGTACAACATAAAAAATTCCAGAGATAGGGGAAATTTGCTTAACATAATCACCTATGGGGAAAATCTGTACAACATAAAATGGGATTACTCCATTTTTGATGCATTCCTATGGGAATTTGCATAAAGGAAAATTTGCTTAACATAATTTCATTTGGAACAAATTAATTCCTTTATACAAGGTACTACTGTATTTGTCACAATCATCTTATAACTTGATGTGTAAGGTGATATTTAACCTCTTGCTATTCCTAGTTTAATATTTATTCAGTAGTAGCAATGCTGATGCACACTGTAATACAGTGGTGCCTTGTATAAAGGAATTAATTTGTTCCAAATGAAATTCTGTTAAGCAAATTTTCCATTATACAAATTTCCCTTAGGGATGCATTGAAAATGGAGTAATCCCTAATCGTGACCGTGTTGTACAGATTCGCCCCATAGGCAATTCTCTTAAATTTCCCCCATCTCTGGAATTTTTTATGTTGTACAGATTTTATGTTATACGAACCGCTTGTTATACGAGGGTCCACTGTATGTATTCAATAGTAGCAAAGCCTAAACGCCTGGTCTCTCATACACTTTCATGGTCTGGTTTGTTAGCAGAGAGAGAAGGATTACACATGCCAAAATGGATGCACTAGAAAATATGGGATCGATCTGGGGGGAAAAAAAACTCGTTGCACGGCACATGTGCTGTGCACAGCACAACACTTAGATTGTGAGGAAATACTTTTTATAAAAAGCTAAAGACATCCCTGTGCAAATAGAAGACTATGTCAAATTTTTAATTTTAATTATATTAGAACCTTGGACAAAGGGGACTTTTAAAATCAGTATTTAAGTAATTCCCACTGATCCACTGTCTCTTTTCCAGCTGGGATTAGCAACTGGTTTTAGCCCAGTTCAAGAAAACAAAGAACTGCAGTTACAGTTTTGGCATAATTTGCATAATTTGTCCTTAAACATTGTGCCTGTGCCTTCATGTCTTCCAGATACAAATCTTAAATTCAGTGATGTTGTCTAGCATGAGCTCTTCAAGATCTTTTTTTAAAATTCTACACTAACGCTTCACAGTACATGTTATTTGCAGGTGTTTGCTTGTGCTAGGTTTATCCACAAAACAAGTTCATGCTGTGTGGGAAAATACAGAGATCGAAATGGAGCTATGAAGCAAACTCCACTTAAGCAGAATTGTTCTGTAGTCACAAGTCATTCCTTTAAAGCTTTGGGAATGATTATTCATTGCATATACAGTGGACCCTTGTATAACAGACGGTTTGTATAACGTAAAATTCGTGCAACATAAAAAATGCTGGAGATAGGGGGAATTTGCTTAACAGAATCACCTATGGGGCAAATCTGTACAACATAAAAATGGGTTCACTCTGTTTTCAATGCATTCCTATGGAAAATTTGTATAAAGGAAAATGTGCTTAACATAATTTCATTTGGAACGAATTAATTCCTTTATACAAGGTATCACTGTAATATAAAAGTAGGAACACCCAGAAACTGGAAAAGTCACTTGCTGCCCTGCACCGCTTGCTGGCCAGAGAGTTCTGTAAGCTGTATTTAAACAACGCACTGTTTCCTACCTTAATATCCAGGCCCCAAGGATGAGAAAAACATTATGATTCAAAGCAGTCTCTTATTTGCATTCATCAATGAAATCTCACTACCTTCACATTATGTCCCTTTTCCTTTAAAATGGTATCACTTTAACTTCAGAAGGCATATCTGCCAATGTTAATCATCATTAGTGGGACTCTTACCATAATCCATGAGTGACCTGCATTGCCATTCATTCTCTAAAGAACATATCTTCCATAACGAGCCTTGTTGTGCAAACGGCAGGGTCTGCGAGCTGATCCAGCCCCAACCGGCCAGTGAAATGATGCCAAAAATCATCGCCAATCCCAGGAGAAGAGGCAAAATCCATCTACAGCGGGTATAATCCAGGCCGTATTTAACCATCTTGTTTTGGTTTTCTTCGGCTGCTCAACTGCCAATTGGGGGGGGGGGAGTCTTCTACTTATTTCGGAGCCTGGGAGAAGAAAACTGATTTGATAAAGGTGCGCAAAAAGTGTTTCTGAAGTGGTATAAATCAGAGAAATAGCAAGAAGTAAGACTAGGAGGAAGAGGAGGAGGAAGAAGATGCGGCAGAGAGAGAGAAAGAGAGAGCAGCTTTGTGAGCCTGGCAAGCTCTGAAGAAGGCTCCACCTAAATTTCAGTAAGCAAGTCACTACAACAACCTGTTGAGCTGGAGAGAAGAATCAAGGTTGGGAATGCGCTCATTTTGGAATGAACTCCTCTTCATTTTTTTCTTCTTCAGCTAATTAACTTAAATATAGCCAACACCCTTTTGCCGTTAGCATTTTGCCTTTTTCAAGGTGGGGGGAAAAATTCACACCAAAGACCAGCACAGTGTTTCAGGGGAACAGAGGAAATAAGGATGAAAACATACTTTGCTGAACAAAAGCAGCCCCTTTATTTATACAGGTTATGAAATGATATAATGATGAGGTTTCCCTGGTTTTACAGGCACAAAGAATGTAAACAGTAAGAGACGCAAAAGTAATAAATGTAGACTGCTACTGAGGGGATGTCACCACTTCAAAAATGAGAGAGGGGGGGGGAGGGAGGGGGGGGAGGGGGAGGGGGAGGGCTCAGTTTCCCAGCCAAAAGTTTGGGAGTTCAATTCCCCACTGTGCTTCCTATGAGTAGAGCCAGCCTGTGAGCTGCACAGTCCCAGGATGCCCCTAGAAAAAGGGAATGATAAACCACTTCTGGGAGAGTCTATTTTCTCAGCATTCTCTACCTAGAAAACTTTGAAAACAGTCCCCGTAAGCCAGAACTGATTTGACTGCACACAGTTATTATTAGTTTTATGACATTTCAGCTGTAGTAGATTTCATGAAAGAAAATCTACAACTTGATGAAAGGGTTTCAAACTGCCTGTCAAAGTGTCACTATCAAACCATTATGTGAGCCTGTTCACTAAGTTATTGTTAAGATTTTTTCCCTACTGAAATCACTTTATCTATATCTATGCAACCCATCGTTTTCACTTTAAAACTGAAGGCAGCGTCCACTTATACCTACATGTCTGAGAAGCTTAAAATGAAACCTTGCAAAATGTTAATTAAATAATCAATTTAAGCTATGCATTATACCACTCCATCAGTGCACAGCACTAATCTGGATGGTTTACAATAAAAACAACAGTCAGTAAAATGTGAACATAACATAATCAACAGTGCCTGGAGTTGGCAGAATCTCAGATGGCACAAAAATTAGAATGGCAGAATAAGGATGGAACATTCACAGGACGTTGCCTTCAAAAGCCTCCTGAAAGAGAAGAGTCTTCAGCAGCCCTTAATTCAATGGAGGCAGGGGACCAGGTGTATCTCCACAAGGAAGTTGTGGAGCTACCAAGACACCCCAGCACCAAGAAGGCCCAGTTTCTTGGCCTACTTTGGCATAGCCACCCAGAGGTGCATGCGATCTAGAGGCAGGGGGAGGTTACCTCATGGAGATACGTCTGTGAAGATTCTCAGTCATCCAGGTGCGTTTATCTGGGAGTTGAGTCATGGCTACTGGACTTCTTTTTTGAGAGATAGAAACGTTTCGCTGTTCATCCAAACAGCTTCATCGGTCTGAATACAGCTAGTGCAAGAGACCTTCTTATAGTCAGCTTGACCTCTTGTCCCCTTGTCTGATTGGCTCATAAGATGAACAAAGCCTGAATAGGCTCGTTAGGGAGACATTAGTGTCCATGGCCTTAAGGTAAACAATGGCCTAAGGTGCTGAAACCCATCAAGAATGGGTCGTTAGCTGTCAAGAATGGGTCGTTAGCTGTGACCTGGTGGTGAAGGCTCCTTGATTTGCCTGGGTACTGTGGAAAGTACAGCCTGGTAAGTAGCAGCTAGACTATGCCGGAGCCCCCCACCTCTGTTGAGGGAGGGATTTTCAATGCTGACATGAATGGCTTCCCTTACTCCTCTCTCAAACCACCTCTCTTCTTTGTCTAATATGTGTACATCCTCATCTTTGAAAGAGTGGCCTTTTTCCTTCAAATGGAGGTGTACTGCTGATTCTGGTCCTGAGCTGTTACCTCTCCTATGTTGGGCCATTCTTCTGTTTAATGGCTGTTTAGTTTCTCCAATGTAGAGGTCTGAACACTCTTCACTGCATTGGACTGCATATACTATATTGCTCCTTTTATGGTTTGGTATCGGATCCTTTGGGTGGACAAGTCTCTGCCTTAGTGTGTTCATGGGTTTGAAATAAACAGGGATGTGGTGTTTGCCAAAAATCCTTTTAAGCTTCTCCGACACTCCCGCCATGTAGGGAATGACCAGGTTCTTCCGTCGGGTCTGGGTCTCAGACTGATCCCTTGTTCTTCTGGGATGGCCCACTGCTTTGTTGAAGGCCCACCTTGGATATCCACAGGCCTTAAGTGCTGTCTTCAGGTGCCTGTCTTCCTTCTTCTTGGCTTCTGAGGAGGTGGGGATGCTCTCTGCTCTGTGGCTTAGGGTCCTGATGACTCCTAGTTTGTGTTGTAATGGATGGTGGGAGTCAAACAGTAAGTATTGATCTGTGTGGGTGGGTTTCCTGTAAACTTCTACTCCTAGGCCATGGTCAGGTCTGATGATGACTGCACAATCATGGAGATGTGTTACCTTACAGCAGGTATGCCCAAACTTCGGCCCTCCAGATGTTTTGGACCGTAACTCCCACAGTCCTTTCTCATTGGCAATCCAAGCTTAGAATTCTGGGAGCTGTGGTCCAAAACATCAGGAGGGCTGAAGTTTTGACATGCCTGCCCTACAGGTAACATGATGCCAAACCATGAAGGGCCATTTCTCCATTCCCCCTTCCTGGCATGAATCCCCTCTATTGGAAAGGTTGCCAAACAGATGAGACCCTCCACAGGCAGTTAGGATGATTCTTGCCAGACCCTCTAATCTAATTGGGGGAAGGGAGCTTTCCAAGAAAGCCAAGACATGTCCCCTTCAAAAGGGGAGAAGCTTTCGAGTTCACACAGAACTCTTAGCCAAGCTGGCAAAGGGAGAACCACCTGATCCAATCCCTGGGTGACTCATCCTTCTTGCCCTAAATGGATCCTTCTTGTCCTAAATGATGATGCCTGCAAGTTGACCAGATCCAGTTTCTGCGTAAGAGATATCAAGCAATACCTGAGGTTGCAGGTTGCAGGGATGGTGGATAAAATTTTGATTCCTTGCATTGTTCCGGAGGGGACTGTAACCTGGATTAGTGCTCATCGTTCCTAAACTGGCTCATCCTTCCTAAACTCCCTCCCACTGGAGGCCAGGACTGCCCCAACTCTGCTGTCTTTCCGGAAGCAGGCAAAGATCTTCCTTTTCAGGCAGGCTTTCCCTGAATGAAAAACTACCTACCACAGTATATGACTTTTGTGTGGATTACCATTCATGATTGCATTGGCTGGTTTCATAAGAACACCAGTGTTTTCCATGTTAGTTTCCACCCCTCATAATGGATTTTTCTTCTTCTTTTTGCATGCCCTTTGTAGCTTTAATGTTACCATTTGATGTTCTAAGATGCCTCTTCTAACTTAACTTGAATATGTCTTAAATGTTCTGGGCTGTATATTGTCCCTCATTATTGTAAATTACCTTGGGTCCTTTTTCCAAGGAGAAAAGTGGAGTAAAATATTCTAAATAAATAAATAAATAAATAAATAAATAAATAAATAAATAAATAAATAAATAAATAAACAGTGCCTTGAACAGGCCTGGAGATGCAACTGGAAGCCACTACAAGAGAGCCAGGACAGGGGCAAATTGACTGACTTTCCTCAGACATGCCAAGAGTTTGGCAGCCTCACTTTGAACCCATTGCAGTCTCTGGGCCAACTTCATGGGGAACCCCATGTAGAGAATGTTACTGTAGGTGACATGCACTAACATCTTGGGACTTTCCTAATCTAGATAGGGGCAGAGCTGGGCAATGAGCCATAGTTTAATAAAAGCAGAGATGGTCATAGAATTCCAGGAAATACGTGTGTCCAAGAGAACTCCAGGTTCCAAACTTGTTATCTAAGTGGGAGGTCTACACCATCCGGCCTTGGCAAAATGCCCCCCAACCTATCAGATGGACCCCCCAGGATAATGATCTTCATCTTGCCCATTGGTCGTGGTTGATGGTACCAAAAACCATAAAGAGATTGAGGAGGACCAACAGGGAACGAGCTCCCAGTCAGGTTCCTCTAACAGGTCATCTTACAAACAATACTGTCTTGGTACAGCCTGAATCCGGCCTGGAATAGATCGAGGCAATTTTCTTCCTCTGGGAACATCTGGTGCTGCTCGGCAGCCACCCACACAATCAATCACCTTGCCCATAAAAGGAATGTTGGCAACTGGTCTATAGATAAGACTGTAAGGTGCCAAATTGGGTTGTTTCAGAATGGATGGTTTTGTTCATACTTGAGGGGATATGGCAGCTATTTGGGCCAACAGTACATAGTCTGAATAAAATGTATTGTGATACCAATAGCATTATCACAGAATGCATGATAGACTTCTCAGTTCCTTGGGCATAATAACCTTAGTAAAGTCTCATAAAATGTAAAGAGGAGGACCACAGACTGTGTTCCAGAGGAATAACGGAGGTTATTCTTTCTACACATCCCAGAAATAATGAAAAGTGCATGGAGACTAAGGAGGTGAGAAGAGGCTTCAACCATCTTTCTCTTTACTAGTTCCACCAGCTGCCAATTGCCCATAAAAACAGCAATTCTGGCTGGCTGGCTGATCGAGGTTTGGTGTGTTAGGGACTAGACATACTACCAGGCATTCGGGGCAGCCACCACAGGCAAAGAATTTTGGGATATCATGAAAGTACAGAAAATTGTTACTTATTTAATTTATTCTTCTATTTTTATTGACAGAGATAGGGAAAGGGGTGTGGTTTTCTGGTTCCTGTGCCAAAACAACTTGGCTAGCTTTAGATCCACATGCCTTAGCCTGAGTAGATTGGCGTGGTAACACTTGTTACTCTACCTTAGGGAGCAAAATATCCTGGGAAGTCTTTGGGTATATTGCTGAAGAGACCAGAATTTATTTTCATTCCCTGCAGCAGTTTCCTTTTTAGCATATGTAAGAAGAGCTTTTATGAGAGATGCCAAGAGGGGGGGGGGGAAATAAGGGACACCAGAAAGAATACAGTTGACAGTCTACTTCTGATACTTATCCCTATATTGGATGGTGCAAATAATCCCACCAGTAATACACGCTGACCTGCTTCTGAGTGAGGTCATTCATCTTGACAGCTACAGCTCTCTAGATGTGCCCGATCCAGACAGCCCATCAGTTGGAAGCACCATTGGAAACCTGAATATAACTTCTAAGTGGATATCAAAGTACTGTACTCATAATACTGAATGAGACCCTATTTGGGAGGTTCAGTGGAAAGCACACCCTAGCAGTTAAGAGTGCTGGACCAGTACTGTGGAAATGCTGGTTGCAATGGCAAATCATCACTTAGCCATGAAGCTCATTATGTGACCTTGACTTGTTTTCTGGCATTGTTTACCTCAGAGAGTTGTGGTAGGAAGCCTCTGAGGAAAGGCAAGCTACAAATGTAATAATATATAGTCTCTCGGGAAGATGAATCAATTTAACAGGCAGAAGAAATTCCATTCTGCTGTGATTAGGCCTCATATTGAGGACTGTAATCAGTTCTGGACACCACATTTTAAGAAGGATGCTGACCAAGTTCAGAGGAGGGCAACAAGTATGATCAGGAGACTGAAAATCAAGCCCTGTGAGGAAAGAACTGGGCATGTTTAGCCTTGAGAAAAGACTGAGGGGAGATACAATAAAGCAAAAGCAAAGTGTTCTGCTTATACAGTATACCGCCCCATACCACTTCAAGTAGTCTCTGGGTGGTTTACAGTTTTTAATTACAGTATGCAGGCTACACATACTCATTCAAATACCTGAAGTACTCTTCAAATACCTGAAGGGGCAGGATCTGTTCTCAATAATTCAAGAGTACAGGACACATAATCATGGACTCTGATTGCAGTAAACCAGATTTCCATGGAATATCAGGAAAAAGCCTACAGCAGTAAAACAATGAAATCGATTGCCTTGGGAGGTGGTGAGCACTGTCATGCTGAAGGCATTCAAGAGAAAGTTGCATAACCATCTGTCACATATATTTTGATTCAGACTCCTGCATTGCGTTGGATTCAGTGGGTTTATAGGCCCCTTCCAACATGGAATTATTCTATGATTCCATGATTCTGTAAAATTCTGTTCTATCATAATGTAGCTGAATTTGATGAACCCTTGGGGTCCCTTCCAGCTCTGCAGTTCTGAGATGATGCATTGCTGATGACTGTAATGGCAATGCAAAAGTATTGCACTCCAAACAGGAATGTCTGTTGGATTTCTATGGTTGATTCATTGGTTGGTTTAAAATATATATCCTGCCTTTAAACTCTCAAGGTAGCTTACAAAAACTGCATGAAAAACGTTGGCAAATATCTGTTTTCTCACTTTGGAAGAAGCAACCTGCTGTGTACATTTTATGTTTTGGGTTCCCACATCTACTCTCAAGCCTTAAACGTTAAGGCTTCCCTGGGTTTAATTCCCATTTGGCAAGCAACTTTAGGCACAATAACCATTTGCACAGCTCTGCATGAGTTTTCTCCATTCTTTCTCAACATTTCAGTCATCTGTTTCAAGACTGATTTCCTTGGCCAGAATTTCAAAAGAGAGCTTAAAAAAATTACCATAATTAATCATAATTACAGCTCCATGGCTGTAAAGGAGTGGGCTTATTGGTGTATGTATTTACTCATTTTGCTTCCCTATCGCAGTTCTCCCCAAAGGAGACACAAAAGTGGCTCACAAATGGTTAAAAAAAGACAAGAATTTTAAAGCAGTTTAAAAATATTACGCAAGCAGATCTTGACATCATAATATAAAAATAAATGAATACAGCTAGAAGCAAATCTATGAGTTGGCTAGGTGGCTCAGTGATTTAAGTATCTGGCTGTGGAACCAGATCAGGTTGGAGGTTCAGTTCCCCCTGGGCCTCCTATAATTAGATTCAGACTAGAGATGGGTACACATTAAAAAAACAAATTCCAAAATTCATAAAAAAATCACTAATTTATCAATTTATATTCACATAAAATATATTTATAAATCATGAGATTTTATTTTTTAAATATATTGGCTGCTTGTTTTCCATAAGCAGGTTTATTCATTATGCAAAAAATATACTACTGTCTGGCTTAAATCACTAATTTATCAATTTACATTCATATAATTGATATCAATGATATGACTCCTAAATCTGCTTTTACTTTTTCTAAATATGAATCAATACATTTGTTGTGATTTTTTAATCGATTTGTTGGGCTATAAAGTGGTACCGCAGGCAACTAGCAACACTAAAATTAGAAACAATTTGTAATTCCCCTTTCTTCTACAATCCCTCTGCATTTGGTGGAGATTGCTTTCAGACATCCAAGTTATACACCCATCAAAATCACACAAAAAGCTTCCCCTGACTCTCTATGATCCCTCCCAAGTTTGGTGAAGTTTGGGTTTCCCATGCTAGTTGCTAAAGAAAAGTCAGGGTAAGCTTCTCTGAGAGTGCAGCATCTCTAAGTGTATTTTTTGGGAGGGGGGGCATTTTAATAATAATACCTTTATTGTCAATGTACAACATGTGCACAATGACATTGGCTGAGTCTCTATAGGGTTGTAAAGACAAAAATGAATTGATGAATTCATTCATAAAAAAAATTGATGAATTCATTCATCAAAAAAATGTAAATCCATTGCTCATAATTTATCAACCTTGACAAATCAAAATGAATTGCCATGTTTATGATTTATCTATAAGCCAGGCTTGAACAAGAGCTACAGTCCCAGGACTATTTCCAGGTATTCTCTAATTGGAAAACACTGAAAAAGTCAGTGTAAGACAGAATTCACTTGACGGCACACAATGTTGATGATTATTAGAAGCATTTGAAAACACATTAAAAAGAATAATTTGGCAGCAAACATATGGCAACTAATTATATTAAAGTTAGGTATTGAACACCAAGGAGAAAGGTGGGGTAAAAAATACTCTATAATAAATAAATAAATAAAGTGTTTGTAATTTATTTATTCTAAATTTATACTTATTTCAGTGCTGCTGTTTGTGCCTTTTGCGAAGATAGTGCACCACATTCACATAATTCATGTGAATTTGAAAGTTGTGTGCTTAAACTTAATAACTGTTATTATTTAAATATTTATTTATTTATTTATTTTATTATACTAGTTAAAATCACTTTACTAAAAAACACCATTATTTAACCAGCTGGCCTAGAGTGCCAAGCACACAGCAGGCATTCCCTCTTTGGACAGCGATTGAGAGCTGTTGCCTCAGAAACATAGGTCCTGGGTCGTCTTGAGACGTAATGGCTATCCTGCGACCTATTTCCTGGACTAGGCTCAAGGCTGATTCTCCCCAGACTCCAGATGTTTTGATGGCTACAGGGACAAAGTCAATTCCTGTTGCCATATCTTCGTAGTTTTGTCTTTTTAATTGTTCGGCCGTTGCTGCTGCGGATCCAGCTTCGATGCTGGTGTTTTGTACGTGGGACATGGCAAATGTATTAATCACACAATTTCAAATTCACATGAATTATGTGAATGTGGTGCACTATCTTCAGTGAAAGGCACAAACAGAAGCACTGAAATAAGTATAAATTTAGAATAAATAAATAAATAAAATTCAGTTGAAACAAAAAGTTTTTAATTACCGCTAAAAAAAAGATTAGAGGTTAGAATTATAATTGCAGACCTTAAATGGTAACTACTTCCTTATTCAAAAGTAATGAATAGTTGGTGGCATGTCCTTCTAACTAAAAAAGTAACTAAACAAGTTACACAGAGGGTAAAAAAACACTACATAACAATTGTAATACTATGTAACTTAGATGCACATTATTTCTGAAAATAATTAATTGCAACTCTATGTAATGACTAATTTCCAACCTCTGATTTCACAGTACATATGTTCAAACAAAACAAAACAACCAAGCAGTTTTTAAAGAATTTGCCATGCATTATTTCTCAGTTCACTTGAAGACTTTGTCCCTTGATCACTTATGCTAAGGCTGTGCCATTTTTTTTCTTCTCTTGCCAGTCAGGAGGCATGAGGAATGCATGGGTTAGGGGAAAGGGATATTCTAGCAGTACCCCACATCCGTGTGGCTGATTAACTCTTCAGTGCCTCCTCAGAGGGGGCTTTTATAAAACTAGCCACTGACCAGAAAGACTTAAGGCATAGTTAGCAGGTAAAAAGTAAGCCTGCCTTAACTCTAGCATTGTGCTGGCGATTTTATTGGAGGCATATGAAAATAATGTCTGGTGGAACATCATTAGATGTTACTCAGCTGTCATAAATTCAAGCTCATTTTTGCTTACAGACACCACCTTCATGACTGTGAGAAAAAGACTGGTCTTGCCAGTAATCCACGGGCAAGGCCCACATTAGAAACATAAGAAGCTGCCTTATATTGAGTCAGGCCATCTGCTCATCTGACATAGTATTTTAAGTTCTGGCTGACACCATCTCTCCAGAGTCTACTGCAAAATTATCTTACCCTGACCTGAAGAACCCCATGATTTCCCACAGGTTCAGTTCTGCTTAGCTTCAGAATTTAGACAAAGATTAAGTGCATTCAAGGTGGTGTTCTACAACGATCCTGTCAAGTGCCTTTTTCTGGAATGTTTGGGTAAATCTGACACCTCTTGTAAGATTCTTTATTTATCTGCTTTGAAAATGAACACTGTAATGAAACGGGGACTGTGCAAGATGATATCTTGAAGGTCATCCAACATTTTATTCCCAAAATTAGAAGAGATGGCTAAAAGAGCACCAAGTGTTTGGACATGTTTAGCTATAATTGGTACTCGTATGTTAAGACGATTAGCAGGTCCCTCCTAGCCAAAGTGGCCAGAAAGCGATACCTCTTTCCTTCAGCATCAACATGTAAACAAGCACAAGATCAGCACGACGGATTTATAGTTATATGGGCAAAATGAGACAGACAAGGCGGTGTTGTTCATTGAAGATCTGAAATGTTTGGTTACCCCCTCCCCAAATTCTAATTTGGTGGAAAATGTGGAATGCGAATGTATGAAGTTGAGTCTGCATGCTTTTGGTATATACCATAAAATCACATCTTACTGTGACTCTTAACAGGGCTTCCCAAAGCACGTGAGATATTTATGTAGTAACTTTACCATTGCTGCCACCCCCTCCCCGCCCCATGAACTTCTATGAATAAGGAAGGAATCAAAGCCAGATCTCCTGAGCAACATTCCCTCTAAGCCAGTGGTTCCCAACCTTCCTAATGTCGTGGCCCTTTAATACAGTTCCTCATGTTTGGAAGAGGCCACAAGCCCCCTTTGGCAGGCCACTGCTGCAGGTGTCATAGAGAAATTCCCTCAACAGGCACCCTCAGCCAATTGCAGCCTCCGGTGCCATTGACTGACATCCCCTCCAACCTATCAAGCTGTAACTCACCCTTTCCCTTGCCTTCTTCCCCCTCCTCCTCCAGACCCAAGCCGTTTGTGCCTTTTTCTTCATTGGCTCATGGCGACCCCTGTGAAATGGTCATTCGACCCCCCCAAAGGGGTCCCAGCCCCCAGGTTGGGAACCACTGCTCTAAGCTGTGTGGGTGCGTGGAGGCACAGCACTCTATTGGTGCCAGTTGGCGTTGCTGCTCATTTGTTTGTGGTTGCAGCAAGATTTCCGAGTGCAGGGCAAGATTTCTAATCAGTGCTGGTGGGAAATGACTTCGATTCAGTCATTGTATCTCCCTCACCACAATGGAGGCATATTTGTAAGTTAAAAAAATAAAGTACTGTAGATGTTAAATGCCAGAAGCTCTCTACCCCCGTGTCGTTCCACCAAAGAACTTTGATCTGTAAGGGCTGTAATTGGGTATGCATAGCCGATTTTACTTCTCTCTTAAAATATTATGCTCTAAAACATGTGGTAAATATCAGCATCTCAGCAGACACATGCCCTGTTCTACTTCATGGATCAAATCCTATTGCTCTGCTATGCCTGCAGAAGACATAACAGAAACCTGGTGGAATGTGGAGAACCAGTGGGATACAGCAATCCCAGGCTATAAACTCTATAGAAGGGATAGAAAGGGGCAGGTTGGAGGGGGAGTTGCCATCTATGTCAAAGAAGGGGTAAAATCCAGCAGTAGAGATGGGCACGACTTGAAAAAAATTTTTTTCGAGTTGTCGTTAGTCGGGCCGGTTCCGTTTCGGCTCGTTTCCGTTTTTCGTGAAAATTTGCAAAAATTAGTCGGTTCGTTTTTTCGTTGTCATTAGTACTGGTTTGGGGAGGGGGTAGCGGGCTCCTGGAGGGAGCTGCAGGAGTCAGCCAGAGCCACAAGTGACGGACTGGCAGACTCTTTGCACCCGCTGTGTCTCACGTACTTGCATGTAGTGCAATGCAAGTAGATCTGGCTTAGGGTTAAGACGGGTTAGCGCAAGGGCTAGGGTTAGGCTAGTTACGGGTGAGGTTAGGGTGAGTATTGGGGTGCACCTCTGGGTGCCTCTCTGACCCACTTAGAAGGACAGTGTACTGGCGTATGGGTTAGGCTTAGGGTTCGGGTTTGGGCTATGATTAGTGGGCTGTTTATGCCCGATTGGCACATCCCAGAAGTCTCTGTGGTCAACCTGGCCAAGTGGCCATGCGATTGGTGGAAAATTTGCATGGTCTACTCCCATGGGCGAGCCCATCATTGCAAATGTGCAGGTGTAAAAAAAAAAAAATAAAATAAAATCAACGGAGACTTTTTTTTGCAAGAAAAACCCACTGCTGCTACTGTAAAAATTCAAGCATTTAAAATAGCTAATTTTCGCATGTTTCTGTGGTGCTTTGGTGGGGTTTTGTGCAACGATTTCAAAAAAAATATTGCGGTCACCATTTTGGATCCCCCCCACCGCATGGCAAATGGATGCGCCCTCCCAGCCTGGTACAGTCAGCAAAACCTGGCCATGTGATTGGTGGAATGGCTCCAAAACTTTGCATGGCCCACTCCCATGGGCGAGCCCATCATTGCGAATGCGCAGGTGTAAAAAAATAAAATAAAATAAAATAAAATAAAATAAAATCAACGGAGACTTTTTTTGCAAGAAAAACCCACTGCTGCTACTGTAAAAATTCAAGCATTTAAAATAGCTAATTTTCGCATGTTTCTGTGGTGCTTTGGTGGGGTTTTGGGCAACGATTTAAAAAAAAATATTGCGGTCGCCATTTTGGATCCCCCCCCACCGCATGGCAAATGGATGCGCCCTCCCAGCCTGGTACAGTCAGCAAAACCTGGCCATGCGATTGGTGGAATGGCTCCAAAACTTTGCATGGTCCACTCCCATGGGCGAGTCCATCATTGCGAATGCGCAGGTGTAAAAATAAAAAAAATAAAAAATAAAATAAAATCAACGGAGACTTTTTTTGCAAGAAAAACCCACTGCTGCTACTGTAAAAATTCAAGCATTTAAAATAGCTAATTTTCGCATGTTTTTGTGGTGCTTTGGTGGGGTTTTGGGCAACGATTAAAAAAAAAATTGCGGTCGCCATTTTGGATCCCCCGCACTGCATGGCAAATGGATGCGCCCTCCCAGCCTGGTACCACCAGCGCAGCAGTAGCAATAGCCAAGGAGAGGGGGGCGGGGAACCCCCCCCCCAAGTAAAACACCCTTCTGGCCTGGTAGGTGCCCTCAGACAGTTTTCGCCTACTTTTAGGGCCGGGAATCGGGGTTTTTTTAACTTTTAAAAACTTTTTTTCTGTGCCGCTTGGCATTGCGCGATGCAAGTAACGAGCACGACAAATCAGACCAAATTGTTCGTTCGTCGGTTCGAGCTCGAATTCTGGTGGAGTAATTCCCGTTTCCGTTTCCGTAGAGTAACGGATACGAGTAACGGAAACGGAAACGGGAATACCGCTAAGTCGTGCCCATCTCTATCCAGCAGAATGGAGATTGACAGAGGGTCTGACTCCACCATAGAATCACTGTGGGTTAAACTACCAGGTCCAAGGAGTGATGTGATACTTGGGGTATTCTATTGTCCACCAGATCAAAAACTTGAGGAGGATCTTGAAATGAGGAGAGAAATCATGGAGGTGTCTAAGGATAGTAATCATGGGGGACTTCAATTATCCCCACATTGACTGGGCCAATATGAGCTCCGGGCAAGAAAGAGAAACCGTGTTTTTCAACTTGCTGAATGACTGTGCCTTAGAACAACTTGTCATGGAGCCCACCCGAGAACAGGCAACTCTGGATCTAATACTGTGTGATACTCAGGACCTGGTCAGGGATGTGAATGTCACTGAGCCTCTGGGGAACAGTGACCATGCTGCAATCTCCTTTGCCATGCACATTGGAGGAAGAGTGTCAAGCAAATCAGACATAAAAACCCTTGATTTCCAAAGGGAAACTAGTTAGAAAGAAATTGAAGGGGAAGGTTAGAAGAATCCAATCTCTTCAGAGTGCATGGAGCGGTCACCACATCTCAAGAAAGACATAGTGGTACTAGAAAAGGTGCAGAAGAGAGCGACTAAAATGATTACTGGGCTGGGGCACCTCCCTTATGAGGAAAGGCTAACACATTTGGGGCTCTTTAGTCTGGAAAAAAGGTGCCTGAGGGGGGGTATGATTGAGACGTACAAAATTACGCAGGGCATGAGTAAAGTCGATAGAGGGAAGCTCTTCTCCCTCTCACAAAATACCAGAACTAGGGAACGTACTCAAATTGAGGGCTGGGAGAGTAAGGACAAAAGAAAATATTTTTTCACCCAGCGTGTTGTTAGTCTGTGGAACTCCCTGCCACAGGATGTGGTGATGGCATCTGGCCTGGATGCCTTCAAAAGGGGATTGGACAGATTCCTGGAGGAAAAGTCCATCACAGGTTACAAATCATGATGGAGATGTGTAATCGCCAGGCTTAAAACGGGTACTTCAAGGGCCAGATGCAGGGGAGTGGTATCAGGAAACAGATATCTAGTCTCATGTGCTCCCAGGGGCATCTGGTGGGGCCACTGTGAGATACAGGAAGCTGGACTAGATGGGCCGTTGGCCTGATCCAGCATGGCTCTTCTTATGTTCTTAAAATAATTAATTCCACTGGGATTCTTGGGAATACACGAAGCCACTGGCCTGCACACACTTAGGAATCCCAGCAGAGACTCAATTACCAACTATTATATTTTTAATATCCCATAAAATTCCTCTTAAAACAAGTCATAGGATAATTGATCCCTATTTTTTTTTCTTCCAGACCTTCTCTGCATACTTGGAAAATGCATTCAACAGTAATTTAGCTTAAGTGATTGGGCATAATTGTAATGTTAATATCTTGTTTCTTAGTTATCTGAATTCAGGCCATTACACAAGAGGACTGCAATTCTGTGTCAAAATAATAAAACTCTGTGGCTCCGATATATCCCCAAACTATGGGGGGTATATATACATATACAGTATTTGCTTTTTTCTACACATTCTGGTTCGAGGGAGTAAATGATGAAGGAAGCTGCAGGTTCATTAGAACTGAAGAGGATTATAACTGCTGTAGGTGCCAGGAGACATAAAGGAAACAACATTACATTCAGATATATGACAGCCCAAGGACCAAGAAAAGCTGCAGCCAAGCAAGGCTGTTTTTCTAGTGACCAAGCCATCATTGTTGGTAGGGCAAGGACAATGTGGATTCACATCATCCTCAAAATGAGAAAAACTTCCTTAAGGAACTCATTGGACCAAGGTGGTACCAGGGAGGTGCTCTAGTGGTCTGCTCAAAGTACTTGAGCTGATGCTTCACTCTAGGCAGCTTTGGAGAACATGCAGATGCACAGACAACAAGCAACTGCCTCATAAGACTGAAATACATCCCCAGCATTAGATCCACAACAATGAATCTGAAATAATGGCCTGAATACTCTTGCTTAGCAGAATGGCCTTAAAGTAGGGTCATTAAATCACTGAGGATTTGTTAAGTCAACTCCTCTGTAAGTTTAATTGATTCAAACAGCCCTGTTTTAATTACAACTAACTTTCGCTTTCATTAGAGTATACTCATTTGAATCAATGGAACGCATCAAATCCCCAAATGGTCCTACTATAGTACAATTTACTACACTAATCAAAGTGTGATATTTCTATTGAACAGAGAAGGATGCATTCAATTCTTTATTGAAACAATGACTTCGGCTACAATCCACCACTTTGCCTTTTCTTTCGTCTCAAGAAAAAAAAGATACTCCAAAATTCTTAGAAAAAAAGTTTATTCCAATATACATTTCTGTAAAGGTCTATCGGAAGAAGATAACATTATATTAGATGGGGCATGATAGAAGTACAGCTTCGTTATACTATCTTCCAGACTTAAACATTATCATTTGTGAAATATTAAATACAATACATTATTTGGAACTAGGTTGAGAACTTGGGGCAAACTGTAGCAGACCTAACATCTAGAAAATGCCAATGTGGGTTACATCTGTACATACAAAACGCTGCAATCCAAATATGTGGAATTCATTTTACAAGAAGCAGTAATTGGCTGATTGGCTCCAATCCCCCAAATGCTGCTCTAGTCCTAATACAATCTGGAGCAGCAAAGAGTGCCTAAAACAGAGCAAGCTGAACACACTCATCAGAAGTGGGGCATCCCAGCATTCCTACGTCCACCAACCCTCATCCCATTATTTTTTTATTTTGACCCTAACATCCTTTAAAGAAAACAAGGTAATATTGCCAGATTGGAATAGTGGGGGGGGGCTCATCTGTTTGTCCTGAGGCATGTGTAGCCCCGAGACTTCAGAAGCTGCCCACAACATGTACACATATGTCTCTTTACATATACTTTCTTGTAACTGGTTTTAATTCAAATAAATTCGACTTCAGAATGAAGGCCTGAATTACAGGCACGAAAGAAAATACAAACATGTGTTGGTCCCACAACATAAAACGATTCATTTTTCTTGACATTAATTTGCTGGGTAGGATATTAGAATACAGGAACGAACTACACCAAACCCACTTTTTCTTACATGAAACCTGTTATCAAAATGGGAAACACATGATATCAAAATGTATAGCACGGCCGTCCTACTGCCAAAAGGGGAAATGCATGTCTGTCTAACAAGAAACTAAGGATCTTGTAATAATTTCTATGGGACAAGCCCAGTCTTTCTCTTGGAGCAAAGAACAATAACTTGTTGCAACTTAAAAAACTAACACATTTTATTATGGCATAAGCTGTCACAGGCTGTAGTCTCCAAAAGCTTGCACCACAATAACATTTGTTAGTTTTTTCCTGTGTTAACGAGGATCTTTGGTGGGCTTGTGATTAGAACAGTTTGTCATTTGTAATCATGTGAGAACATGGCAATGTAAGAATTGATTTCCCCTGGTAAAAAGCAGAAAGGATCTTGTTTTATGTAGCCAAAATAGTATTTTAATTGCCTTAATTCAAATGCGTTCCACGTCATTATACCCATAGGGCTTTATATTACCCAGAACTTCGTCTTCCCAGTTGGGTAGACAGCAGAAAAAGAAAGCACAGCCTATCACCACAATGGTGCTTGCCCAGCCAAAGCCATAGGCCCAACTGAACATGTTACTTCCCGTCAATGGAATGTCTTCCGTAAACATGACTGGATAGATGACCAGGCCTATAATCTGGAAGGCAGCTAAATGGAAAGAAAGAAAAAGAAAAACAATTAAGGATTCATTTACAAATTGGCTTCCTGTATAAACTGCATCCCTGTTAAGTGATTGACAGGAGTTATGCCCACTTTTGCTACCTAATTTAGAAAGTCTTAACACACAATGTTGTGGAATAATCAACAACAGCCAGTATCGTAGTATTAGTCCCACTCACAATAGACCTGTTGATCAACTGCTGAATGCAAAACTAAGTCTTATGAAAATCTCACTGGTTTAGCGGGGCTACTCCAGCTGGACTAGCAGTAGGACACTGGCCAACATGTTCCGAGAGCTGATCAAGTCATGAGTTCTCAACTCAGTACTTGGTTTGGGAGATCAGACACTGATGGCAGAATCCTGCTGATCATCAGTGAAGCATGACACTCCAGAATCAGAATCAGAATCCTTTTTATTGGCCAAGTGTGGCTGGACACTCCCAGAATTTGTTTTGGTAAAAATGCTCTCCATATATAAAGGGAAATATAAGAATCATAGATTCAACAATAAAAACACAGTACAACAATACAATATAACTTATTATTTTAAAAAGGAAGAAAAGAACTAAAAATTAATTATTCAACAGTTTGATAGCACTTGGAAAGAAACTATCTTTATATCTAGTTGTCCTTGTATGCAATGCCCTAAAACGTCGCCCTGAGGGTAACTATTGAAACAGATTATGTCCAGGATGTGTGGAATCTGCATATATTTTCATTGCCCTCTTTTTAGCTCGTGTGGTGTACAATTCCACAATAGATGGCAAATTAGTAACAATAATTTTTTTCTGCAGTTCCAATTATCCTTTGAAGTCTATATCTGTCCTGCTTAGTCGCAGAACTAAACCAGACAGTTATAGAGGAACAGATGATACATTCAATAACACCTCTATATAATTGAATCATCAGTTCTTTTGGCAGTCTGAACTTCCTAAGTTGACACAGAAAAAAACATTATTTGTTGTGCTTTTTAATAATACTTTTAATATTAGGTGACCATTTTAAATTTTGAGATATAATAGTATCTCTACCCAAACTTCACTGGGCAGGTGTAGGCTGCAGAGTCCTCACGCTCCCAAGAATGGGACTTCTGCTTACATAAGGGGATACTGGCTACTTTCATGTGCAAGCACTGTAAGTATCATTCAGCTCGCACAAGGAAACTGATCAAACAGGACTCTGCCCTATTTATACACACTAGACATTTAAAGATGTTTAACAGCCATTCTCTGAAAAGAACCTGAAAAGGACCACAACTCCCAGAATTCTAAGCTTAGACTGCCAATGGCAAAGGACTGTGGGAGTTGCGGTCCAAAACATCTGAGGGGACGAAGTTTGGACATGCCTGCTCTAGGGAATTAGCAACCCCACCCAATTTTGTATCATCTGCAAATTTGATCAGACTACTCTCTATTCCTTCCTCCAAGTCATTAATAAAGATATTAAATAGCAACAGGCTTAGAATAGAACCCTGGGGCACCCCACTGGTCACGTCTCTCCAAGCTGAAGAGAAGCCATTAATGATCACTCTTTGGGTGCGATCAGTCAATCAATTCCAAATCCATCTAACTGTGACACTATCTATCCCACATTCTGAAGAAAGGCCCCCTGGCCACCGAGTCCACCTGGACTTCCAGAGTTAGACCGGGTCAAGGAGCACCCTCAAGCTGTGGACCCTGTCCAGATGCAACCCTATCCAGAACAGGGAGATGGCCCTCTAACATGTCTGGTGGAGGACCCACTAACAGCACTTCCATTTGTCTGGATTGAGTTTCAATTTTTTAACTCTCATCCAGTCCATTATCTGGCCCAGACACAAGTTCAGCACAGAAGCCACCTCACCTGGATTAGTGGAAAATGAGAGGAAGAGCTGCGTATAATCAGCATATTGCTGACTCCTCAGCCCAAACCTCCTGATGACTTCTCCCAGTGGTTCCATGTAAATGTTAAACAGCATGGGGGACAGTACTGAACACTGTGGAACCCTATGACGCCATGGGGCCAAGCAACTGTCCCCCAGCATCACCTTCTGGACATGGTCAGCCAGGAAGGAGCAGAACCACCACAAAGCAGTGCCTCCAACTCCCAACCCGGCTAGCCTATCCAGAAGGACACCATGGTCGATGGTGTCAAAAGCCGCTGAGAGGTCCAGGAGTATCAACAGGGTTGCACTCCCCTATCTTTCTCCTGGCAAAGGTCATCATACAGGGCAACCAAAGCAGTCTCCATACCAAAACCTGGCCTGAAACCCGACTGAAATGGATCCAGAATATTTTAGTTCCAATCTTACCGACAACAAACAGCAAGCCTCCAATTCCTCGAACAAAGTTAAATCGCAGGATTTCGATGGAAAATGCAATGACTGCAAGGCAGAAACAGATGCAGAGGATGATGAAGCCAACAAGGTATGTGGCGGCAGCAGCTTTTCCCCAACCTTGAAGAAGAAAATGGGGAAAGGGGGAAGGATTGAGAGGAAAAAGACATTTTATATATAGGCATGTATGGACAACCATCAACCCCTGCTTTCAAGTTTCCCCCTCTTCCTCTTTAAAAATACCCTCCCTTAAAATAATAAAAACTGCTAGAACATACAATCATTTTATTTTATTTACTCGTCACTGAATAAGGCCGGTATCTTTGTTTATTCACAACTTGAAATTCAAGTCCCCCTGGCAGTAACAGGTTTACTCCAGGTAATACTAATGTTAGATTAGATCTTAATCAACATAATAAGAAATAAAAAAATAAAAATAAAAGCATAAAGCATACAGTATAAACATAAGCCTATATAAATAATACAAGAGCATAATAAAAGTATATGGCATATTCACTGAGTTTTTCTGAATCCCATTTAACTAGTTACGTCAAAGAGTCCCAATCATGTATCCCGAGATGTCCTTGCATTCAGGGTCCCAGAAATCTTACCCAGCACAACTCATGCTGAAGGCCTCTGGGAGCTTTAGTTCAAAAACATCCTGGGACCCAATGTTGGAAACCACTAGTCTAGGGCATCAGGTGCATGTTATAATGCATTTGGGGATGCAAACCCTGGAGTTGGTAGTACAATTAGATCTGGATCTGGCTCAGTATTTTAAAATGTACTTTTAAAACTGAGCACATAGCGCTCTCAACCCACTGATAAATCTAATTTGGGGTGGAAACCCAGAATTATTTGACTGCTAAGACTTTTCACCACCTAGAGTTGTTCAGTGAATTAAGCTTAGTTGTTTTGTAAGTAAGTAAGTAAGTAAGTAAGTAAGTAAGTAAGTAAGTAAGTAAGTAAGTAAGTAAGGCCCTTGCTTGCATTTCCAGATTTCATAAGCAGAGGATGCAAATGTCACTGACAAAGGAAAATGTGCAAGCAATTTACCCCAAACACTCTGAAAGATCCACTATTTTAGTCCACCAGCTTAGGAGAACTCATGACATACTGAATTTAAATGGCAGCAGAGGTCAACTTGAATCAACATATCATTCTCACCACAGGCAATGGAGAAGAAGTGCATAGGTCTGTTAAATGTATCGGCTAACTAAAATACTTTAATTGAAATACTGTACACTATTACTGGGGGGAAATATCAGAAAGGCCCCAAACTAAAACTAGTATTTCATTATTCCAGGGGCAGAGAAATGGATCCATCAAGAACTTAGTCTGATTCAAATCTCTACAAGTCCAAATGAAGTAAAACCAAGATTCATATTTGCACATCTTCATATTGTTACGCCACTGGGCTTCAGCGTCAGATAGCATCACACCCAGGAGACGGCATCATTACTGGGTGTGTAGTTCTGCTATCATGTTCATTTTGCATAACTTTTAAGAAACTATAAAGCACATCAGGGAATGATACCAACAGCAACATTCAACTTCTCTAGGGGTTAGAAAAATACCTAAAACATATTTCTAAGCAACCCTCATCCAGGAGGGTCACTTTGGTCATAAAGGGCAGAACCACTTGAAAACCATGTCTCTGAACTGCATTCCCAATACAAGCTACAACAGGAATTGAATGGGCAATTAGACAGGCATATATCTCAGTATTGAGCTGCCTAGATGCCCTAAGCACATCCGATCTCGCTTGATTTCGGAAGCTAAGCAGGGTCAGCCCTGGTTAGTACTTGGATGGGAGACCATCATGGAATACCAGGTGCTGTAGGCGCCTGGAGTAGGAACTGGCAAACCACTCCAGTATTCCTGCCAAGAAAACTCCATGGACGTGGGGTCACAAAGAGTCGGTCACGACTGTAATGACACAACACAACACATATCTCAGTATTGTATTTGGTTCATTTTTATTTATATATTTTTAAAATTACAAACCAAAACAAAATACAGAAACACAAACCACAAAACAATAGTGCTCCTCTCCACCAGCGGGACCTCTTGAGAATTCCTCTTTATTATCTTCCCCTCCAGAACTGAAATGATTGTTGAGCTGGAGTTTTACTTTTATCTCTTACAAGCACATATTCAATAAATCTACCCCAAATATTGTAAAATATCTCTCTTTTAAAACTCTCCTTTCTTGATCTTTAAATTACATGTCAATTTATCATTTATGGCAATATTCCATACTTCATTAGAGCATTCATCCATATTTAATTCATGATTGGATTTCCAACTCTTAGCAATTAGTCTAGCTGCAGTCACTAAATTGGTGATCAATTCTCTAGGTTGAAGTCATAATCCATCTATTTGGTTCATTTTTGGTCTGGTTTAGTTCAACCTATTTTCTGGCAACCATGTGTCTTCACTAAGACCAATCTATTTCACTCATTTTACAAGCTGTCCAGCTCCTTTCTGGCAGTGTCAGGGCTGCAGTTTATTTGGTACAACAAGGCACATTCCTAATTATCCCACATGAAGCCAATGCAATAGCTTAATTCACACCCAAACAGAACTGTGGGCAGTGTTGCCTGAGGTGGCAATCCTGTGACATATTCTGGGGGCTGAGACATTCAAAGGGAGGGCAGAGAAACACTCTCCTCTATTTTAATCATCTTTTTAAATACTACCCTAACTCAGGGGTTGCCAACCTGGGGGCTGGGACCCCTTTGGGGTCAAACAACCATTTCACAGGGGTCACCATGCACAGTGAAGAAAAAGGCACAAACGGCTGGGGTCTGGAGGAGGTGGGGGAGGAAGGGGGCAGAGTGAGTTACAGCTTGATAAGTTGGAGGGGATGTCAGTCAATTGCATCGGAGGCTGCAATTGGCAGAGGGTGCCTGTAGTAGAGGCAAGTTCTCTATGGCACCTGCGGCAGTGGCCTGCCAAAGGGGGCTTGTGGCCTCTTAGGAACTGTATTAAAGGGTTGCGGTTGCGGCATTAGGAAGGTTGGGAACCACTGCCCTAACTAATGCAACATACATCTAGTATATCAAAAGTGTCTTTCATTACTCTCTCTCTCTCTCTCTCTCTCTCTCTCTCTCTCTCTCTCTCTCTCTCTCTCTCTCACACACACACACACACACACACACACACACACACACACACACACACTGTGCGAAGAAAGGCAAGGCAAGGGCAGGACATCAAAAATCAAAGGGGGAACAAACTGGACATTTTTCATGGGAAAAGAAACATTTCCCGTGAGAGTGGAAGGACCGCTCTAGTGCAAGATAGAATAGATTGCACCAAAGACATGGGCCTTTTAAGCAGGAACCAACTTCCCCTGTCTAGTCATGCCCATAGGCCAGGAAGAAAAGTTTTAGTAATAAGCTATTACTGTTAGCCACCCTACCTACTACACTACACTACAGCAATTACATAATAACAATACTTGTACATAATGCTCCCAGTTCTTTATAATGATTAATAACTATCAGAGCTGCTAATTAGGATTTGAACATATATTAAATCATATTAAATCAAACTTCCAGCAGCAGGGACGGGAAAATCCATGATCAACCTCCAAACACTACTTGAAGGACATCTCCCAGAATCATTCACCATTGACTGGAAACCCACAAAACTTGTGTCAGTGTTCTTCCATAGCCATATGGATTAGTATCAAACAGTAATTTTACTTTTTAAAAAGAAGAAGGCTAGGTCACTGAACCATTTATTACTACTGTTTCTAAAGAGGTCTTACACATAATCATGTAAGGCAGCTCTAGTCTCCACTAGAGATGGGCATGAAACCAATTAAAAATTCATTTTGTTATTTGTTTTGTTAGGTAATGGTCGGGTAAGAAGAACTGGGGCCAGGCACTTATTGCCTGTCCCCCGTTCTGATCCCTTCGCTCACCGCCACGTGCCTGGGTGCCATCCCGCCAGCGCCTCCGACCTGTCCTGCCTCCTGATTAATGCCAGGTCGGTTCATAATAAGAGCCCTCTCATCCTCGACTCGATTGTGGATGAGCGAGCTGACCTGGCATGTATTACCGAGACCTGGGTGGGTGCAGAGGGTGGGGTTTCCCTCTCCCTTTTGTGCCCCCCTGGGTTTCAGGTACAGTGGGCGGGCAGATCGGAGTGTAGGGGTGGTGGGGTGGCCATCATTTACAGGGAATCCCTTTACGTTAGCAGTTCTGCGACAATGGTGTGTCCTGGGGTCGAATGCCTCCATCTATCAGTGGGTCAGCGAGATAAGTTTGGCATTGTGCTGGTGTACCGTGCTCCCCGCAACCCAGCACAATCCCTCCCAGAGATCACTGAGTTTGTCTCGGCTGCTTTGTTGAGATCCCCCCCCGCCTTTTGGTGGTCAGGGACTTCAACTTGCATGCCGAGGAGGAACTCTCTGGTGCGGCTCTGGAATTCATGGAATCCATGACCTCCATGAACTTATCTCAGCATGTTGTATGCCCCACTCATAGAGCCGGCCATACCCTAGACCTGGTGTTTTCCTCCATGTCGTCAGATTCGTGTCTGGGGGTCAGGGGTATTTTGCCCCTGCCCGTGTCATGGTCGGGCCACCACCTGCTAAAATTTTCCATTGATCGCCCCCCCCGCCTCACGGGGAGCGCCGGCCATACATCTGGGCCCGCCCCCGTAGGCTTCTGGACCCTGCCAGGTTCATGGAGGCCTTCGGGGAGCTTTCTGGCGGTCTGGCAGACGATCCGGTCGATGCCCTGGTGGATAGGTGGTATGTGGGAACCACCAGGGTGGTGGAACGGATCGCCCCCAAGCGCCCCCTGCGCTGTGGAGACCGCTCCTCTCCGTGGTATACGGCGGAGTTGCGGTCGATGAAACAAGAACGCAGGAGACTGGAGGTCATTTGGAGGGCAAGCCGGACGGAAGAGAATAGGGCTGCACTCAAGCAGCTGATTGGCCGCTACCTCTGTGCGATCAGGGACACTAGATCTTATGTCTCCCTGAGAATTGGCGAGTCCTCGACCGCCAGGCAGAGTTGTTCCGGGTGGTTCGGGACCTCGCCAATCCCAGTCAGCTGAGGCCTCCTCCTAGTGATTTCACTAGTGAGCAATTCGCAGCCCACTTTAGATCTAAAATAGAGGCCATCCGTTCCGACTTGCCCCCCAGTTGCTCTAGTCCACCCTCTGAGATCTTTGCGGCCTCACCCCTCCGTTCTCCCCTCTTGGATGAGTTTGGGCCGGTGTCTCCGGCGGAGGCCTCCAGAGCCATGGCTTGTTGCTGGGCGGCGGCCACTCCCTTTGACCCTTGCCCGGCCTGGCTTATTAAATCTGCCAAAGGGAACATGCCTGAGTGGGTTTCCGCCATTGCCACGGCCTCTTTTAGGGAGGGATGCTTCCCCGCCTGTTTAAAGGAGACCGTGGTGAAACCCACTCTTAAAAAACCTGGCATGGCATCGGACGATTTATCCAACTATCGCCCGATTGCCATTGTTCCCTTCCTGGGCAAGGTTGTCGAGAGGGTGGCTGCTGTCAGGCTTCAGTCATACCTGGAGGTAAATCGTATCCTGGACCCCTTCCAGTCTGGATTCAGACCTCTTCACGGAACCGAGACGGCCCTGGTCGCTCTGCAGGATGACCTCCTCAGGAAGGCCGACAGGGGGTGTTCCTCCCTGTTGGTTCTCCTTGATCTGTCAGCTGCCTTTGATACCATCGACCACGGTAACCTACTGGTCCGGCTTGCGGAGGCGGGAATTGGTGGTCAGGCCGTGGCCTGGCTCCGTTTCTTCCTTGGCGGCCGGACTCAGCGGGTTCAGCTGGGTGATGATTTGTCAGCTCCTTGGACTCTCCCTTGTGGGGTGCCCCAGGGGTTGGCAATCTCACCCATGCTGTTCAATGTTTACATGAGGCCGCTGGGGGAGGTCATCAGGAGATTTGGAGTTCGCTGTCATCAGTACACTGATGACACGCAGCTCTATCTCTCCTTTTCGTCGTCTGCAGTGGAGGCAGTTCGCTCCCTTGATCTGTGTCTGGAGGCCGTTCTGGAATGGACCAGAGATAACCGGCTCAAGCTGAATCCGGAGAAGACGGAGGTTCTGTTCTTCGGGGCGCTCTCGTCTGGGTACAATGGCCCCCTCCCTAAGCTGGGGGGTGTTTCCCTCCAGCCTATGGACAGGGCCAGGAATCTGGGCGTGGTCCTGGACTCAGCCCTCTCCCTGGAAGCCCAGGTGATGGCTGCTTCCAGGGCCGCTTTTATCCACCTCCGCAGGATCGCCCAGATCCGCCAGTACCTCGATGAGTCCTCCCTGAGGACAGTAGTGCAGGCCTTGGTGATCTCGAGGATCGACTACTGCAATGCCCTCTACGTGGGGTTGCCCTTGGCCCTGGTCCAGAGGTTACAGCGGGTGCAAAATGCGGCGGCCAGGCTGGTGGTGGGTGCCCGTAGATACGAGCACATCACCCCAGTCCTGGCTCGCTTGCATTGGCTCCCCGTCATCCTCCGGATCAGGTTCAAGGTCCTGGTTTTGACTTTCAAAGCCCTCCATGGCCTGGGAACAGAGTACATGGCGGAGCGTATCTCTCAAAGGTCAACCGGGTCCAGACCCACGAGACTGGCGCAGGCGCGCTCACTGAGGGTGGCCACACCCAGAGAGGCGCGGAAATCGCGTACACGAGACCGCGCCTTCTCTGTGGTGGGCCCCATGCTTTGGAATCATCTCCCCAGTGAGCTGCGCCTGACATAGTCCCTGCCCGCCTTCAAGAAGGCCCTGAAGACCCACCTCTTCAGGGAGGCGTTTGGCGACCTTCTCAATTAGTTTGGTTCTTCCCCCCCTTGCTTTATTATGCATGGGTCTTGCCGCCATCTTGCCCCCCTGCATTAACTATGCCTGGTCTTGCTTTTCTGTTTGTGTTTTTATTACCTGTTTTTATTGTTGTAAGCCACCCAGAGTTCCCAGTGGGAAGATGGGCGGGATACAAGATAAATAAATAAATAAATAAATAAATAAATAAATAAATAAATAAATAATGAACAGCCCCCTCTAAAAAAAATGAAATGAAACGAAACGGAAATTTCCATTTCATTTCTTTTTTCATTCAGTGTCTTCTCCTACATTGCTGCCACCCTCTGCCCCCAACCAGCCTCCAGGAGGGTTCCAGCTCCTGCAAAAAACAAACAAACAAACAAACAAACAAACAAACCCACACCCACCTGGCCCACGGGCCAGCTGATGGGCACATGCATAATTAGAAAATATTAAAAAAAACACTGACCCAGCCCGGGGAGCCACATGGTAAAAGAAAATAAATAAGAAGAGGAAAAAGAAGAGGGGAGCGAGAAGATAAAATTAAAATGAAAAAAATTAAAAATTAAAAAAATTAAAAATGTGTCAGTGCTGGGGCTGAGCTGCTGGGCTGGACTCAAGCCAGCACCTCTCAGTTGCTTGGCGCTGGCCCCAAGCCAGTGCCTCTCAGCTGTTAAAAAAAGCCCCACATGGGGAATTTTAAAAATAATAAAAATAAAATAATAATAAAACACCAAACATGCTAAAAATGAAATAAAAAGTAAAAAAAGAAACAAACGAAATATGAAATGATTTTTTAAAAAAAGTTCATTTCATATTAAACAAAATGAAACAGGGTGGGGTAACGAATAACAAAACGCCATTTTGGCATTTCGTGCCCATATCTAGTCTCCACTGATTCACAAATTATTAGAAACGTGTGTGAGTCTGAGAAAGTTCCCCTCATAGTTACATTTAATTGTAGCAGAGTGGAAATTTCTCACAAGGTTCATTTTAGTGTCACTTTCAGGTCTGTCAAAAGTAGCCAGTGTTTATTTACTTAACATGTTTATAGGCCGTCTTTCTTCTAAAGGAGCCATATCCTGTGCAGGTACTGAAGACTTTGTGCCCCAGATGTCAAAACCCTGCCTCCCTGAGGTGTATCCAGACTAGGGAAGACAAAAATCAATTATTCTTTTTCAAGTTAATTTAAATCATGATTTATGTTTTAAAAAGTCAAACGATAAAAAATCCCTATTTAAAATGTGATATAAATTTCATCCACCCAGGTCCAGACCAACCCTCCCATCAGTCTTCCTTCTCAAATTCTATAGTGTGGAAATGTAGTTTCATTTGTTGTTTTTTAAATTGTGGGCAAATACTGCAGTAGGCCCAAGATTCCACTGTCTAGGTCAGGCCTGCACAACACATCGACCGCGGGCGACCGGTAGCCCACGGGGCTGTCAGAAGTCACCTGCCAGTCTCCTGACCCGCAGTCAGCAGCGGCATATTCAGGGGGGGGGGTTTGCCCACCCACCCGCCTGGAAGGTTGGTCTGGATTTCTACCCTTACCTTACCTTCTGCCACCGCCATGCCACACCCCCTCACTCCGCTCCTCCATAGGAGACTCCACCCTCCTACTCAGGAGCACCGGTGAAGTGCGTGTGCACTTCCCAAAGTAGACCGTGGTGATGTGCAGCACTTCTGAAAGTGGGTCGTGGCAAAAGCCCTGGTCTAGGCAACAACAAATCAAGTGTTCTAATATCTTAACTCTACTCATCTATGCTTCTCTCCTCCTCAAAGTTCCATTCCTAAACATCCAGTTTGTAGTGAAGAACAGGAATAGGCACTTTCTAGCACTACTGCGCCTCCCCCCCCCCGTGTGTGTGTGTAAAGTGCACATGTTTCTACTTAGATTCATCCATTCTTCACCGTTAAGAGCTGCCACACATCTTTCTGGCCCAGGGGTAGGGCATGAATTCTTTTTGGCATGCTTTTTGTTTAGTCAGAAGATAGCAGCCTCAAACAGCTTCAGCTTCCAGCTGCTATCACGACTGTGGAATCCAAGGGAGGGACAGAGAGAAAGCGAGGAAAAAGGATTATGCTACAAGTAGTTATTTGCTGTCCAGACAAGAGACGCATGCCAAATGACATATAACTCCTCCCCAAAGACCTCAACAGACTTTTTGTAGCCTGACCCGCCCCACACCCAAAATGGCCAGTCTGGACAGGCCCTCTCCTTCCAAGAAAGGATACACATTGAAGCTGAGTCAGAAAGCAGTTGTACTCACCACTGGCATATCAAAGTGTTCATTACAAGACCCATTTCAAAGTCTGGACAACCTATAGTTTTGAAAGCTTTGGAACTTAAAGAGCCAAAGGCCTCCGTGAAGAATTAGGGATATTCTTCCATTAGAGATCCACAGCAACATCTTGTCCTTATAAGTCAAGACAAGACACTATTATTCAATTTAGGTAGATATGATGCAACTGTAATGTATTGCTTAAGTAAGTACTGTTAAGGCCTTTGCGAGGAGCAAAACTGATCTACTTTGCTCCACCCACTCTTCAGAAATTGGCTCCACCATAAATTATAGGTTGCCTTTGACATTGCTTCTCTTCCACATGCACCGATGTCTGTGCCCAAAACAGACTCTACATTTGTTATAAAAGGTTCTAACTACAAATCCAATCATCAATGAAGCTAGCAGTAACTTCCATTTCACTTACTGCCATTTACTTTTAAGATAATCACTAAAACTGGTTACAGGCACCAAAAGACCATGCTGCAAATACTGTATGTTTTGTTACTGGAGTTTAGTAATCACGTCAATAGATAATCAGTTTGTGCTTTACAGTTTGGCAAAAGACCATGACTACTTAAAGACCACAAACGACCATGAATTGTTCTAAAAAGGGGTGGCTGTACCAACATCTGAAGGGCCTGGTGCATAATTTATGCTCTGGAGACTACTGTTAGGACAGCATATGAAAAAAACAGAATGGTTTCTGATAGGCAAAGATGTCAGGCAAGCATGCATTTTATTTCCCTATCTAGTCAATTTATATGCAGATTACATCATATGGAAAGCTGAATTAAATTCAGATGGAGAAGGATTGAAAATGGGTAGAAGAAATACCAGTAATTTAAGATGAACACATGATACCTTAATCCTGGCAGAACAACTGATGAGAGTAAAACTAGTGGCAAAGCAGAACTGCAGCTGAACATTAAGCTGGGCAATGAAGATTAAGTTGGGAAAAGCTGGGCAATGAAGAAAACTTACGGGGGGGGGGGACCAAACAATTTAAAACATGGTTTTGGAGAAGAGCTTTACAAATACTTTGGATACCCACAAAAGTAAATAAATGGATTCTAGATCTAATCAAGCCCAAACTCTCACTAGAGGCTAAAATGATTTAAGTGATGTTACTGTAATTTGGACATACAGTATCATTATAAGAGAAGATTCACTGGAAAGAGCAGTGATGTTAGGAAATATTGAACGCAGTAGGAAAGAGGAATCCTTAGCATGAGAAAGATTGAAGCAGGAAACCACTGTGATGAATTCTAGAAAATTCATTTTTAGATCTGTCCTGTTACCTGTATACTCTGTTGATCCTGGCCATGTCTTGTCACACGCTATCATTTCTTTGAAGTCTGAGTTGGGAAAAGACACTGAGTTCCTGGGGAATTCACAGGTGAATGTTGAGTCAAAAGGGAGCACAAATGTTGTGTTTTCTCATCAGCCAAAATGTTTGATGTGATTGGCAAAGTGTTTGATGTGATTGTAAAATAGCAAATGGGAGATATCAGGTATTACCCTGTATTACCTCTTTTGAATATCAAAGTTTATCTTCATCAAAGATGTTAGGAAGGGATAGCACAGGGATAAACAGGGTTTTTACAATGTATTTCCCTTTAGATCAAATGGTCCCCTGGACTTGAAAGGGTTACAGGTAGATGTCAACAGATGACTCCTGTCTGTTAAAAGACCCACTTGTCAGAAAACACATCCTATTCAGATGATGGAACACTTGAGATCAATAGGCATGTGTCCCCTTTTGTTCTCTATCAACAGTAGAAGGTATTTCCAGGTAATTATGCTAATCGATGAGAGAATCTCCAACTGCCTGAAGCCTATTTTGCATTTCTGAAGAACAAAGGCAGATTCGGGGGTCTATAAGAATTGGCTGGTTTATCCAGATAGAGAGCTTCTTGGGGAAACAGTTTTGCAGCCATGTAACTCCTGGGCCGGCCTGGTCTCTTCGGAGCCAGGAGAAAATCAAGTTATCTTTTCCATACCCGTGTGAGTATATTAGCCAGAATTAGAAAGCGTTATTATTTTATTCTGGGATGCAAAATTTCACGTTATCTTCTTGAGACTGGTTTCTGTTTTAAGAGTTACTTTGTAAGTTTGTTTAAAAAATCTGCTTTTGTTTGTTAAGCTCCATAATCTGTACCTTTTGCCACATGATGCTGGCAAGAAGAGATTTTTGTTTTGTTTTTACTCTTGCTTTTCTTTTTTTTAAATAAAGTTTTCTTCTTTACCTTTTTAACTGGAATTTGTGCGTGTGCCTGAAAGGGGGGGAGTCATTGCTAAATTACCCAGTGCCTGAGTTGAGGCTCTGCGCTACTGATTATTCTGTGAGCAAGGAAGATTCTTTTAATTGGGCTCCATAGGACATGGAAATCCAAAAGCTCCCAGATGGAGGGGCATTCAGGGGAGACAATTCCCTTTTTACTAGGGCACAATGGGACTGTTGCTCACCTTTCCCAGCATAGATTGTGTCGCTAGGTAAATCGAGGAACCCTTCCTGAATAGTCCTGGGGTGTGCCTAGATCCCCAAATTATCATATTTTGGTGGCAGCGAAGGAACGGCATGTGAGAACGCCCCGAATTCGTCACATGGTGGCATAGCGGTGGGATACGACAATAGACTCCCTCGTAGTAAACAGGCACAGTTTTCGGTCCAGCCAAGTGCTGGGGGACGTTTTCAGTTGAGGGTGAACTCAACAGAAACGGGTTTTCTTTTTCCAGCGGTGCGCAGGGGGGATTTTGAGCTGAGTGTAAGCTCAGGGAAGGTTCCGTTGAGGGTGAACTCAGGAACCTGGATTTTGTCCAGCAGGTGAGCTGGGGGGATGTTTTCCGTTGAGGGGAACTCAAGGGAAACGGGTTTTCTTTTTCCAGCGGTGCGCTGGGGGATTTTGAGCTGAGTGTAAGCTCAGGGAAGGTTCCGTTGAGGGTGAACTCAGGAACCTGGATTTTGTCCAGCAGGTGAGCTGGGGGGGACGTTTTCCGTTGAGGGGAACTCAAGGGAAACGGGTTTTCTTTTTCCAGCCGTGTGCTGGGGGATTCTGAGCGGAGTGCAAGCTCAGGGAGGGTTTCGCTGAGAGCTAAAACTCAGGAACCCAGATTTTGCCCAGCGGTGGCTGGGGAAGTTTCCGTTGAGAGCTGAACTCAAGGAAACAAAGTCCTGTCCAGCGGTGTGCTGGGGATTTTAAGCTGAGTGCAAACTCAGGGAGGGTTGCGCTGAGAAGTAAACTCAGGGACCCAGAATTTTGCCCAGTCAGTGCGCTGGGGGAAAGTTTTCTCTTGAAAGGTCAAGGAAAACGGAGCTTTTGTCCAGTGGTGTGCTGGAGGGGGATTTTTGTTTAAAAGCTTTCCATTGAAGGGACCTCAATGAAAGCAGGATTTTGTCCAGCGGTGTGCTGGGGTTTTTCCAAACTGAGTGCAGACTCAGGGACATTTGCCCTTTCTTTTCTTTTCTCAGCCTTACGCGTGGAGCTTTTGCGTTTGTGCTGAGGGAGCATGCGTGCGAATGTGTGTGGTTAAAGCACACGGGGCACGGTAGCTTTTGTTCCAGCCTAGAAACGGTAGCTGGAGCGGTCTCTCTTTTGAGGAAGAGAGGGTGAAATATTGCAACCCTGTATGTTTTTATTTTGATAGGGAGTAGGGATGTCAGTTAGGGCAAAGACATTTGTCTCCCATGTGGACTTAGACCTGGAGGCTCGCGGGAGAGAGGCTGCCTCCTCAGTCGAGGTGGAGCTGCAGAATACCATGGAGGCCTCCTGTACAGAGTTGCGAGGGGCGGCGGCACCTGGAGATTTCCTAGGCGGTGGAAACGAGGACTCGAGACTGCTGAACAAAGTAACTAGCCTGCTGGAACGGCAGATGCGGATTTTGGAGAAGCAAAGTGAACCAGATAGACCTCGTTGGGACTTGGCAAAAATTGACAGAAGGCTTTTTCCGGTCTACAAAGAACCAGAGGATCCCTGGTCCTTCCTGATGATGTTTCAGGACACCTGTATCGATCTAAAAGTTCCAGAGGAGTTGTGGGTGTCCATTTTGCGAACTCAAGTAAGTGGGGCGCTCGCAGACCTGCTGAGTGAGCTGGGGCGAAATTTGGACTGGTACCAATTTCGGGCACATGTCAAATCGAGATTTGCCATCACCAAGGTGGGGTGCAGGAGGAAATTTAGGGCTCTGGCTTGGCGAGAGAATACTGGGCAGACTTTTACCGCTTTCATGGCCCAGGTGACGCAAATGTTTGACCGCTGGATGGAGGCGGCGGGGCAAGTGAATTTACATAGGGGCATGAGGGCTGAAATTATTGAAGAGCAATTTTTAAATGGACTGCCATCAGAATTAGCTCTAGCCCTGGAAGAAAAGGCTGTCTGCGGCCTGCAGGAACTGGCACAAGAGGCAGATCGGCTCTGGAACTTGCGTGGAGGCAGAACAGGAGCACGGCGGAATGTTCCTAGCTGGGGTCGGCCAGCGCAAGGAGGTGGGGAGAGCAAAGCTCCTTTTAGAGAGCGAGCCGATGTCGTGGCTCAAACTCCGTTTCGTTCTCAGACACAGGGACAGGTGTCTGGAGAGACTCACTCTTTGAAATCCACCCAGTTTAAACCCGCTCAAACTTCCACCCCGCTCCGGTGTTTTTTATGTGAAAGCCCCACGCACTTGAAAAGAGAATGCCCTCAGCGAGAAGCGAAAAAAAACCACCCCAAACTTCCACAATTGCCCTGAAATCAATTCGTGTTAGGGGCTGGAACCAGAAGTCAGCCGGGAGGGTCCCCAAAGCTCACAGTGATCCCAACTTGCCAGCTAGGGAGCCGTCAGCAGAGGAAGGTGACGCTCCTGCTTTCGAGGAGAGGGCAGCAGCAGCGGAAGGTGGGACCCCCTTGTTCCCTTTGAAGGAGGAGAGACCAGTGGCAGCCCAAGGAGAGGATGACGGTGCTGCGCCGGGAGAGGCCTTTCCATGCAAGGAGATGGAATGGGAGCATTCGTCTGCGCAAGGAGTGGCGGCGGCGGCGGCGGCGAATACTCCTGAGAAAAGTGCTTACTTCCGAATAAGGGGCATAAAACTCTTGGAATGCCAGGTGGGAGCTGAGCCTACTGGACTTCCTAACCAGGAAAACTGGACTTTGGTGAGTCCCTCGGATGTTATTTCACAAGAGGAAGTGGAATGGTCCCAGCGTGAGAACTGTAAGCTTGTCACGATTCACACCCCGTCAGGTGCCATCCACGCCACAGCTTTGAGAGACACTGGTGCTGAATTAACTAGTGTAAATCAAGCATTGGTTCCACCTGAGTGTATTGTAAAAGGAAAGTATTTTGCTATTCAGCCTTATGATAATGAATGTTCAAAGAATTTACATGTACAGTTAGCCTCTTTGGATCTGGAATTTGAGGGGTGGCGTGGGAAGAAAATGGTTTTGGTTCACTCCAATTCGGAAGAGCCACAAGTCTTGTTGGGAAATGATTTATTGTATAGATCAGATCAGGCCAGGAGACAAAAGATTCAGGATGCTTGTTCTGTGCAGGAAGTTACCACTAGAAGCCAGGCGGGAAGGCAGAGCAGTCCTCCATCTGATGATGGAAGCACAGGGGAGGAGGGAGGTCTGGTTACTGAAAGCCTCACATCTCAGGAGGAGGGGGAAAGGGCTGATGAGGTATCAAACACGGATGTGTCCCCACAGTCTTACCCCCAGGTAAACTTGATCTCTGAGAATGTCCCCTCTGCAGAATTTCAGAAGGCCCTGCAAGCTGATGGGAGTTTAGTAGAGTGCCGGCAGGAGGCTGAAGCCAGAAATAAGATTTTAAGCCAGACGTGCTTATCCCGATTTGTATTTCACAATGGTCTGTTGTACAGGGAAACTGTGGAGCCCGGGTTGCAAAGGCAACCACGAAGACAATTGGTGGTGCCTAAGAATTATAGGGAGCAAGTGTTAAAGCTAGCTCATGATTGTCTTTTCTCGGGGCACCTGGGGCGTAAGAAGACCCTGGCTAGGGTCACCCAGAATTTCTACTGGCCCGATGTGGCTGACGATGCCAAACTGTATGTTCAGAGTTGTACTGTCTGTCAAGACGTGGGTTATCCACAGGATCAAACTAGGACGCCTTTGCGGCCCACTCTGGTTTCAGAAATCCATGATGTTGTGCAAGGCAGCTTGAAAGAAGCACCATGGAAACAACAGCTGTATTACAATGCTAAGGCCAAGCCCCGTGAATGTAAAATAGGGGACAAGATAGCCATTGAACCGGGATGAGAGTTCTGAACAATTGTGTACTGTTTTGCAGATTGTATCTTTCATATGCTGATCCTGTTGTTACTTTCATTGCATGTATTACTCTGTAGGTGTATTGCTAGTCTGTATGTAGATTGCTTTCTATGTCTGTCTGTCACAGAATGGTAGAAATTCTGTGAACAGACATTTTTTCGAAGGGGGAGGGTGTGATGAATTCTAGAAAATTCATTTTTAGATCTGTCCTGTTACCTGTATACTCTGTTGATCCTGGCCATGTCTTGTCACACGCTATCATTTCTTTGAAGTCTGAGTTGGGAAAAGACACTGAGTTCCTGGGGAATTCACAGGTGAATGTTGAGTCAAAAGGGAGCACAAATGTTGTGTTTTCTCATCAGCCAAAATGTTTGATGTGATTGGCAAAGTGTTTGATGTGATTGTAAAATAGCAAATGGGAGATATCAGGTATTACCCTGTATTACCTCTTTTGAATATCAAAGTTTATCTTCATCAAAGATGTTAGGAAGGGATAGCACAGGGATAAACAGGGTTTTTACAATGTATTTCCCTTTAGATCAAATGGTCCCCTGGACTTGAAAGGGTTACAGGTAGATGTCAACAGATGACTCCTGTCTGTTAAAAGACCCACTTGTCAGAAAACACATCCTATTCAGATGATGGAACACTTGAGATCAATAGGCATGTGTCCCCTTTTGTTCTCTATCAACAGTAGAAGGTATTTCCAGGTAATTATGCTAATCGATGAGAGAATCTCCAACTGCCTGAAGCCTATTTTGCATTTCTGAAGAACAAAGGCAGATTCGGGGGTCTATAAGAATTGGCTGGTTTATCCAGATAGAGAGCTTCTTGGGGAAACAGTTTTGCAGCCATGTAACTCCTGGGCCGGCCTGGTCTCTTCGGAGCCAGGAGAAAATCAAGTTATCTTTTCCATACCCGTGTGAGTATATTAGCCAGAATTAGAAAGCGTTATTATTTTATTCTGGGATGCAAAATTTCACGTTATCTTCTTGAGACTGGTTTCTGTTTTAAGAGTTACTTTGTAAGTTTGTTTTAAAATCTGCTTTTGTTTGTTAAGCTCCATAATCTGTACCTTTTGCCACATGATGCTGGCAAGAAGAGATTTTTGTTTTGTTTTTACTCTTGCTTTTCTTTTTTTTAAATAAAGTTTTCTTCTTTACCTTTTTAACTGGAATTTGTGCGTGTGCCTGAAAGGGGGGGAGTCATTGCTAAATTACCCAGTGCCTGAGTTGAGGCTCTGCGCTACTGATTATTCTGTGAGCAAGGAAGATTCTTTTAATTGGGCTCCATAGGACATGGAAATCCAAAAGCTCCCAGATGGAGGGGCATTCAGGGGAGACAATTCCCTTTTTACTAGGGCACAATGGGACTGTTGCTCACCTTTCCCAGCATAGATTGTGTCGCTAGGTAAATCGAGGAACCCTTCCTGAATAGTCCTGGGGTGTGCCTAGATCCCCAAATTATCATATTCTGGTGGCAGCGAAGGAACGGCATGTGAGAACGCCCCGAATTCGTCACAACCACTGCTTGCAATTTGCAAGAACTAAGTAGGGGTCACATTTCAAACATTAGTCTACAGGCGAATAAACCATCAGACCAGTTCATTTATTCATTTAGCCCACCTTTCCTTTAAAAACTTCCCCAAGTGGCTTACATAATTAACAGACTGAATGCAAAGCAACAACAGTGCCTATTCAAAAAGGATCAAACAAATGACATATGGAAAAAAAACAGAAGTAACACCCAACCAAGCACAGTCAAAGCAGTCAAGCAGGCACAACTAGTGTTCTTCCAGCACCTAGCTAATCACTGGCATACAAGTGAACTTCTGCAGATGTAAAACAAGCAGAAAAACAAACTGCTGGTGATCTAGATGTTCCAAAACGAAGGCAGTTCAGTGGGGTCAAGGAAAGGCCGGCTAAGGAATGTGATCCAGGGCCTGTGAAGCACTGCGGGTTGCTCGCCTAACTGAATCATGTTCTCTTCCCCTGCTATGGCCTGCAGCGAGCAAGGTTCATGTTACACATCAAAATTCTTTAACCGAGTAAGAGAAAGCAAAGAAAGGCTTGTTCCTTATTAGTTCTGTCCTCCGCGGCTCCTCTCCTAATCATTTCGCTTATGCTGGCCTCCCCTCTACTCACCCCCAACCCCCTGTTGCTCTTTCCCCTGCCTTTAAGGTCAACCCAGTGGGATTTCTTGGTTGCTCCGAATCATGCACGATCCGGAAGGCCAGGCCACACAAGTTCTCTGACGTCGATTGCTTTTGCTCACAGGCACTGTTAAAAAAGATCTTTGGGTGAACGCCCGATCATTAGGAAACGTTGCCCTAAAACTCGGGCCTGCTCCCCGAAGCCTTAGGCTTAGGCCAAGATTATCTCCCGTTCTGGGCTACACTCCACGAAAGCTCTTAGGCCAAATAAGCCTTCTCGTCTTTAAGGTGCCACAAGTCTCTTTGCTGCTTGGCGTTAAACGAGACTAATAGCAAGGTTGTTACCCGCCGGATATAGTTTTTGCGTTTAATTCTAAACTACAGCATGAGCAGCAGGCACCCTGCTTCGGAGACCTACGCCCTTGCTCTAGACGCCTCCAGACACATTTCGACACCAAGGAACCGGTTGCAAGCACGCTTTTCTCTCTCTCTCTCTCTCTCTCTCCAAAAAGGCGAACAAGTAGCTTTCAACCCCGGCGTTATTTAAGATCTCGGCGATCAGAAAGCCCAGGCTTGACTCGGGAGTGGTCGAAGCCAGCCCCGATCCGCCACGCCCGTGGCCCCCCACACTTACTGCGATCCATGAGAGAGGTGCAGCCCCAGTTGAGGTCGTTGGGGGTGGTCTTGAAGCAGTCCCACCAGAGCGACGACCTGCGCACGTAAGGCGCCTCCGCCGACTCCAGCCACCCCCGGCCCGCCAAGGCAATGATGCCTTGGATGATGGCGATGCCCAAGAGCAGGGGCAGAAGCCATCGGCACCTCCAGCAGGCCAAGCCACACCTGACCATTGTGGGAGAAACGACCTGGGGAGGAGGGGGAGGAGAAGAAGAAGATGGAGAGGGTGCAAGCCTAAAATAAGAGAGAGAGAGAAAAGAAAGAGAGAAAGCGTGGCACACGGGGCTTCCTCCCAGGAGGGCTCCTTGAGGCTGTGCTTGTGTCTCTGAGAAGGGCGGGCGTGGGGTGGTGCTTTTGAACCGACACAAAAGCTCCCTGGGAGGAGAGGCAGGGCCCCACCTAGATTCCAGGCGCTGAGAACATCAAGGGCTGCTGTAAACCTGTCGAGCCAGAGAGAAACGGGCGGGCAAACAAACAAACCTCGGATCCAAGTCCTCTCCCAGGCTCTCTTAACCCTTTCCTGGCAAACGCAGGAGGGCTTGCCCGCACGACGGAAGTCCCGCTGCCTTCCGGGGAGGGAGAAGACAGGACAAGGAATGATAACACCATCACCCATCAACCCAGGTTGGGAGGCAAAGGTATTTCTTACACAGATGCACTTAACAGCTGAGATATGGAAGTTGAAGTCCCACAATACAGGAAGCGGGCGTTTTTCCAAAGGGAAGAAAATGCCTCTGCCGTCAAAAGTGCATTCACTACTCATGAGTAAAAGTGGTGACGAGTAAAAGTGGTGACGATCAAGCTGCATATCGTGTGTTTTGCTTTCAGGTGACGTTTATCTCCTCCCCACCACCACCACAGGAATGCTAGGGAGGTTGTTGACCTCCTGATTAAATTATTATTGAGACATCATCACCAGTGTTTTATTGCTAGTCTCTGGTAGATGCACTGAATCAGTTCTTAAATGGTAGTTTAAGACAGATGGAAACCGAATCAAGTTAATGGGTTCACTGGGTTGAGCCATTGTTCTACTTGCCTGGCCACCAAAACCTTGTTTGGCTTTTTTCTAGATCACAAACATACTTAGGTTAGAGTTAGTTGGATTTTACTTTTCCATTTGTGTCTGTTTCCAAAACCAGCTGGCTCATAATCAATTCTGGCCTGTCTCAACCTTGCTCTGTGATATCACAAGGTCTTACCCTCCATCCTAGATTTTGCTACTGGAATCTCTGGGAGCTTGTTAACCCTAAGGGACACACAAATATGCAACTGAGGTCAAGAAAATTTATTGTTGAATTGTGTATGCTGTATGGTGTCTGCTAATTGAGCAATTTCACTGTCCCTCTTTTTAAAAAGGGCCTGAAACAAAAATAAATAAATAATGATGTGAAAGGAAACTGATATTTGAAGACACAATAGTAAAAATCTAAAATGCTAGGGAGGAAATGTTTTGCATAGTGGCCAAGAGCTAACACCAAGGAACCAGAGGGATGCAGAGAACAGCAACTGCTATTGCAAATATAGGAAGTTAATGGGGCTGTTTATAACAACAATGTTTTGCTGTTAAGTTGGTTCTACCTTATGGTAACGCTTCCATGTGTTTTTTTTTTAGGTACAGAATACTGAGAGGTAGTTTACCACTCCCTTCTTGGGGCTACACGCCCAAGTGTGCAGGTTTCTTCAAGGTACACACAAATATTTCATGATGCCAAATACATGAAATATTGGTGATTATTTTCTGCAGCCAAGGGATATTGTCAACAGGTATTTAGTTCTATTTAGACTTTAGTACAGCACTATAACAGCATTCATTAACTGGAGTGTGTGACTTTATTAAAAATTGTATGGGGCATGTTCTGATCATATATCCCATTTTATTAAAGGAGTGGTTGGCTTGTACAGGTTTATTATAATTATTATGCAGAATTAGATAATCTGATAAGAAAACTAGGTTCCCCCCCCCCCCGGATGTGAGAGAAACAGTGTGTTATTCATTTTTAGCAATGGCTGTCCCTCATAAAGTAAGCACAGTAGAATGTGCTTACAGTTGTAGTGTATTTATTCACAGATTATATTTAGCCATATTATAATAAACTGAAAAGTTTACATGCATTCTTGTAAATAACACTTGCTCTGAAAACTAGCACAGCAGGGACTAGAGCTTCCCTCCACAAACTTGAGGGAATTTCTCAGCCTGTACCCACATCTCCAACCTAAAGAGGCAAGTCAGAAATCGACCACATCAGCCTGCCAGCTCCATCTTTTGCATGTGTAGACAAGACCTGAAGGAAGATCTAAAACTCGTTTGGTTTCATATTTGGTTAAGAAGCTTTTGTGGATCAAACCCACATGTGGTATATTGCTGACTCAGCTTTTAAAACAAAAAATTTGGACTACAGCGTTAATAGAAGAGCTGAGTCTGTGAGCTATGAATGCACAAAAGATGGAAAGATTGAAGAAAGCTGAGTGATTTGACAAATATGGAGAAACAGTTGTCCTGATTCTGTCTCAGAGATATACAGACTATACTTTTTGTTGTTTCTCTACAGCCCCTTCCAACTCCATTATTCTACAATTATATGATTATGTGTTCCAAAAATATACCAAATTGTTCATTACCAGTTCTGGTTACAGTTACAGAAAAAGCCTGTAGTTGCAGGGAACTGAGACCTAGCAACCCTAATGATTCTTAAACCTGTTGGGATAATAGCAACCTTGCATGCACTCAGTTTAAGTGGTAGGGGGCTTTATGGACTTATATTATTGTCTTTTCCCACTAATTTGATGTGTAAAGTTCCTGCCTCTGGCATTTGTGGCAAGCCCCTGCCCCCTTTTCCTGTTTGTTTGCATGCTTCTACTGTCTTTCGTTGATAGCCCTTCCTTCTTCCTCTGACCCTCTTCCAACCAGCAAACAGAAAGGGTCTTCCATGGGGTAGAAAGTCTTCTTGACACCAATTGAAAGAAAAGATGTTTTTTTCCCTACCTTAAATATTTCTAAAGTAACTGTATTGTAGGAAGTTCTAGTCTGTGTGCAAAGAAACCCAGGAGGAGGGGCTGATGAGACTGAGCTGATCTCTCTGCATCTATGTGTTGCTGTTTTTCCTACTTATTACTTTGCTAAGGGCCTTTTCACACGACCCCTAAGATCCGCTGGTCCCTTAAATTCGGACCAAAGATCTTAGGGGTTCGTTGCTCTTCCTTCCTCCCCACCAGAGAAAGAGGGGAAAAATGCAGCTCACCTGGAGGAGCTTCCCAGAGCTCCGTTTCTCTTCCGTTTCTCTTCTGCTTGCTTTTTTTCCTCCCACCTCTTCTCTTAAAGGGGCAGGAGGCAAAAAAAACACAAGCAGAAGCCAGGAGAGCCCCGCACTGACCAGATTAAATCCGGACCTGGGGATTTTCACCCACCTCAAGCAGGTACAAGAAAGTGCAGCTGGGTCGCGCTTAGGTGGGCGGGGTCACACTTAATTGTCTGCAAAGTCCGGAGCTGGTGGGAAAACACTTGTAAGGTCCGGACCTTGCAGCCATTTCCTGCGGAGCTTAGGGGTCGTGTATAAGTAAAATGAATAACCCAAATCCCCCCCACCAGTGGAACCCATATAACTGCTGGATAGCTCAGTGCTTTAGGCATTAAAGGTGGGGGATTCAATTCTCCCCTTGCCTCCTTGATGGAGCTGGACTTGATGGTCCCTTCTGGCTCTTCAGTTGTAAGGTTATTGCATTATTATTATATTATTTAACGAAGATCAGCAATGAGAGTTTGGTGTGAATGTGCCTTGTGTTGTTGTGTAGTCTTATGGATGCATCACCTTTTCCATCTCGGGGACCAGGTTATGAATTCATTTTACAAATAATTCCCCTGACATTATTTCCCTAAGCAAGCATTCCTTTTATCTCAGTTTGTGCCAGGTTTTCCACTATGAGTTCCCATGAATTACATACCTTTTTATTCCCTCACCCACAACACCTTGGTTTATTTGCTTCTTATGAGGGGGTGGAGTTTAGCACTATGATTCTTTCCATATGCAGTTATATCCCTTATAGGAGTGTTCCAGATAGATTCTTTGTTAGTGGTGCTCAGATTAGTTTTTCTAGAACAGATGTAATTTGTGGGAATTGGAAAATGGATTCCTCATTTCTATACTTTCTAAACTCCTCCTCCTCCTCCTCTTCCTCCTCCTCCTCCTCCTCCTCCTCATCATCATCATCATCATGATCTGCTGCCAGGTCAATCATGATTTAGGGGAATCCCTTTCAGGGTTTTCCAGGTAGAAAATACTCAGAAGTGGTTTACCATTCCCTTCTTTTGTGGGCATCCCTTGAAGAAAACAACTGTTCCTTTTTTTAAAAAGAGATTAAACTGCTGAGTTGGGAACCTTTCCTATAAAGAAACCAGGTTGATTTGCACTAGAGGACCACTCATGGTAGTGGGGTGGAAGGTCTGGCATTGCATGCAGTGTAGAAATTGACTGGTGAGAGGAAGTTATGACAATGAAGGAGAGAGGCTGCTGGATGAAGTAAAGAAGGTATGTGAGGAGGTGGAGAAATGTGTTTGGACACAAAAACGACAAGAAGCAATGGTAAGTGTTATATGGACCAGTGAAAAAAAGAAGTCACACAAAGCTTGAAGACTCCCCCCCCCACACACACACACACAGGTTAGCAGCGGTATGGAATTACATGAGGTCTGAAACAAAGTGGTTCCTGGGCCATTGTGGTCCAAGTAGGGAGAGGGATTCTTTTATTCACTGCTGTTCGGCAGTGGAATATGCTGCCACAGAGGGTGGTGGAGTCTACTTCTTTGGAGGTTTTTAAGCAGAGGCTGGATGGCCATCTGTCGGAAATACTGTGATGGGGGTTCCTGCATGGCAGGGGATTGGACTGTATGGCCCTTGAGGTCTCTTCCAACTCTATGATTCTATGATTCTACAATGGCAGAATGAACCTTCCCCCCCCCCTCAGATCACCGGCTGCCAAGAGCAGTTCTAAGGCCCAAACACTGAGTCAAAGGTCAAAGGCAATCCGGATAGAGGACACCATAGCTGGGTAATATGGGAAGAGAGAAGATTGGCAGCTAGAACACACCCTCTGTGCCTAAAACTGAAAGGGTTTTCAGCTGGAGATTTCAGAGCCCCACCCAAGTGTTATCTGCTCATGGGGAGTGTCTGGTTCACAAATGGCTTTTAGTCATAAGCCGTTCTTTTTCAGGCTGCACGCCTATATATGGAATTTGGCTACACCTGAAGGTCTAGGTGCCTCTGAGTTACTTGGGGCTTGCTGGACCCCTTTCTGATTCAGAGATGGACCATTTCCATCTTGACAGCAAATTTCAAGTTGTTGTCCCCCTATCCCCTGAATGCCCAAGATCTCTCAGAGCTGCCTCAGGTTTCCATAGTTAATTTCACCAATCCATTGTGAAATTTGGCATGGTGAGGCTCCAGTGAGGCATGCCCTTGGAGACTAAAGTGAGACACAGACCAAGAGAACAGCAACATTTATTCTAGCTGCAACGCTGCCTGTAATAGTCAAAGGGGGCAACCATGCCAGCCTATTATGGCAAAACATAGCAAAGAGTCTGTAACCTTTTGTAACAAAACATCAAAACAATTAGATTTACATCCAATAAGTTTTATTTGGCATAAACTTTCCTGGACTGTATCCCACTTCTGAAGTTTATAATCTATTTAGAGTGTGGCCTAAACAGACTGATAACTGCTGCACCAAATTATAGTAGACCTGCTGAATCAATATCTTAATACAGTTTTGTAAGCCCCATTGATGCAATGGTTCTACAGTAACAGAAACCATCAAGTGGATGCAAAGTCTTCATCTTGACAGTTCCATAAGACTGTTGGTTTTGTCTAGAATAAAAGTGTCTGGGGGCCAAGGCAGAAGTTACATCATGGCTAGCAGCTCTATAATTTTTTTCCATTTTTATTCCAGAGTATGTTTTGGACTGCATCTGGATTGACATTTGAGCATAGAAGGTACAAGTGTTTTAACCCTACCTCCCATGATAATGTACTCAGTTAGGGTCATGAGTCCATCTTTGCAATATATATTGCAAAATAGAGAATAATTTCTTAGTTATGCCATTTTTGCACTATAAACAGCAAAGCAAAGCAAAGTGTTCTGCTTATATACCGCCCCATACTACTACAAGTAGTCTCTGGGCGGTTTACAATTTTAATTACAGAGTGCAATTTGGACTGGCAGGTCCAAGAGGTAAAAAGTCAACATCTCTCGGTTCTCATGCTAGGGCCCTGTTCTGGATTATGATGTTGCCTTTAACCTAGAGTTTAAAAAGGAGAGGGGAATAAAGATGTAGCTGTTTAACCATAAAAGACACAGGTAGTAAGTTGCTAGCTAGTTATCAGACTTTGGCTGTCACGGTTCGATGGACCATTCTCCAGGTTTTAAGCTTTGGCCTTAAAATCTCAGTTTACTTCACAAGCCTCAGTTTACTTCACAAGCCTAGCCTTCTTGGTTCATTTTCATAACCTCAGAACATGCCACCCAGACAGACTCGTAACCCGCCTTCTCTTTTTCATTATCTTGCATTTGCTGTTGATGAATTTTACATGTCATTTTTTTTTTACTTCTCTTGATTGCTGTTCCAGGCGTTGTGAGTGAATGATACAGAAATCTGAATGCTTTGGGACACAACCTGAAGGATAGCCACTTATGGAGTACAATATGAAACAGGAATTACGTTTTCAAGTGTAGATATTCTTCCTAGATGTTTGTGGAGACCTCCCCTGCTCTAGATGAGTGTTCCTTTGCTGTTTAGAAAAGCATTTCCACCACCACCACCACCACCACCCTGTGCGCTGTAGTCTCCAATCTGTAGGCTGGGAGGTAGACCCTCTTACCATGGCATTAGCCCTGAAATTCCTCATGGTTCTTATGGTTCCCCGTGGTCTGTCAGTCATTTTCAAACTGTGTGCACAACAGTCATTCTGTGTTAGGTGTTTGAGTTAACTACAGCTTTTCACAGGCCCATCCAGCTTGCACATTCTTTGACAGGGGAGAGATTTGTTTGTTTATCTTAAGTGAGACCACTGCTGAATACGTTTTAATGGGCTGCACTCTAGAGGAGATTTCTCTCAGCACTCCTATTGCACTTCCTTGGTATACCTCTTCCATCTGAACTCTCATCATTGTGAGCGTTCTACAGACCTAAGGGGAAGCAAGAACTTTCTATAATAAAGGATGCAAATTTAATTTGCAGATCCAAAGTACAGTATACCTCTTATTAAAAATTCCCACGATACAGACTCAGCACATGCCCTTTCTAGCATGTCCTTTCTTGCACTACAAGCAGGGATGAAACTAAACTTGTTTTTAAAACCCGATGACTCAATTTATTATTCTAACAACTAGGAGCAGAATTGAGAAAATGGCTTCCCTAAAGGCTGCTTCTGCACTTACCTCTAAGTAAAGAAAACTGTACCTTTCACTTATGGACCTACTACAAGGGTGATATGGCTGCTGTCACCACGCACACCGGAGCTTGGGATGAGCAGAAACTACTACAAAGAACAGGTATAATCCGTATTTGGCATAAAGATGTCAGACATACCCGGTGGAGGAAAGTAATACATTGCAAGTAACAACATGACCCGTAGTGCTTTATTGATATAGATAAGAGTTAATTTGCAAATTTCCCACCAACTAGTAGGAATATTACTTCTCTACAAAAACCCTGTAACATTTTTAATATGACAAAATTTAGATTTTGTCTGATTGAATTTCATTTCAATTAGCTTGTGTCAGTAGAGTTATAATTACTCTGGAAATGTCTGGCATGCTCTTGTGGAGCATACAGAAAGGGCAGAGATTTTTCTTCTTCTTTAGCATCAGAAAAAAATCCAAGGATCTGTCAATAGGATGCTATCATGGCCCAGGAGATGAATTTGTATTCACAGTCCGCACATTATTTGGGGAAGCTCTGTATGTGCACCCCACAGAGACAATAATTGGAGAGAATAAATAAATCCTCTCACTTTCCAAACCAGCTATGCCCATTAGGGCTAACGAGCCATCCACTTACTTAGGGCCAACTAAGTTCAGAAGCAAATAACCAAATTTCCCTCTGGAGAGAATGAAGACAATTTACAGAATGATTCAGATCTAAGGCACACAAGGTTGCAGCTGGGGGTGGGAAGGTGGGGCATTTGCTCTGGGCACCATGCTTGGGGGGGCACCAAAATCACAATGCAACATTTATACTCTGTACTATTATCATGGCCATGAGAAGAACATCTCCCACACACTCTGGGACATGTTGCTTTTGATCTTCAAGGAAGCATATAGCCATCATGACTAGTTGCTACTAGCTGTGTTCTATCAAGTTTATGTACTAGTTTCTACTGCTTGACCTCCCCCCCCCCCCATCCCCACCTCTTGTAGGCTGTTTACAAAGGATCCTCTTACAACCTCTAGCTTGTCCACTGGAGATTATGACAACAGAGCACTCTAAATGAAGGTGAGTGTATGCCACAGCTGTAAGATGGGAGGGTAAGGGCGTGCCTATGACTGTGAAGCAGTCACTGCCTTTAGTCTGCAATGACACACAATTTATTTTCCCACCTCAGCATTTTACTGCCTCATTTTACTGCTTCATTCTTTACTAGCAGGATCCTCCTGCATGTGCTGAGCTCTCCCTCCTGAGTCACTGGCTATCACTTGTTCATGGATCTTGAGTTCATGTTTCCTGGACTACTTTGTGATGGAATTAAAACATCCTAGAACTTGTTCTGTTAAGATCTAACATGGAGCACTCAAGAGAAACAATTATGTTTTCCTTCGATTCCTTGGGTAATAGAATTGCTAAATGCTCAACTAGTTCATGAAAATCTAAGCCCATGTTGTCATCCTATATCTTTCTCACGAGACGTTGATACTTTGACTATGACAAATTTAGAAGAGGTGCTGTGAGAAGCCTTGGGGATTCAGAGATGTGTCACCGATCACAATGAATTACTAGATATTTCAACAGTAATGATGTATGTAATTGTTCCATTAAACAAAAAGTTGTGTAGATAATAGCCCCATATAGTTTAATCACAAGGTGGCAGGGGAAATACAGTACCTGCATCTAGGTGGGGTCAGAAGAGATTTGCATTTGTGTGGGCCTCATTCAAAGGAAAACAGAGAGGTTCACCACCTAGCTTTGATCAGACTGGCTGTATCCTCTACATTTTCCAAATGACGGCTTTATATTCATTGTTGTTCTGCCCATTTAAAAGTACATGGGGCATCTGTGATCACCCTTTAACTAATAGTGTTTTGTAAAATTAGAAAAAAGACAAGACTGCGAAAATGCACATTACCTCTGATCAGCTGCTTCCAAGGTACATAGGGTGAGATTGACACTGCCCATTTACTCGGAAGTAAGTGCCAATGAGGGAGATAATGTCAAATATAATCCATCCAGGTCCGGTCAAAGCTGTCAATGAATGTTGTCTGCCATTGCAAACCATATAATGGAGAAATGTCCAGCAATTTGAATTAGTATTTATGTAGACCGAAGTATAGTTGTTAGTCCTTGCTATTGAATCAATGGAGTGCACAGATGTAATGATTAACCAAGTTTCTATTGTTTTATTTGATTTGCTCTGTTAGGAATTAATAGCTGAAATCCAGCAGTGTATGTTATTTGGCATAAAGCTGATGAGATCATCTGGTATAATAGTTTTTCATAAATTAATTTTTTCCAATTCTCCTATGAAACTTCAGGGGCTCCATCTTATCTTATGGAGAAACTGTTGGGGCCATGGGAGGTGACTTAATTTTTTAAAAAAAAAATTCCACTGGTAAAATTATCCCACCGGCAGTGATTTTTAAAAATTCAAGTCCTATGCCCATCCCATAGTCCTCAATAGTGTAGGGGGGGGGGGTTGGTGGAAAGTGTTTAATGTACCAAAACCTACCATGACTAATGACCTTATGGAGTATTGTTTACACTGATGGATTTCAACCAGAGATTGAGTTTTAAGGCATATAGCTGCACTGTATATGAGTATTTAGCTATGTTTCTTTGTGTCTTTCAGCAAATACACCATTTGACTAATGTGCTGAAAAGTGTTTGTACTTTATCTTACATTTTCAGACAGCTTCTGCATAAAGCACATTGAATAACAACTTTTTGTTGTGTCACTTCTATAACTAACCATTTATTATATCATTAGCTTTTGTGGGCATCTAGCCCAGGTTTATAATTTCTTAGGCTAAAGTATATTGAATAAAAGCAATTGAATGTTTAAGATAACTAATATAGCCCATCTCTTTTTCCCCTTTTTGATAATGAGTAATTTACCACCCCTTGCGTGATACTTTTTATTTAAGTAGTGAATTGTTTGAGAGTAATGAATGAGCTACACATCATTATTGATTTGCTTCAGATGTACATCCTATTAACAGTGATTAACAAATAGCAGTTCCTCTATGTGTAGTGCCCTCTGCTGGTAAATTTGTTTATAGGACTTTTTGAGGACTAAACAATACAGTACATAACAGCAGATTTCTTTTTTAAATGTCCACTCTATTGATATGCAAAAAGAAAAAGGAAATCTTTGAGAAAAAAAGGGTATAGAGATGAAAACTCAGGCCACTCTTTCATATTACTTCTTTCAGGAAAAAATCAAAGAAAAACAAAACAAAACAAAACAAAACAAAAGACACAAACATGTGGCACCTTAAAGACTAACTTTCATATTTTAATGTAACATTTCGTGTGGAAACTCATGATACCTCATTCTGCTGCTATATATGTCTGAAGAAGTGCACATGTGCATGAAACGTTACATTAAAATGTGAAAGTTAGTCTTTAAGGTGCCACGTTTGTGTCTTTTGTTTTGTTTTGTTTTCTTTTTCTCTATTTTTTGCCTGAAATTCTTGAAAGGACTAACACAGCTACCCTCTCTGAAATACTACTTCTTGAAATCTATTGCTCCTAGCATTTTATTTTTTAAGGAATTAAGGAAAAACACAAGCCAAGATCAGCAACCTTCTTGAGTTAGAAGCAGATTCATTGCCTCTCTGGCACTTAGAAGGGCACACACTTTCTCAGCCTCCAACACAGTTGCTGCATCTGGGCCAAAGTGAGAGCCACCCTCAATCTTTCCTGTTTCTGAACAAAATAACTTGTAAGTTTTTAGGGGCATCTGCAGCAGAGATACATGGACAGACAGCAACAAAAGTCTCCCACTTGCCCAACCTAGAGGGAGGGCAGATTGAGCCATCCCTTCCCAGGTGTTCCCCATCACACTTAGCACATTAACAGAGACTGGGTAACAGTATGGTAGTTGTCACATCAGGTTTGGCCACATGATACTCCTTTTTTAAAACAAATCATAGAAAGACCTTTGGAGTGGACCTCTTACCTTGAAACAGCACGCGCACGCACACACACACACACACTCACACACAATGTATCAGTTTTATTAAGTGGGTATGATTATGTTCTGGTGAAGAAATTACCAATATTTTATTGGGTCAGCCACTTGCAGATTATTAAATAGTTATGGCCTGATAGGCATCTGCCTTGAATATGTTGCTCTTCTTAAGAAGTGAACCATCTCTGCAGGCAAGTTGACTTCATTTTTAATAAGCCCCATTAATTCACATAGTAAGATCATACATATAATTTCAATAAGGACTAGGGCAATCCAAACTAACAGGTTCATAGCAATGAAACCAAAGATCTTAGTTTGTACCACTTCAAATTATAGCTGGGAGTTCAGATATTTGACTACCATGCCAATAAAGCCCTGCAATTCAGGGTGGGAAATGAGAGGACTGTGGACTAGTTGCAGTCCTTAGGGGCCCAAATGTGCGTCTGTACCCCCTATTTTTTTTCAAGAAAATGTTTGAACATGATTTGACCCCTTCAAACATCTGGGGTGGGGATGGTAGTGAGTGCAGCTCTTCAAGGTCCAAAGATGGATGGATGTGGTCCCTGGAACTCAGAGATTACCCAGTCCGGTTGTAAACAGAGAAGTCAAAAAGAGAGCTAAGCTATGAATCATCCTTGAGCACAGTATTTTGTATTTACAGTGGAATCCTGACTTATGTCATTAATCTGTTCCGGAGGTCTAGACATAAGTCAAACATGCCTTAAGTCAAACGAACTTTTCCCATAGAAAGTAATGGGAAAGTGGATTAATCTGTTCCAGACGATGAAAAAGACCCCCGAAAACAGCAATTTAATACAAATTTGACTGGGATAGGAGATTCCTTCCGGGGATGTAAATGAAATGTCTCTTCAAAGAGAGGAGGAGGCAGTGGAATTATAGTCCACAAGTTATATGCCTCCACTTTTTAATGGTCATAGCAACAATGTCTAACATTTAAGTTTTACTGATTTTTAACCTGACGTTCCAAGTTCTGAACAACCCTATGCTTACCATTAGAGTCCCATAACTTTACAGCTCCCCAACTAAAATGCTTCCATTGTGGACCAGAATTCTGCAGCCAGATTTTTTACAAGACTGAGCCAACTGTCTAACCAGCGAGGCCATCCCCGAGCTCCCGGCCCTTCTTCTCCTCGGGTGGCAGCGGCGGCTTTGGCAAGTCCGAGGACCAGCTCCAGGTGCTTGGAGCTGGCCTCGCTGAAGCCGCCGCTGCCATAGGAGAGGAAGAAGGCAGGAGCAGTTGGGAGGCGGCAGCTGTGATGCTGGGCCGTGGCTGCCACCTGATTCCGGGGTCTTGCGCTGGGGCTCCGAGCTATAAGTCAGAGCCCGCGATGCAAGTCAAACAGGCCCCTTCTTGCTGCAAGTCAAATATGCCGCAAGTCAAGCACCATGTAAGTCAAGGTTCCACTGTATTTATTTACAGAATAAATAAATAAACAGTATGTTAGGGGTTCTCAGTGTTGTTTGATTGAATTTTCAGTCCTCATCAACATAGAAAAGTTAAAGGAAATCCTATCTGATGTTTGATGTGGTACAAACCCAGGAAAGATATAGCATGTCATTTCAAGGGGAAGCTAGCCATTGAAAGCTTGTCAGCCTCGCAAATAAGTTCCTAGATGTTACTGTCATAGGGGAGAAAAGATACTAGCTTGCTGTGGACTGGCAGAGGAAAGATGACAGAAAGTTGCAGAAAATCCACTTGGTTTGCTGCTGAAAACAAGAGAATGGCACTCGGCATTTCATCTTCCCACCCTGCATGTGATCCCTAGAGGTCTATGTCTACTGCATTCATATCTATTGTTTGACCACTGTGAGAGCAGAATCCTGGCTTGCCTTTGATATGATCAGGTGTGAGTCATATTTTATTACATTACCAGGAGAATGCTTAATCTTTTACTTTCTTTCTTTGTTGCTGTTGGTGGTGGTGGTGGTGAGGAGGAGGAGGAGGAGGAGATTTGGAGTGTTATTTACTTGAGACTGTCCATGCAATTAAAAGCCCTGATTTTTCTGTTTACAAGAATGACCTGCACATGGGAAAGAGGCCTTCATTCTCCATATATTGAGAGAATGACACACACGCCTGCCCCCTTAAGAGTAATTCACCAAACGCCTGACTAGGCTCAATAAATAATGAGATCTGTCTCAAAAAGTAATTAAGTCTTGTGAATTGTGACACTGGGGGGGGAGGTAATTGTTAAGAAGGAAGGTAATAAACCACAAAAGCAGCAATCTGTTGTTTTGCTTATTGCTTATAACATTTTCTGTAGTTGAAGCATTTAAAAAGTTGACCCAAACAGGACAAACTGGTTTGTACAAAGTCTTATCCATTTCCTTAGAAGCAGATTTTTGTCAAGCTGCTCCTGGTGGAATACTGACATTTTGCTCTGCCTTACCAGTTATGTTAAGAACAACATGGTAATAAAGCTATCCACTATCCTACCCAGTGTAGTATAGCGGATAGAATGATGGACTAGAACTCAAATTGCCACTCAGCCATGAAAGATCCCTGGGAATCTCAATGTTTAGACAGCGTGAAAGACTGTTTTCCACCAAGTATGAGTAACAAGGTTTCAAAACTCCATCTTGTGATGAGCAGCCCTATAGATGGAGGCAGTTTTTGTATGTGAAGTGGCTTTAAAGCTGAGATACTCAGCTGCATCCCTTTTCAAATGGGACAAGAGCTCGGTGCAAAGATGTGTGTTGCACTTGCTTGGTAGCAGTACAGCACACCATCAAGCCAAGCATTGGCATAAGTGAGATAGTAGGGGCGTGCACTTGGGCTCAGCATGCCATCTGTAACAAAACAAGGAGTCAGGCACCAGTTGTTTGACTCACATCCCTCCCCTCTTTTTTACATAAGACCCTGCAGACTGAAAGCAGGATGTAGTAGGGTAAACTCATCCTGGTTGAATTGGAGTTTTCTGTATAATGCCTCTGGCAGTTTCCACTGCTAAAACTGTTGTTACCATTCACATGGAAATTATTACAGTACCTTAATTATCCCATTGCAAGAATCCAGCATGGGTACATATTTCACAAGGATCATTGCCTCCTAACCTGTTAACATCACCCTTTCCTGACCCTTTCCTTTCATTCTTCCTCCATTTCTTAGTTCCCTTCTTGAGAATAAGTAAGTGTGAGTGGTCATTGTGAGTTCTGGGCAATTCAGACCTCTCTGTATTTATGTGCTTGAAGGCATATGTATCTCTGACTGTCTCCACACTGGTCTGGTCTTTCAAGAGTCCTCAACCATGCCATGGCCTATAGCTCTGACTGCATATGCTGTCCAAGTCCATCAACTGCTTTTGTAGCTTTCTGTGGGTGAGGCTACAGAAGTACAGTACCAACAACAACAATCCACCAGTGCAAGTAAGCAGTGCTGGGAGATGCCTGCATAAGAACTAGCCACCACATGGGATTTCAGCCCACCAACCTCTGCCTGAGTCCTTTCCAGATTACAGTAGGGGATCCCTTCACGGTCTCCTTGTGACTTGACCCAGTCTTTCCCTTGGGCACTCTTGGGCACCCACACTCCATTCCTGGCTTCCTTTACCATTACCTTCTAATGGTCTTGGGGTACTCTGATGCCAATGCTTGTGAAAGGGGTGGTTGCCACGGGGCTGTTTGTGCCCCTTCATCTTGACAGTAAACATGGTGGTTCAATGTGATTGAGCAAAAGGACCTCTATTCTGGTCTGTCCCCCCCACCACCACCACCTTATTTATGGGCTCTCTCTTCTTACCCGCAACGTAGTTTCTCTTTCCAGCTAATCAAATTCCCTGGATGCCAATGGGAAAAAAAACATCTGTTGAAAGGGACAGAAACAACTCTCACTTAATTGTAGTTTGGCCTTGGGAACCTGTCAGGCTGATTAATGTGACAAAACTCAAATAAAATAAACAAGTGGTTATGAATCAAACAGACAAAATGGTTTGCGTTCCTGCAGAGTAGGGGTTGGACACAGTGGCTTTATAAGCCCCTTCCAACTTCATGATTCTATGAAGTCTTTTATGCAAATATTATAATGGCCTATTGCAAGAACGAACAATTAACTGGTGCCCCACCAAATGTTTTTAGCCTACGGCTCCCATCATCTGTCACAACTGGCTAGGCTGGCTAGGACTGATGAGAAGTCCAGCAGTATCTTGAAAGCCAGCGGGTACACATCTCTTGTCATACAGCATTAATTTCTGTATGTTAATTGCGGCCCAATTGAGATGGTGAGGTGCAGCTAATGAACAAGATGTCAATTGTATGTCTAGTCCTAGGGCTGGTGTGCAACCAGACAAGCAATTTGCACCTTAAACAATTTCACTTTCTGCAGAGGAATACCCCAGTGGGATTCTAGTCCCTGTGTAGGGATGCCAGTGTGTGATCTTGGCAGTACCTGTTCAGGGCTGGCAAGTTTAGTGTGTGTGTGTGTGTGTGTGTGTGTGTGTGTGTGTGTGTTTTGGTTTTTGACAGGTCAGTGAGGCAGCAGAGCCTTGTGGGCTTCTGAACAGGTGGACAGACCTTCAATCAATCACGCCTGACTGAAAGCATCCTGTGAATCCAGATTTGAGCCTGACAGAATTGTTTTTAAGCCTCCTGAAGCCCCCAGAAGAAGGAATAGTAAGCCACCTCTAAGTACAGCCTTGAAAACCCTGGAAAACGTCGCCAATGAATCAAAACTGAGTGGACCACCTGCAATTATTTTTAGCTCCCTTGTGGTTTTTTTGTGGTTTTTTTTAAAGAAGTCAATGATCTGATCTGACGCAAAAAATGAGCAGGTAAAAGATCCTGGGGCTGGTCGTGAACGATCACCTCCTAATTCCATAAGGAAGAAGCGGTGAACAATTCTTCGCCATTTCATCAATCGCTGCAGCAGCTGCTGCCCCCCACCCCACCCCGTTCTGGGCAAGACTGTCTCTGAGCGTGTGCAGCGTTCCTCTTAGCGAGAGCCCAGCTGGGTGGGGCGGGCCAGACGAGATGGCTTTTGCAGGCCTTTCCGTCCGGCAATGGGCCGCTGCGAGGGTTGAAACACGGTCCTTGACAATAAAATGTCCTGACTACTGTGCTGTGCTTTGCTGCGGCGAGGTGTGTGGTGGGGGAGGCGACGGCATGAGGAAGCGAAGCAATGGTTGACCAGGCGAAAGACTACTAGCCCAGGATCCCACCATTCCGTGCCACCGATCCGGCCTCTCCGCCAGTGCTAAGCCGCGCCCCGGGCTGTGGGGGCGGTGCTGAGGCCGAGGAGCAGCTGGGGCGGCGATGGGGCTGGAGGCGGCCCGAGCACCGCCGAGTGACGTGTCCCAGTCACGGCGCGGAGCAAGAGGATCCATCCCTCGCCGCCGCCGCTGCCGCCGGAATTAGAGATGCTGCTCGTAGCAGCTCGCGTTTAAGGGAAGTGGGGGGGGGGAGGGAGAGAGAGAGAAAAAGCGGGCTTGCGGAGGACCCTTCGAGGCTCCCACCGCGGCCATTGCATTTCCAAAGCGGTGCATTCGGCTTGAGGAAAGCAAGATGGAAGAAACCCTGAAGAAGCTGCAGAAGGAAGCCTCGGGGAACAAATACAAGGCGATCAAGGAGAGCTGCACCTGCGCCGCCGGTGAGGGAGTGGGCGGGGGTGGAGGGGGGGTGCCTTCCTCGGCCTTTTCCCTCCTCGCCACGGCGTGTGCATGTGTGTGTGTGTGTGTGTGTGTGTGTGTGTGTGTGTGTGTGTGTGTGTGTGTGTGTGTGTGTGTGTGTGTGTGTGTGTGTGTGTATTTGGGGTGGGTGGGTGCTCCATCTGCCCGCCGGTGCCTAGGCGGTCAGGGTGGAGGGACGCGTGCCTTACCCCGCCGAACGAGGCTTCCCTTTCTGCTTGTGAACAACATTATCCATCTATACTTACGCTTCCCTCCGTCAAGAGGCAGCCTCTGAGGGGCGAAAGGGTGGCGGACGATCAAAAGCACCGCCCTGGTTTGTCGTGGGGCTGCGCTGTGTTGTTGTTGTTGTTGTTGTTGTTGTTGTTGTTGTTGTTGTTGTTGTTTTGTCCCCCGAAAGGGCACCGGTGGCTGGCTTTTTGGTTGCGAGCCTTCAGCCCGAGCCTGGAGAAGTCGACAGAGCAGAACTGCTTGTCGGTTTCCTTTTAGGATTTTAGGATTCTTCCCTACATCGTTTTCCTCAATCGTAGCAGGTGTCAAATGAGACGTTTTCAGTGGGTTTTCTAAAACCCTGTAAAATTTCTCCCCAAATCATCTGCTTGGCCTGTAGCCCTGCTTTAAGTGTCATGGCAATGTTCAACTGCTTATTGCTATGTTTTAAACCAGCACTGGGCATTTTCTCTATTATATTTGCTAGTTCCTGTTATTATTTTAAAACCAAACCCATTTTCAGTCTAAACCAAAAGGGCTCCAGATCTGACTCTTATGTTCATTACTGGTCTCTGTGCACTAATGAGAGCAGGGTTAGCTGTTAACTGGATGGGGAAATTGCATTTAAAGAAGTGTAGTGACATAGGAAGAAAGCTGGATTGAAATTTTGATATTCTAGGTAGAAAGGCTCCTCCATGTGCTCAACCAATTAGGATTTTGCAAACACATGCATTATTTCTTTCAATTGTTTCATTGGATCATCCAAAACCAAAGGTGGGCAAAACCTCATTTAATAATAATAAATGTGTCATTAAACCAAATCTGACTTCTGCCAGCCCTTTTCAGGGTTTTATTGGTACAGTACAGTATAGATTACTCAAATTGTCTAACCTTCCCTTCTTCTGAGGGTGCACTGGGAGTGTACAGTTTGCTCAAGGCTACAGAGCCTAGCTCTTCTCCCAGGAGGCATATGGAAGCAAACTCCTGACTCCTGCCTTGACAACCAGGTTCCTGGCCCAGACCACCTAAATATCAAACACTAGTACTCATTCAAGTCTTACAGGACTCTTCTTTTAAGATGGACACTGCAGAGTTTTGGGGATGTTCAAAAATTCACCTTGCCCAAGTGGAAGGATCTGTAGTTAATGTTAACGTGGAGCCTTCAGATTTGTCTAATATTTATTTATTTATTTATTTATTTATTTATTTATTTATTTATTTGAATATTTTTACCCTGCCTTTCTCCTTAGAAAAGAACCCAAGGTGGCTTACAATAATGAGGGACAATATACTGCTAAGAATATTTAAGACATACTTAAGTTAAGAATCTGTTGTATCAGATTTCACCTCAGGGGATATAGGATCAATTATTTTCCTTAGTTTATCCAGAAAAAGTAGCACTGGTCTTGACTTGCTAGGAAAACAAAAAGACAAATGAAAAATTAATTTTTATTGATAATCCTCTCGCATCCAGTATTATTTAATAAAACAATAATTAGCAAAGGGAATGAATTCTATGCCTATTGAGAACCTAAGACAAGATTTACTTTAGGAAAATAGGTGAGATATCTTTGTACACAGAACAATACCTCACCCTACATTGTGGGAAGACATAACACTCTAAGTGCCTGTAATTGGCACTAAGTCTGTTACACTTAGGAAAATGTTTTCAAACATATCTCCTTGTGCTAACATGGGAACAGCGAGATGAACAATGCATGACAGCTCCTGTGTGTGCAAAGGGGGCGGCTTCTAGAGCTGCTGTAAAACATTCACTCTAGACTGCACCCCCTTTCACATTTGATTAGGCTAATAATAATAATAATAATAATAATAATAATAATAATAATAATAATAATAATAATAATAATAATAATAATAATAATAATAATAATAATTTTAGAGTGTGTAGTACACCATGCACAAAACAGAGTGGAACTTACCTCTGAGTAGACATTGATACAATTTTGTTAGGCAGAGTTCTAAAACTCAGGCAATATGTAAACATAATTGTAGCTATGCTGAAGTGTATTGTAGATAGAGTAGAGTCCCTCTGGAGGCTCCTACGAGATGTGAAGATTTCTATTTTATACATTTTTTATTTTAGCTTTTTTTCTACAGAGCTTTCTATATGCCTATGGTTTGTGTGTAAGACAGAAGTAGGCTGAGTCACTGGAGAAGTACCTTGAAGTCAGGCTGACCTTGGACACATATAGAAAACAAAGAGCTATGCGCGTAGATAGAGGGAGTCTGGAGGCTCTACTTTTCACACACTACACACACACACACACACACACACACACACACACACACACACACACACACACACACACACACACACACACACACACACACACAAGTACCCTTTCCAGCTAGCAGAGCATGGATGCATGCAAAAACTGCTGCGTTCCTCTCAGAAGGCTCCGTTTTTATTCTCTTATTCAGGGTCCACTGGCAAGACATTGGGGAGGTTACAGAAACAGTAGCTCAGATAGGGGGCAGGTGCCCTTTAAGCTCTTTGGCCCTGCATCAAAGTAAAAGGTCAGAGGAAATAGAAGGGTGAGTTCCCTTCCAGGCATGCCACATGGAAACCAGGAGCATGTGCGCATCACTGCAGTCCCTCCGGCACACACCCTTCAAAGGAAGGTTCCCACAAGTTCGGTTTCCTCCCTTTCCCTAGGTAGTTACATTGCTCTCTAGCCTCCACTTAAGTCTTTATAAATCTTAGCAACCGCCCTTTGAAGTAGGTCATACCCAGAGACTATGGCTGATGAAAGGTCACCCACTGAGCTTTCATGACCAGTGGGGATTTTGAACCAGTGTCTCCTGAATCGTAATCTGGTATTTTAACCTCTACACCCCACTGGCTAGCTGTAAAACAGTCACTTTTAGAATTCACAATATGATTTATAAAGAAACTGGGTAATAAATGAAGGAAAAAGAACTAATTATAAATGAACACCATGACTAACAGTAGGAGTTCTTGTCATATGTGTGGACCCCTTGCAATTTTGCCACAAACTTGAGATGTTTAGTTTTTTAAATAGCTGTACTGGCAAAGAGTTCTGGAGTTGTAGCCCAACCTTAGTTAACTTGGCTTAAGTAAGGTTCTAAGGTATCCAGGAGGACACAACTCAGAACTCCTGTCCCTTTGTGTACAGTACTGTAATATCTATAAGAACTTGGCCTGAGAGCACAGCCTGGCAGAGGAGGTCTTTTCTGCTGAGATCAGGTCCTGGACAGTGTAAACAGTGGTGGCAAACCTCTAAGGAGGAAGTGCAAATGCTGTGTTACATCTTTGAGGTGGCCTATACCTCATCCTGTAGGATTATAGATTGATGCATTTTGTGAAGGTTCTGAAGCTCTCTCTGAAGCTTCTGCATAGCCATTAAGAGAAGCCCTGCGAAAGTGCAATATAATGGTTTAGGTCAGCTTTCCACAACATAGTGTTCTCTGCATGTATTGGATGACTTGTTATCGGACGAAATGGCCATAGCTCAGAAGTAGAACGTATGCCATATATCTGAAAGGTCCAATGTATGTGAAAGGTCACAATCACATGTTTGTTTTTATTTAAATCATTTTAAAATAAAACAGAGGTGATTTAAATCATGATTTAAATTGTTTGGATTTAAATCAAATCCACTCTGCAGCAAATTGAGTAGAACCAGGAGGCATGAGTTAGAATCCCTGCTTAGCTCAAGAAGCTAACTGGGAGGTTATTGGCAATGGTAAAACATCCCCTAAATATCTCCCATGCTTCAGAAACCTTATTAGGGCCACTATTGGTCAGAACCCATGTAATAACATATAACACATACCATTGTCCTGCACTTTAAAAACACCTGGACAGCGGTGTGTTGCCCCATTTGTCCTAGATCTTGTTGTGCCAAGCAGTTAAAAAGACCTGTTTATCTCCACTGCCAGTTCTCTTTGCAGTCCATCAATCACTCTGTCTTTCTCAGACCCAGCTGCTTCTCTTCCCTCTATGTTTCTACATAAGCAGCCAAACCTGCCTGATTGTGGGCCCACTAGAAAAATCTAGTAAAACTGCACATGAATTTGTCATACTCTTGAGCTCTTGTAGGGGTGATGTTCATGTCCACACATAGTAAAAGCAATTTGATTAGACATTTTCCAGTGAAACAGTTATGCATTAATGTTGCTTAATAGTTTATCAAAAATACTAAGGTGGGGTATGACATTCTCAGATTGAGGTTGACAAAGAAGTGTAACACATATCAAATGCTGTTTGGCTAAATAGATGGATTTGGATGCCTCAGACATATACAGGGCAATCTTATTTGCGTCTACTCTTATATGTGCCAATGAGGGTTTCTTCAGGATTGTCCAAAATTCTGTTGAATCTTCAGATTTGTAGAATTTTAGCAGCATGTGATCTGACATTTGAAAGGGTTAGTATAAGAGTAAAACAAGGCACGTAATAAGACTATCCTTGATGCAGTGTTTGGGCATGTTTGTAGTCATTAAGGCCTATGGGTGAGAAGTATATGCATCCTGACTGCCCCTTTCTCCTTTTTCTATACAGAAATGTTAGAGTCCCTGGAAGCTTCTACCAAGATCCCTCCTTATCAGCTAAGGTAGGAAATATACACTGTCTCCTGATACTTTATCCCTAGTCCTACACTTTCCTGTATCAGCAAGAGTGGGGTACAATCAATAAATTCACCTTGAAACTCTCTAACAACTCATACAAACACAAGGATGTTAGCAATGAAACACAGAGGAGATGAAGTAGTTGTTGCATGTAAGGTTTATGTATTGTTCAGACTGTTCTGGGATAGAAGGAGAGCATACAGAAGTGTCACAAGCATTCCATATGCCACAAATTGTGGGTTACAGTATTCACTTTCTAGTTATTGCTGTGGATAGGCCACTATGCCTAGAAGCCCTAGCCACCATTCCCATTGACTATGGTAACTGCGAAATCCCTAGAGCTGTCATCCAAGGAACTAATTGCCAAGGGGCCACCAAGAGCACCTATAGGTGGATATAAGAAATGCACACAATTCTACACACAGCTATAAGGAGTCATCCAAATTGTCCATGCTCATGTTTTTTGGTCTACTTCACATTTTACTCCAAATTGTTGGGTGAAAGAAAATTAAACTATGGCCAAGGACTGTGTGTGTTGAAGGCATGCTTTCCCATAGGAATAAAAAAGGTTGGGTGTAATAGGAAACTTTCTCTTGAACTGTGATTTGTGTGTATTTGTCTCTATGTGAAGCATTATACCTGGGTACTCTTAAGGTTGTAGAAGAGGAACACCACAGAAAGTGAAGTGTTTGTAACTTTTCAGAATGATAAATTTCATGCTGCTGTGCAATGATTCTCTTGTCTCTCTAATTTGAGGGAAATAGGTTAGTTTGATTTAATGCTGTTGTTTTCAGTTCAGTGCTCAACCTTATCCCGATCATTTTAAATTTTGTTTCTCTCTTCCACAGTATTAGCTGTTCTACCCCATTGTGTGTAATCTGCAAATTTGATAAGCATTCCCTGTACCCCCTGATGCAGGTGAATTTTTAAAAATGTTGAAGAGCCCTGAGCCCAAGACTGAGCCTTGTGGTACAGTCACCTCCTGCCGATCTCAGGGGTTAGGGACCCACCCCACCCGCGATGCATGAAAATCTGTGATATGCGGAAGCTGGTGGGGTGGGGCCTGGTCTGAGACTTCTTGGAGGAGCGTGGGGGGCCAGCGTGGAGCGACCCGATCGCCCCCGCCGCCCCTCCACACGGCTCCGTGGCTTCTCGGAGGAGTGCGGGGGTGGCGCAGAGCGACCCGATTGCCACCCGCCGCCCCCCACACAGCTCCGAGGTGCAGGTACTGCAATCCTGTAATGTAGTGGGACCGCAGTACCTGAACCACGAAATGGCGGGGGTGACTGTATCCAAGTTGTTGTTCTCGTTGTTCAGTCGTGTCCGACTTTTCGTGACCCCATGGACCAGAGCTTGCCAGGCCTTCCTATCTTCCACTGCCTCCTGGAGTTTGGTCAAATCCATATTGGTTGCATCGATGACACCGTCCAACCATCTCATTCTTTTCTTTGTTGTCTGTTACCAGTTTCTGTTTTCATCGAGCTTCTGAGTCACTAGTTATTATCTCCGTCTTTTGCTATGGACACAGTGGAATAATGGCTTTTTGTTGTTGTTGCGTTTGACATCATTTGCTAACCTCAACTCATTCTTAGCTTTTGCCTTTCCAATAGCATTCCTGCAATTCTTTCTTACTTTTCTGCGCTCTTCCTTTGTAGCCTGGCCTTCCTTTCACTTTCTATATGTGCTTTTATTTTCAGGTCTTCTCTGAGCTTTCTGTGAAACCACACTGGCCATTTTTACTACCTTATGTTAGTCTTTTGAAGTCAGATTGGTTGTGGTACTAATTCTCTGTAAAGGCAAGAATTGTTGTCAGAGTCAATGTAATTTTTCTGTGCAGTCTATTTTCATATATACATCAGAATCTTCACTCTTGTTTAAATTGACTCATTGAAATCCCCCATTACAACTGCATTCTGCCTCTTTGCAATTCTAGCAATTTATTTTTAAAAGTTTCTATCCACATCTTTTCGGTCCTTAGGTGGCTGGTAGTAGATCTGGACTACCGTATTCCTTTTATTTATCACCTAATTATCTTACTCCAGATGCTCTTGGTGGGACATTGAAGATCATCCTCCTGTTTTTCTGTGCAGGAATAAGTACTTTTGACTTATACTGCAACTCCACCTCCCTTTGTAGCCTTTCTGTTCCCTTCTTCTTCTTTCTTCTGCATAGAAATGCAGTTTAAAATTTGCTCTTGTGTTGGCACAAATTTCCCCTGCTTTCTTTCCTGTATGCTTCACTAAAGAGTGTGAAAGAGAGCTTTTAGGGTTCTTTTTAGGAGAAGGGCAGACGATCATTATTTTAAATAAATGAATAAATAAATGTAATAAAACATTTGGGATAGAGGTCGTGGGAGCATGTGTGGCCCCTGGGAGCATGTGTGCCCCCCCCCTATCCTACACAATCATCATTTCTTGATTTTCTCCATGAAGTAAAATTTACCATCCAATTAGCATAAAGAATAGCAGGTCTGTATAATAGTTCACCACCTTGGGTTGTCTTTATATGAGCTGGCGGTATATAAATGCTAAACAAAGTACAGTGGTACCTTGTATAAAGGAATTAATTCGTTCCAAATGAAATTATGTTAAGCAAATTTTCCTTTATACAAATTCCCATAGGAATGCATTGAAAATGGAGTGATCCCATTTTTATGTTGTACGGATTTTCCCCATAGGCAATTATGTTAAGCAAATTTCCCCTATCTCCGGAATTTTTTATGTTGTACAAATTTCATGTTATACAAGCTGTTTGTTATACAAGGGTCCACTGTAAAGTAAAAGTAAAAGGTCTGCTGGACACTGAGCTTCCATGACTATTATAGTGCTTGGTAAACCAACTTTCATTGGGAGGACTTTCTTCATGGATAGGAAATGAAATTCCTATCATCTAACGAGAAAGCATACGTGCCATAGTTAAGGTTATCCTTTTATGTGGAACATGTTTTAACATAGCACACTTTTGTCATTGTACATGGCAGGTTAGGAACAAGCTGATATAAGGCACAACCATGAAAAATCTAACATAAGGCTCTTTGTTCCTTCGCAGCGTGCTGTCAAAGGTAATTAGAATGCAACCGATATGCAGCCAAAAGGTGTCCATCTGAAGCCAAAGTATTTGACTGCCAGTCATAAAATGTCCTTGTGCGATTTCTATTGCCAGGTCAAAGATAATCCACTCTTTCTGGTATCTACACTTTACTAGGTGTGACTCAACAGATTCCATGGGTATAGAGACGAAGGATCAGGGCATTTGCTGTGGTCTTCGAAAATTAAATGAGATTTAACATTCTCACTAGTTTTGACCAAGTTGTCATATCCTCTGAGTCAACTTAATTCAAGCATGAGATTCACAGTTGTGCCTTACCTCACGTTCATAGTTGAGCAGAGCACAAGTCACTTTTTATTTATTCCAGCTAAACAATAGTAAAACTTGACAGCATCCTGGGGTGTTTATGAGTAGCTCTCATCTCACTTGCCTGCAAGAGCCATAAACAGCTCCTCAGGATCAGCAGGTAACTGCATCAGACCTTCTAACTTGGCCACCTGAAACGTCTCTTTAGGAAGCTTTGCACCCTGGAATAGATGAAAGATCCCGAACACAAGCAGTGTTGGTTTATATCATTTAAAAAAAGCTTTTCCCATCTGATTTCTTCCCCAACATTTTTCATTAGGAGTCTCAAGTAGAAAGAAGAACTAGATTCTGCTCCGCATCTTCACTGCTTGATTATCAAACCACATACTGTACCTGTACCAGGATGTTTGATATTTACTCTGTTTTACACGTGAAGTAAATAACACTGTGATATAGCCTTGGCATGGGTTGGTGGGGGGAATCCGCACATGGTCCAACAGTGTTAGCAAGACTGTGCTTTCTATATCTGCCTGAGATACACAGCAGCACCAGCCTGGAAGATGCTCAACAAATACACTGAAAGGTGTTAAGGTGGATAATGGATTATGTGGAGCAGAACTACGAAAGTAACAGATGGGTATGTAAAACTGATGACTGAGACAACTGCACAAAACAACTGTATCCAAACCCACCTTGCATGCAAGATCTGTATTTAGGGGATTATTTTCTGGATTCTCCTGAATCTATTTATGCCCAACTGAAATACTGTTAGAGCAAGCTGCTACTATTGAAAATTCCATTTTAGACTGGAGTTTAGAACTATTACTTCCAGAGCCCCCAGTTTTGGATGGTGACCCCCAGAATCCCCCAGCCTGCAATTATTGCCCTTGGAAACAGCATTTCCAAATTCTGCATAAAACACACTTGTGGGAAAACTATGAAGGCTGAGTGCCATTTGTATTGGAATAAAGCCCAGGAACAAAATTATAATGAGTAAAATGTTTTTATTGAGGAAATCAGAAATTGTTTAGTTTGGCTATTTATTTATTTAAAAATATTTATATGCCACCTTTCTCTAAAGGGTTGAAGGTATATCAGAGTGTACGCAACATTCAAAAGCATAAAATGAACAGTTACAGTATGCTAACATTTCTTGCATATTTAAACCTATGATGTTCGGTGAAGTGGATCCTCAGTCCCTTCTTGCCAAGACAAGACCATCGGGATCTAAATCAGACTTTGGACATTTTTTTTTTAAATGGTAACTAATAGAATTGACTTCAAGGTTTTGATGTTAACATACAAAAGCCCTAAACGGTTTGGGACCTCAATATCTGACAGAGTGGCTCCTCCCAAGAAGAACTGCCAGGATCACCCGTGCCAGCCAGGCAGGACACCTGGGAGTCCTAACCCCGAGGGAGGCCCGGAAAGTTTATTTATTATGGAGCTTATATACCGCCCGTCTTCCTGGAGGGGAATTCCAGGCGGTTTACAACAAATTAAGAAGGCAGCAAATTATAATATCAGCCAGTAGATTAAATTAATAAAATAAGCAGACAAAACAAAAAAAACAGCAATACCAGGAGATGCAGATGGCGGGAAAGAAAAAAAAAAACACCCAAACGCCTCCCGGAAGAGAAAGGTTTTCAATGCCTTCCGGAAGGCAGGCAGGGACTCTGCTAGGCGCACTTCTGCTGGGAGATGATTCCACAACGTCAGGCCAGCCACAGAGAAGGCTCGGGTACGGGTGGAAGTTCTCCGAGCCTCTCTGGGCGTGGCCACGCGCAGCATGTGCGCCCGCGACAACCTAGTCGGACGGGCCGAAGTTGACTGCTGGTCGATCCGCTCTGTCAGGTAGCCAGGTCCTAGACCATGGAGGGTTTTGTAAACCAAAACCAGGACCTTGAATCTAATTCGGGCTGCAACGGGTAGCCAATGCAGGCGGGCCAGAACTGGGGTGATGTGCTCAAATCGGCGCACACCCGCCACCAGTCTGGCCGCCGCAATTTGGACCCGCTGCAGTCGCCGAATGAGAGTCAAGGGCAACCCCATGTAGAGCGCGTTGCAATAGTCCAGTCTCGAGATCACCAGCGCCTGGACCACTGTTCTGAGGGAGTCCCCATCCAGGTACGGGCGAATCTGGGCGATTCAGCGAAGGTGGAAAAAGGCAGCCCTGGACACAGCGGACACCTGGACCTCCATGGTGAGCGCCGGGTCCAGGACTACTCCCAGATTCCGGACAGAGTCCGATGGCCTGAGGGAAACGCCCTCCAAGGTGGGAAATAGGCCACCGTAGCTGGATGGGGAAGCCCCAAAGAACATGACCAGGTCTTATCGGGGTTGAGTTTGAGCCTGTTAGCCCTGGTCCACTCCATGACTGCGCCCAGGCACTGATCAAGGGTCCGGACAGCCTCATCTGCAGCGGTAGAAAAGGAGACATAGAGCTGTGTGTCATCAGCGTACTGATGACAGCAGACTCCATGTCCCCTAATGACCTCAGCCAGCGGCCTGATGTAGATGTTGAACAGCATGGGAGAGAGAGACGACCCCTGTGGAACCCCATAAGGGAGTGTCCAAGGGGCCGACAGCTCGCCCCCATGCTGAACCTGCTGGGGACGGTCCCCGAGGAAGGACCGGAACCAACTGTAAACAGTGCCTCCAATCCCAACCCAGGAGAGCCAATCCAGCAGGATACCGTGGTCGACGGTATCAAAGGCCGCTGACAGTTCCAGGAGGACCAACAGGGAGGAACACCCCCTGTCGGCCCACCGGAGGAGGTCATCTTGCAGAGCGACCAAGACTGTCTCGGTCCCCCGACCGGGCCTGAACCCAGACTGGAATGGACCCAGGATATGCTCGCCCTCCAGATATGATTGAAGCCGGATCGCGGCCACCCTCTCGATCACCTTGCCCATAAAGGGAACATTAGCAATCGGACGATAGTTGGTTAAATCGCCCGATGCTAGGTTGGGTTTCTTCAGAATGGGCTTTACCACAGTCTCCTTCAGGCGGGAGGGAAAGATCCCTTCCCCGAAGGAGGCTGTGGCGATGATAGACGCCCATTCGGACATGTTCCCACCAACGGCTTTCATAAGCCATGATGGGCAAGGGTTGAAGGGGGTGGATGCGGGCCGGCAGTGGGCAATAGCCCTGGAGGCCTCAAGTGAGGTAACAGGGCCAAACTCAACCATGCGAGGAGAGCGGGGGGGCGCAGCCGCCGGGGATGCCGAGAGTGGGCTATGGCAAAAGGGTTCAAAACCGTTGCGGATGGCCTCAATTTTGATCGAAAAAAGGTTGCAAAATACTCACTACTAAAATCAGTAGGAGGAGGCCTAGACAGCCCAGGATTAGTGAGGTCACGAACCACACGGAACAATTCCGCTTGGCGGTTCGAGGCCTCACTAATTCTCACGGTGTTATAAGATCTTCTAGCCACCATGATCGCATGAACATAGCGCCTGGACTGTGCGATGACTACAGTCTTCTTAGTCGCCGACCGGTCCTTCCTCCAGCTGCGTTCCAGCCTCTTCCGTTCTTGCTTCATCGCTCGACGCTCTTCCGTGAACCATGGTGAGGAACGAGCTCTGCAGCGGATGGGGCGATCTGGTCGACAGCCCGAGATGTTTCATCAAACCATTGATCTACCATGGAGTCTACCAGATCGTCAGCCAGTCCGCCAGGAGGCCCTCCGAGGACTTCCCGAAACCGGTCAGGGTTAAGGAGTCTACGGGGGTGGGCCCAAACAGTCGGCCGAGTTGTAACAAGGAGTAGGGCCTTCTCGGTGGTTGCTCCCCAGTTATGGAACCATCTACTCCCCTGAAATTTTTAAAAAACTATTGAAGCCCTGGTTATATAGAATGGCCTTTCCTGATTTCTGAAACATCCAATAAGACACCATTCATTTTACCACTTATCTCCCCCCTCCCGTTTTATCAATCTCCTGCCATTTTTTTCTTCATTTTATCTACATTTTGGTTTTCCATTGTTGATTTTTGTTTTATTATGCTCCTTGTATTTTAGTTTTTAAAATGTATTCCTTTGTTAATTATCATGTGATTCCATGTTGTAAACCGCCCATAATAGCCCTAGGTCTAGATGGGTGGCATAAAAGTCAAATAAAATAAAATAATAAAATACACCCCCTTGGCCATGCTGGTGGAGGGATTGGGATATGATCTACAAAAAGTAACTTTTCTGACTCTAATAGTGTATGTATTTGAGCTTTCTGGTTTCGTATTCCTGCTATAAATTGAGTTCCTGTTTTGTATATACAGTATAACCCTAGTTTTGTCATATTCAGTGTATTTGTTATTTTTATGTTTCCTTCAAATACTTGTCTGTTCCTCTGCAAGAATGTCATGCTTTTAGTGTTTTTAGGGTTCTTCTTGCTGACAATGCTGTGATGGCTGCGAATTTTTGTGTCTGCTGAAGTGTCTCTGCTGTTGAAAGGGGACAAGCAGATAGATCTATTTTTATGTTCCTGGTAGGTGGGTTGTAGTATTTTGATAAGCTGTTGCTAAGTCAATAAGACTGCTTGTGTTTGCTTTGGGCTATGCTAGTTATAGCTTTCAGTACAAAAGCCATAAAGTTTGTCATGGCAACTCTGATATAGGCTGCCCAGGAGAAAAAAAAGACTTCATTTTCTCTATAAATAGCCTTGAATTTCTGCTCCATTAAAGTTGCCACTAGCAACACCTGAACAAAATTCTTTCTCAATATTAGCTTTTAAGAAGTTGAGGAATTGGGGGTCATGGAACATAGAATTCATTTACTGGAAAGGTCAGTGCTTTTTCATGAGTGCCTGAGAAGTTGGCCTGGAAGACAGGCATCAGAATGTGGCTAAAGAGCCCCAAAAGGAAAGTAGGCGCCTCGAGTGGCAGGGGGGGAAAAGTCCAGATGAGAAGCCTCAAAAGCTGTAACTTTTTCTCATAATAAATGGCTCTAACGTCGTAATCGCTGTAGCTGCCCCACTTTTTGGGGACTCTTTCCCAATTGCTTTTTGAGATGTACAGATCAGAACTTTTCAAAGTGTGATTGCACCACAGATTTCTGAAAAGGTGTCATCATATTGGCATTGTTCGTTTTAGCTTTCTTTCTTGAACATTTAGCATAGCCATGTAAAAACCCATGTAGTGAAAGACACTGTGACAGTGGCTGCTCTCAGTGTCCCAAAACATCATGCTCCAGGTTCCTATGTCACCACCCATGGGCGCCACACCGCTGCTCAGTGCTCCATTGCTCATTTTCCAAGGCAAAGTTCGTTAACTAGATTTTTTTTTTTTTTGCTCAGCTTGCAAAACGGCCGTAGACTAAGGCACTTGTAAACCTAGGTATTACAGTACTGTATGTAGAGACAGTGGACCTGTGCTTCTCTGTATGCCAATGTGTCCATCTAGTCCAGCATAAAGACAAAAAACAAGGTGTACAGTACATAGTCACCACCAGCTGCACTTCACCCATTTCTTAGACATTTTCCTATTGGAAAGAGTCATAACAGAAGCAGAAACACTAAAATGGTAGTGTAATACACTTTGACCAATCAGGTAGCAAAATTCTTGGACATTAAATGGGGTAACAATAGGCACTCACCTCAAAGCCCCATGTTGGAAGAAAGATGAATGTAATGGAATAAATAAAATAAATAAATATGTATCTGAATATATGACCTAAAGACCATGAAAGCTTAGTGTCAGATAAAGCATCTTTGCTTTCAAGCCACAACAGTCTTTGTTGTTTTAGCTACAGCACACTAATATGGCTACCTCTAGAAAATAAAGGAAATAAAGTATGTGTGCTGTACACCTTCCCCATCTGCTGTAATCAGCTTTTATGTACTGTCAGGGTTGTTAATATTCTAGATGTCACGGGGCAGGTGTTTTCAAAGTGTGGTAATTCTCATTTCCATGTTAATTTTTCATTCCGAGTATGCATTAATGAGCCATTGCCAGTCATTTCACATTTAATGTGCTATAGTGCTAAAATGAGTCACTTGAACTTTCATTTTATGAACCCGTTTGCATTGTCAGCTTTTGCCTCTTTTGTGACCTTTCCAATGTTGTCGATTCTAGTTGGCCTGTTGTGATGCCTCCTTTGTGAGGATGGCTTCTCTGTCCTGCAAACAAGAAGTTCATCCAGTCTGGGGGGGAAAGGGTGGGAATTGCCGCTACTTAACCCTGCTGATATTTGCATTTTTAAAACTCTTTCAGCAGTTTTATCCAGTTTCCCCAAACTGATGGCTCTTCAGGTCATATTATATTACTTTCAGGAGAAAAAGGCAAGCATCATATTTCTCAAGAGCAAGCAAATGGATATTCTCCACTCTTCTTCTTTTAATTTCAGTTTGTGGGCTGGATTCCATCATGTTTTCTTGCTGTACAGTAGCACCCCGCCCCCTATCTGCTGGTTCACCATCCGCAGATTCAGTTATCCACAGTTGACAAATGGCGGCACAAAGGCCTGGGTGGCGCAGCAATGGAGGTCAGGCAGCCCTCAGTGGTGCGGGCTGAGGGCACCCACCCAACCCCATCAGCAGTGGCCCAGCATGCCACATGACCCTCGGTGCTACTGCCCATGGGTGTCCCCGAGGGCCTCAGCGGATGTGGTTGCATTGGGGCATGGGCCAAAGGCAGCCCCCCCCCCCCAAGCCCACCTGTGCCCACTTGCTGTCAGAGTGGCAGCAAAGGGGCATGTGCGATGGTGGGGTTTGCTGGGGTGGTGGCAGAGGTTGTTGGGGCGCCTCTGCCGCCCAGCTACCGTGATGGTGATGGGCTCTCAAGGAGCTGCCATTGTTGGTCAGGCCCTGATGCTACCCTCCCATCTTCCTCTTTCTCCTCCCCCTCCTCCACACACACCTGAAGAGCTGACCAGGCAGCAATGCCACTGTTTCGCTTGGGCCCCAATGCTGCCTCCAACACTAGAGGGGAGATGCATCCCCAGCTGCACAGCACAGAATGCACTGAGCCCCATCTCTGGCCAGGCAAGCAAGCAGAAAAAGGAGAGTAGCAGTTAGGGCAATCAGGCTGGCCTGATTGGAGGTGCCTCGTGGCCAAGGGCACTGGCGTGGTATTCCTCCTCCTCCTCCTCCTCCTCCTCCTCCTCCTCCTCCTCCTCCGTTGCCTGGCCGGCCAGGCTGGGCACATCAAGCTTGCCAGTAAAGGGAGGAGGTGGCCTGGGTCCTCTACCTGCTCGCCTAGTGGCTCCTTCTCAGGTAGGCTGGCCATGCAGTGCAACCATTTTCACCCTGCCACCCCCAGTGTTGCCGCTGCACCCTTGGATAAGAGTGTTAACTCTTATCTCAGATTTCTGTATCCATGGGGCAACCTAGAACCAATCTTCCCCAGATACAGGGGTCCTACTGTAACTGGAGTAAGAACAAAATTTACAGAATTTTTTGATTTCATGACTGGGCAGAGAAACCTAGGCAGAGTAACCATTTGCTGCTAAAAGGGTATGAAAGTCACCTGTGTGGGTGTTTATACCACTTCCTGCTGCTCCTTCCTAGGGGATTTAGTGCCTTCCTAACAGGGGGAGTTACTGCCAAATCAATATGGCTGCCACACATTCAGAATGTGTCCCTCCACATTTCTTTGTCCTCTTCCTGTAGGTGGCAATTGGACAAGACCCAAGCTTGAATAATAAGGCAGCAAAGTATAAGAGGCCAACATTCCTAGGGGGAGCTTTACTGCTGTTGTAGCGTGCTGTCATTTCTCAGACATTACACCTTCCAGAGAGTTGGACAGCTGCGTGCTTTATTCTGGCAATGTGTTCCTCACACCACACCTGGAAATGTAGATGACATTCAAAAATGTTCACATATGGGTGTCAAAAGTGCCATTCTACTCTTGCATATTGCCAATGTCTTGCATGTTTCCTATGGAGATACTGTATACTAGAGATGGGCACGGAACGGACATTTTTTTGTTTCCGTTACCGTTTGTCATTTCTGTTATGTAACGAAACGACAAACAAAAATTGTGATGAAAATGAAACGAAACGAACAGAACCACGAAAATTGTGGTCGTTACATTTCGTTTCCGTTAATGGCGACGCGCAATGAAATGAGCTGTTTTAAATGTTAAAAAACGCCCTGGACATCCAAAAAAACACAGCGATAATTATTTATATTGTCTGATAATACCTACCAGGGGGGTTGGGGGCCTTAAAACGTTTGTTTTTGTCTTCTCCCATCGCGATGTATTTTTCTCTCCCCTTTAAAATGGATGTCGCCACCAGCCACAAAATGGAGGCAAGCCATGTGATGGGATATATTCAACCAATAGCATGCCCAGGTTGCAGACTGGGCGGGCAGGTCTAGCAGCCACAGAGGGCATAAAAAGGTCTGGCAGCTCCCGTCCTCCTTGCAGTCTCTGGTGGGAGTTAGGGTGGGATTGCTGTCTCTGTGACTCTAGCTTCAGTCCTGCAGCCTCCCTGTGTGCGTGCGTGCTGCGTACCTCTCGGTGAGTACCCTCCCTTGCCCCGCAGTGCAGTCACTCTGCGGCTGCCTTGCACCCTGGGCAACGCCCGCCGCTGCCTTTGCAGCCTCCCTGCGTACCTAGTCCATACTGTGTCTCTGCCAGCATCCATTTTTTTTTAGTGTTTTCCCTCTGGTCTGGGGCGTTGGGGGGATACCTGCGCACGGAAATGCTTTAAAAATCGCGCAAAAAGCGGGTAGAAACGACAAACGAAAAAACGAAAAACGGTAACGAAATTTTTCCAAAAATTCACGACAAACGGAAACGAACCGAAACAGACCTCTCAATGACAAACGAAAAACCGAAACACCATTTTTTTGTTTCATGTCCATCTCTATTGTATACAGAAAACGTTTGCCTTGCAAATGGTGAAACTGGCAATAAATCTCCAGTGTAATCCTGTTAATATTTACTCAGAGGTATGCTCCTCAACCTGGTAGGACTTGTTTTTAAATAAGTAAGCAACTAGGTAAGTGGACAGAATCCAGTTGTGAATAAGGGAACTCACATACGTCTTGTCAGTAAACTGCTACTCATTATTGAGGTGCTGTTTGTTTCCTGGGGCAACTTGCACCTCATTAAAGAGTGATAGTTTGCCACAAGACTTTCACAATTGCTATTGTCCAAACAAACTGGCAAAAACATTCTGGTCATTATGGGACTAGATTCAACCATGCCCATAGGGTAGCCTTCCATAACCTGCTGCCCTCTAAATCTGTTATGCCCGTCTTTCCAGCTTGGTTGGGGAGGAAGACATAACGAAGATGACGGTAGTGCTTTAACTTCCCTTATACACCCCTCTGCCATGAGTGTGGTTGTCTGCTTCCTCCTCTTTTACTCTGGTTTGGCGGGCAATTCCAGCTGAAATGTTAGCTTTTTGTTGCTGTGGGAATAATCTTGTGTCAGGTGAGGTGGCTGTTGGCATGACAATTTGCTTAATGGCTTCGGACAGTTGGTATATTTTCCAGTATGTTTACTAAGAGGTGCAGATCATATTTACTAATGATGGCTGGGGCCAAAAACTACCCTTCTCCAGTATGACTGTGGTTGAAATAAGATTGGTATGGTTGAGGAGCAATTGTGAATGTTGCCTTGAAACCTTGGGAGGTGCAACCATTTGCTTCGGAGAAATTGTCATTGCTTGAAATACCTTGCCTTGACTCTTGGCTGTATGTCTGCTACCCCAATTCAGCTTATCTCCTTCATAAATGAATGGTCACTACAAAAATGCTATCAATGTTTATCAGAAAGCAAGCTATCTTCATGTTTGTGAAACATTTGTTGTTGTTGTTGTTGTTGTTGTTATTATTATTATTATTATTATTATTATTATTATTATTATTATTATTATTATTATTATTATTATTATTATTATTATTATTAACTACGCTGGATTTTGTAATACACATCACTAGTCGAACGCTTCCCAAGCATTTAGGACTCAGTGATGTGAGCAGATCCCAGTAAGTCGGCTTTCTGCATCTGACTGATGGTGACGGTCAACTCCAATTTCTTCTAAATACTTGCTTAGCTCTTTAGGCACCACACCCAGCGTGCCAATTACCACTGGGGCCACCTGTACCAATTTATGCCAGAGTCTCTGAAGCTCAATTTTCAGATCCTCATATCGGGTAATTTTTTTCAAGTTGTTTCTCAGTGACTCTACTATCACCTGGTATAGCAACATCAATGATCCACACTATTATTATTATTATTATTATTATTATTATTATTATTATTATTATTATTATTATTATTATTATTATTATTATTATTATTATTTGAAAATAAATAAGCCAATCTATCATTTTTTGCTAATAGTTTCTTGGTGCTGGGATTTTTCCAAGATAACACCTCTGGACTTCCATGCTCCTGGTATGATTGGCTCCCGTCTGATTACAGTACTTCATTTTTTACCGCATCTTTTATAATCTGGCCATTGAACTGTTTTGATATCCTTCAATGCAGTGAAGTTCCTTCTGCCGTTCTCACAACCGTTTCACTACCTCAGTTCTTTAATTCCAAATGTGCTGGCAGGTTTTTGATGTAGTGAACACTCCTAGGATCATATGTACAACAAATTGGTACTACAGTTACATGAAACTATGGTGGTGGATGGGATACTTTCAGAACAAACAAAGCAAATTTAAACCCATGAACAGATTATTATCTAGTAACATGTTTTTTTCCACCTGAACAGTATAGAAGCTAGGAGTTGGGGAGGATGTTCTGTGGTGGAGAAAGCTATGGTCTCTTTGAAACCCATAGATTTTAGGTGCTATTAGATGCAGTTCACCTCAAGATTTAATCTTGAAGTAAGCATTTCAATATATTTTGATATGACACATAAATTTATGAGGCAAATACAGTACAGATTTAAAATAAAATTGTTCTGATCTATGCTAGCCAAGCAGCCTCACTACTTCGGTGAATATGGACACTTTCTAATTAAGCATCAGATGGTAAGTAGCCTTATTGACAGGAAATGGTTCAATGGCCAATTGGCCATTCATTTTGTTAAATGTCATCCTTTGAATAAGGAGATACTGGTACCATCAGTTAAAGGAAGTCAACTAATTGATTCAGCCCTGGTTTAAAACCCATTATGTTGCAGTGTTGCACTTGGATATAGGAATTTATGGGGAAATATCATTTTTGTCATTTAAAAGGCTGTGACTGGATTTGGACAGTGTTTTGAAATGTGCTGCTACCATACTCTGAGCTTTAAAGGGTGCGTGTGGCCTTCAGTTGTAATGAACTGACTGGCTGAATTTTCCAGAATTTCTTTCCTGCCGTAACTGTTGGGGTGGAGGGGAGATGTAGCTCTGGGTAATTGCCATCAGGTCAAACTGATGGCAGCTATCTGAACTTGAACTTGTTATGGTAGTGTGGAGACATAGGGCCCAAGGTTATAAAAATATTCAGAATTCGTGTCTTGCTATTTTTTCTGTTTGTCATTTTTTTGAAGTCCCTGGAGGCTATTGAGAAGGTCATAGAGGTTTCTCTCCATCCTTTTGAATGGGTGTCTATATCATTTGAGGTTTTAACTTGCCTTCCCTGCTACTACATTATGGACAATTGCTAAAGGTCCACTCTTACAGCTCTGCTTGGAAACCCACTCCCCCAACTCCGTTTTCCTACTACATATTGTCATGCTGCCACAGAACAGAATTCCGTCACTGTATTTTCAGAAATTAGCTGTGTACTGTTTATTCTGTCTTCTTTGCTATCTTCTGCCATGATCCCACCAACCCTGCCAATCTGTTTGCCTCACACACCCCTTCCAAGCCCCTTACAGTCAAACTGGGATACCTCATCCCTAAAAACCCACTTCCGTGCTGAATTCCCCTCTCTTGCTGAGGAGCTATTCCCTGCCAGTCCCTGCCAAATTTCTTCCCCCATCCTTACTATTCCATTCCTAGACTCTGCTGTGCCATTTCAACCTCTCCGCTCCAGGATGGCTCCATCAAACCCAGTCAAACCTTTTCTCAGTGGGGTTTTTTTAAACAACAACAACAACCAGATCTCTCCACCAGCCCCTTCTAGGATTGCTAATCCCTGCCTCTCAGCACACCCTGCAAATGAATGTAGTAGTTAATGCGAAATTATGTGGAGTTTAGCTCTTAACCGTGTGACTTTGCTGTTGAATTAAATCAGGAGGTTGTTTGGGTTTTTAAAAATTGATTTATCATCACATGTTTTTTGTGTTGGTGTGTCTCAAGGAACAACTTCTAGTGCAGTTGCAAGCTGTATTACATCTTGCTACTTTGGCACTCTGGATTCTGGTTTTCCTGGTTTTTCCTCTGTACCAAGAACAATTGTCCACTCTTAAGACAACTGACTGTGGACCCTGCAGTGTTTAAGCAACCAAGTCAGCCTCTGCAGCTAAAAATACAGCCAACAAACTACATTAGCAGCCATTTTCTCTGTCATTTAACAGTCATCATGGCTAGTCTGAGTTGAAGTTTTAAAGTAGCATCATAGTGCTAGATCAATGCAGTGCTAAAATTGAAACAGATACAGGAAAAAGGAAGACTTCCAAATGCAGGGGATCCATAACCTGTTGTACTTGGCACCCAAAACTCAGTGACTTTCACAGGCCCCCACAGACACAATGTACTCAGGTATTCTTGTTTTTTAAATCTGCTTTCCAGCTGGAAAAAGTGCATTCATCTGTACATCATGTAGTTAAAGATTTTTAAGTTGATTTCAAGTTGGGCTAAACAAAACATGAAAAGAGAAGATTAAGACACGTAGTAGACAGAGTAGATATAATGGCTGGCTCAACTACACTTAAGAATTTCATAAAAGGTCAAAATATCATGTGTTCTTCCTCTGCACGGTTTTTCTTCTGTGCAGAGCAAATTGGGATATCCTTTGTCCCCAGTTTTAACCACAGTTCCCTCTTACCAGAATTTTAAAAAGTATCTCTGGAACCTAGTTTCAAACATGGATGTATACTTTCGTTGCCATTAAGGTTGAAGTAAGGGATTTGTTCCAAAAAGGCAAGGGAGTGGGCTATTCTGCTTGTTCTTGTACAGAGAACCGACCTGGGAACGGCAAGTGTTGTTCAAAGATGCATACCTTCGGAGTATTGAGCTCTGAAAATTTGTTTCTTTCTCTCTCTCTCTCTTTTGAAACTAGGGAGAAATGTCTCCTTCCACTCCAGCTGGCTTTGGAAAGCAAAAATATGAAGTTGGCCCAGCATGCTTTAGCAGGAATGCAGGTAAAAGGGGGTGATACCAAGTGTCATTTCTTGTTTCAGGAAGCCTGACCAAGTTGCAACTCCTAGCTTATGTAGAACAGTTTGAAGACTGTGTTCTTCTGTTACCTTTTGTATCTTCTCTTTGTGAAGGGAACCTTCATTCCCCACTCCAGTCCCAATAGTTTGTCTTTTTGCTTGAAAGCTGGTTGGAAAGTTTATCCTTCAGTTACATGTTCATGTTGAGAATACAGAGCAAATGAGACAAGAGTTTGCCTGCTCTCCCTGTGTGGTCTTGGGAGGTTTTATTGTGTCCTTCTCTAGATGCAGAGGGAGCAAAGTCCTTGTCTTCTGACTAGGAGATGAAGCTATTTCTGAAACCTGCCCCAAGCTGAAACTGATTTTCTGGTCACTTCTGTGTCCTGTGTGCTTCTGGGCTGGAAAATGACCTTGGTCATCCTTGACCTAAAATAATAAGTACACATTAAGTTCAAAACACTCTCTTTCTTGACAAGTGATGGTTCTTGGTTATGACAGAAAAATCCCAAATGTCAGGGCTCTATGCAGTAAATGGGTATGAAACTCATAATTTAGGTAGTTTCAGTTCATGCATGTATCTTAATTCAAATGATACATAAGTTCCTGATGACTAAACCTTCTTGTCCCATCAAAGCCTGGGTTTTATGATATGCTTTGAAAGCAAACTAATTGCTTTATTAACATTATTCCTACAGCAGCATTATGTATGAAGCGTATGAGGAGGCATTGAGACTAAACAGATCTGTTGGGGTTTTTTTGCAGAAGCTACTGTCTGACGAGAGATTTGTAACCATGGAAACAGACTCTGATGACAAGCAGCTGCTTAATCAGATACTGAATGCAGTCAGAGTGACTCCTTCTCTCCATGAAGACTTGCAGGTAGAAGTTATGAAGGTTAGTGTTTTATGGACGTCAGTACTTAGACGATTGCCGTAAGAACTTCCTGGCTGACTCAGATCTGCTGCTGTTTTGAAGCTCCCTGAATCCTTAGTCACATTTCTCACATCACAGAGCAAAGCAAGGTCTTCTTGCAACTGAACACAGCTGTATCAATTTAAATCTGGATCCATAAGTCACCAGTTCATTGTCAGAAGATACATAAGGCCATCATTACCCACTGTAAACAATGGCTTGCCATCTTAGTTGCTTGCTATGTCTGTCTTTCAGTGAAGATTGTGTGATATTGAACCTGAATTGCTTCTTGATTCTTTGTGGAAATTACATTCCTCTAGATTCTGTGTGGCAATGTACATTCTTGAAACCAAGATCGTTTTGAGGGATCTTTGTAAAGATTTGCAGAGGCAACAGTTGTCTGCCAGTTTACAGATTTAAGATGATTAAGAGCTTAATAAAATATTAAACTATTACCTTTTGATGAATGGGTTGAGATGGCCAAAAGGGCTAAGCAATTGCCTCTAATAATAACAACAAAGATATACTGGAAGCACATATGCTCATATTAGACAATAGAGAGGAACAGGTGTTCTCTTGTGTGTAAGCTACGTGCTTTTAAAATGACATGCTATTTTTATTTTGTTTTTGCATTTTCCTGCCAGCGCAATAAGAGTATTCTGCTCTTTCTGCCTGCCATCTTGACAAGAATTAGGCCAGATTTCATGGTTGGCACCTGTTCCTAAAGCTGAACACACATGCAGTGCTATTGTGTATGGCATAAACTGTCCCCAACATTTAAGCATCATAAAACTAGTTAGACTGAAGTGTAGTTGGTCATCCCAACCAAGAGAGACTCTTGTATAACTCCCCCCACCACGCCCAATTCACTGAGTCTGCTCTAGTCAGGACTACTAGAGTCTACTAGAATCTACTCTAGCTAGATTCAGGTCTTCATCTTTCAGGAGTCACAAGATATAATTTATGTAGTTTCTTTTTAATTTAGTAGGCTTTATTCTTATATAACCCCATACTGAATTATAGCTTTAGTTCACAGAGGCTTGGATGGAATCCTGTTGCTTAGCATAGTAAGTTGTGGGCCCACTGAATAAGTGGGGATTTTGTAAATCAACTGCTCCATTGATTCAAATGGGCCTACTCTAGTTGTGACTTTCTTTAGTACAGATACTTTGTGTGCACGATAAAAAAACAACAGTGCTTCTGTCTCCTTATGTCTTTTTATTACCTTCTAACTATCCAGACTTTGAAAATGTCCTGCTGAGGTGGCTTTGCCAAGGTGCAAAAACATCTGTATACATAATATGGGGGGGGATTGACACAGAGTGGACATTGATTATTGCAGTTTAGCCAGGAAAAAAATCTTATTCCTAACATGACTGAACTTCTTAATTATTGCCCCTGTTTCAGGTCAGTGAAAGTTAATACAGTATAAGCTATTAAATGATGTGTCACTAAGTAAGTACTAATGAAATTGTAGCATTCTTGATTTCAAATCATGTTCAAAGGTGAATCACGAGAGCCCCAGAATGATGGGCTAGAATTCAGGAGACATGATTTAAAATCCCTGCTCAGCCGCAGAAATTCACTGATGAGGGATCGGAGTAACAATGGTAAAGACACTCCTTAAATATATCACACACAGTACCTTGTAGACCCCATTAGAATTGTTATCAATAGGATGTGACTTCAAAGTAAACAATGACACAGCATTTCTGCTTATTACTATCTCCCAAATAGCTCTTGGTTTCTTGAAACTGTAGTCCAAAAAAGGGGGCTTCTCCAAGTTCTGATATCTAATATCCTTCCCCTTTATCATGGATAAATGTTATAGCCACTCTAAATGTTGAACTGTTGAATTCAATGATGTCCAATAACTCAGAGGAATCACCTGGAATATTTGCCTAGCATAGTTACCTGAAAGATTTGTCAGCATTCTATGTTGTGTGTTTGATAAATGAAGAAGCTGAAGCAACTTTCAGAAATTTGTCTAAAATTTCAGAGCTGTTAACTCATTCGTTGGTCCCAGCTAGAGTGCACTCATTGAATCAATGGAGTTAGATTAATGTTTACTTTCTAAGTTCCTATTGCTTCAGTGGGTCTAATAGGAATTAGCTGAATATATGTTTATGATCTAAATGTCTCCTTGTTCTCTAAGTTGGACAGTATTATGGCTATTATGACTTTGGATGACTTTGGATGCCACAACTAAAAAAAAAATGAAACTGTGTGGCATACAAACCAGTTGTGTTTCGCTTCTCGGCCTTTTGGCTAAGATCAAGTGTAGTAGTTGTGTTTTGGGCTCAGTATTGATGCACATCCAGATTCTGAAACTTAACGTACATCCTACTTTCACATTTCTACCTTTCACTAAGTATGCATTTGCTTTTGCTGGTCCCAGGTTTATTTTATCCTTGCATATTATATTGTGGAATTAAAAGCTTTCATATGGGCAGCTGAGGTGCCTGGTGCTTCTGACAGTGAAAACATGTCCTGGATATTCCATATGAGAGTTTTGTAACAACACAATCTAACACCCCTACCTGGCACTCTGCAAAATATCTGTGTGGAGATTTTCAACACACCATGTTTTTTAGCATTTCCATCACTTTTTCTGGTGCAGCCCAGGAATTGCTTGACTCCCAATGATGTGGCTAATAAAATGTTTTCTGTTATCTTGTACTGTTGTTGTTGTTCTTGTTCTTGTTAACTAATACATTTGTGGGAATTCTTCTGAGGGGAGAAAACTGACAGCCCTAAGTTACAGAAAATCTGTAGCACTGATCTGGGTGGGATATTGACTGTCCTTTTTCCTTGATGTGACTTAATCCTGGGTTCTGTATTGGCCTAGAAAATGTGAAACTGTTAACAAAGCTGCCACATGCATGAAAGAGCAGAAATGGAAATTGCTAATTAATCCCTCCTCAACAGTTTCTTTGAAGGACAGTCAGCAGTGACCTTTTCTACTATTTATGAGACTCTTTCTTCTTTACTGTTAATTAAAGTGATAAAGAATCCCAGGGATTTGGTGCGGTGAATCTCCCTCACAATACTAATAGATAATGTTCTTCATTTTCACCCCAGCTCTGGAAAAAAACTAATCTTCATAAATTTTAGTAAATCTTTCCAAAGAAGCTCTTTTATTACAAAAAGAATACACAATTACACAGAAAGGTTTGGGATTCAATAAAGGTTGTTAATTCCTGTTTTTGCTTGAAGGGCATGGTAGCCAGCCACCTGCTCCATTAAGAAGAGCATAGCATGCGTTTAATTGAAGCTTAGAACATATGTGCTGTTTCCCAGTTAGTATTGATTTTCCTTTTGTTTCTTATAGGGAAGCGTATGGTTCTCTTTAATAAATATCAAAAACATAATTAATTTACTATGAAACTGACAGGTTAATTTATGCTTTCTCTAAACTTTCCCTCATATAATAGCAAGTGTGTCTTCACTCTTTTCTTGTGTGGGGTAGTTGTTAAAGTAGTGTCAATGACTTTGAATATGAAAGTTCAAGTTCCCCCTGTGAGACTCATTAAGGTTTAGCAACCTTGTGCTACTTACTCACTATCCCAATCCAAGTGCTCCTAAAATATCTGTGTACTGTATTGCACTTGAAGGCAACATCTTAGACCCTCCCTTCATCACACAAAATCAACACTCTGAAGTGAGAGGCCTACTGTATCTGCATAGGCTTTCTACGTGAGCCAACATAGCCTACCTTTGCACATAGAGAACATACCTTTTGTTATACCTGAATAAGGCAGTTCTTACCATAACCTTATCATATGCTTGCTTTTAAGAGTAAAAGAGGTGGGCCATATACTCCACATTGACCAGATTGGAGAAGAGGCAGGATATAAATGTCACCAAGTTCCACCAGCTGAAATCCTGTTGCTTAGTGTAGTAAATTGAAACTGGATTAGGCCTGTTGAATCAGTGGGGATTTGGTGAGTTAATTCCTCTGTAAATGTGGACATTGATGTTGTGGACATACTCTACCTTGAACAATTACATACCCATCTCAAATAGCTGTTGTGAGTTTTTTGGGCTGTTTGGCCGTGTTCTGGAAGTTTTTCTTCCTAACATTTCTCCAGACTCTGTGGCTGGCATCTTCAGAGGGCAAGGAGCTCAGGGAACTAGAAGTTCTCTCTGTGCTCTGGGGTATAGAGTGAAAGAGACTGTGTAGTTTTTAAGGTTGTGGGAAAGAGGAAACTTGTCCTATGCAGGAGAATAGGTGTTAGTCATTGTGATGGAGGGATTAAGAAGTTTTCACTGCAATCAGAGGTGGCAGCAATCCTTCTCTGTAGTTGATGGGTGGTGTTAGCTGTTCTATTGTGTGAACTGATCACCAGTACTTGCGGCTGGGTGGGAAGCCAGGCTTTGTTGCCTTTTATACTTTCTTCTTTTTTGTTGAAACTGTGCTCATGTTTGTGGATTTTAATGGCTTCCCTCTGTAGTCTGACATAGTGATTGGTAGTGTTGTCCAGTACTTCTGTGTCCTGGAAGAGGATTTCATGTCCAGTTTGTTTCAGGGTATGTTCAGCTACTGCTGATTTTTCTGGTTGTTTTAGTCTGCAGTGTCTTTCATGTTCTTTGATACCAGTCTGGATGCTGCACTTTGTGGTCCCAATATATGCCTGGCCACAACTACAAGGTATCTGGTATACTCCTGCAGTGGTGAGCGGGTGACCACACTTCGCTGACTGTAGCATCTGTTGTATTTTTGTGATGGGTCTAAATACTGTGTGTAGGTTGTGTTTTTTCAGCACTTTGTCCATGCGGCCCGTGACTCCTTTTATGTATAGCAGAAATACTTTGTTTGTAGAGGGCTGTTTTTCTTCTTCAATTTGGTGTTATTTTTTCACTTGGCTGGCTCTTTTGTTTTCATTCTTGGAATAGCCATTTGCCTGTAGGGCCCAATTCAGTTCAGTGTTGAGGAATTCAGCTTCACACTTTCAGTTTGCGCGGTCTACAAGTGTTTTGATTATGTCTCTTTTTTGTTGTGAGCAGTGTTTGGAATTTTTATGTAGGTACTGGTCTGTGTGGGTAGTTTTTTTGTAGACCTTGTATCCTAATTGGAGGTCCGGTTTGCATATGACCATGACATCTAAGAATGGGAGTTTCCCCTCTATTTCTTTTTCCATTGTGAATTGCATATTTGGGTCTACTGTAATGTGCTCTATGTGCAGCTACCGATGGAAAATTAGGAAACTTCAACAAGTTCAAAATTTAGCAGCCAGATTGCTGACTGGGGTGGGTTACAGAGATCACATTGTATCCCTACTAAAGCAGCTCCACTGGCTGCCAATCAGCTATCAGGCACAAGTTGAAGTGCTGGCTTTAACATACGAAGCACAAAATGGCCTGGGTCAATGGCTACCTCAAAGATCGAATCACAAATACAGAATATTAATATATAAAAATTGTTTGCCTGCAATCTGAAAAAGCAGTAACTGTTACAATTTTAATTAGTGAATGTAAAATTGTTATATTTGAAAAATAATGAAGTTGGCTTATGTGTTACTTCTGTTCTTAAACAAGTTTAAACATTTTTGTTTGTTTTTGTTTATTTCTAAATGTTGTGCATTTTGCAGGCTAAAAATGGCAATTTTAGGATTCTGTAATAAGTCCACAGACCATACAAAACTCCTCCTTTACCAAGCCCTGGGAGAAATTATTTTTATAGATAAAATGTTTTCCGTAGCCTCTTTTGTTCATTGACTTGATAAGCTCATCAGGATAATATCACCCATATTCTTGGAACCCAATGAAGAAAATCTTATATCTTCTCTCAAGACACTTCTCTCAAGACAGGAAGCTCTACAGTCATAATTAAAATCGACAATCCTCATTAGGAGTCACTAATTAATGGAAACAACTTTCATTGTAGCATTTGCAAGATAAGAATGAAATCTAATCATGTTAGCTCTTGTAAGACATAATCGCTAAATACAGCTGGTTGTTCTTTTTCTATAAGAAAATAATCCTTTCCATATTCTGCACTGCTCTTGTTTCCATTGTGCTTAGTACTATTTATATTCTTCTTATTGCCCACTGGGAGAGGGGGCTATATTGGAGCGTCTTGTCTTTTTGAAAAGGAAGATTTTACTGTGCAGGATAATAATTTCTTTTTATTGGCACTAACATTCTGGAATGGCCTTCTTAAAGAGACCTGGAGGCAATTTCTGTGTTGAACTTAAACTATATAGTTTAAACCTTTTTATTTACTCAAGGTTTGTAATGTTATATTCTTCGGGCTCTGACTGTTACCCAGGGACAAGGAGATGCTCTAACCAATTACTGTTTTGCCTGCTGTCACTACTTACTTCATGGAAGTTTATTTGTTGATGTTCCTTAGCTCAATCAACTGTTTTGACTGAAGGTTAAAAGTTAAAATTCTATCAGTAAAAATGAACAATCACTAAATAGCAGGTGGCCATTTTAACTCAGACACTGCCTTAAATCCTTGCCCCATTCCTCTCCTTGTCATAATGTACAATTTTGTTAGAAAACTAAATCACTGTCCTTTTCATATGTTAAATATTTGTTAACCAGGTTTATGGTGTATTTCAAATTGAAACAAACGAAGGACTGAGATGTTCTAATTTAGTGGGAAGGTAACCTTCCTAGAATATGGAATATGGAACGCTGAATATTCTAAGATGTGCTGGAAATGTGAGAAAAAGATAGGTACATATATGCATCTTTGGTAGGAATGTGAAATAGTTCAAAAGTTTTGGAAAATGGTTTTTTTAGAGCTAAGTGAGATGATTCAAGTAGATATTGATTGTAATCCAGAGATAGCACTGTTATCATTGTCAACTAGTAAAGATTATGATGTTACAACAAAAGAACTAATTTGTTGTTCAGTCGTTCAGTCGTGTCCGACTCTTCGTGACCCCATGGACCAGAGCTCGCCAGGCCTTCCTATCCTCCACTGCCTCCCGGAGTTTTGTCAAATTCATTTTGGTTGCATCGATGACACCGTCCAACCATCTCATTCTCTGTCGTCCTCTTTTCCTTTTGCCTTCGATTTTCCCCAGCATCAGGGACTTTTCCAGGGGAGTCCTCTCTTCTCATGAGGTGGCCAAAGTACTGGAGCCTCAGCTTCAAAATCTGTCCTTCCAGTGAGCATTCGGGGTTGATTTCTTTCAGAATGGATAGGTTTGATCTCCTTGCAGTCCAGGGGACTAATAGCAAATCTTATGACAGCTGCTAGATTAATTATAGCAGGAAACTGGAAATCTAAACTAGATCTCAAGATGGAAGATTGGTATAACGAACTTTGGGATATAGCTATAAATGATAAATTGTCTTGTAGTTTAAAAGTTAAACAAGGAGAAATGAAAAAAGACATTTTTATGACATTTGGGGAAAATTTATAGACTTTGTATCAGTAGAAGGGAAGGGGAAAGAACAGACGAATATCTCAAGACAGTTCTGGAGAAGAGGACTTTAAGAAGAATATTAGAACAACAGACGTTGGAGTAGTAAAGAAGAACTCATGGAAGAACTGGACGGTCCCGGGGGGGATGCACTAGTATTGTTATTTGTTTGTTTGTCTCTTAAATTTTTACAATATATAAAAATAATAAAAAAAAAGAATTTCAGACCAGAGTAGTGTGAAACCAAGATGAAATATAAATTTGTAGCCTCACACCAAGCTACTGGATGATTATTTATTTATTTATTTATTTATTTATTTATTTTTATTTATTTATTTATTTATTTATTTATTATATACCACCCAATTTTCCCAAAGGGATTCTGGGCAGTGAACAAACCAAGAAAAGGGAAAAATTGGACAAATAATAATAACAGATAAAAATAATAAGAGTAGTGAAATGTTTCAATCTCACAAGAAAAGAAGTCCAGTTGCCATGACTCAGTTTCCAGATAACCTCACCTGGATGACTGAGAATCTTCACAGACAAAATCATAGAATATTTCCTTCATCGAGCCAGGGGAAGGAGGGGGTTAGAACTGATGGGGGGGGAAACCCTAGCTGAATAGGACAATTTCCCCCTTTCCCACAACTATAAAAAACCCACAATCTCACTTTCTACCCCAGAGCACAGGGAGAACTCCTAGCTCCCTGAGCTCCTGCCCTATTATGATGCCGGCCATAGAGACTGGCAAAACATCAAGAAGGAAAACTAATAGAACATGGCCAAACAGCCAGGAAAAACCCAAAACAGCCATCGAACTGATAACCTGATTTGTAATTTTGTTTTTCTCTTTGAAACTCAATAAAATGGCCTCCAAGGCACCTAGAGATATCAGATTTTCTGAGAAGCCTTTTCTGGCTCTCCTTTACAAGCTCCTTGAATTCGGGGAGAAATGGATGCCTGGTGTCTGAGTTAGGCACCCCCAAATAGTCCCCCTAGGAAAGTGACCCCCAGAGACCTAGAGACAATAAATTTGCAGGAGATTCTCCTCTGACTCTACTACACTATCCCTCCAAGATTGATGAAGGTTGGGCTTCAGCCATCTGAGTTATACACCCACAAAGTGCTCCCAGGGAAGTGCCCTTTAACAACTGGCTTCAGGAACCCCAATCTTCTGCACCTGGGGGGTTATAGAGGGGAGTGAGCGGAAGCTACCCTGAAAGTTTGGTGTCTCTTAGTGCTTTGGGACCTCCATTATAGTCTGATGAACTGATGAATCAAAATCAATACATATTCATTAGGGTTATCAATTTGTAAGAGTATGTATTGACTTCTTAGCAAATTTTGAACAATTTTTACAATTCATATTTTAAAAATGAATGCCCATCTCTAATAGCAGTTATGTCCCATCAAGTCAATTCTGGTTTATGGCAGCCCCTGTAGAGTGTTTGAGGTCTAAGCAGTTTACTATTCCCTCCTTCTGGTCCTGTTCTAGGACCATGCAGCTTGCCAAAGGCCACACAGGTACCAGGTCACTTAATTCCAATAACCACACAGGTCCCAGTTGATCTTGGTTGGCCCCTCTCCCAGAAAGCATGGTGAGGATTTAATCTCCTGAACCTTGACTCTTTAGCCAACAGCTCCAATCCAATGAATTACACCATCTTGATGCTCTTGGATTTCCATTTATTTGTTCAGCAGAGCAAAGTGAAGGTGAAATTTAAAAAGCTCCAACTACAAAAGGCAATACACAAAATAATCAGTATGGTTAATTTCTAATGCATTTACTAAAACTAGGACAAATGTAGTGATAACAATATTTTAACGTTATGTTCAATTTAACAATGGTATTAAATTGATGACAAAGTCTTGATTAGCCAATACAGTGGATGATGGTAATGGTACACTCAGTTGCAGTATCATTTTTGTTGTATAGGAAATAATTATCATAAAGTTTTTAATATAGCCAGATATACATATATGAGGTTTTGGTAGATATATTTAATTCTGAATCAATATAATTACCTTCTTGTCCAGTACTATAAATCTCTTCCAAACTTTAACCCAAAGATCTCTAAAGAGATCTACTCTTTATTGTAAATTGCTTAGAGTCCCCTCTGGGGAGATGGGCAGTTATAAATCTAAATAAATAAATAAATAAAGCCTGTGGAAAGGCAGGTCCCACATGTACACATGCACTTGGGCTTTACATGGTTCCAGGAAAACTACACTAATGAAAAGGTATTATGCAGTTTTTCTGTCTCTCTTTCCTTAAAAGAGTGTTTATGTATCTGTATAATACAGAGAGAGAGAGAGAGAGAGAGAGAGAGAGAGAGAGAGAGAGAGAGTTGCATGTAGCACTGTGAATGTACATTTTAACAATGAAGGATATGTTGACATTTGGACAGCTTGTGAAATGCCGTGTTGCACAATAAAATGTCATTTGAAAGACCCTGTGCATTCTTGGATGGAATTCCCACTCTTCCTTGCCTGAACTAGAGGTAGTCTGAGAAGGCACTGTTCTGCGTACTGTCTCATTTCTTGCGTGATTTGGCTTGCATAGTACTGTGCACTTGTTAGGAGACAGAATTTGTAACCTGAGATTTGAAGTACTGTACCTCATTTTTAGACTTTTGAGTGATCAAGAAGAATCTGTACCAGATTTCCACCTGCAAATGTATTAGAAAAAAAAAACCAAAAGACAAAACTTTTGTGACCTCTTAAAGACTGTTATTGACGTAAGCTTTTGTCAATCAAATACACTTTCCAGACATTAGTGTGAGATTATATGACTGGCATATTTATAATTCTGCAGATATTTATGTTGCTTGAAGGGGAGCAGGCTTAATTTGCAAGTCTGATGGGTTAAAGTTTCCAAGGACATCCTTTTCTCGGAGGAAAGGTGGGTTAATCACATGAAATACATATTTCCCATTAATGTCTAGCTTAACCCCAAAGCTCTTTTGTTCTTTATTTTGTAGGTCCTGCTTTGTATAACATTCACTCCAACATTTGAGCTAAATGGGAGTTCCATCCTTAAGATCGCTGAGGTAAGTACATTTTTTCCCCTCTGGAAGTTACACTTGGGTTATTTAATCAAATAATCAAATGCTATCAGCTGGAATGTACCTTTTTAACAGTTCAATATGGAATTTGGCTACTTGAACAGTGAATGTGATCTGCTTTCATAGTGGTAAACAAAACCTTCAAGGAAGTGACTCCATTTTTTTCAAGCCCTTGGCCTCTCTTCTAATTCTCTGTTTCCTCTTACTCTCATTTCTGAATTCTGGCAGCTCTTCACCTCAAAGACAATGACACTGATCTCCTTGTAGACAGAAGCTGCAAAGGGAGCAGGTTTTTTTTCTTTTACCAACTTGTCCTCAACTGGGACGAAGCTCCTTCTCAGACTGAAAATGTCACATATGCATTTCATTTTGTAAAAATTACCTTAGCTCACAGTAGAGGGGGAGGTTTAATCCCACCCCATCTCAGGCAGGTGTTATCCCCTGCTCCTCAAAAACACTCATAGGCGGTTTGTGGTGATAGTAAAAATCTCATGAGCACCAGTGGATCTTTTTAAAAGTATTGCTGAAATGTTATCAGATAGATCAAAGATAAATTGTGGTTGCAGTTGTACCTTATGTCACAAATGTCATAGCCTCATCCCAAGTGTCCGGGGTGTCCACATCTGAATACAGCAAGAAGGTCTCACCCATCAAAATGGGGGAAGGAGGGGACGTGAATACTGGTTGCCAGACAGATTAAACAACCAGTGCTTTTCTTTGGCCTATTGTGGCATAAATGACATTGTGAGGAGCTGGCTAATTAAAAATGTAGTTGCTCTGTCTAGAATAGTGCTATGCATTTGGCTTGTAGCCATTTCTTGTGTTCTTACCTTATTGTCAATACGAATGCTATGCTGCTATTATTTCTCCCTATCTCCTTCCCTCAGGTTTGCATTGAAACCTATATATCCAGTTATCATCAGCGGAGTATTAATACAGCTGTACGAGCAACGCTTAGCCAGATGTTGAGTGATTTGACAGTACAGTTACGGCAGAGACAAGAGAATACAGTGAGTTTGATGCTAATAGTAGATGGACCAGTATTTTCCGATTCTGCTGCCTGTTGTTTTATTTAGAAATGACATCAAGTTTCAAAAGCCATGATTTGAAAAAGTCCATTGAAGCTTTCCTTTGAATAAGGTGATCTTTAAAGGGCTTAAACATTCTTTCCGAAATTAGGTGTCATCTAAACCTGTGGAGAACCCCTACTTTTATGGCATCCATCCTAGGAGAGACATCTAGAATTGCTAGGATATTTACCATGTGGCCTCAGTAAATACTGTTATTTTCCCTCTCTGTCCCCGCTAATGGTTATGCATTTGTCTTTTCTCAATAGATAATTGAGAGCCAAGGAGTTCTTCAGGGGTTCAAGAGCCCAGGTATCTTTTAATTACTAGTTTATCCCTTACTCAGAAATGGATTTATTCCCTCATACTCAGGTTCCATTTTCCTTTCCCTCATGGGCAAGCAGACTAGTGAGGCATTTTAAAGTTTCTATTTTCCTCACTCTTTGCTCTCCATAGCCTCCTTTTCTTCAGCCTCCATGATCATCTTTCATAGTGAGCAGTGTTTGTTTTGTTCCTATAAGAATGCCAACATTTCCATTATACTGATTCCCAATGTATCATGTCCTATTTCCAAACCTATAATACCTGTAATTTCTAACATTGTATACCCAGCAGAAAAAGCTAGTTCTAGCATATGAGCCAACAGAAAGAAGTAGCTAAGGCATGTGGTGGATTCAGAGAAAAAATGTGTCCAAATCCTGGAAGATTGTACCTTTCTTCAAAGATATGTATGCATTTGAATTTCCACTAGTCTCACCCATATCACTAACCAGCTGATAAGTAGTCTGTATTTATTATTTACTTACATTTTATTTAACATACTCTCTCTCTCTCTCTCTCTCTCTCTCTCTCTCTCTCTCTCTCTCTCTCTCTCACACACACACACACACACACACACACACACACACACACACACACACACACACGAATGGAAATCTACATGGAGAATGTATGAAATCATGCAGATTCTCCCTCACCAAGATCACATTCTAAATTTTTTGCAAAAGCAGTAGTCAGGAAGCAAACGAGGCTCTTGTACAGAAATTCCCCAGAAGAGAAAACTTCTCTTGTCATGCAGGGTTCCCACGGCATTGCCTTTGTCAAGTCCATAGTTACAGACGTTGGGATGGTTCTGCTCGTTGTGCAGTTAAGTGCATACATGTCAGGGCTGAGCCAAAAACATTTTGCTCCTTGAGCCAAAAGACGGCATACTCCTCCCCATCCATCCAGTAGCAGGCTGGACTGACAGGTGAATTTTCTTTCAGTTCTGTCAACAGAGTGATAGGCTGGTTGAAATTTTACAGGATGTGCTATGTAGTATAACATAGTTATGTCAGCTGACAGAAAGGAGCGGCTGAGGACCTGCAACATAATGGAGCGTCAGCTGCTTGAGGCCCTGAACTCCATTCGCCTGCTAGCCCGATAATGGGAGTGTTGCAGCTAATGTGTGCCCGTTGTCCTGTTTCCAGATTTAACAACAGAGTCCCTTTGTGACGATGTCATCTCCGTTTTTGCGGTTCTCTGTGAAAAACTTCAGTCAGTAATCAGGTAAAGGGGTTCTTTTATTGATTGATTGATTGATTGTTTTTTACTTGACTTATATACCACACCATCTAGCAACAAGGCCACTTTGGGTGGTGTACAGATAATTAAGCAAACAAAACAAAACAGTGTACCATTAAAAATACAGCTGATAAATAAAACTCAATCAACAATAAGATCATAAAAATCACTCAAGGAATAGAGGAATAACTAAAACAAAAAGACAGATTAGAGATCAGAGAATCAGAAAAGAATGACCAGGGAAAGCCCTTCTATATAGCCAAGTCTTGAGAGGTTTTTAAAAGATTGACAGCGTAGGGGCCAGACAAATCTCAGCAGGGAGCTGGTTCCATACGCGAGGGGCCGCCACCGAGAAAGCCTGGTTCCTCGTTATTGATTTCCAGGCTTCCTTAGGGGTAGGCCCCCTCAAGTGACCTGCTTGAGAAGATCAAGTGTTAAGGGAAATATTCTTCAGTAGGAGCTGTTCTGACAGATAACAAGTTTCTCGTGGCCATAAACGGGAAATGGTAGAGAGACAATAGCCAGAAAAATATGTACTGACAACATGGCAACATTTCTGTATCTGGTGCACATTCTGCATCCTAGGCCACACTTTTTGATGCCAGGCTTTTCATCAGCATCAAAAGTTAATAGTCAAAACATGATAAGAAATATAAGTGATTCAGGCAGATTGTTTTTGCTAGCTATGGATATACAGACAAAGTTGTGTGCATAATAAACCTTACTGACCCATAGTACAAGTCCTTGCTGTTATTAATGTAGATTTTGTTACTGGACTTCCTAGTGGAGTATGATTTTGCTTATGCATTGTTAAACTGGTGGCTTGATTTCAAAGAGTGTACTCACAATGCGTTTGCAGGATTACTTTCAAACCGAAATCGCTCCATCTAAGCTGTTATCATCAAGTGAGTCTTCTCATTTTGTGATGAGACAATGGCAAGCCAACATTTTTTCTGCCTATATGTAATTAGCCCATTTAAATGCACTGTTATTTGATGTGCTGCACTGCAGTAAATGAAAAGCATCACGGAACACCCAAGGTATGAATTGAGTAACTAGAGTGATATGTATTGCAAAAGCACAGGTTCAGTTTTCCCAATAGTTCCTTTTGCTAGTTTCTCCTTTATTAAGTTTGGAGAACATAATTGTTTTCCCAGCTGTAATTATATGCAGATAATCTCTCTCTGGTTTTTTAAAACTAAGGTTTTTTTTTAGTCATAATAGTGTTTATATTTATTTAAATTGCATGTGCATTCTTAATTACTGTAATACTGTAGTAGCTTGTTAGTGTAGCACTTTGTTATAATGAATACTAAACAGTATGAACTGCTTGCCAGTGCAGTTGTCTTCTGTTATTAATATTACACATAGGCATATATTTCCCAATATTATCGTGCTGTCAAGTTCTGATTATTACGAAGGGCAATATTTGCAAGGTTACTCTTTTGAATGACTGATACAGTGGTCCTTACTTGTTTTTCCATACCACAATAATGTCACCACTAGAGATGGGCACAAAGTGCCATTTGGGTGGTTCATGCCAGCTTATTTTTTGGCTGAATGGATGTTCAGCACTTTCCCATCCCACCACCTCTGGTGGGTGTCCACTCAGAGGCATTGCCTGGAGGAAGCAGGGTAGGGAAGCTGGGGTGCTGCCTCTTAGTGCTGAATGCCAGAGGTCCGTGCCCATCTCCAATATGAACAAAGGTATACGTCAGTGGTTCTCAACCTGTGTGTCCCCAGATGTTCCTGGACTGCAACTCCCAGAAGTCTTCATCACTAGCTGAGCTGGCCAGGATTTCTGGGAGTTGCGGTCCAGGAACGTCTGGGGACCCACAGGTTGAGAACCACTACAGTGTAGCTTAGTTGTGTTTACCATTCTCAAAGCTGGGTTTACTCCAGAATAAATCTTGTCTTACCTATAATGCGCCAACTGTGGCACCACCGTTGAAAAAGCCAGACAGTTTCAGCAGTTGTCAGGACAATGAGCCTGAGTTCCTTTCATTATTTTTACACCAAACATTCGTCTGAATGCATTGAAGCCTCAAATCCAGTGGAAGCCCCACACCCCCCCCCACACAAAAAGGAATCAATATAACTTTCCTGCAATGGGAGTCTATGTTGGCTCCCTCTGCGGTCCTTTAATTAGCAGACATATTTTTTTACTCAGGCAGTGTTTATACTTGTGTTTTTAGTATATTTGTTTATTATATTGTGTTTTAAGTAAATAAAAAGTCCAATTTCATCCTTATGTACGTATGTTTTAGGGAGGGAGAAGTTGGAGTATAAATTAAATAAAGCAATCATTTCATTATTTTTGCCCCACTCTGCCAAGGAAGATGCAGACATATTTGTACCTACTTGCTTTAAAACAGAGGTTGGACCAGATATAGTGTTTCTGTACATCAGAATGCTTGCCTGGGGTTCACTGAACTTGCTGGATGCATCTCTAATGTTCATGGAAATATGACTAGAGCACAACCAGAGCATGTAAAAATAAATGGTATATTGTCCATGGATTGTATTGGGAGAAAAAGAAGTACAATAGAAGCTTTAATCCTCTTCTGCTGAAATTAATTGGTTGCCAAAACCAATTGCAAAATGATGTGAAGTGTCCAGACATAATTCACATTTTATGAGTGATCTGAGCAATATGTTGCCTCCACTTTCACAATAAATTCATCTTTCTCTTAGGTAAAATGGACTAATTGCATTCAACTACTCTGCATTTCGTTTTCTCAGTAGATAACCTTACTTTTGTATTCCCCTGAGATCCAGGAGGAATTATCCTCCGTCTTTTGATGGCCACTCTGCTTAATGAACAATGAAAGTTTTGTTGTTTTTCTTCCAATTTATCAGTGAGAATCAGCAACTGCAACTTCTCTACCTGGAATGCATCCTCTCAATGCTAACTAGTTCCTCTCCCAGCATGCATCACCATAAAGGATTCACGGACCTCATATGGTAGGTTGACCTACGTTGAACTGTTCAGCAAACAGACGAGAACTTCAGTGGTGCAGAAAGGGGCTTCAGTATTCATATTTGAGCAACACTGAAATAGTTCCTTTCCGCTGCAGTATTTTTTAAAACAAAAAATAATGGTGGTTGGTGGGGGCGGGCTGTTATGCACCATGCTCTTTTACTGTTCTATGACTGAAATTCCAGCCTTTCCAAGGCTTTATAACATTGGGTTGTAGAACATACATCTTTTGCCTGCCTAGTAGCCCATTGAAAACACAAGGTAATCCAGAATGCAATCCAATTACAGTGTAGTGGATAAAAGACAGAGAAGAGGAGGATACATAAGGATATGTTCAGATTCAGACAACATAAAAAATAAAATTGCTGTTGTACTTTTAAGACTAACAGCCAGCCTTTAAGTTGGCATGATGTTGTTGTATCATTTTTAGTTAAATTAGCCTGGATCAGTTTGCACAGGCCAAAATGTCTCCTTTTTTGAAAACTGTGTTTATGTACAGGTGCGTCTTCAATTATTGTTGTTTAGTTATTTTAGTGTTGCTGTCCCCCCCCCCCAAAGTAGATGCCAGGGAATAATGAGTTGTTTCACTAGCAAAACTGCTTCCATCAGCGGAATCAGGATGAGAAACAATCCTATTCCCTCCTTACCACCTCACGTGAACCCTTAAAATCTGTTTTGGATGGCTAGGCAGTTCTCCAGAGCAGGTTTTCACAGAGCTGCTTGTGGGGAAGATACAAGGATGAACAGGATGCTGGGTTTAGGACATCATCCTCTGTAATCATCTCATTTATCCAAGTAACTATAATTATTTATCAATGTAAGAATGAAATTCTTATTTATTTTCCTATACCATTCTGTTGTTTATTCTACTGCCACCCCTTTATATTTGTCAGGAAACAGTTGTGCCCGGCCCTCGTTGTGATCTTGGGAAATCCAGCCCACGACAAAACCATCACCTCTGCCCACAGCAGCAGCGGCGGCGGCGGCAGCAGCGGCCATGAGACTGACTCCCCTTCCTTAGGGGTCTCTGATCATGGCCGTGGGTCCGGCTGCTCTTCGTCCGCACCTGCCCTCAGTAGCCCTGTGGCCCGGACCATCTATTACATCGCTGCAGAACTTGTGCGCTTAGTGGGATCGGTGGAGTCCATGAAGCCTGTCCTGCAGTCCCTTTACCATCGGATGCTTTTATACCCCCCACCTCAGCACAGAGTGGAAGCTATCAAGATCATGAAAGAGGTGAACTAGCCAGTGAAAAGGCCTGCGTTTGTTTAATTCTTTGTTTTTCACTTGACTCCTGCAAAGAGGCAGCAGAATTTCCCCCCCTGTACAGACTGCAAACTGTTTGGTTCCAAACCCATCCAGAGAACTCCAATTACTGGGCAGCTTAAATGGACAGGTAGGTAGGTAGGTAGGTAGGTAGGTAGGTAGGTAGGTAGGTAGGTAGGTAGGTAGGTAGGTAGGTAGGTAGGTAGGTAGGTAGGTAAGTGAAATGGCAAAATAAATTGTAGTGGGGAAAAATATTTTTGAAACGAGTTCTATCAAAATACCCGAGAACTAGAAGGTTTTCATGCTTTACCTCACTTCCATGAGTGGTAAGGGGTATCTGGGCAGTAGGTTTCTACCTGCATGAAAGACTCACCCTCAGATCTCCAGCAGCATTTTACAACATTCAAAGTAGGGATACAAAGCAGGCTCTCCACAGCAGATCCAACCAACTGCAGCTTCAGGAGCATCTCTAGAAGCTGAGATATGTGATGTCTCACAAATAGTACAAGCCCTGGATGCTCTACTACAGTGTACAGTATGTAGGAACCTTGTGCCTCTAAGCCAGTGGTGGTGTACCTTTGGCACTCCAGATGTTTTGGACCACGACTCCCAGAATTCTAAGCCTCAATTGCCAATGACAAAGGACTGTAGGAGTTGTGGCCCAAAACATATGGAGTGCCAAAGGTTCACCACCACTGCTCTAAGCTAATACAAGTTTACTGTGGTCTCTGCAATCACCTTCTGTGTCTTAAATCCTTTCTGAATTCTCCACGAGCTAAACTCTCCTAATAAGTTTCAAGGGTAGTCCTGTGTGGATCATTAGTATAATAAATAAATCATGGGAAAAGAGGCATGAAACTGACCAAAGTAGGGCCACAGCTAACTTAACAGCCTATCCTGGAATAAAGGTGAGAAGATGACTCCTGCTGTTTTCTTCCTTAGGGCTTCCAGGTTACTATCAATAATAAAAAATAGTTCTGTTAAAATATAAAGTAATCCACTTGGCGCTTACAGCACTGATAGTCCAGGAGGATTTGAGGAATGTATGTATTCAAGAAATGTATACACCCAAGGGGCAGTGAAAACAAGGCTTAATGCAATCTACAAAATTAGAATAAATTTTTGCATAACCATTGTACAACATGGTAGAGTACTCTTCTTTGTGTTGCATGATCCTGTACTCATTTGGAAGTACAGTGCTGCCTCTATTTATGAGTTTAATCCATTCCGAATCCATGCTCTTAAGTTGAACAACTCTTAAGTTGAGCAGCCCTATCTAAAAAAATAAAAAATAAATTTAAAAAAATGTGAGTAGAGCAAACTGCATCTAAAATTTGTAAGGCAGCAGTTAAAACGCCAACTTTTTTTGCTCTTAAGTCGAGCCGCTTGTAAGTAGAGGTGCCATTGGACAGTACTCATGTTGAGGATTGTTTTCTTACACAGCAGTCCTCAACAGAAGTCCTACAGAGATCAATGCATTTTACTTCTAGGTTCATAGCTGCAGGCCAAATATGATCTTGTTCTGCAAAATACCTCATCTCTGGAGAAAAAGCGAAGTGCAAATAAATTTTAATGACAAAATTGACATTGCAGAGAAAGTGTTTACAGAGGAAAATATGGTGACTGGTGAGAATTAAATTTAATAAAGTTGAAAGTGCTTTGGCTTTTTGCTATAAATGCAAAACTAGTAAGGCGTCAGTGTTTCTTTGCTGCCACTTCATGTCACAGGATTAATCTGATTAATATACCATCAAAATCTGTTTTCTGCATATTTCTTTCTTTCTGATTTTAGTAACTGAAGCCATATATTAAAATACCATACCCACCATTTTAACACACCAGCTACTTATAGAGTAGTGGCCAGTTCTCCCAAAATTGGCACTTCTCCCAACTTCTTTGTGATCAGAGAGGACTGCATGTGGTTTGTTGGGATATCTCTTTTTGTGATGATAGGTGGTACTGTAATAATTTTGTGTGCTTGCCATGAGAAATAAGGGCCTCTTAAAGGACCTCTTGACTTAGAGTAACTCAAAACAGCATCCTTTGCTCGCACAAGTTTCATACGCACAAGAATGTGAGTAGTGCATAATTAAGATTCACCATTCTGGCAGTCTTGTTTACTTATACAGTATGGTTACTTCTACATTGGTTACATTTATGTGCTGCCTTCCCTTCCAAGAGTGCAAAGTGTTGCACGTGACTCTCTTCCTCTTTGCCTTATCCTCGCAACAGTTCTGTACGATGAGTTAGATTGAGAGATACTACAAGCCTGATGTCACCCAGCAAGCTTCATAGCCTAGAGTTAGTTGTAGTCTGACTTCCGTGCACTTATGCCACACTTGGTATATGTGCCTGAATTCTCTAAAAACATCAGTGGTTGAAATCCTGTTGAGTTGTTATGTGTGCATAATGTTGGGTTATGCCTGCAATAGTTACAATTTTGCCAAGGTAGAAGTGCTGTTTGCAAAGCACTTCCACTGATGAATGGCACAGTCATTCAGAAAAGGAACCACATGACCAACTGCACGGTTGACTTGCACTGTTTTTGTTGACAGGCTGTGTTGACACCCAACACATTCATACAGGTGTAACATTGCTGTAGGGATGGACAAACAGGATTCTAACCATTGCTTTACAAACCAAATGGAAGGGCCCTCCTTTAAAAGGTTCAATGCATCCTTGGGCAGATCAGACCTACTTGGAGAAATAAAGCTGCTTCCAGTATTGTGCATTTTGTCTGAGCTACCCAATGTACAGTACTTGTTTTCTCATGTAGCGTTGAACTGTATTCTGTTTAGATACTTGGCAGCCCTCGACGACTCTGTGATTTGGCAGGCCCCTGCGCCACTGAACCAGAATCCAGAAAGAGGTCCATTTCAAAAAGGAAGTCCCATCTGGATCTTCTGAAACTGTATGCTCCATCTCTTAATTTTAATCACTAATATTGTCGCCTACCCACTTAGGTGATTATCCAATTCTTAGCTTTGTTTTTTTTAAAAAAAAAAAGCAAAAGAAGGGGAAAAATGAAAACAAAAAACTGAATGCAGTAGATGTTCATAGTTCTAATTAATATAAAACATGCTTGTAAGAACTAGTTTCTCATCATCAAAAACTGATCAAAGGTCAGTAAAATCTGATTGTAAAGTAAAGAATGTATGTTTTAAATTTAAAAAATATGGAGAAGCATTTGAGGGAGCAAGAAGGCTTCTGATGCTGAAGTCCAGAGGGTTTTAGCACTAGATGCTAGAAATGATATCAGTGGTGAGATGAGGCCTAATCAGCCTGAGACTTTATGTTCTCATTGCTTTTGGTCATGAACAATGTACAGTACCTTCTGCTTCTTCCAAGACTTAAGGATGATGTAGTCCATCGGGTGCTTTGAAGGGGAAAGTAGGATAAAAAATATTTTAAATAAATAAAATAAATAATGGCAGTGTGCCAAGCGCGACTTCCTTCTCAGGTCTGTGAAATTCCTGAATCAAGTCTTTGGCTGTTCTCTGCACCTTTAGCAAGATATCAGCTGAGGTTTCAGCAAGAAGAAAAGTGTCCAGTTGGAAAAAAAAAACATGTTATTCTCCTGTGTCTTCAGCTTTTTTTATAAAAAAAAATCAATGTTGCATTGATTGCTTAAAAGCCAGGGGAAAAGCATAACAGATAAAATGGAGATGCAGAGTACGTCTAACCACAAAATTGTAATACTGTAATGCCAGAAAAAGGAAAGAGGAAAAAGGGTGGGAGCTGGAAGGAGCAAAGCAAAGCAAAACAAAATACAGTGGTGCCTCGGATAACGACGGTAATTCGTTCTCCGAGGTTAGTTGTTATCCGAAACACGTCGTTTCCCATAGGAATGAATGGGAAACCTGGAGCCTAGGAAAAAGGCACAGACACCTGTTTTTTTGCTCAAAACTCTTTAAAAAGTGCACTTTAAAGGTACTGATGCAATTTCACCTGGGATAACTTTTTTACTGATGCATGCTGGAAATTCATTATCTGAGGCAGTCCATAGGGAAAACTCGTTATCCAAGGCAGCCCATAGGAAGATTTGTTATCCAAGGCAGCCCATAAAGAAAATTCGTTCTCCAAGGCAGACCTATACCTAGGAATTGCAATTCTTTATCTGAGGCAGCCCATAGGGAAAATTCGTTATCAGAGGCAGCCCTATACCCGGAAATTTGCAGTTGTTATCCAAATTATTTGTTATCCGGGGCAGTTGTTATCCGAGGTACCACTGTAAATCAAGGGTTTCTATGCAATACATAGGTTTTCTATGAAAGAGGTCCAAATATATATGTATATTTTAAAAAATCAGTTTGTAATTGTTGTCTATACACCACATGTTAATTTATCAATATAATGTTGTAAGGTCTTCTATCCACTGAATTATTGGTTGTGGGCGCTACTCTTTCCAGTGTTGAAAACGTCTTTTTTGCAGTTGTAAGTTTTGGAGAGTCCATCTGCATTGGGTGGTGGTTAATCTCCAAGACCCTCCTTCTAAATTGTTTCAACTGTTAACCAGCCTTGGTATCTAAGGGTAAAACTGTATGATACAGTTAGCAAATGACTAAAAGCCACCAGCACTTTGTAATCCTTTCAAAGCTGGGCAAGGAATTATTGCAATAAAAGCCATGCTTACTTCCCAGTGACCATTCAAAAGAAGAATGCAAGCTAATTTGCAACATTTGGAGCTGAGGAATGCTCAAGCTGTTGTGCATGGATGTCTTTTAGTACTTGTGCTTCTAATGATATGCTATGTATTACAGAGAGTAGCCCTAAGAGAAAAAGAATGCACATCCTTATTCTAGGTTATAATAGGACCCTTTCCCCCCCCCCTTATATTTTTTTATTAATGCCTGGGACTTGATAGAAGGCCCTCTGCAGCAAAACAAACAAACAAACCAAACAGAAAGGTGTTCCTTCTTTTGTATTGTTTTAGTATCCTGGATGGGATGACGGAAGCTTGCATCAAAGGTGGCATTGAAGCATGCTATGCCTCCGTGTCTGGTGTCTGTGCTTTTCTTGGAACTCTTGACGAGCTAAGTCAAGGGAAAGGCCTGGAGGAGAACCAGGTCCACCTACTTCTCCGGCGCTTGGATGAACTGAAAGATGCGGCCGAGACCAGTAGGGATTCCATGGAGATTAATGATGCCGATTTCAGGTGGCAAAGACGTATCCTCTCCTCAGAACATACTCCCTGGGATGCAGGTACAGAGAAGAGTCCTGACATTAGTATTAGCGTCACCACAGATACCGGCCAGACGACGTTGGAAGGGGAGCTGGGCCAAACCACTCCGGAAGATCATTCTGAATTGCGCAAAAATTCTCTGCAGTCGCCAGCAGGCCACGCAGGCAAAGAAATTCATTATAAAGAGCCAGAATCTGAAATTATTGACCAACCAGATGTAGTTCAACGGAGCCATACAATTGTCTATCCAGATATCACCAACTTCCTCTCGGTGGATTGCAGGCCCGTTCCTGTGGATCCAGGTACAGTGAGAGTAATTTCAGCATAGATGACCAGGATCTTTCGAGGACCGAGTTTGACTCTTGTGACCAATATTCTATGGCGGCAGAGAAGGATTCTGGAAGGTCGGATGTTTCAGACATCGGTTCGGACAACTGCTCCTTGGCCGATGAAGAGCAGACCCCGAGGGACTGCCCAGGACACAAGTCTCTGCGGACGGCGGCCCTTTCCTTGAAACTGCTGAAGAGCCAAGAAGCTGATCAGCACAGTGCCAGGTTCTTTATCCAGTCCCTCGAAGCTCTCCTCCCTCGCCTAATAGCACTCCCCAAAGTCGAAGACGTTGATCTGGCCCTCCAGAACTTCTCCTCGACTTTTTGTTCAGGTTTGTGAACAGGTTGTTTGCTTTCTAAGCAGTATTAAATAAATGCCAACAACGTCTTTTTGGAAGTATCCGTGATGGAACATTACTGATTCTGAATTTTTGATACACCAGACATAGTTCAGTCATTCCAAAACTGTATTTACTAAACAGGTAACAGGAGTGTTGCGGCCCTATCCCATGTGTTGCTCTCCTACACATGGTGAGTGATTTGTCTGAAAAGGAGACCCTCCCCATCCATGGGTGCTCTCTATATGAGTCAGGACTCTTGAGTTTCCAGGTCTTGACCCACTTGGGGAGTGCTTGCAGATAGCAGAGGTTCCTTTCTTTGGATGCTTAACAGTGACAGCCCTGGAACAGAAGAAAGCAAAGCTCCAGCATTGCACTGTGTCCATGGTAAATTAGTATAAGACTATATTTTTGTCTAAAATTGTTACACTAAAAATTGAGGGTCATTTTAAACATGGAAGCAAGCTGAGGAGAGAACTGCAAAACTGTAATTTTGTGTTTGAAAAGTGGCTGTTGTCTTATATATGGGGGCATCCTATAGGTGGAAAAATATATTTGGGAGTCACTGGATGGGTCTATGTCATCCACATTATTGAGCACTGACGTAGCTAATTACAAGCAAAATAGTTACCTTTCACTTGTTATTTTGAGGGGATAGTATTTTGTGTAACTAGTCGGCACAAAGTTACTTTTTGATGTAACAGGTAAACAAAAGCTATGTTAATAATGAAAGCAAGAAACGAGTTACTTTCAAAAGTTACCTTTAAGGGACTTTGAAAGCATTTTAAAGACATTCTGACAGATGTTTATGACATTTTCTTATCCTTCCTAACTGACAAGGAATATATTCTTGGATTCTATCTTTTTTATTTTTCTATTTCCAGAGAATAACATCAGACTTGGCCACTAGAAGAAGCCAGTTAATATTTTTCTGATTAAAGCAAGGAGACATGCTAATAAAACACAGTGCAACCCATTGCATACCTGTCCAGAGCAACCATATAACAACCTACTGTAACAAGTCCCTTGTAAAATTAAACATTTCAAGCTTTCCTTCAATACATGAGGGGCCATCCTCTTCTTTCCCCAAAAAGAAGACATTGCAGGCCAATTGTGTGTGACCCAAAGGTGTGCTTTCAATCATTATGATTTGCCAGGAGAGGAAAAGGTAACTTTGATTCACTAAAACTAGCTTTCGGATATATAAAACCTGTTGTTATATCTGCCTGTTCATTAGGTATGATGCATTCGCCAGGATTCGAGGGGAACACCAGTTTTGGCTTTCAGACGCTGATGAATGCCGATAGTCTCTACCTGGTTTCTCATTACACTCTCCTTCTGAACCTGAAGCTGTCTAATACCGACTACTACAAAAGGAAGCCGTCCCAATCCCCAGTGTTAGTGGTGAGTGAATACAAGTTACAGGAACAGATATGCCAAACCTGACAAGGTGCTCTTTATTTATTTATTTTATTTATCTAAAACGTTAATACCCTGTCTTTTCCCATAATAAGTACCCACGGTGGTTTAGTTCATTGAAATATTATATTTATAGCAAAGAACAATCAGTATACAGAAAATCTGGCAGTATCTTGGGTTCTTATAAACTCTTAGGCCATTGCTTCACGTCCAGTTTGCCGCTCTAGAAAGTGTGCTGAGTTGTGTCCGTCGCGCTTATTAACTGCTGAGTTTGGACACATGATGTTGAATGAGAATAATTGGATCATTTCTGTGCATGTTTTATAGCTTTAAACGAGTGAGTCATTCAAAGAGAATAGGAGACAAACCACTATGAACAATTGTTATGAGAAACGAAATATTTTAAAAGGTGGAAAAGTGGAAATGATTCCTGCAGTCATGAAAATGCTATACCTTGTTAATTGCTTTTTTATTAATTGTTTAGGAAAAGAGAAATTGCAGTGGTGTGCTTGTCACCGATCATTCTTCTTGTTTGAAGAAACAAAGCCATGGTCTCAGAGTGGATAAAAATCAATTTAAAAAAAAAATTAAAATCAGATTTTTTATTTAAATTGAATTTTTTATTTAAATTGAATTTTTAAATTTAAATTGATTTTTTTTATTTTAAATGCTTTTTGAGGAAAAATCTCTCTAAAAATCATGTTCTAGTTAAGATATATTATAGTCCAAAGGTTATTCATCATAAAATTAGTTTTTAATTATGTATCATTAGGCTATATTAATTCATTCACAATGGCATGATCTCCCAGAGGTTTCTGATTATTTGGGGAAATTTTTCTATCTATAAGATATTCTCAAAGATGCTTGGTTTTGTTATTTTCAAAACTGTGCATTTGGGTCTGCAATGATAACATGCGTCCTTTATAGCAAAAAAAAAAGTTATAAAATAAACATCAGAATTGATAAAAGACCTTAATCCCATTGTTCCTCTGCAAATGTATGTACATAGAATGAAGCCCCTTACCTCTTAAGTGCTACATTTCAAGAAGTTGAATGAATAGAAGGTTGTCTGGAATGGAATAGGTCTGCACAAGGAGCAACATTTGAGGAGGGAGGGCAAGCAGTAAAATGAAAGTGAAACTTTTAAAGTACAGTACAATCACCCCCCGCCGATCGCGGGGGTTAGGGACCCACCCCACCCGCGATGCATGAAAATCCGTGATATGCAGAAGCGGGTGGGGTGGGGGGGGTGGGCGATCGCACGCCTGTCCAAGGCTTCTCGGAGGAGCACAGGGGCGGCGTGGAGCGACCCGATCGCCCCCGCCGCCCCCCATGTCTCCGAGGCTTCTCGAAGGAGCGTGGAGGGGCGGCGCGGAGCGACCCGCTCGCCCCCCCGCCACCTTCCCCCACGTCTCCGAGGTGCAGATACTGCGATCTCGCGATGTACTGGGACCGCAGTACCTGAACCGCGAAATGGTGGTGGTGGTGGGGTAACTGTATTCCACATCTTGAGATCTTTATGTGTATAGCAGCCTGAGGGTTATCATATTATTCTCACTCTCTCCCTTGAGGAGAAAAACCTGTAATGGCAGCAGGCCGTAAAAGAGACCCAGTTTGGGAATATCTAGACTGTCAGATATTTTAACCATATCAGTTAACAAACGTGGGTGTTTAAGCAAATACAAGCATACATGATGCCATATAATGTTATTGTTTTGGTTAAATAAAACTATTTAAATTGTTATTATTAAGGTAATGATTATTTTTCTCCTTCCAATAAAGTACAACAGAACAGTTGTCCAAATATGAATGATTAACCTATTAAACTGGAGATAGTTCACCTTGCAATGATTTCCTAATTATCTATCTATGTATTTCTAATGGTATATAACCACCAAATCAGTAATTTTCGATATAACTGTAAAGCTAATCTGAAAAGTTATTATTCTACAAAGGAAACCTTCATTGGGTTGTAAATATTAAGATTAAAACAACTTTAGCAAAAATGAGTCTTTATGTAGACAATCATGATTTAAATAGAGCCTTGGTGACTAGTGATTTAAATAAAATCCACCCTGCATGGTCTGCTAAAGATGCACAACCTTTTAAAGGAATTGCAATGTGTGAGGAGGAGAGAAAGTAACCTTAAAAGCCTTATTTATTTATTTAAAATCTTTAGACCCTGCCTTTCTCCCCAAGAGGACGCAAGGCACCTTAAAATAGTAAACAATATTATATAAAAAAGCAAACCCTTTGGTACAAGGCCCCTCCTAGGCTACCAGTTACTGAGAAGAAGCTTGCCTGAAGAAAAAAATCTGGGTCTGTTTGTACAAGGAAACTGTAGCGTTATGGATTAAGCGGACACAGAGTGTTGGGGTGCAATCATTTCTGGTCCTCAGGCTGTGTGTGTGTGTGTGTGTGTGTGTGTGTGTGTGTGTGTGTGTGTGTGTGTGTGTGTGTGATGATACTGCCCGAGAGACCAGTCTTTATTGATAAGGGCAGAACAGGTACACAATGGCAGACAATGGCAGAGGAAATTCATTCCTCGGTGGGGGGGAATGCACGCCTATCTGGAGGACCATATTGCTTGTTATTGATGAGGACAGGAAGGGCTTTCCTGGGCCTGAGCAGATGTATCCTGATATCCTGTTTTTCTCTGGCCTTGCCATCCTGTTTTGCTGGCCTCCTGACCTATGCTTAGATCAGCGCACACCGGGCCTCTGCTCGGTTCTGGGAATTCAGGCCATCTGCAGGCCTCCAGTTTCCTTGGGTGTGCTGGCCACTTTTGGGGTTCAGAGCTATGTAATCCCCACAGGAAACCAAAGTGGTCAGCCTAGTCTCAAGAGGGAGGGAGTTCTACAGCTTGTAGGCACCAACAGAGAAAGCCCTCTGTCATGTCCTCACCGTGGGTAGCAGGCCTGAGAGAAAGTGCTGTCCTGATTATTTTAATAGACAAGCTCATAAAGGGAGATGTGGTCTCTCCGGTAGCTTGGACCTCAATTGTTTTATTACTGCATATGAATAATATCAGGATTGGCTGCTCTCTCAGACCCACATCAAAGAAACAGAGGAGCTGCTTGTAAACATTAGAATGGCATGAGGCTGCTTCAGCTTCATACCAATACGATTGTGTCATAGCAGTCAGCTTAAATGTCTGTGAGGAAATAACATGTCTACCTCTGGGTGTGCATTCTAAACGATGTTCTTCCCATTTTGCAGAAGGAGTTTATGAAGCAGGTCCAGTCCAGTGGAGTGCTGATGGTATTTTCTCAGGCTTGGGTTGAAGAAATTTATCATCAGGTACTGGAGAGAAACCTTTTGGGAGAGGCTGGATATTGGGGAAGCCCTGAAGAGCATAGCCTCCCGCTCATCACCATGCTAACCGGTCAGTACTGTTGACGCGTAGCCATTGGAATGCAAGGCACACACAATGGATTCAAGGTGTTGCACCAGAAAATGTAATGTTGAGGATTGAGAGAGAAATAAAGAAACAAATAGAACATTCAGTGCAGTTGCCCATCGTCACACTCTACTAGTCAAACACTGCAGTCAAAGCTTTCCTACCTCACATTGCCTTGCATGCAACTGCTTGTTAAACAGAGGTGTTTCACACATGCAGCAGGAAGTCATGGGATGATGGTGGGGTACTGAGAAAGATACATGCCTTGGGTGATCCATCCTTACCTTTTTTTCCCCTCACCCAATACATACTTTTCTTTGCAGACATTGATGGTTTGGGAAGCAGTTCCATTGGTGGGCAGTTGATGGCTTCGGCATCCACACAGTCTCCTCTCACCCAGAATTGGAAGCCAGATGATGCAGTTGTGGCAGGTAGAAAACCCATGTCATGTAAAGCATCTCTCTCTCTCTCTCTCTCTCTCTCTCTCTCTCTCTCTCTCTCTCTCTTGTATAAATGTGCTACATTTTATATATATTAAAATATTTTATATTTTTGTATTGACTATTTGCTGGTTGGCAAAGGCTCTTTCTGCTGTTATGTTGGCTCCTATACGTGTCTCAAGTGTACGCTAGTTTAAGAAGCCTTCTAGCAAAATATTGCCCATTTTAAACTTCTGGGCTGTTTTACATATTCCTCTGTGAATTTAGGATTCATTTTCCTGTTACAGTATTTCAGTAATCAGATGTCTTTAACAAGTTGATCATATTTATCACAGGATAAAATTAATTCAGTGAGTTCTAATCTTTGAAGCCATGGAAAACAAACCAGTCCCCTCTTCAATATGACATCCTTTCAAATATTTAAACATAGCTATCATATCCCCTCTCAGTCTTCTTTTAGAGAGGCTAAACATTCCCAGTTCCCTAAGCTGCTCCTTCTAAACATTGCTTCCAGACCTCTAACCATCCTGGTCACCCTCCTCTGGACCCGTTCAAGGTTGTCAACATCCTTTTTAAATTGAGATGCAGAGAACTGGACATAGTACTTCAGGTGGGGTCTGACCAGAACAGAATAAAGTGGTACCATCACTTCCCTTAATCTAGACACAATGGTTCTGTTGATGCAACGAAGAATTGAATTGGCCTTCTTGGCCACCACGTCAGACTCCCAGATCCCTTTCACATACAATTCTCCAGCCAAGTGTTTTCCATCCTATATCTCTGCAATTCATGTTTTCTGCCTAGGTGCAGGACTCTACATTTCTCCCTGTTGAAATTCATTCCATTAGCTTTGTCCCAGCACTCTAATCTGTCAAGGTTGTTTTGGATTTTTATCTTATCCTCTAGGGAAACTGGCACCCCCCCCCAAATTTGGTATCATTTGCAAATTTAATCAGCACACTCTTTATTCTTTCATCCAAATCATTAAAAAAGATTTTGAATAGCACAGGACCCAGAAAAGAGCTCTGGAGCACGCCACTACTCACCTCTCTCCAGGATGAAAATAAGCTATGATCTTTTGCATAACCTTTATGATCACCTTTTGGGTACAATCAGTCAACAAATTACAAATCCACCTAACTGTAGCACTATCTATCCCACATTTCTACTAACTTATTTGCAAGAAGTTACCAATGACTTTGACTATAGATGATTCCGGTGTTAGTTATTCAAAGCTGTTTTTAGAAATAATTTATTTCCTTCTAGAACAAACATTCCTGTTCCAATATATGTATTTACAACAGCAGATTAATTAAAGCCAAACTCATTGGCAACATAACCATATGTTTGATTTCATGAGGTGGATGTGGTTTTCTTAACTGAAACACCTTTTCCTAGGCACTGCTTTTCTTGTTAATGCTTTTCGTGAATCAAATGCTTTTTCTGTGTTGCCTCGTAGATTTGTGGCCTGCTAGGTCTACTAGAAATATCAGGTGCAGCCTCCAACGTATGGTGCAAATGATATAGTTGTAGAATTAGGAATCCTGAGTCCAGGAACCCATTCTGAATACTAAAATGAAACTCGCTGTTTCATGCAACAACCCACTCTTGATTGGCCCCAATTTTTCCTAATATAATCAGTGTGCTTTAATGTAATTAAAGAGCAAAAAAAACTCCAAAAACACAAACTGTTGAAAGCCAGAATGCCTCAGTCATGTGAATAAGAAACAAAAACTACAGATTGTGGGAATTACTCCCGTGGGAAGCCCCAATCTGTGAGGCTTGGAAAGTTGCTTGCCAAATGTAGGAATTAAACCCAGGGAAGCCTTAACGTTTAAGGCTTGAGAGTAAATGTGGGAACCCAGCAGGAAAGCTTAGCCAGCAAGCCCCCCCCAATGGGTTGGAAAAATAAAGACTCCGACAAGTGTTCTTCTTGGTGCAAAATGGAGCAGCTCTCCTTCTCTCCTTTATTCTTGATTCCCCTTTATTCTCCCTTGATTCCCTTGATTCTCTTGCCGCACCCCAGCAAGGCTGTTTTATTGAAAACCACATGACTACAAATCCCATATGACTTTGCAGTAATTTCTTAACCAATTACAAACTTACACATCTACGTAATGCCTAAATAAAGTTACTTCTTTGTCTAAATCTTAACACACTGAGCATGAGCAGGAATGCAAACTACTGCGCATGTGTGAAATTAGCCTGGGAACCTGATGAGAAGTGAAACATAGTATCTGAGCATTGATTTAGTACAATATGCCTTTGTTAAACTGTCCTCGCTAGTTACGTGATTTCCAGCTTACATTAAATGGATGCCACAGAGGCACTGTGAGAAAGATTCCCAACAATTGTTACATCTGATCTTTCAGGATAATATAAATAAGAAATTAATTGCAGGAAGGAAACAATTTACACGTGAGGCCTATGGTGCAGTACTGCAGACAAGGCTCTGCTCACAACCTGAGTTCTAGCCTGACAGGTTCAGGTAGCTGACTTGAGGCTGACTAACTGCTACAAGGCGGGTAAGATACGGACCCAGCTTTCTTGGGGAGCAAAGAATTATTTGCATAATTATGTTGAAAGCCACCCAGAGAGTGCCGCAAGCACTATAGTCTGGCATATAAATCGAAAGAAAAATTAAATACTTGCTGGAAAATTGAAATACTGCTTTGAATGCAACACTGCATCATTGTTTATAGCTGCAGCATCTGAGGTTGAGAGATCCCTGTTGATGTGAAGAAGATGTGAAGAAGGCTGCGCTTAAGCGGCTGACTGGCCGTTACGTACACGTGATCAGGGACGCTAGAACAGCTCATGCCTCCCTGAGAATTGGTGAGGCCTCGAACTGCCAAGCGGAATTGTTCCGGGTGGTTCGAGACCTCTCCAATCCTGGTCAGCCTGGGCCTCCTCCTAGTGATTTCACTAGCGAGCAATTCACAGCCTTTTTTAGATCGAAGATTGAGGCCATCCGTTCCGATCTGGACTCCAGCTGCACCGGTCCCTCCTCGTGTATCCCGGGGGCCTCACCCCCTCGGTCCCCTCGTCTGGTTGAGTTTGGCCCTGTGTCCCAACCGGAGGCCTCCAGGGTGTTGGCTTATTGCCGGCCGGCCGCTTCCCCTTTCAACCCTTGCCCAGCATGGCTTATCAAATCTGCCGGAGGGAACATGCCGGAGTGGGCTTCCTCTATAGCCACAGCCTCCTTTCGGGAGGGATTTTCCCCCTCCCAGCTGAAGGAGACTGTGGTGAAGCCCACATTGAAAAAGCCCGGCTTGGCTTTAGAACGATCTTACCAGCTATCGTCTGATTGCCATAGTTCCCTTCCTGGGCAAGCTTATTGAGAGGGTGGCCGCCGTCCGGCTCCAGCCATACCTGGAAGAGAATCGTATCCTTGATCCTTTCCAGTTCGGCTTCAGACCGTTTCGCGGAACTGAAACTGCCCTGGTCGCTCTGCAGGATGACCTCCTCAGGGAGGCCAACAGGGGGTGTTCCTCCCTGCTGGTTCTCCTTGATCTGTCAGCTGCCTTTGATACCGTCAACCACGGTAACCTGCTGGACCGGCTTGCAGAGGTGGGAATCGGAGGTTCAGCGCCCAGCTGGCTCCGTTCCTTCCTCGATGGCCGGCTCCAGTGGGTACAGTTGGGGGATGACTTGTCGGCTCCTTGGACGCTCCCTTGCGGGGTGCCCCAGGGGTCGGCAATCTCCCCTATACTGTTCAATGTTTATATGAGGCTGCTGGCGGAGGTCATCAGGAGATTTAGAGTTCGCTGTCATCAGTACGTTGATGACACGCAGCTCTATCTCTCCTTTTCTTCTTCTGCAGTGGAGGCAGTTCACTCCCTCGATCTGTGTCTGGAGGCGGTCTTGGAGTGGACAAGGACGAACAGGCTCAAACTTAACCCGGAGAAGACCGAGGTTCTCTTCTTCAGGGCGCCCACGTCTAGGTACAATGGCCCCCTCCCTAGGCTGGGGGGAGTTTCCCTCCAGCCTACAGCCCTCTCCCTGGAAGCCAAGGTGATGGCGGTCTCCAGTGTCACTTTTTCCCAACTCGGCAGGATCACCTAGATCCGCCTGTACCTCGATGAGTCCTCCCTGAGAACAGTCGTGCAGGCCCTTGTGATATCGAGGATTGACTACTGCAACGCACTCTATGTGGGGTTGCCCTTGACCCTTGTCCGGAGGTTGCAGCGGGTACAGAATGCGGCGGCCAGACTGGTGGTGGGTGCTCATAAGTATGATCACATCACCCCAGTTCTGGCCCGCCTGCATTGGTTGCCCGTTGCCCTCCGGATAAGGTTCAAGGTCCTGGTTTTGATTTTCAAAACCCTCCGCAGCTTGGGACCTGACTACCTGGTGGAGCGTATCTCTCAGAGATCAGCTGAGGCCAGGCCCACTCGGATGTAGCAGGCACACTCACTCAGGGTGGCCACCCCAAGGGAGGTGCGAAAATCGACAACTCATAGTCGCGCCTTCTCGGTGGTCGGTCCTTCCTTGTGGAATCAGCTACCGAGTGAGTTCCGCCTTGCATCGTCCCTGCCTGCCTTCAAAAAGGCTTTAAAGACCTTGCTCGTTAAGGAGGCTTATGGCAACCTCATTTCTGTTTAGTTTTTCTCCTGTTTTTTCCTTTTCTTCTCTCTCGCCCGCTGCCTTTATTGAGGGCTTTTTATTGACTAGTGCCCATCGTTGTTCTCCGCTATTGTTTTTACTATATATTTTAATAATTGTATTTATTGGTTTTCTTTTGTAAACCGCCCACAGTTCTCCAGGAAATGGCGCGGTATATAAGTGCAGGAAATAAATAAATAAATAAATAAATAAATAAATAAATAAATAAATAAATAAATAAATAAATAATCCTCTGATAAGAGACAAGCAAGAAATGGAAAAGGCTAGAAGTGGGGCAGAATTGATTTTCATCTGAGGTTGCTTAAAAGGGTGGGAAACTGCTAAGTATGGGTCTGGTTCCAAAAGCTTAGTCACACATTTACTTGCTTCCAAGTCACTCATGTTGCGGCAAGAATGTGGCTTCGCTACAGGCTCTCCTGTTGATGTCAGGTCCCCAGGTTAGCCTTGAGCAGGTGTCTGGAAGGACATCATAGCTGATGCCCCCTGATGCAGAACCTGCTCATAACACTCTGATGGGATGTCGGTTCATTGAGCTGATCAATCTCTTGCTGCCCAATTATGGATTTTGCTTCTCTCCCCTCCCATCTGCACACTGCCTCTCTTTTCTTCATTTCCTAAGACCAAAAGGAGCAGTCAGTTCAACCTTTCTCTTGCTGCAGGTGCGGCTTTTGCCCGATATTTGCTAATCGGCTGTTGGAAGAATCTGATCGATACCCTATCGACACCCCTGACGGGCCGCATGGCTGGGAGCTCCAAAGGACTGGCCTTCATTCTGGGAGCCGAGGGAGTCAAGGAGCAGAACCAAAAGGAGAAGGATGCCATCTGCATGAGTTTAGATGGCCTGAGGAAGGCAGCCCGGCTTAGCTGTGCTTTAGGTATGTAGTATTAGTCTGCACAGGGGCCATTCATTTAGGCAAATGCATGCCTTGGATGTTATGCATGAAAAAGAGAAATGTCGTAAATTAAGTGTGCTGCTTCTACGTTGAAGAAGGCAAAGTGTAGCTCAGGGCCTCCAAGGACTCTTAGTGTCATCTCCTGATGCCCCAGGCCCAATGTTCACAGAACAGTGGCAGTACCTCCAGAAGCCGTGAAGGACTCGTTTGTACCCCTAGTCCTGTTCCAGGCCTAATGTCACCCTTTTGGGAAGATACAGAAATGTTTCCCCTCCTGATGCCAAATGTTTAGCAAGCATGTTTCTAAACTTGGAAGCAAAGCTTGGAAATGGTACTTTTGGATCGCAACCGCCAGAATTCTGAGCTCCCAGTTTCTGGAAGTCATCAGCTGCAAATGTAACTTGCCCAAGCTATGTTTCCCTGGTCATTTGTGTCAGGAATGGGAGCTTGTTTCTCGTTGCAGGGGTTGCTGCTAACTGTGCCTCTGCCCTTGCGCAAATGGCTGCCGCTTCCTGTGTTCAGGAGGAGAAAGAAGAAAAGGAGGTGCAGGAACCCAGTGATACCATTGCTCAAGGTACTGCCTGTCTGAATGAATACTCAGCCATGGGCAAAGGTCTGTGTTGGATTCAGTGTTAGGACTACTTGGAACCCCTTAAAATGTACAGTATTTGTTTTCAACCTGACAGTGATGGGGATTCCTCTCTCCTTGTATGCGCGCATCTTCTGCAAAGGTCAGCAATGGCTGCCTTTTGACTAAGAAGCAGTAGCCATCCCGGCTTGCAGAATGAGCAAGCCAGGATGGCTACTGGCTACATTGCCATTAAGAATTCAAGCAAAGTGGCTTTTCCAAAAGGGCTACAAAGATGTAGTACCTGGAGGTTGGGGTGGGGACAGAAAAGAAAGGCAGAGGAGACACACACACACACACACACCGTGGAAAAGCAAGGTTTGTACTCTGACATGCACTATACACCCTATCCATCTCAGTGAGCCTTGTTCCCAAATAAGCTTGTGTGCAAGGGTGCTAGCAGCCTTTGAAAGTAAGAAAAGGTGCCCTAGCATGTAGTAGTTGAGGATGTCAGGAATTCTGTTTGCTTTACTCTCAACCCAAAGGGAACCATGAGTTTTGGTGTAGGTAGGGTGATGGAAGTGCAAATTCTCAGTGACTGATGACACTTTGTTCAACAAGATTGGGCAAGGCGTTGTCATTTGCAGCACCAAAGGTGAAATCTGGAGCCTGCATCTCTGACCTGAGTCTGCACTTCCTGCCTTGCAACTTGCTAGAAGCCAAGGAGTCGGGCATGGACATTGGGCCGTGATTTTTGGAACTTCGGTCTTTTCTTCTGCAGCACCTCAAACACTGAAGGGCTCAGCCTGATGGAGATGTGTGCAGGATGGAAAGCTCACTTATGTTTGTGATTTTTCAAAACAAATGATCTAATAAAGTCTGGGAAGATTCTCAGTCATCCAGGTGAGTTTATCTGGAAGTTGAGTCATGGCAACTGGACTTCTTTTCTTGAGCGACTGAAACATTTCACTGCTCATCCAACTGATGAAGCTGTTTGGATGAGCAGCGAAATGTTTCAATCTCTCAAGAAAAGCAGGTGCCATGTCTCAACGTCCAGATGGTCTAATAAAGGCATCACTTGCATTTGTCCAGACATTTGTTATTTCTCCTGTACTTTCACACATTTGCAGCCAGCCGAACCTCTGAGCATATTTAGTAGAGGGTATGAAAGCTATGAAATAGGAATTCCATGGAAAAATCTGACCCACATGCAGACCCTTTCACACTTTCCACTGATTACATAGGATTTAGGAGTGGTGCTAGCAAATAAAATCCCGTTTCTTCCATCATGCCGTGTGTGTTGTAAATGCCTGAAAACAGATGGGGCATGCTTATAGTCAGTGTGAAGTGCTGAATAAATGGTTTGGTGGTCCTAGGAGAAACCTAAAGCAGATGGCCACTCTTATAACATACATGCTAGGCTCTGGTGTAGAAATAAGCCATTCTGTCTTTCCACCATGTGCTACAGTGAAACAGAAGGTGGAGCAAAAACTGGAGCAGATGGGGAAGGTGCAAGGGGTCTGCCTCCACACTGCTCACGTTCTGTGCATGGATGCCATTCTCAGCGTAGGACTGGAGATGGGAAGCCACAATCAAGACTGCTGGCCGCATGTGTTCAGGTAGGAGACAGCAGCTGCGCGCTTATGTTTGGTTCCAAGAGATAATCACACCCAGTGGTCTTCAATGTTGATGCGAGCATTTGATCGTGGGTTGCCTTTGCCGTGACTTTTTAAACTCCATAAAAGTAGCCAGATAGCCTGCCTCTGGTACAAACAGAACACATAATATTACTCAGTTTATTTTTTTCAAATCAATACCATACTCAAAGTGATTGTAATCATTGCATAGGATTTTAGTCTGCCTGTGATACCTCATTTCACTAGATGACAATGGTAACCATAGTTGTACCCCTAGGTAAATAAATTTTAAAAGTTTAAATAGATCTACAGTATCTTATTTGATTGTGCCTTACAGTAGCCCCAGATAGCTAATGGTCTATATAAGACACACAATTCTTTCTTTCTTTCTTTCTTTCTTTCTTTCTTTCTTTCTTTCTTTCTTTCTTTCTTTCTTTCTTTCTTTCTTTCTTTCTTTCTTTCTTTCTTTCTTTCTTTCTTTCAAGTATTTTTACCACATCTTTTTCCTTAAGAGAACTAGATTTCAATTAGAATCAGATTGTAAATATCTACATTCATCAATAAGAAATACAGTAACTAGTAAAGTATGAGGAAGACAATAGTGCAAACAATAAAAATCAGGCACACACTTGTGTACATATTTGTACGCACACAGTGATATAGATCTAGATTTCAACCTGTGCAGAAGACATTGTCCAAGCGGCCTTCCCTTAGGTCTCCCAAGGTCCCTTCCAGTACCTGAAGGTATTGTACAGAAGGCTAATGGACTCTAGCCCAGGCTGTGCCCTCTAAAGCAGTGCAGATACCCTTTCAGGGGATTCCTTCTACAGCAAAACAGCAGATTCTGGATCCACAGACAGACAGGCAGATAGATACATCAGATTTCTTCAGAACTAATGCTCCATATGGAGACCAATAACATCCACTCTCAGGATGTGTCGGCTAGCATCACTGGGCAAATTGCTGGTGTTCTGTAATGTTACCAAAGCAAGGTCATACAAAGCAAGATAGTTTTGTGTGTGCGTGTGTGTTTACATTCCCGCCACATATGAAAATATATACCAACTTCCTTACCACATTTCCAACAAATCTTAGAATAATTAGCATTTATTTAGTTTCACTGGTGTTATATACCATCTTAAACCTATTTTTTTAAAAAAAAAATCTTTTACTCTCACTAAAATAGATTTGAGTATTCTAATTCTTCATATCTTAACCGAGTCTTCGTCTTCTATTTCTTTTTTTAAAATCTTGCTCCCAGACTAGACTTTTCTCATTTCACTTGCCTTTTTACTTTGTCATATATGTGTTTATAAATTATGACCTTCCCGGTTCTTTCATGCATGCTCGTTCCAGTTGGGCATTTAAAAAAAATTATAAAATTGTAAATATATATGAAAACAACATTTTGTTATTCTTAAACTTTCTTTTAATCTCTTATCCTCTCTGTATCCTTACTCACATTTACTTGGTAAAAGACCATTTGTGTCTTACAGGTATTATCTCTCACAGTATGCATTTGTGATGCTTGTCTATACAAAACAATATTTCTGTGCCTTTCCCAACATCTTATTTTATTTTATTGAAAAACTTTTAAGCATTTCTGAAGCCATTCATCAGTTTTGGGGATGTTTTGATTTCTCAGAGTCTGTGAGTACATCAGCACTCTGGAACATGTTCACTTCAGCGATGGCACATCTCAGCCACCCATAACGATTACCCAGGCACAGCAAACCCCCGGAAGACTTCAAGAAGATGATCCAGCTGCTGACTTTCCCCATGAATTGAACCCGGAGCAAGAGACTGTGCTGAGGAACATGCCCGTCATCCAGCCTGTTTCCATCCAAGAGCTCATCAAGGAGGCCAGCAAGGGGAGGCCGTTTGATTTCCGTGGAGGCAGCCTAATGAGTGGAAGTAGTGCCACCAAGGCTATCCTCACCCTTTCTACCCAGGCGGACAGGTATGAACAGGAATGTGTTGACAATGAGCTTACGTGCCTTTGGGAAACGGCAGTGTACATTTTACCGTGTTGGCATTCGTCCGTAGTGTTCACAGTCCCTGGATGGCTTTCATAAGGGTGCCAAGACAAGACTAGATTTAACGGTATGTGCTTTGCCATGACCTCCCTAGGTTACAGAATGGTCTCCCCCACTTGCACAGAATTTTCCTTCAGTGCTCTAGCGCTGAATGCCTTGGCGAGAACTCTCCCCGCCTGTTCTATTGTACAGGCGCTAATGCCTCGCTGTCCTGCTCAATTCTTTTCCAGTTTTTCAGATACAGTGACCCCCCCCCCACACCTATCGCGGGGGTTAGGGACCCAAGCCAACCTGCGATAATTGAAAATCCGCGATATGTGGATGCAGGTCGGGTCAGGTCTGGGGGTTCTAGCTGAGGGCTCTTGTACTTACCCCCACCCTGGCGCTGCCCTGAATGGGCCTGCAAGGGCCTTCCTGGGCCTTCTGGAGGCCCCGAAAGGGCCTCCCTGCAAACCGGAAGTGACTTCCACGTCACCAAAAATCATTTCTGAGGCCTCTGAGGGACTTTCCCCCTAATTTTTTCAATATAGCGGGACCGCAGTATATGAACCACAAAAGGGCGGGGGACCACTGTATTCTCAAAATTAGCCAGGGAACATACCGTATATACTCGAGTATAAGTTGACCCGAGTCTAAGCTGGGGCCTCTAATTTAAACCCAAAAAACTGGGAAAATTTATTGACTCAAGTATAAGGCTAGGGTGGGAAATGCAGCAGGGCCTGGCAACTCCTCCTTTGTAAGCTGGGTGTGTGTGTGATGTTTAAAATGACTTTTAGCCACCGAGGCAAGTGCTTGAGTTGGTGGCTAAAAGTCATTTTAAACATTGTTTTAAAATGACTTTTTAAAAGTCATTTTAAACATGGGGGGGTCAGGAGAAGTGGCACACAATGTTTAAAATGACTTTTAGCCACCGACCCAAACTTGCCTCAGTGGCTAAAAGTATTGACCTGAATATAAGCCGAGGGGCCCTTTTTTCAGCCCAAAATTAGGGCTGAAAAACTAGGCTTATACTCGAGTATATACAGTAATATATGTAAAAGGCAGAAATGTGCAGAAGCGTCTCATGAGTGCTCGTATTCTTCCCTTTGGCACATCTGTACATTCTTTTAAACTGATTTAGAATAATATGAATGAACAGGAAGGAACCACGGCAAGCCAAGGGCCCATGCATGCCTCTCTCCTTTCCTACTTCCACTCACCAGGGAAGACACTTTGATAATTGGCTTTCCTTAACTTTTCTTGTTATCTGGACCTACGCCTGTGGCTCGCATTAGCTTTGCTTAATTTGAACATGTCAGCTTTAGCAACTGTGGTTTGAATATTGACTATACAGTATTCATTGTGCTGCATATGGTTTTCTTCATGGCCGCAATAAATAGCTGTTTTGCTCCACATGCTATGTGAGGTTCTTTATGTAGCGTTATTGCCAAAGGCCATCCTTTCCACGGGTAGTCTCTTCCCTAGCTTTTATTGTGTACCTTTAAGGACAGAAATGGAATATATGAGAAATATGTTTAGATCTTACTCGGTTCACTCCAGTTCCATTTGTATGCTGGTCCACCATGTTATCTTGGTTCTGCTTTTGCATTGTACCAACTTCATACATCCATTCTCATCAGGTCATTACCTAGTGAACAGGGGTAGTAGTTGTGTCTGATTAATGTAATAGTACCCGGCCTTGGTTCTTCAGATATTATTGGACTACAACTCCCAGAAATCCTGGACAGCACATCTAGTGGTGAAGGCTTTTGGGAGTTTTAGGCCAAGAACATTGGGGGTGTGTGTACAAGGTTGGGAACCAATGGTTCAATGTATTCCTTCTGTGCTATGGTAACTGGTCACTTATTTTAAAAGCAAGTCCTAATGGCATATCCTGCCCCTTTGTCGGCAGGCTGTTTGAAGATGCTGTTGACAAGCTGAATCTGATGGCACTGTGTGGTTTCCTGTATCAGCTGAAGAAAGCCTCTCAGGCTCAGCTCTTCCACTCAGTTACTGACACTGTAGATTACTCCTTGGCAATGCCAGGTAAGCTTCTCAGTCAGAAAGTGAAATACATGTGACGCATTTGTGTGTGTGAGCATTCCTGCATGCATCTTTCATTTATATTAATAAGTGCTCTGCACTCTTGTCCCCTTTTAGGAGAAGTCAAATCTACCCAGGACAGGAAAAGTGCCCTCCACTTGTTTCGCCTGGGAGGGGCTATGCTTCGCATTGTAAGGAGTAAATCTCGACCTTTGCTTCATCTTATGCGGTGTTGGAACCTGGTGGCCCCTCACCTAGTTGAAGTGAGAGAACTCTGGCTTGGAAGGGGTGGTGGGACCCATGTGGCACCTTCTGTGGGCTATAAAATTTTTCAGATTGCAAAACGGAGGTCCTTACCTACTTGAGGGAGATTAAAAGATGATAGCCAGGGGTGAGAAATCTTACAGGTAAGGTTATACCTAGAGCAGCCTTCTCCAGTTGGCTGCTCTCTTGTTGTTTTGGACTTCAGCTCCCATCAGTCCTACCGGCAAATCAAAATCCCTAACTGTTGGCCATACTGGCTGGGACTGATGGGGGCTGAAGTCCAAAATACCTAGAGGACAGCTGGCTGAGGAAGCCATCTCTGGATATGCTCCGAAAAATAACCCTGTATGATGAAGTCCTAGGACCAAGACACACCTTCATAAAATGAGTTGCATTCATTTTTATATGAATGTTGAACAATAGCTTTGCTTATTTTCTGTTTCTTTATTTTACTTGGAAGCCTACTGGATTGCTCAGTAGTTTAGGTTTCTGGCTAAAGAGTTTAGAGTTCAATTCGCCACTCTGTCTCCTGGGAGCAGAGCCAGCCCTGTGTGGCCTTGGGTAAGCTGCAGAGTCCCCGGATGCCCATAGAAGGAGGAAATGGCAAACTACTTCTGAGTATTCTCTATTTGGAAATCCCTGAGATGTCTGAATTAACTTGACAGAACACAATCATTATATTTTACTTGCACACTGGCTCTGTTCCATAGGATCAGACCATCTTCCCCCCCACCCCATATGATACTAGACCTTATCCTCAAAGGATTCATGTAGTCTGAGAAAGAAAAGGTATCAACATAAAGCACAATAGACTATTTGGATAATATTTTGGACAGATATTCTGTTTCTCACTGCTGTTGCTTTTTAAAAGAAAGGAATGGAATTTACTGTCATTGTATAACAATACAAGATTAAAAAGTGACATCCAGTCAGCTCATTCACACACCACAGTATAAAAATCCAAGACATAAAACATCCATACACATACTCCTACATTCACACACAGAACATCACTTGTACTCATTTAAAACTGACATAAAAACCAAACATACACACAGAGCCCTACACTTTCACCTGACAGCATTAGTGCCCTCCACAAAAGAATTAGAAGATTAAAGACAGATGTCTAAATCCAGTCACTGGTCACAGTTAGAATAGACCAAGGTAACCAGTTACTCAATGTTAATTGTGCAATGTGTAAATCCCATTTATTGAGTGGGTTATTCCTATGAGGTAATTACACAAGCCATATTGATGTAACGGGCCTACTCTAGTCAAGACTAGCCCTTGAATTTTGACAGGTAGAGACTTCTTGTATTTCGTGCCAATCCATTCTTTACACCCCTTTACACAGTGCTTTCTCTTCTTGTCCTTGCAGGCTGCCTGTCATAAAGAGAGGCACGTTTCTCGGAAGGCTGTCTCTTTCATCCATGACATACTTACTGAGATTCTGATGGACTGGAATGAGCCCCTGCATTTTCACTTCAACGAAGCACTCTTCCGCCCCTTTGAGCGCATCATGCAGCTGGAACTCTGTGACGAAGATGTGCAGGACCAGGCAAGTTAGATCTGGGCGGTGCTTAGAAACTTGAGTTTCTTAAACAGTGACTTCCAGGAGACTCCAGGCTGCATGTTCACTGACTAAGCAGCCTCGAATATTCTGGAAGTTATGTTGCAAAACTTAATAGCTTGCTTTTAAGTTTTTAAGTTCAAGGGGGGGGGAAAAGATGTTTATTCTATGCTGTTGTCATTGTGATGTAATGTCGTTTCCATGTTATGGCAACCCTATGAATTAATCACCTCCAGAAGGTCTTATTCTTAACAGCCCTGCTGAGGACTTTCAACCTACAGGCTATGGATTCTATTAGATCTTTCTCTTTTCTTATTGCCTTCCATTTTTCCTGCCATTATTGTTGTTTTCAGAGAGTATTGTCTTCATATGGTATGGCCAAAGTGACACGGATATACATCATTATAATTCCTTCCGATTAATCCAGAAAGGCAACAAAACATTATCTCAATTGGGGAATAATTTGTAGCATATTGGGAGCATTTTGTGCTTGTATTTATTCATTTGTGCATTTATTTATGCTGTGTTAGATAGCCAGCCAACAGCAAAAACATGTGGAACCAAAATAAAACAAGCAGAAAAATAGTCATGCTGAGATTAAAAAGTAATGGCTGGAGCTGTTTAAAAACGTGGGAGAATAAAGGGTTTAGAGAATAAAGGGTTTGTGGAAAACATTCCACAAAGAAGGTGCCACCTGTCTAGGGAAGGGACCCTCATTGGGAAGGTAGAACATCAGTTGCAATCAATGGTATTTTACTCACCCACTGACTTCAGTGAGTCTACTCTAGGCATCAAAATGATCCAACCCTGAGCATAAAAACATGACTTCAGAAAAGAAGGCATTAATGATAACATTACTTCTGAAAAAAAATACGGTAAATACTTTCTCTTGTTCCTGACTACTTGAAAGGCAGCATGCTCATGCTATTTTTAATACATTGCTTTTTTTTCCCAATTTAAAAATAATTCAGAAAAAAGCAGAATTTTTTTCTAAAACTGCCTTTCCTCAAATAGCTTTTTGAGGTCACAAGTAAACATTTCTAGTGTGTCTCCCAATTTAATTATCAATTTTCAAGATGTTAACATGTTCTTGGCATTGAAGTGATTAAAAGACACATTTTGAATGATTCTTTTATAACCCAATTGTATCAGGTGGTCACATCAATCGGTGAGCTAGTGGAGGTGTGCTCCACTCGGATCCAGTCAGGCTGGAGGCCATTGTTTAGTGCCCTAGAGAATGTGCACAGCAGCAGCAAATCAGAGGTGAAGGAATATCTTGTTGGAGACTACTCAGTGGGTAAGTATTTTCCTTGTTTTCTTTCCCATTCGTGGACTGTATCATTTTCAAATTAGTAACAACAACCTGTAGTATATTGGTCCTAAACATTGCTGCCAAAACTGAAGTTTAAATCTGACAGGTCTTTGGAATTGAAACATCTTGGTCAGAACATTTCTATGAACGAAGCTCAATGTCACTCCAATGGAACTGATAAATACATTGATTTATAAAACATTCCACTAATTACAGATAGCAGATTAAGTGGAGCTAAGCTGGAGAGGAGGAGGGGGAAATTTGCTTTGAATTAACTTTGTTTCCACATGAAAGGTTTGTTGGAGAAGGGACCAAACCAGTATTATTTGAAATGAACAAAACAGGGTCAAATTCTGTTGCTTAGCATTGTTAGTCACTGTTGGAAGAATTATAAAAGGGAAAAAACAAAAGCTATTTTTCCCTTTTATAATTCTTGTTTCTATTTCCAGTCTTCTGTGTTCCATTTCACTCTGGTCCTGCCCTCAGAACCATGTACAATATGCATTTATACCTGAGACACACCTGCCCCTTTGAAAATGGGTGTTAAAGGTGTGCCGAGGAAGTCATTGGCATGGTTGTTGGTCACTTCATGAAGCCTACAGAGGGGGGAACCCAGCTACCATGCCTGCCCATAGCTGGATGAGGGCCAATTGATGGAAACTGACTTCTCCAGCCAGAGAAATTCCACTCATATAGTTGAACTTCCCTCACTGTCATTCCCCCCAGGTATCTTTCAAAAGGATCCTAAATGTTCTGAAGTAGATTTTGAGGATGTGCCAGGAGTTGCGTGGAGAAGACCGAAATGTCTTCTCGTATCACCTCTCAGAAAAACATTTTTTTTGTAAAAGAGCAACCGAGAAAGACCTGCTAGGCATCTCTGTAGTGCAAAAAGGTTCTTGTATGGATACCATTCTGATTTTAATACACCATGATTCCCAGAAATATGGAAGTGCTGCCCTGAGGCTGCATTCCACTTGAGGTAGAGGAAATCCAGCTAAGAAATCTGACTGGATAGCTCAGTGGTTTAGAAGTTGAGGTTCCCCACTGAGCTTCCTAGGGGAAGAACCAGCCTGTGTAGGCATGGGCAAGCGGCACACTCCCAGGGCTACCCCAGAAGAAGGGATGAACAAGCCACTTCTGGGTGGTATTCTCTGCCTAGAAAACCCTAGAAAGGGTCATCATAAATCGGAATTGACTTGACAGTATGTTGTTATTAACCCCTCTAAATCAAGTGGGACTTGCTTCTGAACAAAAAGCACAGTGGATTTGGCTACACGTTAATCTGAAAAAGTTTATAATATATTCTCAAGAACGTCTGTGGGCGTTTCCAATCACCATTTATTCCTTCTTTCTCCCCTCAGGGAAATGCCAAGCTCCTGTCTTTGATGTCTTTGAAGCATTTCTAAATACAGATAACATCCAGGTTTTTGCCAATGCAGCCACCAGCTATATCATGTGCCTTATGAAGTTTGTCAAAGGATTAGGTAAGGCTTCTTTGGGCAGCCAAAAAAACAAAACAAAAAACCCTAACTTAACGAAGTGTATTAACTATAAGACTTAAAGTTTCTGTAAGACAGAAAAGATAGGCAGTGTGAAGGAGTTTGTTTATTATTGTGAATCCTCCCTTCTCTGAGCTTGCAAGATAATTATTTATAACAACCATAAAGTTAAACAAGTTATAAGTACATTCATGTTCTGTTGGTAAAGGAAACGTCTCCTTCCTGGTAATGAGAATGGAACAGTATACTGTAACAAGAAGAAATTATATCATAATAACTACAGCTTAGACTGGAACAAGGCCTAAGCCCCGACAAAATGTAGAAGAAGAGTGCTTTCCTGATTGTGTTTGTTTTAGCTAGAAAAAAATTCTAAGGGGGACTGTTTTGATTAGTAAAAGATTGTGGTTTTCACAAGTAACAAACACCACCCCCTGGAACCCAAAATGTTGCCTCTGAGGAATTTACATATCACCAGGCCCTGGTGTGTGGCACTGCCTCATCTTCTAAGCCTATCCATCAGATTCCTGCATGAGTGGAACTGAGTCACAGAATGGCAGTCTGTGTAGTGCACAGTGCATGGTAATCACGTGGTCACACGGTACACTGGCCCTCATTTAGAGATCTTCTTACAAGCAGGGTTGTACCCACTGTGTCTTCCTCATGCCCCATGGCAATGTTCTTCACACATTTGCAACAGATACGTGTTTACCTCTTTGAGCAAACCTTCCCTATGCAGTCCTGCCGGCCATTTCTTTCAGGGACCGTGTAAAATGTTCGCCTGATCATCTTCCATGATTATGTTGGCAGCATAATACAAGTGCCGTAACTTTTGCAGGGGAATTACCTCGAGAAGCTACTGTAAATATTCTCTTTTGCATGCCAAGGTACATGTATCAGCACACAGCAGATAATGTATACAGTGATTATTTGACTTGAGGCAATTCACCTCCAAAAGTTATGCTTTTTGAATTGGTCCTTGCATTTCCGTTTTCTGCATTGTGTCATTTTTTATATATATATTTTTGAATGTCAAATTGCCACTTTGAATTAATGAGATCTCATCCATATCCAAAAATATGTGTAAAAACGTAATTAAAGCAAATAACACAAAGTGTGCTGCTTACATACTGCCCTGTAGGGCTTAAAGCACTCTCTGGGTGGTTGACACTTTAATTATGTAGGCTACACATTGCCTCCCTGATGGTCTTGGTACTCAGTTACCTACCTCAGAAAGATGGAGGGCTGAGTCAACTTCCAACCAGCCTGTTGAACTCAGGTTGTGAGTAGAGGCTTAACTGCAGTGGTGGAGTTTAACCACTGAGGCTCCTTCATTACTAAAATAACAGTTTCTTCGGCCTCCAGCACCTCCCCCCTCCACACCATTAATCCTCATAATCTCCATCTGTTTTTGTGACTGAGGGAATCTATTTGGTTGTCACAGCAACCAACCCAGCTCATAACAATCATCCTGTTCAGAACATCTTGTGTTGTGTTTATTTGTTCACGTTTTAAGATTCAGCTTTCCTCTTCTAGGGGAAGCGGATAGCAAGGAGATCGGTGACTGTGTGTCGGGAACAGGCTCCATGTCAACAGATCTGTGCCTTCCTGCTCTTGATTACCTCAGGCGCTGTTCTCAGGTGTGCAAAATTATGCCCTCTTTGTAACCATTTAAACTCAGCTCACACAGAACATGTCATTCCCATCAAAGCAACATGAAACAGTCACCACAAGATAAGCTTCACTGAATAGAATGATCACTGCAGTGGGGAGAAATACACCCTGGTCTTCAAGCAGCGAGGGAGGTATTTGACTACAGAGTCAGAGTTTGGGAATTCTAGAGGTAACCCAGAAGCAGCTTCAGAGAAATGAGAAACATTGCTTTTCGGGATTACATTTCCCAATATTCTGCAGTTGGGATGTCTATGGTGGCTGTGCCATTCTGGTACTTGTTGTCCGAAACAAACAACTTCTCTCTCTGCAGCCATCGGAGACATATGAGTGGAGGGTGGGTGAATGAACAGTTGGTGCCCAGCCTTCAGTAAAGCTTAAAACAGAGATGGTCTGGAGTAGCTTTGTAAGCTGAAGAATATAATGGCCAGTATTGTCTGGCAGAGCTCTGCAGGTGCCACAGGAATTACGCTACCACTGATTAAAAGAATGTATTTCTCAATTTCAAGCTCCACATGCAGAATTATACAATGTTGCACACACACCCAAATCAAAAAAGGAACTTAGTAATTAGCAACAGTCTGCTGTCACCAATGAAGTCATTCCAGTAGAGCTCTGCAAATGGATCCTGGCCAATGTGTTAAAAAAACCAAACCTTGAATCTGCCTCTGAGAATGTGCATCTCTTGATGCTAAGTATGTGTGGTTCTGTTGCATGGCATGGAACTGTGGACTTCCACCTAGGCAACGATGGGGAGGAGGGGGGGAGCATTTGAAATGTGCTTTTATCACAGAATGCTGTGGGCTTCTTGACTCAAGAAGGTAAACAGACAAGAAGTGCTAGGACAAATTAAGGCACACACACACACACACCCCAAAATAATAAAATACATAAATGGAGAAGACTGAAACACTTCAGTCACATAATGAGAAAGGGAAAAGTACTGATTGTTCTAGCTGATAATTCAGGGCAAAAGAAATGGGGAAAGAAATGCAGGAAGGTGGAGAACATAACGGCTGAAGAATGGTTCAGATTCAACCTAATAAACAGCTGCCACGGCCAAAGGCAGGACTACGACAGTGATGTCCAACCTCAGGTGGGAGAAGAAAGAGAAGGATCCAAAGGGGAAGGCTGGCCCTGGAGATTCTCCAGTGCAAGGGATGCTGGGACAGCTGCCTTACTCCCCCTCCTCATTCCTGCTGTAAACGAAAGAAGAGAAGGAACATTGAGAGCCCTTGTCTTCTGTGGCATTTCCCAGGCTGTCAGACACAGCAAGGCACTGTTGTTCCTGGCAGCGTGGGCTTTCTCTCCTTGTGCTACAGGGAGGGAGCACCGATGCCATTGCCACCCATTTCTCTGTTCTTCTGACTGCCAGATGGGAGACAGTGGGAGTTTGCGGGCACGGGAGCGACAGCGTTCCACATTGTTTCCCTACTAGAAGCACAACAAAGCAGCACTTAACAGCTACCAGTGTCTTGCCTCTGTTCTGCCCAGGCCTTTGGAAAAGTTACTAGCCATGCTGAGATGGGCATTCTGGAAACTGTAGTCCATAATCCTGGCAGAACAAAGCAGAAGTTCATCTTCTACTAGAGCATTTGTGACTTGCCTGGGATAGGCTACAAAGTGTTTGTTTCTACGAGGTTCCCAAGCTCTTGCCTGATCCATGTACATTCAGCACCCTCTGGCTAGAAAATTTTAACTGTGAGCCCTTTTACATGACCCCTAAAATCCGTTGCAAGACACCTGCAGATCCGGATCATAAAATTGTTTTCCCACCAGCAGCAGACTTAAAAAAACAATAAAGTACGCCCATGCCCGCTTAAGCGCGCCCCAGCACACTTTACAACTACCTGGTCTCTGGATGTAAAAAATTTCCAATGCGGATTGTAAAGCTGTGGATGCCGGGCTGTCGCCTTCTGTTTGTTTTTGTTGTCCCCGCCGCCCCTTTAACAGACAGGAATACCTACATGGCTGGATGACAGGCAGAGGTGAGCCTGCATTTTTTTTCTCCCTCCCCTCAGCGCAGACAGAAGCAACAGAGTGCAGAGGGGTGGGAACACAGGAAGAGGAACAAAACCCACATATCTGGCTGGGGGGATCCAAATTTAAGCTACAAGCAGATCTTAGGGCTTGTGTAAAAGTATCAGGCAGCTTATTTTTAAGCAGCAGGTTAACACAGCAGAAAAACGTGGAATAAAGTGTAGTTAAATTGATATAAGCATATAGCAGAGCTTAGAAATAACACAGAGAATGACAAATCATGGATTAGAGTAAAACTCTTATATTCCATATATACATCAAAATATACAAACAGCAAAGAATACCAAGCAATATATACAAGCAACAGAGTGTGGGGTACTGTCTCTCACCATAGACAGACCCAGTCTGACATGATACAAGCTAGTGCTTATATACAGTTACAGACCCCATAAGATATGACTCATCACTCATTACAATCTGATGCAATCCGATGCAACCATGATGTTATAAACTATTCCATCTGTGCTTAATCACATAACATGCAGGTGATTACTAATCCCTTGCACTTGTGGATAACATCATGAGACTGGAGATTTAACTGCCTCCATTTTACAATTCTCTTTTCCTATCTATTAAATATACATAACATATATTTTATCAACTTTTACATATCTTGACAAAAAGGGCTCTGTATGTCGGAACCAACCTGATTGCCATAAGGCAGATATATGGATTTTCCTGCTGGAATTGCTATATGGGGACAGGTGACATGCTGGATCTAGCACTCAAGCACTGCATTGCTCCTTTCTTTTCTGGGGTATTCCACCCTAAGCTTAAGGATCGTGGGCTGAGTACCATAAGCCTCATGCTAGTGCATGTCCCATGTGAGTCATACTCTTTCTCTGCCCTTTCAGTTGCTTGCCAAAATCTACAAAATGCCCTTGAAACCTATATTCCTTGGCGGGAAACTTGCTAACTTGCCACAAAGGATACAGGAGCGATCTGCAAGCAGTGAGGATGGCACTGAGTGTATCCTTTCTGAGTTTGATGACGACTCAGGTAAGCAGAATCATGGCATAGGCCTAAAGGCAGGATGGGCTGGGAAAGTGCCTACTGAAGGTGGTTTATATTAGATAGAATGGGTGATTTTACATCATTGCCTTCAATCTCTCTGGAAGCCTCAGATTGCATCCTGACATCACCATTGTTGTTTGACAACCAAGTTAAATTTGCTGAAGTCAAAGAGCTGATACCATAAAATGTTTCAAAATGCAAGAGTAAAATAAAATTGTTCGGCTGGTTGTACTGAATAGCTGATAAATCTTCCTTAGGCATTAATAGTCCTGACACAAAGTCCGTGGGGAAAAGAGGTGTATTTACCCTCTGTATGTGAACAGCATGAAGCTTGTAGGTTTCTTCTGCCTCACCAGGGACTTGGATCTTGGAAGTTCACATACTGTGGCTCTTCCCTGTCCTGTTAGAAGCAGGCCTCCTCCATGTATGGTCTTCTGCAGAACAACTTCCTGTCTTACCTGGACTGGACCAGAGATGAGGAAGGACCCATTGAACTACAGTGCTTTTTGGGAGCACAGATTATTAAAATACTCTGGAAGGGAGAAACCTGGAAGTGCTGTGCCCTCTTCATCACAGAATAACAGAGTAATATATTATTAGATTTGTTAGACCTGAAGTATTTGAGCCCTTGCTGTTTGGCCACAGTGGTTGACTTTGGACACATGTTCTCTCTAAGGCTGCTAAAGGGTTTTCTGTCACAGACTTATTATCCATGCTTAGACAACTTAGTTTCTTCGTTTCAGTGTTCCCCACTTCTACATAGTGTGGCTTAGCTCAGTCTAGGACAAACTAAAGGGGGAGCATTGTTTGTGAAATCTTTAGTTTCATGAGGTTTATGTCTAGCTGTTTCGGAAGGGAAAGTGAGGGCTGGCTCTTGGCCTTCCTGTTCTCCTCAACAAGCAACTGATCGGTGGGATCCCAGGTTTTAATGGCCTGACTCCTGCGCTCTGTAGTGAACTGGATACAAAAATGAATGCAAAGAGCTGGTGTAGGAGAATTCTTTGAGCAAATTACCTCAGCTTCATGGAGTTTTGGTTTTGAATGAAATGGCGGCAAGGGAAGACCGGTCAAGATGTCTGGTCGCTTTCTTTCCTGCAAGAAAGGCATCTCTTGAGTGGCTTAATTCATTCTTCACCAGGAACCTGAGAGTCCAAACGGTGGGATCAACATCTCAGCCCTGCTAATGAAAGACAAGCCAGGCTGAACTGGGGAAAGACCTGAGAATGTAGGGAGCATTCTAGAGCACATATATTGAAGTACAAGATCATTTTCACATAAAGTTTTGTTTTCCTAGGCCTTATTAATGTCTGGATCATTCTACTAGAACAGTTGACAACTGCTGTATCCAACTGTCCTCGTCAGCACCAGCCGCCCACTCTGGACCTGCTCTTTGAACTATTGAGGGATGTTACTAAAACTCCTGGTAATTCATTGAATTTGCATGCTAATTCTTGGAAAGCATGTGCAGCTTCCACCTGTGTTTAGACGATGTGGCCACTGCTGGTGTTATGAGCTTTCCCTTCTTTCTTCTTTTCCTAGAACCTTAGTTAAAATTTGAAAAATTAATTTCATTGTGCTTTCTTTGCCCAGTCAACAGGTTTAAAAGGAAAATGAATTTATTTATACAATGTAATGATCTGAGTTAGGACATAACTCAGATATCCTTTGATATGTATTCCTGCATGGAGCAAGGGGGTTGGGCTTGGTGGCCTTATAAGACCCCTTCCAGCTAAACCATACTACTGTTCTATTCTATAAGTAAGCCTGTGAAGTATTTTATGTCAATAATTGTGTGTTTATCCTTTAGGGCCTGGATTTGGGATATATGCAGTTGTACACCTTCTGCTCCCTACGATGTCACTTTGGCTTCATCGCAGCCATAGTGACCATTCGTACTGGGATATGGCGTCTGCAAACTTCAAGCATGCTATTGGCCTTTCATGCGAATTGGTAGTGGAGCACATTCAGAGATTCATACATTCGGGTGAGAAAAATGTTTCTCAGCAACCAGACTTAATTATTACAGTCATCCTTGTGACCAAGGATGAAATTTAATACGAATGAGCTACCCTCAGAGTGGGGAAAACGTTCAAAGGTTCAAAGGTGTCGTCTTGGTTTATGTACACATTATATATGTTAATTTATTTGTACATTTGATTTTGATTTGTATATGTTAGTTTTATTTCACCATATTTTGGAGACAGCAAGAAAACATAGCCACTGGATTCAGTAAACAGGATTAAAAGCTCATGAATACCAATCACACCCAGCTGCCCCAGCCACATTCAGTTATGAATATAAGGTACTGTCATTGATACCTGCTTGGGAAGGAGCATGGTTGCCATGTTCAAATAAGGGAACAAAATACTTCTCCACCTAGGGCGCCTATAAAAAACTAAAATAGTGTCTGAAATACTTAGGAATTCCTCACCCAAAATACCACCGAACTGTAGACATTATCAGTATATAGAAACTTGATCCTGGGTGGGCAAGCATCTCATTCTGGATTATAGTAAAGTGGTACCTCAGATAATGAATGTAATTCATTCTCTGAGGCAATTTGTTATCCGAAAAAAATCGTTATCCGAAACACGGTTTCCCATAGGAATGAATGGGGAACCAATTAATCCATTCCGGAGCCTAGGAAAAAGACACAAACACCTGTTTTTTTGCTCAAAATTCTTTATAAAGTGCACTTTAAAGGTACAGATGTGATGCAGCCCGGGATAATTCCTTTTTACCGATGCATGCTGGAAATTCGTTATCCAAGGCAGCCCATAGGGAAAATTCGTTATCCGAGGCAGCCCATAGGGAAAATTCGTTATCCGAGGCAGCCCTTTACCTGGAAATTGTGATTCGTTATCTGAAAAATTCATTATCAGGGGTATTCATTATCTGAGGTATTACCGTATTTCCATGTTCTCATCTTCAAAGCTCAGCAGTGGGGCAGAGGCCAAAAGCAAAATCCTCAGCTAAAAAGTACCAAAAGAGCATGTAACTTCTGCTGAAATAAGAACATACACTACATCAATGTGCATACGAACAAAAATTATACCTTATGTCTTTCATGCATCACTTGGACATGTATGTACGGAGTTGATTTGAAGAATGATAGTTATAATAAGTAACCTTTTCTTGCATTTTAAAAAAACCTGCTTCAAATATCACACATGGTTCTGCCATATTGTAATTCCCCACCACCAAAGCCTGTGGTAATAACTTTGTTCTTCTTTAGATATCGGCTATGAGAATATGATCAACACAATGCTGAAAGACCTCTTTAAGTTGCTGGTTGCTTGTGTAGCGGAGCCCACAGAAACTATTTCTAGAGTGGGGTGCTCTTGTATCAGGTAATTTAGATTTCCTTTCTATAGTCATTTGTTGCAGTCCAAGGATAAACTTAAGTCAAAGCTCGAATGCCCTGTCGCTCAGGAAACTTTGGCCTCTTTCTCATCAAAACACAATTGGTGGATGTTGCATTGCTGTTTTACGGTTGGGTTTTGTTTTTCACTTAATAACGATGCTGATTAAAAATAGTATAACTGTGAGGACATTAATATCTACAGTACTTCCTGCTAAAAGAAGGTGCTGCCTGTCAGTCTTGCTCCAGAAGAACAGTGAAAATAGGAAACATTTTAACAGAAGAACGCTGCTCAACAACTCTAGGCTTGAGCTGCAATTTTGGACATTGCTGATTATATGCTTCACTTCCAACCGTCCTATTTCTTCTTCCATCTTTTCATTGGCTCTATAGTAGGCCTGCCATTGTCTTTTAAAACAACTTCATTCCCTAATCCTGTACTAGTTTTGTCTCATATAAGCTTTTATGGTATCCCAAATGGTACTCTTGTTGCCACCTTCTCTGTCATTTTGCCCCTATTTCCATCATTTCTTTTTTTTCTGATTTATCTGTTGTATTATATGGCTGAAAAAATGTACTTGAAATGTGTACTCTTAACCATGGCTAAAAGATGCATTAGTATCTCTTTTTAGATGTTACATAGGAAGTACAGACAAAAACACTCATCTTTTTCTAAGCTGCATTGGTCGAAATGTTACTCCTTTCCCGTTAGGATTCATTCTGCTCCTTAAAGGGCTTCATCTTTCTCTCTCTCTCTCTCTCTCTCTCTCTCTCTCTCTCTCTCTCTTGTAAAGTGTGGGAGACAAAAGAAAACCATGTGGTTCACAGTCTTTTCCCTTATCTGTAGGTATGTACTAGTGACAGCTGGTCCTGTTTTTACTGAAGAAATGTGGAGGCTGGCATGTTGTGCATTACAGGATGCCTTCTCAGCTACTCTTGAACCCGTGAAGGTAAAATCTGCATCTGAATGAATGCTGTAGGCATCTTGAGAAATAAACTACTAATGTGGTCTTAGATGTTTTGTTGTTCCCCATGGACATAAAGATATGACTGCAGTAATCTTGAGAGTACTACTATCACAGCATTATTTGTTTCATCTAGAACCTTCACTTAGGTGGGGTATTAGCAGCCACCAGGTTCTCTATTACAGGCACACATACCCAGGTTCAGTAAATGAGACAGTAACCCATGGACAAAGTGCCCCTAGAATCACCTAATGAAATACAGTGGTACCTCGGATAACGAATTTAATTCGTTCTCTGAGGCAATTTGTTATCCAAAAAAAAATGTTATTCAAAGCATGGTTTCCCATAGGAATGAATAGGAAACCAATTAATCCATTCCGGAACCTAGGAAAATGACAGAGACACCTGGGGTTTTTTTTGCTCAAAACTCTTTATAAAGTGCACTTTAAAGGTACAGATGCGATGCAGCCCGGCATAACTCTTTTTTGCCGATGCCTGCTGGAAATTCGTTATCCGAGGCAGCCCATAGGGAAATTCGTTTTCCGAGGCAGACCTATAGCTAGAAATTGTGGTTCGTTATCCGAGGCAGCCCACAGGGAAAATTCGTTATCCGAGGCAGCTCTATACCTGGAAATGGTGATTCATTATCCAAAAAATTCGTTATCATGGCCATTTGTTATCTGAGGTATTACTGTATAAGCTCTCTTCCTTTGGTAAAAAAAAGAGCCATAACCTCTTTGAGCAAAGCCTTCTCAAGGTTTGATGCCTTATCTGTTTAAGATTAATTGAGACTAGATGGGATGGTGTTGGTGGTGCTGAAAATTGCCCTAAAACTGCTTTAAAATGATAGCACTTTTAAACCTGTGGCATGGAAAAATTGTCTAAGTGTTCCAAAACAATGAATCCAAGACCTGGCAGAGTAAGGTCACTGAAACCTTAGCCATTCGTGGCAACTAGCTACTTGTTCTCCTTTTCAATTTGTAAATGTACACACGGCTGCAGGCAACAGTCAACAGAGAAGAATAATTTGTTGCAAAAGCATATACTGTTCTGTAAATGTTATACGACAATGTCATCTATTGATGTGGCTTTAATTTGCATCAAACTGGAAGACCTTCTCATCAGTTGCTACATCTGAGAGCTCCTCCAGCAGTTGGCTTCTCCTGCTCTTTGCTTACCTAGTGAAATGAGAGAGGAGAATTGTTTGAATTTAGTGGGAACACAGAATATAAATATGGTGATAGGGCACACATCTACCCTCCCAGGAACTGAACACACTAATAAGCCTGTTTTTTGTTGGTTGGTTGGTTGATTTGGAAGGAAGGAAGGCAGGAGAGAGGGAGGGAACTTGATATAAATATATTTTAGCAAGATGGTGTGTGTGTGTGTGGTTTTTGTTGTTGTTGTTGTTTGAGGAGGATTAAGAGTGAAAGAGATAGTAGCATCCATTTAATTTGACAAGGTATAGTTTCACTCTTCTTTTCATCTGTGCTTTTCCCTGTTTTGTATATAGGAAACATGGCAAACAATCTGATGCTGTATATTTGTTTTCCTGTAGAATCTGCTGGGCTATTTCCATAGTGGTTCTGAAAACTTCAGTGGGGATGCTTGTGAGGTGAAAGTGGCAGCTCCTTGCCTCTCCCCTAGTGCCGAAGCTGAGTATTGGAGAATACGGGCCATGGCCCAGCAGGTAATGGCTTTAATTATGAAGTGAACAATATATATTGAATTAAAACAACCCTGACAATTACACATGCCTAGCATTTTTAGTGAAGTCTGTGGAATGTGAAAACATTTGTTTCCTGGCTAACCCTCAGAATCCCCCAAGATGCGTTGAGCAGTGATCACACTGGCTGAGGGATTTGGGGAATTGTAGTCCATTTTTGTTTTGAATTCTGGAAGTAATGCAGCTTCAGAAGGCTTTACCTGAACTAGGGTTTATCCTGTGGACATTGCTTCCAGTTATCATCTCTGTTTCAGCTATCTTGGAGGTCTGCTTTATTATATATTATGCAATGCAACAGAAAACACTTTTAAGAATGGTTTTCTTGACTCCTGGGTCTTAATTTTTGGACAGAATTGCATTGATTTGGATAGACCGAATCACAAATAATTTTGCAATGAAACTGCTCAGTGGTCCCACCAATAAGAGTAATTTGTTTCTTTTATTTGAAAAGGACCTCTTGCTTACACTTCAGAGCACTCTTTGTTCCTTTGTGTAATTGCATTTACCATTCTGGGATAAAGATATATAAGGAGCTTCTCTGTACTGGTTTAGGCTCTCTACTCTAATAATGATTTGTCTGGGTTTTTTGCATGTTGTTTTCTGGTACAATAAATTATATGGCCAATGGGCCTCATTTGGCTTCCGTATCTGCAGCAACAGCACGACAGTCCCACTGAGTAGTTCCTGAATGATTTGTACTGTGTGAGACAGCCTTGTGCTGTTTCTGGCTGAGGAAATAATTATCTGCAGCCTGAGAAAGCTGAAAACCATTTCCTTCAATAAAACTTAAATGTTAGTATGGAAAGCAGAGTCTTATTCTGTAAGGTACAATCCCACAAGCCTAAAACAAAGTCTACTTTTGTTGCATTCTTGCATATGCGTGGCTTTCCTGCTATTGAAATTTGGTGATCCACACCTCACATATATGTAAACCCTCATTCACTCCTCACTCACTCACTCCTGTGGCTTTAATCTCTTACTTTCCTCTTCTAGGTCTCTCTCTCCTTCCTTCCTTCCTTCCTTCCTTCCTTCCTTTCTGTATTCCTCCCCTCTTATCTTTCTTTTCTCCCTGGCCCAGAGATCCAGCACAGTTGTTGGTAGAATTTGGTGGCAACTGTAGTAATGGTGGCAAATTCAACAATGTCTCAGCCTAAGTGGGTTCCAGAGGACTGATGCAGTGATATTATCGCAGGACACTGTTTTGAACCTACAGTCCATTCCGCACAATAGACTGGATGAGGGACATTACATGGCCCTTTTGTGCCTTCTACTGCTGCTGTGTTGCTCCTTGCGTGAGTGCAGGGGTTCAGCACGTTGCTATGGTTTGTTCCGTAGGTATTCATGTTAGACACCCAGTGTTCTCCCAAAACACCAAACCACAAGGAAGGTTTTGAACATGCCCAGTCCTGTGTGCTCATCATTGAGTTGCCTCCTGACAAGAAGCCCAACGGTCATACACAAAAAAGGTAAGGCAACTTTTTTTCTAAGGCAGATGCATGAATTAAAGGGCAAATCTATAGTATATTCAAAGCTGGACTATTTCTTCCCCTCCCCATCTACTGTAGGAGACAGACAAAATAAGCAGGCAAAATAGTTTTCCCCAGCCCATCCACCTAGGCCTCCTGTCTCAGGCAGCATTTGCCAAGGCTTTGCCTTTAATGAAATGATTTTGGTCCCAGTAGCAGGCTCTCTCTTTTTGGAGATAATTTCCAAGTACCAACCGAAATACTAGCCATCATTTCAGTAGTGCATTCAGCATGTAAGGAGGTAAGGTGTTTTCCCTTCTTTTGTTTTGTTTTTCTGATTACATGAGATAACAAGCAAGTTTTGGCAGATTAAAAAACAACTCTCCCCAAAGAACATATTTGTGTATTACAATTTGGGGCTACAATTCCCAGAATTCCCCAGGGCCACTCACCATGCTGCAGATGTAGATGTAGTCTCCAAAATAACATTTCCATGCTTAGGTACTTTAGGAGATGTATAACCTCTCCTTTGTTGTAAGATTTTCCCCCACTGCTTATTTGCTTGTCTGTGTGCTTGCTTGGGTTTTGTTTTTCCGTCTGTTTTGCATGTGCAGATCAGGAAGAATGTTGAAATGTTGGTTTCACTTAGTCAGTTTTCTCCTTCTCTATCTATTTTTTTAATGCTGCCATCAATGCTCAGGAAGCTTGGGTAAGGGTAATATTATTTCTCCTTCCATATGGTTTTAGACTGAAAATAAAATAAAATATTTGCCCTTTTATCAAGGAGTAATAGATGAATAGGAGTTACTGTTTTCCAGCAGACAGTATAGAAGGGTACAGATCTTCTTCCATTTCTCAGACCAGTTCAGCATGGAAATAGAGCAGCTACAACTGCAGTCATAACCTCTCATGAATTCCAACCTGTGTCAGAAATGCTTGCAGAAGCCTTGCTCTTCTAAAAAATATATATTCTTTTGCATAATATACATGCCCAACCTGACTACACTGTTCTATGTGATCACTAAATATGCCGCAGTTGCACATATAGTTGCTAGTTTGTCAGTTCTGACCGTGGGCACTCATGTGACTCCCCCACACACTGCTGGCATTCAGCAATATCTCCCTGCCTGAAGGACTTGCATCCTTAAAGGGAAACCCCAGAATGACATCAACCCCCAAGCAGGTCAGTAGCTTCTGCCTGGACTTTCTGCAGAGAGCCAGTGCTTTGATCGCATGAATGACAAAGTGCAGCCACTAGAGAGAGTCAAAGGACAGTGGAAAGAGTGCATTATTAACACAGAAGGAGTAGAGGAGAAAGTCGAGGGGGGAGGAAAAACACAGAAAACAAATCAGAGTGGGTGTGAAGGCAGCAAAATTGGCAACAGAGAACAGCAAACAGATGGGCTTATTTGCATTTTCACCCACTGAATAAATATCTTTCCTGCTTGAAAATGCCCCCCTTGTGTTCTTGGTGAAGGCTGCAGTGCTAGTGTGCACCAGGTAAATCCTGTGGAATTAGCTGGGACTTAAAACCAAGTAAATGATGAAGAACTGCTGCTCTTAAGTCTTTATGACTCTATCTTCTTACACATTTGATCCAGAAGAGAAACTAGCACAGAATAAACATCGTGATGTGGTTGATAAATTCTTTTCACAGAAATTGGGACTAAACTAATCCGTAATGTCTTGGGTTTGCATGTTAAACGTCTTTGTGATAAGGGCTGTAATAAAGACATTCAAAATCTGAAAATATGAGTCGGTTTGGCTAGTTGACATGAAAACTCTTTAAACTCAGCTAATCAGGGGTAAAAGTGTCCACTGGTGAGGGTTTCCCTTTTGAAATGTTTGTGCTCGGTTTTCATTTGCTTGAATTCCATGGAGGAAGAAGGTAGGATACAAATGTACGTTTCCTTGGAGAAAAGGACATGAAGATTTAAATACCAGTTTGGGTTGCAATTCTTGGAAAAGAACACATAGATAAAACGAATGAATTGCATGTGTTACTCTGGGAATGGGAGACAATATATTACACTGTATACCATCTTCTCTCAACCTGATGCTTTCCGGATGCTCTAGCTCAGTGTTGGCGAACCTATGGCATGGGTGCCAAAGGTGGCACTAGGAGCCTTTTCTGTGGGCACCCAGCATTGCCCCTTCACAGTCACCTGTATTCAGGTTAAAGTGCTGTATTGGTACTTAGCAAAAAGTTAGTGGATTTTGAATCACAATTTGGGCACTCAGTCTCTAAAAGGTTCACCATCACTGCTCTAGCTAGTACTGACAGGCTCGTTCTTTCTATGTGTGTGTTGTTGTGGAGGGGGTGGACAATAGAAACACCTTCCTCAATAAACACCAATACAAAGTTACCTGATGCTGTGAAAATTAGAACTGTGTTTGACTGAGAGGAGAAATTGGAAATTGTCCCACACATGTTGAAGGCACCAGGTTGGGAAGGAATGATCTAGAGATGTTTTGAGGAATGTTTCATTAGACAGGCAGACAGAAAGACAGTCAGAACTGTTCCAAGCTGCTGAGAACAAAACAAGAGATAAATGTAATTGGGTATTTCAAGTGATAAGAGTGAAATTCTAAATCCTATTCCTCTCTTTATCTGTTTGCTCCGTGAAGTATCCCTTTCAGAACAATTGTAGTGAGCCTGTTGTCCCACCAAGTATTGTTGCAGAATTTATATGATATTTTATTGGAAGAGTTTGTGAAAGGACCTGCTCAGTCTGAAGAGAAGATGGTGCAACAACCACCAGAAACCAAACTTGCTGGCTTCCTCAGGTACATTTCTATGCAGAATCTGGCAGTCATTTTTGACTTATTGCTAGATTCTTACCGAACGGCCAGAGAGTTTGACACAAGGACAGGGTTGAAGTGTTTGCTTAAGAAAGTATCTGGCATTGGTGGAGCCGCCAACTTGTACCGCCAGTCAGCAATGAGCTTCAACATCTACTTCCATGCCTTGATCTGTGCAATTGTGACGAACCAGGAAAACATCACAGCAGACCATGTGAAGAAGATCCTCTTTGAAGATGATGAAAGAAGCACTGATTCCTCCCAGCAGTGCTCTTCGGAAGACGAAGACATTTTTGAAGAGACAGCACAAGTAAGTCCCCCAAGAGGGAAGGAGAAAAGACAGTGGCGAGCCCGGCTGCCTTCCCTGAGCGTTCAGCCTGTGAGCAATGCAGACTGGGTTTGGTTGATCAAAAGGCTTCATAAGCTGTGCATGGAATTATGCAACAACTACATTCAGATGCATCTGGATTTGGAAAATAGTGCAGACGAGCTCCCGGTTTTCAGAGGCGATCCTTTTTTCATCCTTCCTTCTTTTCAGTCAGAAACATCCACCCCGTCTACCGGAGGCCTCTCCGGTAAAGACACTCCTTCAGAAGATGACAAAAGCCAGCTCAGAGACTCGTTCCCAGACAACCTCACTCCTAAGGGGGGAAGTGGGGAGACACCGTCCCTTCCGCCGTTGAGCCCCAAAACAGAGAAGAAAGACCAGAGCAGGAAAAAAGAATGGTGGGAAAGCGCTGGCAACAAAATCTACACCATAGCCACAGACAAAACCATATCAAAGCTCATGACCGAGTATAAGAAAAGGAAACAGCAACATAACTTGGCTACTTTCACCAAAGAGATGAAAGCTGACAAGAAGGGAGACTCTCTAAGCTCGAGGGGGCCAGACTCACCGCTCCTGCAAAGGCCACAAAATCTAGTCGATCAGGCCCAAATGAGGCACTCCTTCAGCGCAGGACCCGAGATTCTCAGGCAAGAGAAGAGGTCACGCTCTGGATCGACAGTCAGCTCTCTTAGTATATCTGTCCGGGATGGCGAGGCGCAAATACAGGTAAGGAAACAGGACAAAAGAGAGAGGCTTAGACTGGATGAAATAAACCTTTTCACATTAAGGCAGGTTCTTTCCTTGACTGTTTTATTTTGCTCTTCCTGAGACATCTGTGCCCCACCCAGCAGAAGAGATGGATTTGCCCTAATTCAATGTTGATGAAACTATGGCACGGGTGCCAAAGGTGGCACTCGGAGCCTTTTCTGTGGACACCCGACATCGTCCCTTCACAGCCACCTGTATTCAGGTTAAATTGCAGTATTGGCACATTGTGAAAAATTAGTGGGTTTGGGGGCACTCAGTCTCTAAAAGGTTCACCATCACTGCTCTAATGATTATAATTAGAAAATCACAAATAGGTATAGTACATATAACAGTACATGCATAATGAGCAAACAACTTATTGACTTAAGTAGAGTTGTAGGAAGAAGTACAGAATAATAGCTTTTGGTGCAGTTCAGTTTAATAAATATTTCGAGGAGTCATTGTAAGTTGCAAGCAGAAAAAAAAACAGTTGTTTGAATTTGCCTAGCTGATAAGTGGCAACCACTTAAACCTCATGATCATTAGATGAAATTGTTCAGATGCATGCAGAAATTGTCAGTTCTTCTTCGTGGCCTTCATGAGGCCACAGAGATGGGTTTCCCAAGCACCTATCCATGAAGGTCAGACTTCTTTAGCAATAGGAAAGTTTGTTAGTCTCCACCCCCCTCACAGTGGGCACAGTTCCCTCTTACCACAGTGTTTTTTGTTACTTTCAGAACAATCCACCACACTTGGTATATTTTCCAACCCAAGGCAGTCAACTAGATGTGCAGGTCCACATAGGATATTGATTTTTTGTATCTGAGAAAGTGAATTGTTTTCAGGAAGGCGGTGTTCCCCTTGAGTTTTGGCTTTTCTGTTCTATTGGAGGATGGGGCCGCATGCATCACAAATCATGTTTTGAAGCCTCTGTTCTAATTCACCTTATTGGATGGCTATACCTTCAATCCATGAGGAAAACTCAGCTGTCAATCTACTTATTGTATGTGTATTAATTGAGGTGGGGAGGGTGGCATCCTGTCCTTTTGCCTCTGCCAGCAAAATATCTTGGATCAGCTCTGTGGATAAATATGGCTTAAGATAGAAAAGGCATCCATTCGCACTGGAAACATGCTGTCCTTCCCCCACTCTCCACTCCATGACCCAAACTGGCAGGCATTCACTTGGCAGAAGATCAAAAGAAGAAGAAATCTCAAAATGTTTAATTGCATTAGCCAGTGCCTTTAGCCCCACTGTGTTCTTGAAAAGTGAAATTGTCTCCTAAGATCTTTAAACATTGACCAAGCCACTTTCCCCTTGGCAGGTAGTGATGCGGCCTTTCTGCTTTTCCTTTGGAAGTGCATTCTTCTAGTCACTCAATGTGTTCTGTGCGGCAATGCATCTACTTAATCCTTTCTCTTTTTCTTTCTTTCTTTCTTTCTGCATATTATTTCAGGCATGGACCAACATGGTACTGACAGTTCTCAACCAGATTCAGTCTCTCCCCGACCAGATCTTCACAGCTCTCCAGCCAGCAGTATTTCCCTGCATCAGCCAGCTGACATGTCATGTGACTGACATCCGGGTCCGTCAGGCTGTAAGAGAGTGGCTGGGCAGAGTGGGCAGAGTTTATGACATTATTGCGTAGCAGACGCTGGGACTGAAGCAGATACCAAATCTAAAGCATTTCCAGGCCTCCACATGAAGTGGCAGAGAGAGTTAACTGTGTCTGCTTCGTTGCTGGTCATTAATAGGTGGCCCCCTCTCTCAGATGCTTAAGAATTGCATGTGAACTGCTTAAGAGCCCAGTCCAGTCTTGCTGCTGACGCCCACAACAGAAGGTGATATGGCAGGGTGGCTCATGTGTTGACGATATCACTGAGCAATACTGCCAATTAAATCTGAAAATGTTGTCAGGATGACATGTGAAAACTCTGTTCAATGTTTCACATTTTTGTGTCGGTAGAAAACAATTACAGTATATGGAAGTATTTTTCCAGAGGAAGAGTGGAAACAAAGGTTGCAGCGTAGAATGAATTCTGGTAGCACGAAACACACTCAGAAAATAGTTTGGCAGGAGGAGCAGTCATGCCTCTTCAGGATCAAACCCTCTGCGTGGCCAGTGCAACTCTGCTGTAGTGATTTTTTTGTTCTCGGAAATCAATATCAAAAAATTCGAAGTTGGCTCCGTTTGAGCGGTGACTTGGGTGTTTTTAGCTGCTCTTTGAAATCATCAAAGAGATAATGGCAGAACCAGTAAATACAGTAAGTTGAGTCCGTTCATTGTGACGGCCTTTTTCCCCCATTACGTAACAGGCAACAGACCACAGGCCTTCGAAATTCCAAAAGGGAGTACATCTTCGCAATACATGGCGGGAAACACCTTTACAAAAGGCTGAAATGGCAGCTCTTAGGATGGTAAGAAACTGAGCTAGAGTTGTCAACAGTATGCGTGGAAGTACCCCAGCCAAGGAACCAGCCTAATGCCAAAGGGTTTCAAGTGGTTTCATTCCTTTTGATGTTTTTGGATCAGAGAAGAAAAGATAAACCTAGTTCCTCTTTGTTCCCTGCCAAAAAGGAAGTGCACTTTCTTAGCTGTTTTCTGTGGCAACCATTTTCTCTGGTCTGCACATTGGAAGAGAAAATGTGCCACGAAACAGGCTGGGCCATTTATTGACCTAAAATTCTCCGCACTTGGATTCTGTGGCCATGCTACTTTGTATTACTTCATCAGAATCTACACCAGGAGCAGAAAACCTGGAAATAGCATTTAGAGTCTAGCTCATACCTAAGAGGGTATCACAGTTTATCCTCACAGCCATCTTGGGAAATGAGTCTGAAATGATCAGCATAAAACTATCTAACACCTTCAGGGCTGAACAGGAATTGGGATTGAGAACTTCCAAATGTAGAAACCTCCAACAATCATGCTCACTTGTCTTAAACCTTTTTCTTTAAGCCAGGTTAATATATACAGCTGAATAAATACCTATTGATTAGAAAATAGCCTATTAAATAGGTGTGTAGCCACATTGTTGTTAATTCATTTGCTACGGTTATCTGCTGCCTTTCTTCCATTGTATTCCAGGTAGTTCCTGTCTTAAAATAATGGTTTACAATTCAGAAGTTAAGAGAAAAAAAGTTAAGTTTACCAGTCAAAGATAAGAGGAAACTTACAAGGAAGCTACAGTGTCCCACTCCAAAGTCTGCTCCACTATTATGTATCAAGAGGAAAAGTGGAAGTTGCTTGCTTACTAACATAATGCAAAAGAGAAAGGGTAAGGAAAGGATAGAAAAATAAGGCGGTTACTTCATGTCCTTCTTTGTTCCGTGACTAGTTTTGTACCATGACAGCATTGGTTACGATCACGTGGTTTCGTCCCTGCTTCAGTGTTCCCATGGTTGTGATAACTTGTCTCGTGACAAGTGTTACGTCACAGTCGTGTACCATGACAAACGCTGAATTTGTCTAGCTTCCTTTTTCCTTTGGGGGTTTAAAAATTCTTTTTCGATATTTCGCTTCTGAAAAGTCAAAATAAATAAAATGGACACCGTTTTCTGCGAGAAGCGAATGTTCTGTTGCGTGACAGTCGTTACTACATGGTGTCTTGTCTCAGAACAGAAAGCGGGAACAAAGAGTGACAAGGGAAACCCCTACCCCACCACCAGGTACAGTATTGTCGCACTTAGCACCCATTCTGGGGACGTGGTCAAGACAAATTTCAGTTGTTGCATGATGGACGTGAAGTAAAAAAAAATTTGTACCGCTCCTATGCGCAACACTAACAAAGACAAAACGGATGTGAAGTAACCTCCTTTAGTTGATGCAAGTTATAATGATCCCTGTATGAGACTATTCCGGAAGAACCTGAGCCAGTGGGCATGTGGTCTTAGCTGAAGATTTGCTATTTCATCTCTTTCTTTTGTAGCATTAATTGAGGCTAGTTCCCAAAAGGAGGAGCCACACAGGATTTGGTCCTGAACAAGACATTCTTGTCACCTCTCAATATGCAAGAACTGGTGTGCCTACTCCTTGAGACAATGCTGGGGGTGGGGTCATAGGACCCAGTGTTGTGTAGTGTATCAAGCAAAGGACTAGGACTCCAGAGATCACGATTCATATCCCCACTTGGGCAATGAGAGAGTAGACTGGGTAAAATCATTCCTAAAAGCTCCCATTTACCTCAAAAACCCTGTTACAGTCCCTATAAGTCAGAGCCAACTTGATAGCACATTAATACTAGGAGGGGAACAGCCAGGTTATCATTGAGCCAAGTCAAGCCTGTCAGAGGGCTTGCTGTATTTTAACTACTTCTAAAACTTAGCAGCTGCCTGTCGTGTCAGCTGTTGGATGATTGCACTTCCAGGACATGCTAGCCCATACACACGCCCATCACATAATAGGTCCGTCAGACTGAGAGCTGCCATCCTTTGCCTTTCTTTTTGAGGTCATTACCGGCAAGGCAAAATTTTGGCAGGAAGAGGTGATGCTACTTTCCCAAGGGGTAACACAGGAGGACATCTTGCCATGTCTCAAAAGATCCCGGGGGGCGCGTGGGGGGGCAACACTTGGACAGTCAAGCACAGGCTCTTGTGTCAACTTATACTATTGGCCAAAGAGTTGCTGAATTCAAAAGGTATAAGAGCCTCCTAGAAGATGTAGTGCAGTTAGTCTTGATGAATAACATCATCAATCCCTTTGCTCCTCCCAGTCTTCTCTCTTTCTTTCTTTCTTTCATTAATTAACAAAAGACGATGAATGTATGAGTTTTCTCAGCTGCTGAACCTTTGTGACAAGTCTAGTGCAAACTGCAGTACGCAAAGTATTTGTCAAATAAGTTGCTGTTGTGCCCTGATTGAATTGTTTTTTTCTTTCCTTTTGTTTTCATTTTAAATATGTAGTGTTTGTATGGCTCTCTTTGTGAGGTTGGATTTTTTAGGGGAACGTTTTCAAATGGTGCACGCCTACGTTGTTTGTCGGTAGGATTTTATATGCAACTATTGAACAGTATAAAACTAAGGAAAGTGATAGATACGCTACATGATGGATTTCTTTATCTGTTCTACTGAATGCCAAAAAGATACTTTCTTTTCCTTCTGTATGTTAAGGCATATATTATATGTGAACCAATATTGTGAACTGCACATGCTGAGAAGATATGGGCTTTGTGACATAGCCATTGCTGCATGAGTGGTAAAAACGGATCATTGTTATTTTTCTTAAAGGAGATACTAAACAATACTGCGACAGTCTGAACCCATAAAGTGTAAAATATTCCACCTTGTAGTTCTTGCCCTAGGAGTTAAGTACTCTTCCAATGCAGCAGCCCGAGGCAGAAACAAGAGATATTGTCTGGATCTTACACCAAATGTGGGTAGGGCAAGGGAGCTATTAATGTAAGATGGTCTCAGACAAGGACATGGGTAGGAAATGAGCTCGGCCCCATCATTAGATGGAGTGAAGAAGGTGCCTCAGGTTACAGGAAGCTCAGGGGTGGGCTGCTTACTAAGTTGTGTACACACACACACACACACACACACACACACACACACACACACACACACACACACCAAAAGGACATAGGTCTGTTGTTTGGATTGTATTTCTTATATTTTTGCCCACATACAAATGCTATAGGTCCATGCAACCACTATCTGTGGTAACTGCTCTTGATATCTATGTAATTGGGGAAGAGGAGCTGTCAAGTGAATGTTCTTACAGAACTCCATAGGGTTGAAAGCCTCAGCTTCTTAGGGTCCCCAATTAGATGGAACTATATAATCACAATCAGCCAGACCTATTTAATTGCTGTTTGCCAGTCTTTCCCCAGCAACATAGATGTGTCTGGAGTCATGGAGGCTAGAGTGGCTTCCTCCTTCTCATACAATAAATAACAACTGAATAGGTCTTCTATCTTAACCAAAGAAGACAGAAGCTGTAATGATCCCTGCATCACTATTACAGCCTACTAATTGGCAAAGAGGTGATAAAACATCTAAGACGTTTCAATAACTGTTATTGTTTGCTATGTGGAATGCTATGCCAAGCAGATGAGGAGGCACTCTGTAGTTGTGGCAGTGAAATGAAAACCCTTGACAAAGATCTAGTGTGTTCAAAGGGGAATATAAGGAAAACAAAACTGACATGTAATATTGGTGGCTACTATATGACTTCTTGCTCCATTATGCAAATAGGTAGAAAATGAGAAGAATTTTTTAAAAAGTTGGAAGGGAGAAAATAAATCTGGCATCTACATCAGCCTGTTTGTACTCTTTGATTTGCCAAACCTTCTACAAGCACAGTACTCCAGGCACTGGAAATGCTTAGCAGTATAAGAACTACAGTGTGGCAGTGGTGGAGTAGGTCTCTGGCTGGTCCCTTTGGCTTTTCTCCCTTGGACTCTATATAGAGTCTCTACAAAGTTAGGTATTAAAACAGCACAGGTTTCATATATCATCACCATGTCCTGAATTCTTTACCCTAACTATCTGTGTGATTTAACATTTTTAAAAATTCCTTTCCTGTTTCCTCTTCCTCGCTCTTTTTGTGAAACATTAGTTTTTCCTGTGTCTTGTGCTCAACAGTTCATTGTAAGCCAATTTGCAAAATGTATTTTGTGTATATTTTCTTCAAAGAGGGATTCTTAAAGGAAGATATTTTAAAACAGATAATAACTATTTAAGTTGCTTGTGTTGTAGAATAAATTTGATGCAAAACCAAAATACTTGCAGGGTTGTTTTTTTACAGGGGAGCTGGCTGGATATCTCTGAAAGTTAGACGTTGCACTTTCTATTCCTCATGGTGCCTTCGGAAAGAAGAGGCAGCCTGTATAGCCTCGAGCAGGCTTCAAGGCTGCAGAACACCTAAAGTGAATATGAAACCACTTTTGAGTTCTTGGTACATAGAAGACCCAGAAAATGGTCGCCGTAAGTCAGAAGTGACTTCATGACACACAAAAATTGAGGGAATTGAGGGAGAGGGGAGGCCTTGAAGAGAAAATTGGACAAGCATCTATCAAACCTCCTTTTATTTGGATTCCTGGATTGAGCAGGTGGTTGGATTCAACGGCCTTACAGGTATAAGCTGTGACAAAACCCTGGAAACAGGAGTAATGAATATACAAATCATCAGCCAATCCTAGCAGGAGGGTGGGGAATTGTATGTTATAAAAAGGGTGGAGCCTAGTCAGTTGAGGCACTTCAGAGCAGTTCAGTTAAGTTGAAGGTTTTGAGAGTGAGTGCTGGGAGAGAGCACTGCTCTGTGAGAGTTCTGTCAGGCAGTGAGGGCTATACTGTTTACTAGTTATTAAAGACAGGGGGGCTGGAAGAGTTGATTAAATCCATTATATGTTAAAGGCAGCGCATACCATCCTCAGATATTGTTATATTTATTATTTTCTCAATGAACTTTGTTATTATTTTTATATTATACATCTGAGTCTGTCCCAATTCATGAGGCGACGATTTTAAAAGGTGGCAGCATTACCATTTCCAACACAATTACATGTGTAAAAGGGAGGTGTTGTCACAATTTGGTGGCACAGCAGTGGGATGTTGAAATAAACCCAGTTGTGCCTTGAAAACTCAGTCTGTGCAAGGGGTGACGTCACATAAGCCCCTTCCAATTCCATTATTCTATGATTCTCTCATGAGAATGGTTGAAAATCCATTTGTCATTTATATTGGCATAAGTGCACTAGTTCAAATCCTGGCAGTGAAGTATGCTAGTGTGAAAGTTCTGTTTTCTACACTGCATGCAATTTGCGTGACATGGCACATGACATGGAAAAAATGAAGCAACTCCTTAATTTCTAACCATTTTTACTATGATTTCACCACTGTACTTTTGGCCAATACGATTCTGGCCACCAGGTAAAAATCTAACAGTAACAACATGTGCAGTTTGCCCTGTAAGCTACTTTGCCCTGTTCAAACAATTGAGTTATTTGCTTCAAATAATCTTGCATATGGTACCAAGCCTTGGAGTCTAAGATACCCCAAAGCTTCTGCGTAGCTGACCAGTTGTTATATATATGTTAGGTTACTGTTGCAGCCTGACCCACTTAATGGCCCTGCCCAGCGGGCCCAGAATTTTGCTTTTTAGGTTTGCTATTGTTTGGGGTCAAATATTGTCAACCGGAGCACAATGTGCTGCAGCCAATCAATAGATGTGTCACATATAATAGCCCCAATATAGGTCCAGCAAGCCTCACCAAATGTTGCATACAGCCTGAGCCTCTCTTATTTAGAGGAGAAGCACTTCCAGGCATCACTTTTCTGTTCTCTGTGATCAGCATTAAATTGCAGTAATCTCTAGAGCAGGGACCGGGAACATGGGGCCATGGGTCTCCATGTGTTTTACACTGCAGTTCCCATCAGCCCGAGCGAGCATAGTTGATGGTGAAGAACAATGGGAGTTGCAAATCAGAAGTACTGTATCTAGAATTCTGTTCACTGCTCAACCCTGCCTTTTCCAACCTGATGCTTTTCTAATATTTTCTTCTAGCACCCCCATCCTCAACCATTGGCCATAGTTTGTAACTATAACATCTGGCACACACTGATTCATGAAGGTTTTCCTGTGGTTCACAAGGACCCAAAATCAGAATGCTGATGCCAGAAATAGATATTAAAAATTATGTGTGCAGGAAAGAGGGGAGCTAATGAAAACTTGAGAATTCTCAGCTAATAAAAGCTTTTGAATGTTTACAGAAAGAGCTTCTCTAAGCAAGGAACATGCAGTTATACAATTAAGGTCTGATTATGAGTTCTCTCTAATGTTGGGCTTGGTCAATGATCCTCTCAGGGACCATCCAAACAGTAGTATTGTCCAGGACATTCAGTTCTTTTGTTGCAGATCTGAATAGATAATCTTGGCATTTGTGTCCACAAATGTGGAAGCTATTTGTTGCTGGATGTACTGCTAATTTGTCCTATCTGTGCACACATGTGGAATTGCTGCTTAATCCCAACACAGCAAGGGCTCTTACGTGTTTGTCCTCTTCCTACCTACTTTAGTCCTTTCTCCCTTCCATTGTTGTTTTATCCACACATGGGACCATGGGCAGTGAGACTGACCAGCAGCAAATATCTAAAAGCCTTTTCACACGACCCCTAAGATCCACTGGCCACTTAAATTCGGACCAGAGATCTTGGGGGTTTGTCGCTGTTCCTGTGTTCCCACCCCCTCCGCACTCCTGGCTGCTGTCTGCGTGAGGGGAGGGAGAAAAAAAGGAAGAAAAGAATGCCGCTCACCTCCGTTCTGCCTTCTCGCTCTGCTCCCGGCAGCATTAGTATCTCTTAAAGGGGCGGCGGGCAAAAACAACAACAAACAGAAGCGAGGAGAGCCCGGCACTCACTACGTTAAATCCGCATCAGGAATTTTTCACCCCCGGAGAGCAGGTATTTTTATTTATTTGTTTATTTATTTATTTATTTATTTATTGTTGCATTTATATCCCGCCCATCTTCAATTTTGAACTCTAGGCGGCTAACAACAGGCGACATGCACCAGCAAACAAATCAACAGTGAACAATTAAGTAAAAACAATATACTAAGTAATACAATAAACAGTATAAAAACATATAAAAGCACTATCACACCCCAGAATCGCCAAAAGGCGAAATACCTATAATAAAGCTTCGAGCTGTAAGCTGTTGAGCTGTTGATGGCGGGAGAAAAAAAATTAATTAATTAGGGCATGCCAAAGGCCTCCCGAAATAAGAATGTTTTTAATGCTTTACGAAAGGCCAGCAGGGACTCTGCAGAGCGCACTTCGCTGGGGATGGAGTTCCACAAGGAGGGGGCTGCCACAGAAAAAGCCCGGTTCTGCGTAACCGTCTTACAGGCTTCTCGCGGAGTGGCAACCCGAAGCAAGTGCGCTCGCGACTGCCAAACAGGTCGGGCCGAAATGGATCGCTGGACGATACGCTCTGACAGGTAGTCCGGGCCCAAGCCATGTAGGGTTTTATAAACTAAAACCAAGACCTTGAATCTAATCCGGGCTGCAACGGGCAACCAATGCAGGCGGGCCAGGACTGGGGAGATGTGGTCATAACGACGCACACCAGCCACCAGCCTGGCCGCCGCATTCTGTACCCGCTGCAAGCGCCGGAGAAGAGTCAAGGGCAACCCCATGTAGAGGGTGTTGCAGTAGTCCAACCTCGAGATCACCAGCGCTTCAACCACTGTTCTCAGAGAGTCAGCATCCAGGTATGGGCGGATCTGGGCTATCTGACGAAGATGATAATAGGCGGCCCTGGTCACCGACGCCACCTGAGCCTCCATGGAAAGCGCCGGGTCCAGGACCACGCCCAGATTCCGCACCCTCTCCGCGAGTTGGAGGGAAACTCCCCCCAAGCAGGGGAGAGGGCTTGAAACATGCGCTGGGATGCGCTTAGGTGGGCGTGGTCGCACTTAATTGTTTGTAAACTCCAGAGCTGGTGGGAAAACAATTTTAAGCTCTGGATCTGGGAGCCATTTGCCGCGGATTTTAGGGGTCGTGTGAAAAGGCCCTAAGACAGTAGCCCGGGAGTTATGCTCCCCAAGGGAGGGAAGGTCAAAAATCCCCTTATATGTGTTGTAGCCTGTGTTAAATAATTTCTTCCTAGACTTTTTGGAACCAGGTGTTACAGTTGGTACATCTGGGCACGTACAAGAAACAGGCCCCTTAGGGGAGAAAGAAGATTTTCCTTTCTGAGAAGGAATGACTTTTCCCTATTAAAAATGTCTTGTTATGCAAACATGGAGAAGGGGGAGATTCCACAGTGTACTTAGCTAATTCAAAAGGGGGTTGTGACTCGAAAAAGATTGGGAATAAACTACAATCACCCACAAATTGTGCACATAAGATCTGGAACTGGAACAAATTAGAACAAAGCATACCACTGGTGGTTTAAAACAAAAAACAAAAACAAAAAAAACCCAAGAACAAAAAGCTTTGACTGTGTTGGCACAAAGTTCAGCTTTTGTTATGCAGACACTGGGAAGTCAAAGGTGCATGGAAATTTGAACAAAGGCTCTTGTACACATTGCCTTAGAAAAGCTGATGTGGCAAATGAGACAAGTTGAAGTCAAGAATTCATTTCAAGCAGTGATGCCACAATATGGTGGTTGTGGTTTCATCACTGTACACTTCTGCTGTTGGAGAAGATGCAGAGTGCTATTTCACTTGTGGTATATTTGGTCTTTCAGAATCAGATACAGTGGTACCTCTTAAAACAAATTTAATTGGTTCTACAGGTCAATTTGTTTTAAGAAAATGTCTTATGAAACAAGGTTGTGCATAGGAATGCATTAAAAATTGATTAATCCATTCCAGAGGCTATGAATCACTTCATTTTATGAAACTTTTGTCTTATGAAATGCGGTTTCCCATAGGAATGCATTGGGAGTGGATTAATCCAGTTTTTCTTCTTGCGAAGCATCCCATAGGGATTTTTTTTGTCATGCAAAGCATGTCTATTCCGAGAAACTTTTTTCTTCCTACAAGTGTTTTGTCTTACGAGACCTTTATTTTACGAGGCATATCCTGTATTTTGCACTACAGGAAACAGGATGTAGGATTGGTGCTTTTGGTTAGGTACAAAAAGGTTCCTCTATTCATACACAAAAATCAGTCTCACAATATTTTCTTATTGTAAAAAATCCAAATCACCATGTTAATCAGACTCAGTTTGCTTCCACACTTTTTGTGATTGTGCTGGTGTCTGGATATAGTTAACACAATCACGGACTTTGACATTTTTCATATAAAAGTGCAAAGAGAAACAAGCAAAGTTTGCATTCCTGCTGGCTCCGCATTCAGTGAGAACAACTGAACAATCAACGTGCTTTTATTCCTGTACTGAAATAAATCTTTTTAACAACACAGTGCATCCCTTGTAAAGATAATAATGGCCGCCATGTTTCCTTCCAAGTAGATATGCTTCAGGGAATGTTATCCTACTACGCATGTTACATTGGCACACAACAATATGGCTTGAAATCCCATCACATGCTTACATCACTGTAACTCCAGGTGTGTATATTTCAGCAGTGGATTGCCATTGGTTCAAAAGGTGCTTGTTTTCCTTCTTGAACATCAAGGCACATGACAGTGCCACGTTCTTCACTAGGAGCAAATCTCTGGTCAGGTTTACACCAATGATTGTGTACCTGGCAGGATTCTGTAAATTTACACTTCAAAAACAAGATTAAGCAATTGAGACAGAAACAGCTCAGATCTTTTAGATCAGGGGTCCTCAACCTAAGGCCCCGGGGCCGGATGCGGCCCCTGAAGGTCCTGAATCCGGCCCCTGGGACCAATTGCAACCCCCCACCTACCCCCTGCTTTGCGAGCAAGCCAGCCTCCACAGCTGCTTCTATTGCTGAGTCAAGTTTAAAGCAGTGGACGGGGCTGCATTTGTCCCTGGTTTGTGATGGGAGGGCTGGCGAGCTAAGAGAGCACCGTAGCCTGGCTGGACTCGGCCAGTGAGCGGCCTTTTTTTGGGGGGGGGGGACTGTGGTCCGGCCCCCAGTGGTGTCTGGGGCGTGGTGGACCGGCCCGTTGTTTGAAAACTTTGAGGACCCCTGTTTTAGATCCTCAAATTGTGCAACTTAAATTACATTGCAGCAAAATGGGAAGGTTTAGGCAGAATGGTCTGTGTTGCTTCTACAGACTCAGAATTTTTAAAGAAGGACATTCAGGAAGAGCAGCAGGAGAGGCCTGCTGGAGTTACAGCTGTTCAGGAAACAGGGAAATAAAGATTTCTTTACTGTCCTTCAGCAAGCATGCAGGCAAGCTTTCCCCAAGTGACTGAATGCCTGACTGGAGCTTTAAAATGGATTGTTGTATCTTCACACTTTGTGCTTTGGTGTCACTTACGTTTTTTAGTAGCTGCCTAGATGCTCTCAGCACATCCAATCTCGCCTGATTTTGGAAGCTAAGCAGGGTCGGCCCTGGTTAGTACTTGGATGGGAGACCACCAGGGAATACCAGGTGCTGTAGGAGCCTGGAGTAGGAACTGGCAAGCCACTCCAGTATTCCTGCCAAGAAAACCTCATGGACATGGGGTCACGAAGAGTCTGTAACGACACAACACAACACACATGTTTTTTAGTACTGTATGCTATTTGATCCTTTTTAGTATTGTTGGTATACTCACTGTTGTTGCTTTTAATAGTGACTTTTAACTATGTAAGCTTCCTTGGTTCCTTTTTAAGGAGAAAGGCTGGGTAAAATATTTTAAATAAATAAAATAATAACACTTGTATTATTCAAACTTCTGTTCCATGAAGAATTTGGACTAGAAGATAAATATGTCTTTATGCTTAATCAATGTTTATTGTTTTTAAATTTTAAATAGCAACCACCAGAGCAGCTCAAAACTGGAATGCAGCAGGTCTGGAGATGATGTTTAACTCTTCATTCTTCTGTTGAGCCAAACAATTGCTCCTCCACTCAGCCTAAGAGTACTTTTTTTTCACTAAAATACAACAGGGGAAGAAAGGGCTAAACTGTTTCTGCCATCTTGTTTTAATTCAGATTAACCTTCTCCCCACACACACACCTGTAGCTGTCCTTTGCATTTTTAAAAAAAGAGCAGGTTAAATGAAAATATGTATTTTACAACTTGTCTGATAATCTAATTTTTCTTCTTTTTTATTGGTCTTTCTGGGTTGAACTAACAAAATTATTGGGAGAAGGAAAAACCAAGAAACATAAAGAATAAAAATCAAGAATAAAAAGTATAATAGTAAAAAAATACCCGAGCTGCCAGCTGGAACCATACCCAATTTCCCCACATCCCTTGCAAATCAATGATGTTAATACTGTGTGTGTGTGTTGCATCGTTACAACCATGACCAACTCTTTGTGACCCCATGTCCATGGAGTTTTCTTGGCAGGAATACTGGGGTGGTTTGCCATTCCTACTCCAGGTGCCTATAGCACCTGGTATTCCCTGGTGGTCTCCCATCCAAGTACTAACCAGGGCCGACCCTGCTTAGCTTCCGAAATCAGGCGAGATCAGATGTGCTTAGTGCTTACCAATATCTATTCAGATACTGTAAAAGATTAACAGATTGGAAAGAGGAGGAAACACTGCCATTTGTTTAATAATCTTATGGTACTTCTGGCAGTGTGTCCTATATCCCAGCATCTGGGCCCTATTCAAAGGCACATAATAAAATTCTGCCATTGGAACATTTCCCCACCCCACCCTTACCTTTCTTATTTGGCCATTCAAGACCAAGAGACCTGAAAATAATAAGGCATATTGCTAACAAATATAGAGAATAGCTCACACAAATTGATTGTTACCAACAAAATCCATTTTTCCTTCATCCACTGCAAGGACAGCCACTAAATTCATAAGAAACAGGAAATATACAAGTGCAGAAAAGCCAGGGATTTGGGTCACCATCCCCACTCATCAAAAAGCCCTACAGCCAATGAATCTTGACTCCACAGTATACCAATCATTATATTAGGCAAGCCCACGGATTCATTTGTTGTCCTCATTCCTTCTCTGGGATTCGATTGATAAGCTCTGTTGTCCCTTCCATGCTTGGGAAGAGGTCAGAAGATGGGAGAACCTTTTATACAAATCATGTGATGTGGTACAAACCACATACAGTAAATTTCTATGGGATTTAAAACATGGGCTGCACATTCTTTAAACTACACACACAGGGAACCCTCACACCTTGTGACCACAGCAGGGAGCATCCTATTGCAAAATTTTGGGATGAGTCACCCCTTGACTCAGCTGTTCCATGAGTATGTGCAAGGCAGGCTCCCCATGTTAGACTTTTACCCTTCAATGCACTAGGAACAGTGCCCCCTCCCCTATCAGTGTACATATGTGAAACATGCAAAGCCATGATGTAGAATACTAGGCCACACTTCAGTACTCTGTCATTCCTTTAGCAGCAAATAGCAACAAATGTGAGACAAGATAATTAGTGGTAAATTGGCTTGGGACATCATTACTTGTTAGAGCTTCTCCCCTTAGGATCATCATTCTACCTAGACAATTTGGTCTTCCCACTACATTGCAGTTGTGGGTGGCTATCTCAGAGGAAAATGACCACCAGGAACCAGGGGTTTTTGGTGGTGGCCATGGATTTTTGGAACATATTGTCTATGGATGTATGCCATACACCCTCCCTCCTGCCCTTCAGAAACAGGTTATAATTGTCCTCTTCAAGATGGCCTTTAATAACATTCTACACCTTGGACAGATGTTGAATTTCATTTTGTCACCTCTTGGGGTTAGATGAGGTGTCAGTTATTGTTACCCTGGCGGATGGGTGGGGTTTTCAGTTTGCATCACTGTAAACCACTCAGAGGAGTGGCTTCCCTCTACATGAGCAGTATATAAATGCAACAGATAAATATATCTGTGATGTGCATTAGATAGTAAACAGTTAAATGTAGAATTGTTTAACAAAAACTAATTGACTAGTGTGAGTTCTGAAACCCAGGCATTTGATAACACATGATAGTCAAACTATACAATTATTCATGCTTGTAGCCTAGCAGGATGGAAACCAAACTGGAACCAGGGCATGGGCAAAGTGTACCATTGCGGCCCCATCAAGGCATCCTAATGAGGCTCCCCAACCCTGGATTTCATATTTGGAGTATCCTTATGGACATTACTGAGAATGTTCTCCCACTGCATATTATAGACACCAAGTACGTTGAAAGGGAGAGGCCAATCCAGATTGCAGTGAGAGTATAAGGCTACTTACTTTTCTTTGACAGAAAGTGGGGTCTTACCAAGGTAATTGTGTTAATAACGCCGCACTTGGTTTGGCCTCATCTGAGGGCAGAGATTGCCATAAGTTATAGCTGCTGAAAAGATAACTCATGACTAGAGCAGGAGATTGCCTCCTGTATAATGGGGGAGGGATGTGTGTTTCCCCCTCTCCTCCCCCTTTTCATCAGAGGCTAACAACAAATAAGTTTTCTCTGTTTCTGCAAACAGATCACCTGCCTGGCTGAGTGGATAGATGGCCAGATGGCACAACATTGGGTTTTCTTCTGACTCATTCCCTCTTTGGTCACTGACCTTTGTGGCATTTCGTTTTACAGCTTCTTCATATATTTTTCAAGGCCCGAAGTAATTATGATAATCCACTCTGCCTCTTCGTGCTGCAAAATCAATGATCTTTTTTTAAAAACCTGTGGTCTCCTCTAAAAGTCCATTGCTCTTTGGTGCGGTTCAGTTACAGGCCTTGGAGGGTATATCAGCAATGGCAGCAGCCGACCATGAGAGTCACGGTCTGTGAAGTGGATCCCTTCCATAAAATGGAAGATGTTGTATCGGGTATCCTTTCTAGTTACACAAAGAACATTGGCGCTTCTTGCATTTGTTGGCTGTAGGTCAGGGAGTTTGTCATGGAAATAGCACTGATTAAATATTTAGCAGCTGAAGTTCTTTTTAAAAAAATATCTCAAGGTTTATGTCTCCTTCAGCAGCACATTAAACCTGAGGGTGGGGAGGAAGGAACAGAAAACTGAATGCCTCACGGGAACTTTGGCTAATTGACAGAGGTACAAAACCTCCCTTTATTTAAAATTAATGGGCCCACTTTTGCCAAACCCTTTGAATCAATCTATACATTTTATTTATAACTGTCTACTGAACTATTACCATGAAGCCATATACCAAAGCAAGTCAACAGTAGGAAATATGAAGCATATATATACTTCAAATATGCTTCAGCTGCATCAGCAAAGGAATATATATATATCAGATACTAAGAGAGTGGTTTGGGATGGGCCTAAAAACAAACAAGACAAACAAACAAAAACAAGGTTCTGGGGCCATGCTATCATTCACTGACTACCCAATTTCTCCCAAAAGAACCTACTTAAAATCCCCCCCCAGCAAACAGCTTCTGTTCTCTCTCTCTCCAGCGTTTTCAACAATACCCAGACAAATAAAAAAGCCTTCACCACCAAGGCCATAACTAACGACCCATACTTTATGGGTTTCAGCATCTTAGGCTGTTGACGGTTGGCTACCTAACGAGCCTATTCAGGCCATATTTCATCTTATGAGCCTATTTCAGACCAGGGTGACAAGAGGTCAAAGCAGACTATAAGATGGAGGACTTGCAACTATTATTTATTTATTTATTTATTTATTTATTTATTTATTTATTTATTTATTTATTGGATTTCTAGCTTTCTTCAGATTGATGAAGCTATTTGGATGAGCAGCGAAACGTTTCTCTCTCTCAAGAAAAAGAAGTCCAGTTGCCATGTCTTAACTTCCAGATAGATTCACCTGGATGACTGAGAATCTTCACAGACATATTTCAATAACCTTCTACAAATACCGTAATGGCTGAAGGGACCATGACAAAAGGCAAGACACCTGATCTCTCCCCCATCTGCAATTATATCTGTTACAGAAGCTGCATCTTCAAAAGGTAAAAAATGTATGTCATTATAGGGTATTTGTACACGACCCCTAAACTCCGCAGCAAATGGCTGCCAGCTCCGGAGTTTACAATTGTTTTCCCACCAGCTCCGGAGTTTGCAGGAAATTAAGTGCGACCACGCTCACCTAAGCGCGTCCCAGTGCACTTTTCTTGTACCTGCTCTAGGAGGGTGAAAATCCCCAGGTCCGGATTTAATCTGGTGAGTGCAGGGCTCTCCTCGCTTCTGTTTTTTTTTTTTTGCCTCCCGCCCCTTTAAGAGAAGGGGTGGGAGGCAAAAAAAAACCAGAAGAGAAGGAATCAGGACAACGACGGGGCTCCGGGCAGCTTCGGAGGTGAGTCTGCATTTTTTCCTCCCTCCCCTCACGCAGACAGGAGCAAGGAAGTGCGGAGGGGTGGGGACGCAGAAAGAGCAACGAACCCCCAAGATCCCTGGTCCGAATTTAAGTGGCCAGCGGATCTTAGGGGTCGTGTGAAAAGGCCCATAGTTTGCAATAATCACGTGAAGTGGATAGGTGGTCTCATCCAAATATTTTCCACGGTGATCGGCAGAGGAAACCCCAATCTACAAGAATCTTATGGTATTACCATCATGATAATTCATTTTAAACACACTCTTCTCTGGATACAAGTACAACGGAGCTTGGGCCATTGAAGGACAAGGCTGAAGCAACCTCTTGCTATTAAATCCTTGCTTAAATCTCCTATTCTGACTACTCTTTAGAAGCCCATGTTAAACCATGTAATTCAGGGAGGGGATTATAAAGTGAATCTGCCAGATGACTATGACAAGCTCTGAAGTGAGAAAAACATGGGTACCCTTTTGCTGTGGGGCTGATGAGAAATAAAGTAAAGCATGTGTGGAGATTACCAAAGCCATGAAAACAGGAGTCCACTCCTCTGGGGAGAGATGGATTGAAAGCAGAAGATTAATTATCCAGTTAAATCTCAGAATGAGCATTTGCTGTCTCAACTGAAACAAAACATGCATCTGGACGAAACCATCAAATGTTTTGTTGCGGTCTGTGTGGTTGTCTGTGAGTCACACAAGCCAGTTGCTAAGTTTCCTTCCTTCCTTCCTTCCTTCCTTCCTTCCTTCCTTCCTTCCTTCCTTCCTTCCTTCCTTCCTTCCTATGGATATCTTTTGAAAAGTAAATGTCGCTGTCTGCAGTGAAGCTTATCCTCCAGTGCAACTGTACAGAACAACAGACTAAAAGAAAAGGTTACTCTCAGAGCGAGGCAGCACTTGTGTTCCTTCACTGGGGAGTTTGTGCTTGGCTAGGTTCACACTTCCAAAATGTCTCTCCACTTTCGTGCTTTCATTTTTGTGGAAGATCACGTGGTTTTGAATCCCTGTTGGAGTGTTGCTTCTTCAGTGAACATGCTAAGTGCCCTCTTGGGGAAAGCCGCTTCCTTTGATCTCATCATCCACGGCCATTTGTTGCATGCCGCAAAGCACCAGATCATATCTTCCCACTTGTTCAAGTCAAAGTGCCTAGTAACCAAAAGTGGTGTTTTGACACAAGAACAGGAAATCCATTAAGCATTTCTCTACCCTGCAATACTAAAAATGCAACCATTAAAGGAGCCAGTATTTAAACATTTTCAGTCCCTTCACATGATCCAAACTTTTCAGTGCAATTATGCTCCCCCTGCTCTCCTTTCTGGTTACTGCTCTTTTCTACTATGGCTGTGGTCGTACCAGCATTCTCTGCATATATACATTTCATGCGTATTTTTTTCGGGCGGTCACATGGTTTTTAATGTGCAGTTAGTGTCCTCTCTTCTGCGTCGTATTTTCCTAATCTGGTTCCATCTCTACCTGTTTACTTCGCATTTTCCTGCTCTATTTCCCAAGCCTCCATTGCCAAAAAAGGGCAACAACAGTTTTTACTGCGAATTTCTGGTGTCCTGTCATGGTTACAGAAGCAAATCAGTAAGCATTTTCGAGCGAAGTTTCTAAATCCAGCCCCTGGTGGTGGTTATTGAAACTTCGCTGAAACGGCTGTTCAAGGGGCATGGTCGACCGGGGCTCGAATTTACTTCCCTTCACGCTTAGGATGCATTCTTTTTCTGTGCACTTCGCCAAAGGGAAACTACGGAGAAAACGCTGGTATGACCATGGCCATATGTGGGACTCCAGTCCTCGTCAGAAAGTAAGTATGCAATAGTACATCAGCAACATTACCTGTTGTTAATTCAGGATTCTCAATGTAAAAAAATGCTTTTCAAAATAGTGGGTGCTGTTTGGCTTTGGAGTCCCTGCCATCTCCTCAGGACCAGGACCCTGGGACTCGGCTGCCTGGACTCCCCACACCTCCCTGCTTAACATCAGCCACCTGGCCCAGGCAGGAAAGGGCTTGAAAAGACCGGGCTGCCAGGGACTGTCGGACCAGCGTTCCTGTGCCGGGAGACTCCAACAACATCTGCCACCCCCACACCTTTTGGGTGAGAGCCAGAAGGGGCTGCTTGCAGCTTTTCCCTGCGGGTGCTGTTTGGCTTTGGAGTCCCTGTTGCCATCAAGTATAAGATATAGGACCCACAATAGAACTAAAGGAACAGGAAGGCGGGAGGGCAATGGATGGGGCAGCCATTGGAATTGTGCTGGGTAGGGGAAGGTATGGTGGTAGGAGTGGAACATGCCCGCCTAGGAGAAGAGAGTTTAGATACCTTACATCTATCCCCTCTTCTGGTTCCACCCCTAGCCAGAAGGAACCAGGTGACCATATCAGCGAGCCCACAAGCCACACGGTGCTGTTGTTGAATGCCAGGTCGGTACAAAAAAAGACCGCCCTCATCCATGATGTCATTCTGGATGGGGGTGCCGACTTGGCATGTATTACCGAGACCTGGGTGGGAGAGGAGGGTGGTGTTCCCCTCTCCCAGCTATGCCCGCCTGGGTACTCGGTCCAGCACCAGTGTCGCTTGAAGGGTCGGGGAGGGGGAGTTGCTATAGTCTATCGGAGTTCTATCTCCTTGACCAGACTTCCTGTCCCCTTGGGAGGAGGCCTGGAGGGCCTGTACTGTGTGTTGGGATCACGAGACAGATTGGGGATTCTGCTGGTGTACCGCCCACCCTGCTGCGTACCAACAGTCTCCCTGCCTGAGCTGACGGAGGTTGTCTCGGACCTGGTGTTGCGGACCCCCAGGCTGTTGGTACTGGGGGACCTCAACATCCATGCTGAGGCAGCCTTGAATGGGGCAGTCTCAATATGTCAACGGCCCAACGCATGAGAAGGGCCATACTTTAGACCTGGTCTTCTCAACGGGATTGGAGGATGGTGGTTTGGATGTGGAGGGGTTGGTTTTGACTCCATTGTCATGGTCAGACCACTTTCTGGTCAAGTTTAGGCTATTAGCTTCTTCTACCCTCTGCAAGGGTGGGGGATCTATGCAGATGATCCGCCCTCGGAGACTAATGGATCCAGATGGTTTCCTGAAAGCTCTGGGGGATTATCCATCTGATATGGTCGGCGCTCCTGTCGAAGCTCAGGTCACCCTGTGGAATAGGGAAATGTCCCGGGCGGTCGACACGATTGCACCTAAGCGTCCTCTCCCCTTACGCAGAGCCCAGACAGCTCCTTGGTATACATCTGAGCTGTGGGCAATGAAGCAGGAGGGGAGACGGCTGGAGCGCAAGTGGAGAAAATATCACTGTGAGTCCGATCGAACACGGCTTAGAGCCAATTATCGGGCCTATTCCGTGGCGATACGGTTTGCGAAAGGGCAATATTTCACAAACCGTATTGCTTCCTCAGAGTGCCGTCCAGCAGAGCTGTTTCGGGTGGTCCGGGACCTTCTTCAACCGAGAAATATGATGGAGGTTCTGGACCACTCAGCAGCCCGCTGTGACGAGTTTGCTGTCCACTTTGAGGAAAAAATCGCTCAGATTCGCAGGGAATTGGACTCCACTATTGGTGCAGAATCAAGGGATGTGTCCAGTGTGCCGTGCTTAGGTCCAGTATTATTGGATGAGTTTCAATTATTGAGACCCGAGGATGTGGACAGGGTGCTTGGATCTGTCCGTGCTACCACTACACCACTCGACCCTTGCCCTTCTTGGCTAATTGAAAGATCTGCCAGGGGAGTTCGCACCTGGGTCCAGGAAGCTGTAAACGCCTCATTAAGAGAGGGAGTGGTCCCTGCTGCCTTAAAAGAGGCAGTAATTAGGCCACTCCTTAAAAAACCTAACCTGGACCCAGAGCTGGTGGTTAACTACCGTCCAGTAGCGAACCTCCCTTATTTGGGCAAGGTGTTGGAGCGGGTGGTGGCCGGGCAACTCCAGGCACTGCTGGATGAAACGGATTTTCTGGATCCATTTCAATCTGGTTTCAGGCCGGGTTTTGGTACAGAGACTGCCTTGGTCGCCCTGTATGATGACCTCTGCCGGGAGAGAGACAGGGGGAGTGCAACCCTGTTGATACTCCTGGACCTCTCAGCGGCTTTCGACACCATCGACCATGGTGTCCTTCTGGATAGGCTGGCCAGGTTGGGAGTCGGAGGCACCGCTTTGCGGTGGTTCCATTCCTTCCTGGCTGACTGTGTCCAGAAGGTGGTGCTGGGGGACAGTTGCTCTGCCCCGTGGCATTTATGTCATGGGGTTCCTCAGGGCTCTATACTGTCTCCCATGCTGTTCAACATCTACATGGAACCACTGGGAGAGGTCATCAGGAGGTCTGGGCTGAGGACTCAGCAATATGCTGATGATACTCAGCTCTACCTCTCGTTTTCCACCAATCCAGGTGAGGCGGTTTCTGTGCTGAACTCGTGTCTGGGCCAGATAATGGACTGGATGAGGGTTAACAAATTGAAACTCAATCCAGACAAGACGGAAGTGCTGTTAGTGGGTGCTTTGCCAGACAGGTTAGAGGGCCACTTCCCTGTTCTGGACGGGGTTGCACTCCCCCTAAGGGACAGGGTCCGCAGCTTGGGGGTGCTCCTGGACCCCGGTCTAACTCTGGAAGCCCAGGTGGATTCGGTGGCCAGGGGTGCCTTTCTCCAGCTGCGGAAAATATATCAGCTACGCCCCTACCTGGATGAACGGAGCCTCATAACAGTTACGCATGCACTGGTAACATCCCGTATTGATTACTGCAATGCGCTCTACATGGGGCTGCCTTTGAAGACGGTTCGGCGATTACAACTGGTTCAGAATCGTGCGGCGCGGCTAGTAAGTGGTGGAGCCGCTAGGGATCACATCACGCCGATTCTACGTAGCCTACATTGGTTACCAGTTGCTGCCCGAGCCCAATTCAAAGTGCTTGTTTTGACATATAAAGCCCTAAATGGCTTAGGACCTGGATACCTGAAGGACCGCCTCCTTCCATATGAACCTACCCGGCAATTAAGATCAAGCCAGGGGGCCCTCTTGAAAGAGCCATCTCTCAAGGAGGTAAGAGGGATGGCTTGCAGACACAGGGCATTCTCGGCAGCTGCCCCCAAGCTATGGAATGCCCTCCCAAGTGAGATCCGCCTGGCGCCAACACTGATGACATTTCGGCGCCAGGTAAAAACCTTCCTGTTCCAGAAGTTTTTTAATTGATACAATTTAGATTGTGGGTCTTCTGATGGCAATTTTAGTGTGATGTTTTAGTATAAGGTTTTTATTGTTTTAATTATTTATTGCTGTTTGATGTTTTTAACTGTTTTAATTCCTTGATTGTAAGCCGCCCAGAGACCTTTGGGTAGTGGGCGGCATATAAGTTGTAAAAATAACTAAAATAAAATAAATGAATAAAAAATATTATGTGCAAACAGGGACTTTTTAGTATGGTGAAAAATCAGGACAAAAACCATGATCACACTTTGGACAACAATGTCAGATTATCCACTGAGGAGGTAAAATGTATGGTCCTGGATTACAGGAACACGCAGATATTTCCACCTTTGGTTTTGGTAATTTAAATCAGCTGCTAGAATCCCTAAGAGTCCTCGAGCAAATGGTCTCTTTAATAATGCACACTTCAATTCAAGAAATTTTCCGTCAGATGCAGAGACCATGTACTTATTGTCAGCCACTGATCTTAGAAAAGAAAATGATGTTCCAGTAGTCTGAGCATAAGGTTAGAAGGCAGAAACCTTGAATCACAATTCAAGGTAAAGTGTGCATATATATATGTTATGCACATATGTATTGAATTCAATTTATATCTCACCTTTCTCCCAAATGGAGGAGTCACGTTAAACCATGCTAATCTTACATTTTTAAAAATACAGATAATGCAATTAAAACACAAGGCAAAGTTATCTATTAAAACAGAAATAACTGCAATAAAAATATGATTTTAAAATAAAAATATCAGTTAAAAGCATGGCTACTAAGAAAACTTACGTACCCTGCTAGTAATAAGTCTCATCCTCAGCAGCTGGTCAAACACTAATATATTTACTTGCCGCCATTGGAAGGACAACTGGGGGGGGGGTGACCTTGCCTCCAGAAAAGTTTTATCTTGTAAACCCCCCCCCCCCCTTTACCAGAGTATGTAATTGGAACCAAGATAAAGGCTTTTGTGGAAGATCTCAGTCCAGACAAAATCATTGGGGATAACAATCTGGATCCATGTTATATAGGGCAATTAGAATTATAATAGGCCATGAACAACACTTTGAAACAGACCGATAGCCAGTGAAGCTGCAACAAGGACAAATCCATACTATCCACAAGCAACAGCCTGGTTGCATCCTGTTGAGCTGCAACATTTTAAAAAATCAACCTCATGTTCAGCATATTGTTGTGATCTAGGGAGAATCTAAGTAAAGGATATGTTGGTGTAGAGAGATCTGCTGTCTCCAAATATATTGAACTGTACAGATGCACTTCCAGCCACTGCAGGTATCTGGTTATTCAGGTTCAGTGCCAAAACCAGCAGGAGCATTGCCCAAACTGCACCTGAGTTTTCTGGGCGAGTATAACCCTCACTCTACAGATCTGCTCCTGTGACTATCTTGGGCATTGTAGTATTAAACTCACAAGAACCACATGATTTATCATTTCATTTCTCTCACCCGAAACAACTGTGTGTGTTTTGTGTCAATTCTAACAAAACAAGTTGATTGCCTTTTAAGTCATACAAGACTAGCAGAAACAAGTAGTATGACACAGCACAAAACTAGCAAGCCTTTGCGGTCAGCTCTGAGCCCAAAAGCAAAACTGAACTGCTCAGATCTGTGCAATTTAAGGGAGACATACTGTATATCATAAGTAAACGGGTAATTCTATCCAACGGTGTCACAGAAGAAAATCAGTACAGTTTATTCCATTTTGATATTATATTTTGGCTGCATAAAGTGCATGAGAAAAGCACTCCACAAAATTCTATTGGTTGGAAATCATGTCAATATTCCCAGGCACTTGTGCTCGTAAGTGGATTGGGGACACTGCTTGTAAAGCTGAACTCAAGGAGTATTCAGGCCAAGGTCACACAATGGTCAGTTGCATCCTCTGTCATGAACGGCTGCCACTAATGATGTTCAAAAGCACATTCACTAAATCCATGTATAATACAGACCCAGAGCCAGACTTATCATACCCAGAATAGAAAAAGATCTAAATGGATTAGTCAAAAACAAAGGCAAGAACTAACAAAATGAGCTTCAACCTGGAAAAATGCAACCTAATGCATTTAGGATGAACTGTCTGGGAGACATCTAGTTATGGAGACAAAAATGATTAGAGGACAGTTTTTCTTTTCATCTAGGCAATAGTGACAAAAATAACCACATAGCAGCCACAGCAACAGAAGCAGGCTGGTACAGTAACTGATAATGGACACTTTCAAAGTACTGTACTTCTTTGTAAGCCAGCTTTCCATAAAGCTTGCCTATAATTAGAGATGGGCACGAAATGTGAAAATGGCATTTCATTTCGTTTTTTGTTTCCTTTAATTTGAAACACTTTTTAAAAAATTGTTTCATTTTTCATTTTGTTTCATTTTTCATTTTTTTTTACTTTTTTTTCTTTTTTTGACAACTAGTTGGGGTTCTGTTGGCCAATGAGTGATTTTATTTTAACAAGCATCAATCAGCTGGCGCATAGGGCCCTGCCAGCAATCAGTGATTATTATTTTTCTTACAAGTGCAGATCAGCTGGCACATGGGGCTCTGACAGCAATTGGTGCTTTTTATTTTCTAACACAGATCAGCTGGCGGGGGGGGGGGCTGCCGGACGATTGGTGCTTTTTTTTTTTACAAGTGGCAATCAGCTGGTGAACAGCCCCGCATGCCAGCTGGTTGGTGCTAATTTTTATTATTTATTTTGACAAGCGCTGAGATCAGCGCTTGTCAAAATACATGATAAAAATTAAAAAGCAAAAAATGAAATGGAACGGAACGACAATTTCAACTTCATTTTGTTTCACTTTTTTAAAGGCACTTCATTTTTCATTTCATTAGGAAATGAAAAGAAAAATGAAAAAAAATTAAAAATTGTTTCGTCCCATCTCTACCTATAATATATTCAGTAGTGGAATCTACCAAATATTGGAATGTATTCTCGAAGGCTTTCACGGCCAGGATCTGATAGCTATTGTGAGTTTTTCGGACTGTTTGGCTGTGTTCTGGAAGTTTTTCTTCCTGTCATTTCACTAGAATCTGTGGCCAACATCTTCAGAGGGCAAGGAGCTCAGGGAACTAGGAGTATATTGAATAGATTGGAAATTTATCTAAAATCTAAAACCTCCATATGATTTTGCTTGACCTTCTTCTACAATGTAAATCAGTAGATTTGTGTTAGTCCCTTTCATATGTTTTATTTATAGAAAAAGGTTTCCAGAAATACATATTGTTTCAGGATTGCACAATTAGCTATGCCCAACCACTCACCCATCACCAGCATTCAAACAGTGAATGTGAACATAGGTAAAAACTGTGCTATTCTATCCTGATTACCCGTTGCTCCCAAAGCTTCAGCACTTTATCACTGTAGATTCCCCTTTTGGTGGTGGTGGTGGGGAATTGTGCTCGATGTATAGCTGGAGGAGGAATGCACAAAACAGATGAAGTCATGGACTTCATGTGTCCTTGCTCTTGCAGAATCTTCATCACATTAATGACATGGGCAATGTTCTCCAGTTTGCTTCGTCTCTAATGTCATTATATTAGCCTTCCCCAATCCAAGCTTCTCCAGATGTGGTCTTCAGCTTCCCCCATTCTCATGCAGGCTGATAATCATAGGAACTCAAGTCATCCTATACATACAAAGAACACCAGGCTTAGATGCATCAACCTTTTGACCCCCCCCTCTTTTTGTAGGTCCAGCTGCCACCAACAATGAGTAAGCTTAAGGATTCCTGAAAAGGCACACTTTAAAAAAAATTAAACATTTACTTTTAATTGATAAATTATCTATTGCTGCAAAATCTAGGGCAATTCTGCAATATTCCAAACATGTTAAACTCACTATTTCATCAATGAGCACCTCCTTTTTATTTTCAAATGATAAGCATTTGAGTTCAATAGCAGAACGAACTATGTATTTTGTCCAGCATGGAGATTAATCTCTGTGTCTGAAAAAGTAATTTATGAACCTGTGTTTGAAAAAGAATTTATGACTTAAATTCTCCTAAGCCAGAAGTGGGATAAAACTTGATCCAATAACATGGAAATTGTTACAAAAACATAGTATTAAGCCTGCTTTATCTCTGAAAAAGATCCTATAGAAAAGTCTCCTGTAACGCATTTTATCACATGTGGAAGACACTTTTGCATAAGGATTTTATCATGTGTAGGTCTTGAGATGATGCACATCTATGGCGGTTACTTAACGTCCTACCTTCTTCCATGATTACGTTTGTACCGTGACAGCGTTGTTCGTGGTCACGTGGTTTTGTCCCTGTTCAGTCCCTGTTTCCGTTCACTCGCGGTCATGATAACTTCTCTCGTGACAAGTATTACTTCATGGCCTTCTTTCGTGACAAGATCTGCTTTTTTGGAAAAAAAAACATAAAAATAAAGGGCGCACCACACCCCCTGCGCTTTGTCTATTCGAAATGTCGATCCACAGCACTCAAAAGTATGAGAGAAACGGATGGTCGCAAGTTCACGAGCGGAAGTTTGCCTTTGTTGCGTGACAGTTGTTACCTCATGGGACCTTGTCCCGGAACAGGAACAGAGACAAAAGAATTCTCCACTAAACAGTGAAGTTTTCACATGCTGGATCAGGCTAAACAAGGTCACTTGAAAGTGCAGACTGAGATTTTGAATATTTGCATCTACAGACAGGAAACCATTCTGCATCTCAAACCAACCCTACTGAGTCCATCACTCCCTCTCATCCTCCATGCAACAGCATCATCTTCTGTCTCCCCCTCTTGAGTGACATATCAATTCATTGGTTTTCTAACAAAATTAAACTGCACTGGATTTTTGTTAGTGTGTTGCTGTACACTGCTATATAAGAATCAGAAAAAAGAAGGGAATAAGAAAAAAGAGATTTTTCTTTCCATCCATACACACACCTCCTACCTTCTGATCTGCAAGGAGCCTGGGAAAGCTGGATTTTTTTAAATATATAATTTTTATTAGTGGCATATCACATTGGGTTGCCACAGAGGTGAAACAAAAAGCGTGCTGCTTATATACTGCCCCATAGCACTAAAAGCACTGTAAGGGTGGTGTACAATTTAATTCTGCAGGCTACACATTACCCCCACCCCCCATGAGCTGGATACTCAACTGACCTAAGAAGGATGGAAGGCTGAGTGAACCTTTAATCAAATAGCCAGCTACCTGGGCTTGAACGTTGGGTCATAAGGAAAGAAAAATAAAAATGAAAAGAATCACACCCTTGATTCTGCTTGCTCCAAGGGCTTTCTCCAAGGAAAGCAATGTTTTCTATTGAAAGAAAACATGGGAAGCTGCACTATATCTGCTTTTTCACTTTCTCCCATTCATATTTCTTCACCGGATCCATGTTTCCATGTTCTTCTTCTTGTTCTAAGTGTAGCTATCATCTTTGCTATTTTTCAACCTCCCTTGCAATTCTGAGTTCCTTCTGTACTCATTCATGACTTTCTCCCTACAAACATTGGCTACTCATTTATATATTCCTTGGTGATTTGCCCTTTTGTTTGTACATACCACTTTTAATTCTCTGCTCATCCAAAAGCTCCTTATGAAGCCACCTTGGTTTCCTTAATGCCCCCCATTTCACTTTCTACTGGGAATTATTTGTGATTGTGTCTTCAATAGATCACATTTAATAAACTTCCACCCTTCATGCTAACCCTTCTCTTTGACTACTACTTCTGACAATGGGATCTCAATCAGTATTGACTTTCTTAAAGTCCAGTGTGCATTGATGCTGCTATCACTTATTCTTTCTTCAAAATAATAAATCCCAAGAAGGCATGGTCACTTCCATGACAGTTTCCAGTATTTGCAGCTTGCTGACCAGTGCTTCCCTATTGCCAAGGGATCCAGAATGGCTAACTACAATGGTGCTTCTTCAACCTTTCACAATAATGTTTTACAACATTGGACTCAAGATGTTCTTGGACTGAAATCCCTAGAAGCCTTCACCACTAGCTGTGCTGGCCAGAATTTTTGGCAGTTGTAGTCCAAGAATATCTGGAGACCCAAGCTTAGGAACCAATGTTCTAGATTATAAAGTTGTTGGCAAGGTGACTAAAGAATTTGTTGGACCTTACACTTGCATTGAAATTGGACCGCCAACAAATATCAGGGTACAGTAACCTCTGGTCTATCACGGGGGTTAGGGACTGACCCAACCCATAATAATTGAAAATCCGCAATATGCCCAGGGGGTGCTGGGAAGTGGTGTGTGATGTTTAAAATGCTTTCAGCAAGGGAGCACTTGGCTCCCTTGTTGAAAGCCATTTTAATCAATGTGCACCACTTCCCCGCACCCCGGGGGTGGGGAGAAGCGGAGCGTGATGCCTCCATGGAGTTAAGCGCTGGGCTCCAGCTGATTGGCTCTGGGGTGGGGTTGAAAAACCTTTTGTTTCCCCACCCCAGTGCCAATCAGCTGGAGCCTGGGGCTTGGGGAAGGAGGGAAGGTTTAAAAGGCCCCGGCTTTTAAAGCCTCCCCCCTCTCTCAAGCCCTTTCAGGATACTGCTGTTCTGCAATATAGCAGGACCGCAGTATATGAACTGTGAAAGGACGAGGGACCACTGTACCTGAAATTTCCCTATCGTTATTACATCTCTCCTCTTTGAATGTTTGGTAAGACAAGTCTCAGAATATGGACTATCAATAGTATTTCTACCTTCCCAAGGACAAAGGTGGGGTAAAAACACTCTAAAATAAAATAAAATAAATAAAAAGGAAGACATTCACGATCAAAAGAACACAGCAAAAGAAGAGCAATATTTACATAGAGTTTGTGTAGGGTGAGTTAGAGAAGTGAAGATTCAGAAGTAACTGTTGTTATTAGAGATGGGCACGACCAGAATTTTTTTTTTCGAGTTGTCGTTTTTCGGGACGGGTCCATTTCGGGTCATTTCCGTTTTTTGCGAAATTTTTCAAAAATTTGTCGTTTCGTCATGTTGTTTTTCGTTTGTCGTTACCACCGCGATTTAGCGTGACTTGACTTCCCAGAGCATGGGGTTAGGGGGTAAGGGCTAGGCTTAGGGTAACGGTTAAGGTTAGGGTGGGTTAGTGGGCTGTACCTCTGGGTGCCTCAGGTCCACTAAGAACACAGTGTACTGGCATATGGGTTAGGGTTAGGGTTAGGATTAGGATTAGGGTTGGTGGGCTTTTTATGCCCTCTCTGGCACATCCATGCGATTGGTGGAATGGCTCCAAAAATTTGCATGGTCCCATCCCATGGCTAGCCCATCATTGCGCGTGCGCAGGTGTAAAAAAATAAAAATAAAATAAAATAAAATAAAATCAATGGAGATGTTTTATTGCAAGAAAAACCCACTGCTGCTACTGTAAAAATTCAAGCATTTAAAATAGCTAATTTTCGCATGTTTCTGTGGTGCTTTGGTGGGTTTTTGGACCACGATTTCAAAAAAAATATTGCGGTCGCCATTTTGGATCCCCCCGTACCGCATGGCAAATGGAGACGCCGAGGATGCCCCCTCCCAGTCCGGTACCAGCAGCCCAGGACAGGAGGGGGAGAGGCTGGAGTGGGGACCCCCCCCCAGAAACCACCCCTCTGGTAGGTGCCCTCAGGCAGGCATATTTTCGCCTGCTTTTTTGGCCGGGAATCGGGGTTTTTTTTATTTCTAAAACTTTTTTTCTGTGCCGCTTGGCATCGCGCGATCGCTGCGATGCCAGGAACGACAACGACAAATCAGACCCAATTTTTCTTTTGTCGGTTCGAGTTAGAGTTCTGGGGGAGTAATTGTCGTTACCGTTTCCGTTGCGTAACAGAAACGAGTAACGGAAACGGAAACGAGAATTTCGCCAAGTCGTGCCCATGTCTAGTTGTTATGACATCAGAAGTACAGTTTATCTCACTGGAGTGGAAAAGACTGCAACTGGGTGACCTCAAGACACCACCACTAAGACATGAGCTGATGTATGAATCATGCCTCAGGCGGTATCAAAGCATGGGGCCCAAGCTGGAAAGGGAGGCTTTTGGCCTAACTCCAGGGAGTAAAACAAGCACAAGGGGAGTTAACCCTGTTCCTTCTGCCATTTAATAGTAAGTGGATAACAAACGGTTTGTATAACATAAAATCTGTACAACATAAAACATTCCGGAGATAGGGAAAATTTGCTTAACAGAATCATCTATGGGGCGAATCCGTACAACATAAAAATGGTCATTCCTATGGGAAATTTGTATAAAGGAAATTTTGCTTAACAGAATTTCATTTGGAATAAATTAATTTCTTTATACAAAGTACAGTACCGCTGTATTTAAATGTTGCTACTTGAGCAAGTAATGTATGCATGCTTGGTAAAGGCAAACAAAAGCAATAACGGGGGGGGGGGGAATGATCCTCTTTTATACTCATACATTTGAAATTCTCATGCAGTCTTTCATCACCCTATTCTTTTCACATTTTTCAAATGTCTACTCTTTAGTCTCCATGAAATACAGTTATGAAATTTATAGAACATATGCTTGTGCTCAGGGTGTTTGGCTCTGCTCTAATGCTCTATGTTGAAAATATAATTGCTGTGCAAAATATAATGGCTGTACTTAACCTTGGTTTGCACAGGACCTACATGGGGCGCAGAAATCTGGCATATCGTCTGCCATTATCGGTAAACTGTCTCCTATTGCCATACAGCATTTTCAGTTCTATCCTTACTCTGAATGCAGAGACTTGCTAATGCTACTTGTCTCAGGAAGTGCTAATGTAATTATTTGTGTCATTATACTGCCTAGATAGCCTCTGCCTGCTTCTTTTTGCACAATGTCGCTTCTCTGTCAGCTCAAGTGTTTTTGAGTTCTTATTTTTTAAATAAATGTTATTGAATAATGTCACTTCGCTTTAGTTCCCCAAATACTGAACTAAATCTGATTTGTTCAGATTAAAGCTCCTTACCTGAATCAGGATCTGATGCTAACTGATTAAAAACAGTTGTATTTTTACAGTGAACAAAGAGAAGAACAAATTGAAGCCTGTCACCTCAATTTCATTTCCATAGATTTGCTGCATCTACTACTATACTAAAATAAGACAGTCAAGGACATCCTTGGTTATCAGACTTTATGATATGCTTATTTTGCTCTTGAGATCTTGGTGTGATACATTTCTTACACCATTTCCTTTCTCAACTAATTCTCAGGTACCTGATGTTCAGGCATTAATGGAAAAGGCCCTCTATGGCTGTGTCTGATTGTCTCTGTGAGCTGAAGTGAACACATAACACAGCATTAGAGATGGGCACAACTAGGGAAAATGACGTTTTCGAGTTGTCGTGTGTCGGAGGCAGTCCGTTTCGGCTCGTTTCCATTTTTCGCGAAATTTCGCAAAAATTAGTCGGTTCGTTTTTTCGTTTTTTCGTTGTCGTTAGTACTGGTTTGGGGGGGTAGCGGGCTCCTGGAGGGAGCTGCAGGAGTCAGCCAGAGCCACAAGTGACGGACTGGCAGACTCTTTGCACCCGCTGTGTCTCACGTACTTGCATGTAGTGCAATGCAAGTAGATCTGGCTTAGGGTTAAGACGGGTTAGCGCAAGGGCTAGGGTTAGGCTAGTTACGGGTGAGGTTAGGGTGGGTATTGGGGTGCACCTCTGGGTGCCTCTCTGACCCACTTAGAAGGACAGTGTACTGGCGTATGGGTTAGGCTTAGGTTTAGGGTTCGGGTTTGGGCTACGATTAGTGGGCTGTTTATGCCCGATTGGCACATCCCAGAAGTCTCTGTGGTCAACCTGGCCAAGTGGCCATGCGATTGGTGGAAAATTTGCATGGTCCACTCCCATGGGCGAGCCCATCATTGCGAATGTGCAGGTGTAAAAAAATAAAATAAAATAAAATAAAATAAAATCAACGGAGACTTTTTTTTTTGCAAGAAAAACCCACTGCTGCTACTGTAAAAATTCAAGCATTTAAAAGAGCTAATTTTAGCATGTTTCTGTGGTGCTTTGGTGGGGTTTTGGGCAATGATTTCAAAAAAAATATTGCGGTCACCATTTTGGATCCCCCGCACTGCATGGCAAATGGATGCGCCCTCCCAGCCTGGTACCAGCAGCGCAGCAGTAGCAATAGCCAAGGAGAGGGGGGCGGGGAACCCCCCCCCAAATAAAACACCCTTCTGGCCTGGTAGGTGCCCTCAGACAGTTTTCGCCTACTTTTAGGGCCGGGAATCGGGGGTTTTTTTAACTTTTAAAAACATTTTTTCTGTGCCGCTTGGCATTGCGCGATCGCCGCGATGCAAGTAACGAGCACGACAAATCAGACCAAATTGTTCGTTCGTCGGTTCGAGCTCGAATTCTGGTGGAGTAATTCCCGTTACCGTTTCCGTAGAGTAACGGATACGAGTAACGGAAACGGAAACGGGAATACCGCTAAGTCGTGCCCATCTCTACACAGCATGTTATTATCATGCCTCAAGGCTCTAACAATGACATGGGTCCAAAGGGGGCATGAAGAGATAATGGTGCCAATAAAATCAGAATGGTCAGAAGTCCAAATTACAGAGCTGGAGACCCTTATGTATGAGATGTTGGAGACCCTTTATATCGCTGTCCTTTAGGCTTGGACAAGCAATCACAGATCCAGGCTCAGTACCATGCAAGGCCAGCACATCCATCTCAAAGAGTTCCGCACCTGATGAAGCCAGCACTAGTAAACCACTGCCAATATGGACTCCCAGTATAAAACTGTGCTCATGACCTGGGGTTCAATCCCAAGTAACAGGCTCATGGCTGACTCAGCCTTCTAACCTTCTGAGGTAGGTAAAATGAGTATCCAGCTTTCTGGGGGCAATGTGTAGCCTGCATACTGTAATTAAACTGTAAATCACCCAGAGACTACTTGAAGTGGTATGGAGCGGTATATAAGCAGAACACTTTGTTTGCAATGAAGGGTTAGAACAAAAGAGGAAGTCTCCTGAATAAAGCATCAAAGGAGGCAGTCTGATCTTAGACAGTGTTGGAGAAAGTAGCTCAGTAGCCATTTTCCTTAATGTTATCATAGCTCATTGCTGGCCTTTCTACACTAAAAGTGATGAGCTCCTGGTTGGAACAACAGCATGTTGTTACGTGACATCAAGTCACCTGTAATTCACGGTGACCCTATGAATTATTGATCTATGAATAATGTTCTGTTGTTATCCGTCCTGTTCAGATCTTACAAACTCAACACTGTGGCTTGTTTTATTGAGTCATCCCTCCTCTTATTTGATCTTCCTCTTTTTCTGTTGCCTCAGTCTTCCAAGCCTTATTGTACTGTATTTTCCAATAAGTATTACATTCTCATGATGCGCCCAAAGTATGATTGTCTTATTTTGATCATTTTCCTTATATTACCCTCTGGAATTCTCTCCTCAAGGGGGTTGACTGGGTACCTAGCTTAATATCTTTTTGTAATGATGTAAATACTATCAATAAACCACTAAAATGTTTTGGAATGTTAGCAGATATAAAGTGTAAGAACTAAATAGCTGAGAGTGTGAATATCATGAATCAGGAACTTCTTGGAAAGATTTAGGCAAGCGACTCTTATCTCCTTTTCTGTGATGTGATAGGTTGTGTTGTGATTTTAATATACTGTATGTTGTTATGGTAGAAGGTCATTTGCTGTCCAAGTGTTTTTTGTGGCAACACTGCAAGGAAAATAGGCTTCAGGGTCCTTTGTATGGTCTTCTCTTTTTTTATAGGGAAGAGTAGCATCTACAGAAATTAAAAGTAGAATTTTCTACAAACAGCAAAGGCTATAATAGACAATGTCTTCCGGATCAGGTTCAAGGTTCTGGTCTTGGTTTTCAAGGCCCTCCACGGCTTGGGACCAGGATACCTGGCGGAGCGCATCTCCCTAAGAGCATCCGGATCCAGACCCACGAGATCGTCGCAGGCGCGCTCATTGAGAGTGGCCACACCCAGAGAGGCGCAGAAAACGCGCACGCGGAACCGCGCCTTCTCTGTGGTTGGGCCCTCGCTCTGGAACCATCTACCTCCTGAGCTGCGCCTGCTGGAGTCCCTGCCCGCCTTTAAGAGGGCTCTGAAGACCTTCCTCTTCAAAGAGGCATATGGTGACCTTATTAGTTAGTTCCTCCTCTTCCTTTTCCCTGGTCCTAATCGTTTGCCGCCCACTTGCCCCCCGCCGCCCTTGCCTGGTGGCCTTGCTATCTTTTAAGCTAGCTTTTAAGCCTTTTATGCTTTTACGTTGTTAGCCGCCCAGAGTTCCCATTGGGGAAGATGGAGCGGGATATAAGTACTTAAATAAATAAATAAAATAAATAAATGTGCCCCAGAGTCATAACCTAAACTCTAGTTCAAGCCAAATCAGACTATTCTTCAAAGTGTCACGATGTAAATATGGCATGAAAAAAGTGTTGAATTTCCAAACAGTGTGGAATCTATTCTAAATTCCCCCTATCCATAAACTCCACTTATGTGAGCCCCATGGCGCAGTGGTTAGAAGCCTGTACTGCAGTTAAAACTGTGCTCACGACCTGGGGTTCAATCCCAGGTAGCAGGCTCAAGGTTCACTCAGCCTTCCATCCTTCTGAGGTCGGTAAAATGAGTACCCAGCTTGCTGGGGGGGCAATGTGTAGCCTGCATTACTGTAATTAAAACTGTAAACCGCCCAGAGACTCCTTGAAGTGGTATGGAGTGGTATATAAGCAGAACACTTTGCTTTGCTTTGCTTTTAAATAAATCTTAGAAAAGCACACCACTGTATTGCCTTCTGTCTGGACTAGTTTGTTATTCAGTAGTTCAGTAGTGGGAATTGGCCATTAACTATTAGAGTGCCAGGATGGGCCATAAACTTGTTCAGCATTTTGGAACACAAAGCCTCTCAAGGAATTTTTGAAATGGAATTTTAATAGAAGAATTTTACTCTGTTGTTGTTATCCTTAAGTTCGGTCTAATTAATCTATTTTTTGCATCAGGAAAGCATTCTGGTAGAGAGAGTTATTCCTATCTTTATTCCTGTATAAGTATGATGCCAATAAGCCTTTTAAAAACTTTTTTATTTATTTTTAAAGTGGAACCTTGTGGCACAGTGGTTAAATGCTTGTACTGCAGCTAAAACTATGCTCACAACATGGGGTTCAACCCCAGGTAGCAGCTCATAGTTCACTCAGCCTTCCATCCTTCTGAGGTTGGTAAAATGAGTCCCCAGCTTGCTGGGGGGGGGACAATGTGTAGACTGCATAATTAAATTGTAAACTGCCAAGCGAGTGCTGTAAGCACTATGGGGCGGTATATAAACCGAACACTTTATTGTCATCATACTAATGGAAATTAAAAGAACAACAGCTTGACAACATTTTAACAAAACAAAATGAAAATACTCTGTGTTGCTCTCTATATAGACACCTCTTACAGAGAGAGAATCAGAATTGTATTGGTTTTGGTTTGTTGTAAATAACTATATTAACTAAATTAAGTCTAATGATGCTTAGACTTTAAAAAAAATCCAAGGGCAGAATTAAGCACATCAGACACGGTGTGGCCATTACTGAAAGCAATCAGATATTCTCAGGGGCCAAACCAAAGCCTTTTCTGGCAGCATCCTCTCTTCGGATTTATCATTAACATCCACATTCTAATACTCCTAAATAATTCAGCACAGCTTTCAGCCTTATGCCCTTGCTTGCCTACTGAGAAAGCGCTTTTACTATTTACATTACATCCAAATGGAAATACAAAATGTGGTGGATTTTCCTTCTTTGTCAAAATGCAAGCGCATCACTCTCTCTTTTTAGACCTGGGTGCTCCCCACCCCCTACCCTCTTCCTCTTTCAAATTAGAAAAAAAAGTATTTATTTAGATCTCTATATTTAGAAAATTATTTATCCACTCAGAGTTAGGACCATGTGGTCTCAGATTCTCATGCAAATTCCCTCCCGTAAATAATCCTAATGCAGGCAACCCTCCAATCAGAGGGCTAACCCTTCCCCGATACCTGATGCCAGCTTTTTCTGGTAATGTAGGCCACTGAAGCAAATCCAGAGAGATTGGAGTTGGGGAGAGGCAGCCGCCGCTACTGAGATTCATTTGGTCACTGCACTCCTTTAACCCTCTTTGCTTCTGTTCAGTAGGGAAGGCTTTTTTTAACATGTCCATAGCTAAAACATTTCCCGCTGGACTAAACATATAGGAAGAAGGAGCGATTTTTAGCAGAAGCCCAACAGGCAAGACCTGACCTGAGAAGAAAGAACAGAGGTGCACGTCCATGAAAGTATGAGGTGGCTCTTGGGTAACAGCTGGAAAGGATTTGGACATGCTGACCGGGGAAACTATGACTGGTTAACTAGTGAGCCAGGTGTGCCCCTCCTGGAAACACAGCTTCAGGTCTGTACATCAACCCCTCCTTGTGTCTCGTCTCATTTAATGAAAGTTCACTCCTTCAGAATGGGTAGTTAAAACCAGGGGAATAACACAGCAGGTAAAAACTAATGCGTTGTTTCCTTTTGATTACTCTTTGTTCCATGATGTTGCTCCGCAATGAGAAAGGGAGATATATTTGAAAGTTTATTCTAAACCTGACACTGATTACAAAGTAGAAAATGTCTCTTTCCCGTCATTTTCTTTCAAAATGTTGTTCATTAATGCCCCCTTTCCTTTTTCTTTCTCTGATCTTTAGTGATCCCTTTCATAGATATTAAAGTATGTGGTAGCCAGTGTGCAACTTATTTTGTCAAAGCTATACAAACTAGTTCAGAGAATACTGGGGAAATGGCATTTTAAGCCATTTCCATGTACAGAATGAGAAAGTACACAAAGAAAATTAAGGGGTCCATTTACTCAAACCATAAATCAATATAACTTCATAATATTTTCAGTCGAGAAAGCTGTTTAGTCTACAGTCTTTTAAACTAGGAATGTGGCATTCAAAATAATTTAGATTTCTCTGTGTGTAATTAATTGCAGATTTGGCAAATACATCTGCTAAGAGGTAAGTCCTAATGATTTCTGGGCAGTTTACTACCAAGTAATTATGCATAGGATTATAACTAAAGCTTAGAAAAATGAACCTACTGGCAACAAGATCAGAACTATTACGTGTGCAATGATAATAAACACATTTCCATGGTGGCATTATTTTAGCAAAAATGCCCCAAGTGTAAATGTGCACATATGTATGGATGCCTAGGTTCATTCTCTCACACATGTATTTTTCATCATTGTAGCATCCTATGTATTTTAACCCACTCATCTAAATATTTGAACTGTCACTGGCCATGTAGACACTTGGTGGATATGGACGGTCTTGCAGAGGGTGGGGGGATGGATCAGTTAATGTCCTTTTATGATACTGGAGTCAACCAGCTATGGAAACCAGACTTTGATTAAACCATCATATCACACCCCTTACAAATCATTCCTTGTCTTGATTGAAATCTTACATTTTCTTTCATTGTGATTCCTACTATTAACCTAATGATTATTTCAAAGTAAAGTGAGCTCCATCCATAGCAGTGGCTTGAATTGTCTTTCGCTGGAAAATGTGGTCAATGTGAGAAGGAAATTATTTTTGTTTTTCATATCTTACAAGAACACTCTTATGTGTTCATAATCATATAAAAATTTCAGGATAACCACATCATTGGTATAAAAACCCTCTGTTTAATACTGGAAATGTACTTTGCTCCTTCATTAGCTTAGAGACAACATAGGTGATATGTTGAAGCCTTAAGTTATTAAAGACATCTGTTGTTGCACACTGTTTTCCTTAATTCCCTATTTTGTGTTCCAAGGTGCTTTGTTTTATGCTTGGTAGCTGGAAGGCAAATAGGGACTTAATTTGCAAGTCTAATTGCTGAGGTAATACCATCGCTGGAGGGGGAAATGATAATACTGTAACAGGATACCCTTTAGGATAAGTAAGGAGTTCTTGTTAGGAAAAACTTAGAAGTTCATGTGAATCAACAGGTTTTTAGTTTGCAACTGTTTAGTATTTAAGGTGCATTAAATTAGAAAGTTTTGCCTTCTAACTATGGAAATGTGCAGCTTAACCTGTTCCTTTCACAAAAGAATCACATGTGAACCAATATGTTTTTGTTGGCTGCTCTCTGGAGTTAAAAGGCACCTAAAATAAGAATGGTTTGTCTTCCAATCAAATCATGCAACCCAACTCATTCATTCTATAAGAACAATGTGCATCTTATCCAATACCTTCTCCCTTTCCTTTATCATTAGAACAGATAGAGTATAACACACATACCCTGACCCTTCAGGTTGTGGCCATTTGGAAAATATACAGTGTATGTCAAGCTGCAGTTGTGTTTACCAAAGGCAACCTTTTAAATAATCAGCAAGCCAATCTCTTTCTTTATATCCAAAGCACAAGTTCTTCTCAAAGATCTGGTGACTCATACTAAAGTAGATATGACAAACGCTTTCACTGCTCCAGCATTTGAAAATATTGATTCATGTCTGCTTTCCCTGGTGAAACATAAAAACCAGAAGATAGAAGGCACTCTTGCACTCTTAAGAGTCATTTGGAATGTATCCTATTTGCAATAATACTATTAAGGTGCATATGGTAATCAAATGAAAGGAAGACAAAAGTCACAGCTTTCCCTTTCTTATTTTGCATATTAAAAACAATATGTTTTAATGGAAGCAGCTGCTTCCTGTGTGTTGTTAAAATATATAATAGGATTTTGCTGTCATGTTGAGTATAAATCACAAAGAGGCATCCAAGGGCCTGTACAAGTCTTACCTTTAATTTAGACATCTGAAATCCCCTCTGATCACCCTTTGTCACACTTTTGCTATTTAATTTAGTGCCAAACTGCATCTACATAGTAAGAAGGGGGGCAGAATCCTTCATATTGCCCTTCTTACGTATTTGATTCAAAACTTAATATACAGCAAAAACAAATCATAAAACAAGGTGTGCAACTTGCAATGGTTCAGATTTTGGCAGACTGTGACTTGCATCCACCCTCGCCAGCACTGAGGATGGTGGTCATGGCCATCCAACCACCTCTGGAAGGCTACGGGTTGTCCTCCCTTCCCTCCCCATCCACAATAACCTTGTGGATAATAAGTTCACAAGGTCATTTCCGCATTTGTGAAAACTCAGTCCCTTAGGGGTACCAACAGGGGATTTCTTTACCAATGGATAGACAAGCCTCAGAACAGTGGTTCTTATCAGGATTGTAGGAAGGGGGGACATTTCCCTCTATTCTGCTGAGATCCAAAATGTCAGTGTCTCTGCAGCTAAGATTCAATTTTTTAAAAAAAATACTCATTTTAAATGGCTAGCAAATCGAATGTCTTTTTGAAAAATACATTGTGTCTTAAAAGTGAAAACGGCAATTCGTGTTCCCCTTTCTTTGGGGAAAGTAGAATGGATTCTCTTTTGCCACCTCCATATTGTGTTAAATTCTGAGTACTGTAGTTTATTTGTAGTTCTGATTTGCCCAGGCTAAGAGTTTTTCAAAAGCAGTAGCTTGTGCTTGTGACTTTACACATAAATAGTTTCCTTTAACAACAGGACCATTGTTTTGTTTTTAAAAGTGACTGTGTTGCTCCCAAAATATGGTGGTGCTTTAAATTTCACTTTTCCTTAACTTGCTCATTTTTGCCCATACAGTTTCACCAAGGCCAGGATATGCCTTTCTACTTCAAGTTCACCTTTCGCAGGTTTTGAGTAATACTGCAGAAAGTAAAACAAGGTTTGCTAGTGTGTTAAAGACAAAGCTAAAGTATCATCCAGATACTGCTGGATTACAACCATCATCACCTACCATTAATTATGCAGGCTGGGGTTGGTGGGACTTGCAGTCCAAAAACATCTGGAGGGTTACCACTCTCAGTTCTTAAACCAGGCATGCCCAAACTTCAGCCCTCCTGATGTTTTGGACCACAACTCTCAGAATTCTAAGCTTAGATTGCCAATGGCAAAGGACTGTGGGAGTTGCAGTCCAAAACATCTGGAGGGCCGAAGTTTGGCCATGCCTGTCTTAAAGTAAGCATAGATACATGGCTTCCTTTCTATCACTGACCATGGGGGGGAGGGAATTGCCAATCAGACATTGCTATTTGTTGAAGCAGCTCCTGAAAATTTGAAAGTCTACAGCAGAAGCTGCCTTAACAAGCTGCAAACAAGGATTGATTGCCACTTTCCTCCTCTCTACCAACTCCTTTGTGGTTGGCTAAAGTGAATTCACTTGGGGAAATCCAACTTCCTAGGTATGAATTTTCCCACAGTGTACTCATACCTTAAGTGGGGTGAGGGATAACATGGAGCAATCATGAAAATCTGCTCTTTACATTCCACTGGAAGGGATGGCCGCTACGTAGGAGTTGAAGAAATGTATTGTTGCAGTGAAGGCAACAAACACAGATAGAAATTGGCATGCAATTATGCAGCAAAATGTTTCTATACGTTGAAGAGAAGGTCATCATATTTGCATACAGCAAAGTGGCTAGTAGTAGTTCAGCACCAAAGAATAGCCATTGAATAGCCACTGAAAAGTGAGATTACTGTACTTGGACTGGGTCTATGCAGCTATAGGAAGAATGCTTTGACTCTTACTTTAGCTCAGGAGTGGGGAACCTACAGAAGCCCAGGGGCCATACATGACCATCCCTGGAATTTGTATAGCCACCTCGTTCCTGTAACTCTACTTCCTCTAAAATTTCTTATTAAAATGGAGTGGTTCTTTTTACTGAAAAATCCCATGTGCATCCTTTAGTAGTCTAATTTCTAGAGATGCTTAAAGGATGCTCAAAACATTGGCAAAATTGCTCCCCATAGCCCTAAACAGTGCATGAGGGCTTTTCAAGGAAAACAGGATTCTTTTTCAAAAATATTTTTTAAGAGTAGGGGAGTTGGAGCAGGGGTGGAATGTTGAGAGACATGCTCCCTGGATTAGCAAGCAGACTGCTATTCTCACCCCAAAATTCTCTGCCTTCAGGCAAGCTGATGTTGGTGGCAGGGATCAGGTACAACTACCCATACTGGTTTGAATCCAGATGCACTGACAAGAAACATCTTCTCCATCTTTTAATGGCCAGAGTGTCATGAACAGAACTCACCCCAAGAAGTACTTTTTGCTCTGGACCTGCCTACCATTGCCTTTAACCCATAGGAGCAGGGGTGGAAGGGGATAGGTCGAAGACACTTTTCCCACCCCATCTCTTCCCAACTGTTCTCTGAATGGCTCACTTTCTCATAAGGGTTGAAGATACCCCAGCCTCAAAATGGTGTGGGCGTAGGAGAAAATGGCTGACGTGTAGAAAAGCAAATATATTTTGTTTGAACAAGCTCCTCTACTCTCTCAGAAAGCCTGGATTTTGCTGTCTGTGGCAGTGCTCATTTCAAAACCAACTGAGCTCAGTTTAGGGAACTGCTTAATTGTACAGGCTATACTGATGTTATACTGGGTCCTGATGGCAATTTTAGTGTTTTGTATTTAAATATTTTTATTGTTTTTAATTGTTCATTGACATTTTAATGCTTTAATTGGTTTAATTGTTCATTTTACATAAGAACATAAGATCAGCCTTGCTGGAACAGGCCACAACCCATCCAGGCCAGCATTCTGTCTCACACAGCAGCTCGCCATTTGCTTCAGGGTATCCCCAAGCAGATGTATTCACCTAATTAAGATTCCTTGCAAATAGTATTGAGAGATATTCTGCCTATCTCTCCAACCCAGAGGTTGTCCTTAGACATCCATAATGATAGTCATTTGATACCCTTATTCTCCATCAACTTGTCCAGTCCTTTCTTAAAGTTGTCAAGGCTGACAGCTGTCACCACTTCTTCTGGCACGGAGTTCCACAGACCAATGATCCTCTGGGTGAAAAAGTACTTTCTATATTTGTTTCAGATCTAGCACCCAAAAGTTTCATGGAGTGCCCCCCAGGTTCTAGTATTGTGTGATAGGGGAAACAGTTTTTCCTTATCTACTTTGTCCATACCATGTATGATTTTATAAACTTCAATCAGGTCACCTCTTAAGCGCCGTCATTCAAGAGTGAAGAGGCCCAGCTGTTGCAGCCTCAGAGGGTAAAGGAGGTGTTCCAGTCCCTTAATCATTCTGATTGCCCTCCTCTGCACTTTTTCCATTTCCATAATATCCTTCTGGAGGTATGGTGACCAGAACAGTACACAATACTCCAGATGGGGCCTCACCCTAGATTTATAAAGAGGCAAAATGACACTTGCTGACTTATTTTCTATACCCTTCCTAATGATCCCTAGCATTGAGTTTGTTTTTTTCACTGCTGCAGCACACTGGCTTGACACCTTCATTGAGCTTCCACCAGGACACCAAGGTCCTTTTCCTGGTTTGTTGCACAGAGTTCAGCCCCCATCAGTTTATAAATGTAATTTTTTTTGCCCCAATGTGCATCACTCTGCACTTGCTAATGTAGAATCTCATTGACCACTGGTTTGCCCACTCCCCCAGTGTCAAGAGATCCCTCTGGAGCTCCTCACAATATCTCTCAGTTTTTTCTACTCTATATAACTTACTGTCACAGCAAATTTGGCTACTTCACTATTTACTCCTACTTCTAGATCATTTAGGAAGAGTTTGAAAAGCAGAGATCCCAGTACTGAACCTTGGGGCATTCAACTCTTTACCTCCCTCCACTTGGATAAGTGTCTATTTAGTGCTACCCTCTATTTCCTGTCGCTTAGCCAGTTGTTCATCCAGGACAAGACCTGCCCCTTGATTCCATGACTGGCAAGTTTATTCAAGAGTCTTTGGTGCAGGACCTTGTTAAAAGCCTTCTGAAAGTCTTCCTTTGCTTTCCTGATTGTTGCCTTGCATTTCTACTGCCAGAATCTATGTTTCTGCCTGTTGTCCTCATTTGGAAAAACCTTCCATCTTCTAAATGAGCTTTTCTTGCTTTTGATCGCTTCCCGAATAGCTCCTGTAAGCCACATCGGAGTCCACTTGGACCTGGCAGTGCCCTTTTTCCTTTTGCATGTGCATTCCAATTGGGCCTCTGTTGTTAATAATAACCTACCCTTTGGATAGTGGGAGGCAAATAAATTGTATTAAATAAATAAATAAATAAATAAATAAATAAATAAATAAATAAATAAAATTGCTGTTGTTGATGGAACAGCAAGAACGTGAGAGGGTTGCTAAGGATAGTGGCAACCCATTCCCAAAGATTTCAGGGCTGAAATGTGATAAGGGGAATGGTGGCCTTGCAATGGGATGAGATCAAGCATAGATTGGAAGAGGGAGGTAATCTAGCTCAGTGATTGCGAACCTTTTAGAGACTGAGTGCCCAAACTGCAATTCAAAACCCACTAATTTATTTGCAAAGTCCCAATACTGTAATTTAACCTGTATACAGGTGTCTATGAAGGGGCGATGTCGGGTGCCCACAGAAAGGGCTCCGAGTGCCACCTTTGGCACCCGTGCCATAGGTTCGCCATCACTGATGTAGCTAGTACCTATGTTCGTATGTTGTAGTACCCGAGAAACCAGAGGTCTTGCAGAACCATAGTTGTGAAAGTGCTAAAATACTTTCTGGTTTCTGTTAGAGGAATGAAACAAACTCTTCATAGACCAGTTGACTATGGTGACAAGCATGAGGAAAACCCAGGTAACTGAGCCCAATAGCTGGGTAAAATCTGGCTAAGAAGGTAATATGATTAATCAAAAGGTGGACAGAAATCAGTTTTCAGCACTAAGAGAAATTTCAAAATATACCCAGCAGCTGTAGTAACTGAGACCATTCCTACTAGGGTTCACATTCTATGTTTGGCTTAACACATTATATAATACATAGGGGTTCAAGCCTTGTGCTATATGCTGAGATTTTTGAAGCACTTGCTTTCAACCACAAGGTTTCCTTTGTTTTCTGCCTGGCTCTTCTATGCCTTGTGCAACAAGAGATGCACCCCCCCCCCACACTCTCTTTCTCCAGTGGCCTCATTTCCTGCCTTTTAGGCTTGTTGACACTCTTCAAGTGCAATACATATAGAAACACCCATGGGCTGATCAATGCTCTCTCGTGTCAGCTAGGAATGCTTATCCAACATTCATTGTGCATACTTTTCTTACACACAGAAGATCAAACGTCTGGCTCTGTCACCATCGCTCTGCCTTGGAACACAGGAAAGTGTAAAAGTTTCCTGAGACTTTAGCCCAAGACTTGGGATTTAGGCCCTTACTGAGTACTTCCTTCAAGTCCTCCTTTGTTCCGTGACTAGTTTTGTACCATGACAGTGTTGGTCGTGAACAAGTGGTTTTGTCCCTGTTTCAGTGTTCCCATGGTTATGATGACTTGTCTCGTGACCAGTGTTACCTCACGGTCTTGTACCGTGACAAACACTGAATTTGTCTAGCTTCCTTTGGGGGGGGGGGGCTTAAAAATTATTTTTCAATATTTTGCTTCTGGAAAGTCAAATTCTTTGCAGGCAGGGAAGGAGTCTGTGGCTCGTCTAGCTAGCTTTCACTTTCTGCACATGGCCGCATTGGAATGCTCCAGATGATATCCTTCGGGCTTTCTTCTTTATTCCTTTTGCTTGCTAATTGCCTGCCTGGTGTCCCTCTTGCCTGGCTTTGGTTTGTTTTATTGGTATTTAACGGAGGAGGGCAAGGGGGTGGTGATCATCTGGAGTGGATGGGCACTTTGAACGTAACACCCAACCCAGTACCTGGGACACAGTTTTCTGAGAGAAACAAATGTTACCTCATGGTGTCTTGCCTTGCAACAGAAACCAGGAATAAACCATGACAAGGAAATACCCTATCCCAGAGCCAAGTACAGATTTTTCTCGCTTAGCATCCGTTCCAGGGGCGTGGTCAAGACAAATTTCAGTTGTTGCGCAATGGACGTGAACTAAGATTTTTTTGTACTGCTCCAAATTGCAACACTTAAAGAGACAAAACAGATGTGAAGTAACCACCATTTAATGAGAACTGATGTTAAAGAAGGGCAGTAGAGCATCCACACATCCTTGATGCCTGTTTCCTTTCCTTTCCTTTTTTTTTGTTTCTCCTGCAGAGTCAGCATAAAACAAGCTCAACCAAAGAAGATATAGAGCCATTCTTATGCATCATCCTCCCAGCTACCATGATGCTTTTTTTGGCATTCCTGTTGCTCTTCCTGTACAGACGCTGTCAACGCCGCAACCCTCAGGCTCAGATCTTCAGCATTGACCTCCCAGAGTCCCTTCCAGAGCATGAGGTGACTGATTTCCTGTCAGTGCTGCCCTGGAGCAGTGAACAGAACTTTCACTACTCTACCCTTCTGCCTGAAACTCCCTTTCTTACGGTATGCTTGCCTCCATCTTACGAGGAAGCTACCATGAAAACCTCCATGGATGATGACCACATTCAGCTCTTTCAGGGTCCATTGCCTTCTTATGAAGAGACCAAAGAACAGTAAACAGAAATAAATACTTTGGTCAGAGTTCTCACCTGGCTATGGGTTTTTAAAATGGTGGAAAGTGGAAAAAGAAGAAAAACGCCAAACAAGGAAATCGTTATTAGCACAAAAAAACTTTGACTGATCAGTAGATTTAACTCTGTCAGTTTTATATGAAATTAAATTCCATCAGATTGGTGCACGGGATGGAGAAATTTATAATGTTAATACTGTACCTCAGAATTCTACATTACATGACACAGAACTGCTTTAGAAAGTTAATTCTGAGTGATGTGGACTATAGAGGCTGTTGTGCTACATTGGAGATATCGCACAGACACAACATACACACAAATGCAGACAGACGTCTGAAAGGGCTTTAAACTTTTTTAATGCACTGATGTTGAACCTTTTATGTATTTAAGGATAGATTAAGAATCTTCAGAATCACAATGCAGACTGTAAAATGACAATTAATACAAAAAGTGAAACTTGCAGTCAAAACCATAATATCCACCAAAACCATAATCAGAATCAAACAAGCAGTTTTTCTGAAGCAGTGGAGATCTGAATATAAATACTGTAGAAGAAATCCAAGCAGCTATTAAAGGACACAATGGCCCAATAAGATGGTCATGGACTAGTGTATTCAACAAGTACAGAATGCTTTCATATTATTTTCCATTTTAAAAATGAAAACACAAAGTCTGTAACTGTTCTGTTTCTGGTTTACTGTAACTACTCTCAGCATAAGATGAAGCAAATCTAACTAAATTAAAAACAATAAAGTATTTTAAACAACAGTTTGCAGCCTACTCCATCCATATCTATGGAACTATACTTGTTTTTTTCTTTATGAAAACTCCTACGGAGTGTAACTAACTTTTCCAAGTTTTTTTAATGTGACATGTGAGTCTCACATTTTAGTGGTGTAGAAAAGATTATGAAGTACTGTAGCTATAACAAAAGAAAAGAAACAAAACTTTAGGGTTAGATTTGAAATTTAATCACAGATTTCTCTGTCACCAATACTCTCTTCCTTTCTAAACACATACAAAACAAATTCAAAGTGCCAAAAAACTATTGGTTTTGCTGCAACAGATGGATGTTCATGCCTCCTAGAATATTTTTAGTGACAATTTATCACTTGTTATTTAACAAAATGCCACATGATACTGGATTAGTAAGCTAATTGGACAGAACAGCCATCAAATGGACCTAGAGTTGGCTACAGAATTGCAGCAATACATGTGAGATGGATTTTGAGAGTTTTCGATTGCAAGCTGAATATGAGCCAATAGACGTGATGTGGCTGCAAAAAAAATGACGAATCCCATTTTAGACTGTATTAACAGAAGTGCAGTTCCCCTCAATGTGATACTGCTTAGGCCTCTTCTGTTTCTGAATATTACATTTTAAACAGATGCAGACAAGATAGCAGAAGAGAACAACAATGATTATCAGGAAAGATCTGGAAAGACTGAAAGACCTGGACATGGTTAGTAGGAATGGGCAGGAAACGAAAAACAAAATGCTGTTTCATCATTTCATTATGTAAGAAATGAAACAAAATGAAATGAGGAAGCAGCATTTTGTTATAGACGAAACGAAACTGTCATTTTTGCATTGAAATGAACTGTTTTGTTCTATTGTTTTCAGGCTCCTGCTGAGCTGTCAATGGCTGGACTCCTTTAAACCTGGCCCAGTTGGAACCGGTGGGGGGGGCTCTGGACTGGGCCAGGTTTAAAGGGGTCCAGGCATTGACAGCTCGGCAGGAGCCCTCAGAAAACGGCCAGGTAGGCAATGTGATCACGCGGAACTGCCTACCTGACCGTTTTCTGAGGGATCCCCCTGGTGCCGACTAGTCAAGTTTTAAAGGGGCTCATCCAATAACAGCTCAGCAGGAGCCCTAAAAATGGCTCCCGGAGTCCCAGGCACCCAATCTGGTGCCTCTAGGACCCAGGGGAGCTGTTTCGTTTCATTTCATTTCGTTTCGTAATAATTTTTTTTAAAAAAAGTTGTAAGAAATGAAATGAAACAAAATGGGTGTGAGCATGAAAAGAAATGAAATGAAACATTATTTTTCTGTTTTGTGCCCATCCCTAATGGTTAGCCTTGAACAAAAAAGCCAGGAGGAAGATATGACAGTCCTCTTCAAGTACTTGAAAGGTTCTCATATGGAGGTTCTCAAGCTTTCCAAAGTGCAGTACTGTGCACATAACAATGGGCTCAAACTACAGGAAGTCAGATTTCAACTATCAGGAAAAGCACCATCTCTTAGGGCAGTAAATAAATGGAAACAATTACCTCAGGATGGGGTCAGCTTTCCAGCATCGGAGGCACTCTAAAGAAAGTGAGACAGCCATTTGTCAAATACATTTTAATTCGGATTCCAGCACTGAACAGCAGGCTGAGCTCAATGGCCTTAAGGGCCCTCCAAACCCCATAATTTTATGATTCCATGATTCTATGAATTCATGCCCTATGATCACTGCTAGCTATTGTATGTCTTTCTATACTGTCTGCTTTTACTATCACTTCTACATTATCCATAGTTTCAATGTAATCTTAATTTGCAGATGCAAGGTTAGTGGTCACCTGATAGCTGTTATTTGGTCATATTGACTCATCCCCCCAGACAAAAGTAATTTCTTGTGGATTTTATACCGCAGAAAAGCTATATCTATAATCTGCGTTCATAACTCTTTCAAGTGAAAATTCTCATTCCAAACGAGAGAAAACTCTTAATAATCTGCACTATAATCAGTGCTGCCTCTGCACTAAATAAGTCACATTGTTTCTGTTCACAGAGATGTTTTACAGTGCTATGTGACTTTTACAGTTGCATCAATATGTGCCCTACCTACACAATCATAAGTCTTGCTGTTTGTTTATTGTTTGCGGAATGATTAAAAAACAATATTATTTAAATTCATGTGAAGTGAAAAAAAACTTGCATTGATTTGATAGTGCATTCATGAATGCAAGTAGCAAATAGTGAAAGAAACTATTATTTTCAGACTGCCACTAATCTCTAATTTTGATGAAAAGATTATCCTGTTTCCTTTTTCTCAATTTCTACTGAATTAATATATTTTATGAAACCCTGCCATTTGGTAAACAGCAATAAGAATTGACATTTATATTAATGATTATACATTTTACTATAATGCAGACGTGACAGCTTTAGATAAAAAACAGATCATGCTACTGATCACCAACATTCTACGAGGACACGTCACCTGAAGAAGACGAAAATTACATCTTCAGATATTAGAGATTCTCAGCACACAGGAAATGTCATGGCTGTTGGCTGTTACCTCTATCATTGCAGTGGAGGATACAACATTTTGTAATCTGTCAAGTAGCATGCAGATATATGTGTATATCAAGGCAAGTGAAGTTACAGTATACATATGGGTTGAGAGCATAGGTTAGCTTTGAGAACTGTTGACACACTCCATTGTATTTACTGTCTGCCTCCAATCTTGGTCTCCATTTTTCAAAACTGGTACTATAGTCATTGTATCAAACTCACTCATACACACCATTCACAGTAAATGCTGAATATACTTTTACCTCTTGTTATTAATCTTCTGCTGCTCATTTAGCCTATCCAATTTAATTCTAATGAAGTGAAGTTGCAGAAGTGACAAATAATAATGTAAAAAGAAATGATTGACTCCTTATCGGAATATATCCATACCTTTATTTAAAAAAATTGGAAGGGTTTTATTTTATTTTTATATTGCTTTATTTCAGAACCATACTGGTTTATTTTACAGCTGAAATAGTGTAATTATTATAGACAGTCTTAACAGAGAACTTTTAGCCAGGATGGGCTTTGTAAAACAGCCATGCTGTAGAACTATCATAATAACCCCTGCCTAGCATACTGCAGTTTCCTAAGAAGGAACATACTGTGCAGAAAGATGGAATCAGAGATGAAAAATAATAACAGAGAACAAACCTGCTTTTCTTTGCCTGGTTTACCAATCTCTAGTTATCTGTCTACTTAATTCACTTTTATAAGAGATACATGAACATTAATATAAAAGCTCCAACCTTAATTCTACATAGGAAATTCTTCACCCCTTCAGATCAAGGCATACCTGTATATGTAATGGTTATAATCTGAAATAAAACATAAATGCCATTGATTACAAAGCAGCTTACAAGCAAGCAAACATATTAATTACATCCTGACCAGCAGTGGCTGGCACCAGTGGAATTGGTGGGACAAAAGTACAAGTCAGGCAGTAATAGATAAAGCCAGGCATTTCCATGTGTGTTTCCTTTCATGTTTCTCTCTCACACATGCATGTATAGGTTGATGTTCTGAATAGCCACACCCACCCAGAGATGTGGTTATGAAGGCTCTCTCTTGTTCATTCACCCTTACTGACAGGAAGGCTGAAATACAACTATTCAGACACAGGTAGGCATGGTCCTACACACAGATGTGCACACATATACTCAGGCTGGCGAATAAATTGATACATGGATCACTGTTCGTACAGTTTGGTTCGGACCAAATTATAGCATCCACATGTGCTTTTAGATCAATCCATCTTTCTGCTTTAAGAGCTGTCCCCCATCGTTTTGAACCTTTGCCAAGGGATTCTGCTAGTTTGATGTGGGTTGGATTAAAGTCTGTTGCCAGTGGTATAGTTGCTTGGGATATAATAATTACAGACTTACAGCAAATTCTGGTGTCAATTTCCAGTACCCTGAGGTGTTTTATGAGCCACTTCAGGTTATCAGAAATTGAGCACTTTGCCTGATCATCTGATAGGTCATCATTGAAGCAATGCATCATTTCTGTGAAATATTTAAAAATGTTTTTTTTACCTGCCTATGTATTACCAATCAAGAAACTGCCCATAGGTTTCACTTATCAGTCTCACATACACGATTGCTCTTTCTCATTCAAACATGGAAATACACCCCAGTCTGAGGCATAATTTGCCTAAAGGGTTATTAACTTTAGGTGCCTACCAAAATATGGTGGTGAAAAAGACAGAGCTAGAGAGCTAGAGATGGAGAGGAAGGCCTAAGCAGAAATATATATATGTTTTCGTAGATTTTCACGGGTATAGGTATGCATGTTAGGGTGGATTCGGGTTTCTTCCCGTGTAGAAATCTGGTTGTTTTGGCGACGTTTCGACGAGGTCTCACTCGTCATCTTCAGGCTGGTGTTCTGGCTTCTTTCTTCTTGAAGCAAAGCGTGATCTCAGTTGAAGTCCTTCTATAAATACTGCTGGGGGTGTGTGGTTTGCTTGCTCTGTTGCTGATTGTAGGTTCGTTTGTTCTTTTGTGATCTGCTGTGTGGCTGAGGCGATCGTTAAGGGCTTAACTGCTGGTGGGTTAGATGGCTGTTTAGAGACATCATGTGTGGTTGAGGTGCTGGATGTGTGTCTATTAGCCTTTTGTTTCTTAACGACCTTGGTGATGGGTGTTCTGGCAGCATCCTGGGCTTTGGTGGAGTGGGGTCCTGTGTCTTGTGGATTCATTTTGGTCTGGCTGCGTGTCTGTGGTCTCCCAATGTTTTTTTGGCGTGTGTAAGTGTGCTCCATGTGGTGGCTGGAGTGGGGAGTAGCGGTAGATGGTGCAGTCGTGGTTTTGTTATTGGATGGTGGTTTCGTTTCATCTGTGGGAAGGGTCTGGGTTTGTGTTTGGTGTGGATGGAAGGTGGTGGCATCTTGTGTCCTTTTGGACCTGGTGTCAGTCTTTGTGACAGAGGCTCGTCTGTTGACCAGGGCTAGTTTCCAGATGTCAGGCAAGCGGGAGGTGTCATCACGTTTATTCGTGTTGTTTGGGTGTTTCTCTATTTCAATGGCTTCCATGATTATTCGACTGTTGAAGTGTTCAGTTTTGGAGATGAGTTTGGTTCTTTTAAAATCAATTTCATGACCTGTTGTTTTTATGTGCTGGAAGAGAGAGGAAGATTTTTCTTCTTTTTTGACTGCGTTCTTGTGTTCTGCGATGCGTGCGCTTATTCTCCTGTTTGTCTGTCCGATGTCACCCTTAAGTGAAGAAATCAAGCCAAGCATCATCCCCAGAGAGAAATCATCCAGATGCCCCAAGCTCTACGGCCTCCCCAAGATTCACAAAGAAGGAACACCTCTCAGACCCATAGTCAGCTCCATAGGCTCACCCCTACAAAACCTCGCCAAATTTCTTGCCAAACAACTCCAGCCCTATGCAGAATCCATCTCTTCATACGTACAAAACTCGTTCCACTTCATAGAAATTATAAAGAAACAAGACCTACAACCCAATGACCTACTCGTCAGCTTCGATGTTGTTTCGCTCTTCACACAAGTGCCCATTCAAGAAGCCTTGACAGCTATCCACAACAAATACAACCCCCCCAAGCACATCCTAGATCTGACCAACCACTGCCTAACCAACACATACTTCATCCACAATGGACAAAGATACAAACAGATAGAAGGAGCACCCATGGGATCACCCCTCTCACCGGTCATCGCAAACCTATATATGGAACACTTTGAAACCAACGCGTTACAGAAGTCCGAACATAAACCCAAACTCTGGCTCAGATATGTTGACGACACCTTTGTTATCTGGCCACACGGGAAAGACAAACTGAACAACTTCCTCACACATCTCAACAGCCTACACCCCAAAATACAATTCACTATGGAAATAGAAGCCAACAACCAACTTCCCTTCCTGGACGTCCTAATCTACAAAAAACCCGACGGCTCCTTAGGACATACCATCTACCGGAAAAAACCACATACAAACCGCTACTTAAATGCACAATCACACCACCACCCTGCACAGATCAACTCCGTAGCAAAAACCCTCATCTCCAGAACCAAACGCCTCGCTGACAAAGACCACCTAAAAACTGAATTACACACTCTCTTGAATGCTTTAATTGCGAACGGATTCCAAAAAAACACCATCACCAAACTAATCCAAAAAGAAACACCCCCCAAGAACCAAGAAACAGAAGAGAACAACGGCACTGCCCTCCTCCCTTACATCAAAGGCACCACAGACAAAATAAGCAAAATTCTCCACAAACACAATATCAAGACAGCCTTTTGCACCGAACAAAAAATAGCCAACATTTTAAGAAACCCCAAAGACAAGATTGAGCTAGAAAACCAAGGAGTCTACGAAATACCATGCAAAGTCTGCCCAGCCACATACATCGGACAGACAAACAGGAGAATAAGCGCACGCATCGCAGAACACAAGAACGCAGTCAAAAAAGAAGAAAAATCTTCCTCTCTCTTCCAGCACATAAAAACAACAGGTCATGAAATTGATTTTAAAAGAACCAAACTCATCTCCAAAACTGAACACTTCAACAGTCGAATAATCATGGAAGCCATTGAAATAGAGAAACACCCAAACAACATGAATAAACGTGATGACACCTCCCGCTTGCCTGACATCTGGAAACTAGCCCTGGTCAACAGACGAGCCTCTGTCACAAAGACTGACACCAGGTCCAAAAGGACACAAGATGCCACCACCTTCCATCCACACCAAACACAAACCCAGACCCTTTCCACAGATGAAACGAAACCACCATCCAATAACAAAACCACGACTGCACCATCTACCGCTACTCCCCACTCCAGCCACCACATGGAGCACACTTACACACGCCAAAAAAACATTGGGAGACCACAGACACGCAGCCAGACCAAAATGAATCCACAAGACACAGGACCCCACTCCACCAAAGCCCAGGATGCTGCCAGAACACCCATCACCAAGGTCGTTAAGAAACAAAAGGCTAATAGACACACATCCAGCACCTCAACCACACATGATGTCTCTAAACAGCCATCTAACCCACCAGCAGTTAAGCCCTTAACGATCGCCTCAGCCACACAGCAGATCACAAAAGAACAAACGAACCTACAATCAGCAACAGAGCAAGCAAACCACACACCCCCAGCAGTATTTATAGAAGGACTTCAACTGAGATCACGCTTTGCTTCAAGAAGAAAGAAGCCAGAACACCAGCCTGAAGATGACGAGTGAGACCTCGTCGAAACGTCGCCAAAACAACCAGATTTCTACACGGGAAGAAACCCGAATCCACCCTAACATGCATATATATATATATATATATATATAAAATATTGGCAATGTTTCTATATGTTTAGAAGAGCTAACTGTGTTAATCTTTGCTAGCATATCAAGCAAAAACAAAAACAAAGTAAAAATAAAGAACTTAAAAAGCACTGTGGCACCTTAAACTGCTTAATTGAATGTGATCTTTCATGAACAAGTCTACTTCCTCAAGGTTCTAACACCTTGAGAGTTCTTTCAAAAATCCATTTAATTTGAAGAAACCTGAAAAACCAGGGAAAGTGAATTACGTAGAAAGACTACACAGAGGAATGTTTGCAAAGAACAAAAGCAACCACTCAGGTCTCAATACATTCAGAATGAATAGACAAGAGGGGGATAAAGAAGGGATAAAGCAGTACACTTGATTATTCTCTTTATTAAATCTTCCCAAGGATCAAAATGATCACTGTGCCAACTTTATCATTACTTTGATTGGAGGATCCTCAAGATTCAATCCCTTTCCTCTTTACTACTTGCACTTCACAGGTTACGAAGGAAAACAACAAATACTGTTTATCCAGTGAACAAAGCAGCACAGTCAAGACTCAACTTTGTGTAGGTCTATTCACAAGAACTGTATTTACTCAGGCATCTGGATTAAGCTTTCCAAAGCTGCCCTCAACATGACAATTCCCCTTCTATTTCTGCTCAAGATTTAAACATCACAGCCTAATACAAAAGCTGACACTTACAAAGTCTGTTCTCATGTCAAAGGCAAGAAGATCCATACTTCTAGAATACACCTCCCTACTGAAAGTCACATACAGAATACTGGATGTAAAAGAGAAACACAAAAGCAGCATAAACAAATGAGCAAACAAGCAAATGACAAACTAAAAATTCACCCTGCCCCTCTGTACTCTCCTCACATGTGTTTACATGTGCTTTGGGGAAACAGCTGACACATGTCTATGTCTATACGTCCAAAAAAATCAAATCTAAAAAAGGCCACTTTTAGACTGATGACATTAACGCCCACTGCTTTCCTCTGTTAGTACCTGGAGGCAGAAGTGTTCAGCACTACTAACACCGAGGAGATGGGAGTTTTTAAAAATCTTTTTTATGGATAACAGGGACCCAGACTGCTATCAATTAATATTCCTATGTTCAAGGACAGGTCTGTTGATGTGCAGGGATTAGGGGCCATCTGCAGGGACAGAAGAGCAATCACAACACAATGAAGAGTGATGAAATTGACCTTCAAGCAGATTGCCTCTTCAGATGGTAACAAAACAAGATCTTCTTGTGTTTTGTCTGAATGTGAGGAGGTACAGTGTCCTGCTTGCCTTAAATGACAAGTCCTCACAGTTAATGGCCTACTACTCATAACCAACAATTATAATGAACCTGCATCTGAATTTGAGAGTGGGGTGGGGCAGAGAAGTGGGATTCATATAATTTGAGGCACCACCATACCAAAATAAATAGTTTGCAATAGTTTACAAATAAATAGTTTACAAAGCTAGGCTACAATACAAATTCAAAGGAACCTAGTTGCTTTGCTTTGCTTACAGAACTATTTGTCATGTGATCTACAACTCGCAATACGAAGTGTTACATTCAAAACACCAAGTTACTACCTCATTAGCTGTTAATAAGGGCCAACAAGCCTTAAGAAGAACATTCATGATAGGCATTCTGGCACTTCCCTAAGTCTCTAGGACAGCACCTTACAATGACAGGCGGCTATTGCTCCTGATTCGCTGCTTCTATGCAAAAGCCTGGGTGAAAGTGAGATGGAACGGAGGTGGTCATCTTACCAATGCCATCCCAACATATGCTGGTGTCAAACAAGGCTGTGTATTGACTCCCACTTTGTTCAACGTCTAGATCAATTCCTTGGTTAGGAATTTATCTGGAATCAATTCTCATCATCCTAACCTAGCAGACAGTCCTTTGTCAACTCTCTTATATGCAGATGATGTGGTACTTCTCTCATTAACCTGTGTTGGCCTATGGCGATTATTAAGAGCCCTGGGCAATTAGTGCAAAACTGAGGAGTTAGTAATTAATTATGATAAATCTAAAGTTTCTCTGTTTACCAGGAAATGGATCACACAAAAAGGCCAATAAATGATCACCCACTTGAGCAAGTTATAAATATCTGGGTGTGATTTTTTGGTTCTCGGGATCCTGGAAAGCCCATTCGTCTAATGTCATTGCAAATGCTCAGAGAAGCATTAAGTCACTCATACATTTTTTTCTTCACTAAAGGTCAGCACATACCATCAGCCATACAAGTCTTTAATGCTAAGGTGTTAACACAGATGTTATATGGTGCACAATGGTGTGGGTACAGAAATTATACTGCAATGGAGTCCACCCAAACGAAATTTCTGAGAACTATTCTTGGACTTCTGAGCTGTGTACCAAATGTACTTTTACGATTACAAACAAGCCAAATGTTGATAGATTCTTGGGTATGGTTTTTAATCAAAATTTTTGGTTAAAAATGTTCTTCACTTCTGTGGGGCTGGCTCCCTTAGTGCTAATTGATAAGTTTCAGTCCAGATGGGAAAAAACACTGGATGAGAAGTTATATAATTGAGCTTCTCACGAAGTGTTATTTTGTTAATGGGTTACACAAAAGCAAAACAGGAACTACACCAGCGCATCCTAGATAATAACCTGAAACACCACATGAGCGCAACTACTGCCTATTCTGAATTTAGAGATGATGGTCAGGCCTTTCTACCTGCAAGCTACCTGAACACCCTGACACTTCCAAAATACAAAAAAGCTTTCACATTAGCCAAATTTAATGTTCTTCCTTCAGTTCTGCTGGAAGATAGATACAAGAACATTCCTTATGAACAGCACTTATGTCCCTGTGAGGCTGGTGAGGTTGGTCACATTGTACTTTCTATACCAGTTTCCGTGATATCTTTATCCATCCAATCCTACAAAGCATTCCTGGAAGAGACGATGAGTATTATACACATTATCTGTTGGCAAAACAGTGTCCTTCAGTAACAATTAAAGTTGCCAACTTCTGTGCAGCAGTACTAGTTTCCAGGTGAGGAATGGTACCCTAATATTTAAACATACATATGCATGTATTTATGTATATACGCATTGTATATACATAAATGTATATGCATTGGGGGTGGGGTTGTAGTCATGATAGTTGTCTCAGGAAATTTGTCTCCCTGGGAGCCGGCTGTGCTCAATGCATGTTGTACTTGTGTTTGTTGGTTTTTCTGTTCTTGTGTGATTTTGCTGCTGATCTACGTTTTTTGATTTTGATCTCTTGATCGTATTAAAATTTATTATTAATGAGTTGATGTGGAACTCATTGTGGATCTGGGAGTTGAGTCATGGCTACTGGACTTCTTTTTGAGAGATAGAAACGTTTCGCTGTTCATCCAAACAGCTTCATCGGTCTGAATACAGCTAGTGCAAGAGACCTTCTTATAGTCAGCTTGACCTCTTGTCCCCTTGTCTGATTGGCTCATAAGATGAACAAAGCCTGAATAGGCTCGTTAGGGAGACATTAGTGTCCATGGCCTTAAGGTAAACAATGGCCTAAGGTGCTGAAACCCATCAAGAATGGGTCGTTAGCTGTCAAGAATGGGTCGTTAGCTGTGACCTGGTGGTGAAGGCTCCTTGATTTGCCTGGGTACTGTGGAAAGTACAGCCTGGTAAGTAGCAGCTAGACTATGCCGGAGCCCCCCACCTCTGTTGAGGGAGGGATTTTCAATGCTGACATGAATGGCTTCCCTTACTCCTCTCTCAAACCACCTCTCTTCTTTGTCTAATATGTGTACATCCTCATCTTTGAAAGAGTGGCCTTTTTCCTTCAAATGGAGGTGTACTGCTGATTCTGGTCCTGAGCTGTTACCTCTCCTATGTTGGGCCATTCTTCTGTTTAATGGCTGTTTAGTTTCTCCAATGTAGAGGTCTGAACACTCTTCACTGCATTGGACTGCATATACTATATTGCTCCTTTTATGGTTTGGTATCGGATCCTTTGGGTGGACAAGTCTCTGCCTTAGTGTGTTCATGGGTTTGAAATAAACAGGGATGTGGTGTTTGCCAAAAATCCTTTTAAGCTTCTCCGACACTCCCGCCATGTAGGGAATGACCAGGTTCTTCCGTCGGGTCTGGGTCTCAGACTGATCCCTTGTTCTTCTGGGATGGCCCACTGCTTTGTTGAAGGCCCACCTTGGATATCCACAGGCCTTAAGTGCTGTCTTCAGGTGCCTGTCTTCCTTCTTCTTGGCTTCTGAGGAGGTGGGGATGCTCTCTGCTCTGTGGCTTAGGGTCCTGATGACTCCTAGTTTGTGTTGTAATGGATGGTGGGAGTCAAACAGTAAGTATTGATCTGTGTGGGTGGGTTTCCTGTAAACTTCTACTCCTAGGCCACGGTCAGGTCTGATGATGACTGCACAATCCAGGAAAGCCAGCCTGTTGTCTTGGGTGTCTTCCCTAGTGAACTTAATATTAGGATCCACTGCGTTGATGTGGTCTGTAAAGGCCTGTACTTCCTGCGTCTTTATTTTAACCCAGGTATCATCTACATACCTGAACCAATGGGATGGTGTTGTCCCTGGGAAGGTGTTGAGTGCCTTCTTCTCCACTTCTTCCATGTATAGGTTTGCTACAATTGGTGACACTGGGGAACCCATGGCACAGCCATGCTTCTGTCTGTAGAAGTCCCCTCTGTACATGAAATATGTGGTGTTCAGACACAGGTCCAGGAGCAGGCCTATCTGGTCTGGGTTGAGGCGGCTTCTGGAGGTGAGGGTGCTGTCTTCTCTTAATCTTCTCTTTACCATTATTAGCGCATCAGTGGTGGGTATGCTGGTAAAGAGTGATGTAACATCAAAGGATACCATGGTTTCCTCTGTATCCAGTTTGAGCTCCCTGACTTTAGAAACAAACTCTTCTGAGTTGTGTACGTGGTGGTCCGTGTGTCCAACCAGTGGGGCTAGGATAGTTGCCAGGTATTTTGCGATGTTATAAGTCACTGAATTTATACTGCTGACAATAGGTCTGAGGGGGATTCCTTGCTTGTGGATCTTGGGAAGTCCATAAAAGCAGGGGACTGTCTCTCCGGGATATAACCGGTGGTAGGTCACCCTGTCAATTGCGTTTTCCTGCTCCAAGAGTTTTAAGCATTCTATTACTTTCTTCTTGTAATTGCTGGTGGGGTCTCTTCTTAGTTTTTCATATGTATGCTGATCATCTAAAAGTGTGATAACCTTCTCGTGGTAGTCCACCGTATTGAGGACGACAGTGCACCTTCCTTTGTCCGCAGGCAAAATTGTGATGCTCTCATCCCTGCTGAGGGATGTCACAGCACTTCTCTCTTGGCTGGTGAGGTTGGATGGTGGTGGTTGAGCACTGGATAATGCAGCAGAGACTTTTATCCTGAGTAGTTCTGCTTCTGCTGCTGGCAGATTGTTGCTGTGGATGGCTGATTCTGTCGCTGTGATGAAATCCACAACAGGAACCTGTTTGGGTGTGATGGCAAAATTTAGGCCTTTGGATAGGACCTCTCTCTCTGTCTGGGTGAGTTCCATAATGTTATGAGAGAAGCAGCAGGAAGCTTCAATCAGAGTTGGGTCAGTCATTAGGCAGTTTGCCAACAAATGACATGCTGAGGTAGGCAACAATGACTGGTTTTTCCTCCTGACTGCTGAATAGCTGCCGTTCATTGAAGAGCAGGCGTGTCCTGATCCCCTAAACTGGCCAGTTGGCTTCACAGAGGCCATATGTCCTCATTGAAGGAAGAGGGTTGAGCTGTCCTCCTTTTTGGTGTTCTACGTGTTCCTTTTTGGTGATGTATATGTGTACACCCTAATCTCCACATACTTTCTCTGAATGAGCAGGGATTTGAACCCAAGTCTCCTGATTCTGCATCTAACACTCTGTACATTACACCACAATAGCTATCAGGTGACAGATTACTGTAGATTGGATTAGATGAATAAAATATTAGAAACAGGCTACCTTCTGATTCCTTCAGAGCTCTTCATCAGGCTGGACTTGGCAGAGCTGTTGAATGGAAGAAAAACTTTTCAAAACCCATCTTGGTATATGTATAGTTGTGGTGTTTATTTATGTTCTCCCATTGCAAACTGCCCAGAGTGACCTTTGGTCAGATGGGCAGTATATAAAACTAATAAATAAATAAATAAATAAATAAATAAATAAATAAATAAATAAATAAAAAGCTCCTTTTGAATAGATCAAAAAGATAAGATTGAAGATAAATAAATATTGGTTACAACATAACTGAGTACAGTGATACTGTATTACATGATACTGATTACACAATTGGCTGAATACAGATGACTACATGAATGACTAAGATTGGCAGTTCAAATATTTGTGCAACAAACATAAGAAAGGAAGACTGGAGAGTTGTACAACTTTACAGTGAGAAAGGCCACATTGGAATAGGGCTGATTCCCTTACAAGTGGTTCCCAGCCTTGGGTCCCTAGATGTTCTTGGACTAAAACTTCCAGAAAGTCTGACCTGTGAAGGCTTTTGAAATTGCAGAAAAGAACACCTGGGTTACCCAAGGTTGGGAAGCACTGCCCTACAAATAACTTTTTGAGGAAAACGTAATGGCGGAGAAGCAATATAAACAGCTCATTCAAGTTTTGTGGTTTTTTTGTGTGAACATTGACTCAGAGCCTTGTTTGAAATGAAAGGAAAAGGGGTGCATTTTCTGGTTCCCATCTCACCAGACCTTCATATTGTCATAGAGTGATTGGCCTAATCATAAGATTTTTGCTTAGAACTCTTTCTGGTGCCATTGCGCGTCGCGCTCGAGAACCCAGTTGTGTGGATTCACGGAGGACACGAGGGAGAACAATGTGTTTCCACTTAAATTACAGTAATGACATCTAACTGCAATTTTTACTTAAATTGACACAAATGTTCTTATTTGTGTCTGTGTGAGAAGTCTTCTGCTTTTGAGTGAGCCTTGTGCTGTGTCAAACTTGTGGTAACATCTGTCCTCCTTTCGCATGATGGAGCAGTGACCATTCCCACCCCCATGATAGGAGTGATGATTCTGCCTGTTTACCAGTTTTGGTGAGTGTAACATAGTGGGTTCGATGGAAAAAAGGCAGGCTCCAGGTACAATAAAACAACCATTTATTTCCAACTTAGCAAATACAATGGACCCTCGTATAACATACGGTTTGTAAAACATAATATCTGTACAACATAAAAAATTCCAGAGATAGGGGAAATTTGCTTAACAGAATTGCCTATGGGGCAAATCTGTAGAACATAAAAATGGTCGTGATCACTCTGTTTTCAATGCATCCCTATGGGAAATTTGTATAAAGGAAAATTTGCTTAACATAATTTCATTTGGAACCAATTAATTCCTTTATACAAGGATATACTTATCCTCCAAAGAGGAGGGACACATACTTCCTCTCAAGCCCAACCTAAATACGACAAACGTCCACACCCAACCCATCTCACCCCATTTTTCCTGTTAAAGGGAACTCCTCAATTTAAAGGATTAAATAACCCAAGACCTCTATTACCTGTCCGATTCCCCTTGGCCAAGACACGTGTCAAATATCAACGGCAGTCAGCCTTTCCATAGGATAAAAGTCCCTTTTGCCTGTGGGCTCCGTCAAAGAGGAACCGATGTCTCCCGTGTTTTATTAGAATTGCCACATTAACAACTGGCTTTGAACAAAACTAGTCTACCACAGTGTTATTCAATATGAAATTCAAATCAAAGTTAAAACAATAAATAACGACGCGGGTACAATTTCTCATTTGATGCAGACTTTTATTGGAAGGACGCTCTGGTCTACTTTCAAGTCACATGAACGCCTCAGAAAGACTCGTGCCTGAGGCAAAAGACGCCCCCGCGCATTCTGGAGTCCGGAATACGGCCGCATCCCTTAAAGGCCTATAAATGTTTTCCTCACAACAATACAGAAGAGTGGGAGTGAAAAGGGAGGGGGGAGAGAGAGAGATTTGCTTCTCCCCCCCTCCTCTCCATAAAGGGGCCCTTTTCATCCCAGCCTCCCTTCCCCCTTCTGGGCCGATGACCATATGGCATTAGGTCACTCTTTCATTCCCCACAGCCTCTGTGCCAGGCCCGCGTGCGGCATCTGACACCAAGCACCGCCGCCGGGCCGCCAGAGAAAGAAAAGGACACCCCTTTCCGCCCGGCGCGCTGCGGCCACAAAGCACGTCCCTCTTCGCGCGGGCGATCAACCCCGAGGCCGCGTCCACGGCACAGCCCGGGCCAATCAGGGAGCTTCCCGTAGGCGGGCTCGCGGGCAAGGTGGCACGAGGGCAGGCGGCAACCAGAGCCGCGGCAACGACGACGACGAGGCGCGCTCCATGCCCCGCCCCGCCCTTCCCGAGGGGGCGTTCCCAGCGTCCCGGGAAGGGGGTGGGCGTGCTGAGGGCGGGGCTTGCGCCTGGTTGTTGTTGTTCTTGTTGCCCAAGTTGTTGACGCTCCTGTTTGTGAGCTGGGGAGAGCCGGAGAGGGTGGCTTCGGACGGTGCTGGCGGCAAAGAAGGCGGGAGGCGAGCCAAGGTGAGTGAGGGCTTGCAAAGCCCGAGAACTGGTGTGTGTGTGTGTGTGTGTGTGTGTGTGTGTGTGTGTGTGTGTGTGTGTGTGTGTGTGTGTGTGTGTTTGTGTGTGTCTGTAAAAGAATGCAAGGGGGGCAACTTGGCACCTCCAGGCAAGGGACGTGCAACACGGGCTCAGTTTTCCAACGACGGAGCTGCTGCTGGAAAAGAAGATGCGAGCTCAGGCGAGGGCAGCCTCCGCCTGGTAAGGAGGGTCTCCTTTATATTTTATTTATTTATTTATTTATTTTTCTACTTATTAACCGCCCGATTTTCCCTCTGGAACTTTAGGCATGCTCAAGACGTTCTGCCCACCAGCCCCTGCAAACGAGCCGTTTTCGAAGAGTGGGCTGTCTTGGCCTGGGCTCACACAACAACGTTGCTTAATTGTCTAGTGCTACATATCATTTGCTATTGCTAGCTGCAGTTCTTTCTTATGTTTGTGTTATGTTTGTTTGACGCAAAACTGGAAAAAATGAAAGAATTGCAGCGCACTATAAAATGTATAATAAGATACAATAGGTAACGTTTTGTGTGGACACGTGCTTTTGTAGGGTTACAACTCTACCTTTTAGACAGTGTGAAACTAGTGATGTGTACACAGCAGGGCTGGAGGGGGGTGAGAGCAGGATTAAAATGAAAATACTCACAGGCAGTGCCTCTGGTGTCCTCTGTCCTTTGAGCAGAAAGAAAGGCTTTTTGTTGTGCTATTCCTGAGAAATTGGCAGAAACCATTGTTAGTTTATCAGCTTGGGTTTTGCCATCAGTTCAGAACCGATTACAGCAACGCTAATAGGGCTTTCATGGTGAGAGGGGTGTTTAAGGAGTGATTGTGGGGACAGAGGAGAGAGTTTCAGTTCCCCACTCTACCTCCTGGGAGTACAGCCAGCCTGTGTGACCATGGGCGAGCTGCGCAGTCCTAGGATGTCCCTGGAAGTAGGACATAGCAAAACACTTCTAAATATTCTTGACCAGGAACTCCCAGAAATTAGATTCAAACCCAGGCTTCCTGAATCCTAGTCTATCTCTCTGTTACACTACACTAGATATCCCAATCAACAGGTATTATGTAATCTTAATCTACCTTCTGATCAACCCACAGACAGAAACCCAGGGTGTTGGAGGGTAATTATAATGTTGTTCTTTTCTTTATCCAGGATGTTGAAGACTATAAAGCAAGCACTCTTTTCCAGTGGGCTGGAGATGCCTAAATGGACAGCACTGCCAAACCAGGTGATTGGTGTTGAAATTTCCAACACAGCTGAAATGAAAACTTATGTATAAAATGTGAAGAATCTGATTTCTCAGGGTAGCTGCATAATGGAACAGAAAGATCTGTATATGTGCCAAATAATTGTTCACAGGTTCCTGAATACTCAGAGCTATAGATTAAATCCTCATGACCGAAGACTAGATGCTGAAACATTACAGCAGTTCACACATGAATGGTTCTCCTGAGCAAGTGTCACAGGAAATAATATAACAAGCACCATGTAGTCTAAATCACTTGTGCTTGTTCTGCATTAAGACAGGTTTAGGTATCCCCAGATTACCCAGAAGCAGATATAGCTATTCCAGGGCAAACTCTGTTAAAAGGAGAAGGTAAATAGTTTTGCCCTACTTCAAAGATAAGTAATTGAATATTAGATTTCCCCCCCTCCAGGGAGATATACTTTTTGAATTGCTGCTGTCCTTTCTCTCTTGTGCATGGACATATGCAGCAAAAAGAGTACATAATATTAAGCAAAGCAAAGTGTTCTGCTTATATACTGCCCCATACCACTTTAAGTAGTCTCTGGGCAGTTTACAGTTTTAATTACAGTAGTCAAGCTACTCATTGCCCCCCCCACCCCAGAAAGCTGGGTACTCATTTTACCGACCTCGGAGGATGGAAGGCTAAGTCAACCATGAGCCGCTACCGGGGATAGAACCCCAGGTCGTGAGCACAGTTTTACCTGCAGTACAGGCATTTAACCACTGTGCCACGGGGTTACTTGTGTGAGTGTCCCTTCTAATTAGATAGAATGAGGCATTTGGCCCATATGCTAGATTCTGGGTTTCTGAAATGACAGTCCTGACTAGAGATGGGCACGACTTAGCGGTATTCCCGTTTCCGTTTCCGTTACTCGTATCCGTTACTCTACGGAAACAGAAACGGGAATTACTCCACCAGAATTCGAGCTCGAACCGACGAACGAACAATTTGGTCTGATTTGTCGTGCTCGTTACTTGCATCGCGCAATGCCAAGCGGCACAGAAAAAAAGTTTTTAAAAGTTAAAAAAAAACCCGATTCCCGGCCCTAAAAGTAGGCGAAAACTGTCTGAGGGCACCTACCAGGCCAGAAGGGTGTTTTATTTGGGGGGGGGGTTCCCCGCCCCCCTCTCCTTGGCGATTGCTACTGCTGCGCTGCTGGTACCAGGCTGGGAGGGCGCATCCATTTGCCATGCAGTGCGGGGGATCCAAAATGGCGACCACAATTTTTTTTGAAATCGTTGCCCAAAACCCCACCAAAGCACCACAGAAACATGCGAAAATTAGCTATTTTAAATGCTTGAATTTTTACAGTAGCAGCAGTGGGTTTTTCTTGCAAAAAAAGTCTCCGTTTATTTTATTTTATTTTATTTTATTTTATTTTATTACACCTGCGCATTCGCAATGATGGGATCGCCCATGGGAGTAGACCATGCAAATTTTCCACCAATCGCATGGCCACTTGGCCAGGTTGACCACAGAGACTTCTGGGATGTGCCAATCGGGCATAAACAGCCCACTAATCGTAGCCCAAACCCGAACCCTAAGCCTAACCCATATGCCAGTACACTGTCCTTCTAAGTGGGTCAGAGAGGCACCCAGAGGTGCACCCCAATACTCACCCTAACCTCACCCGTAACTAGCCTAACCCTAGCCGTTGCGCTAACCCGTCTTAACCCTAAGCCAGATCTACTTGCATTGCACTACATGCAAGTACGTGAGACACAGCGGGTGCAAAGAGTCTGCCAGTCCGTCACTTGTGGCTCTGGCTGACTCCTGCAGCTCCCTCCAGGAGCCCGCTACCCCCTCCCCAAACCAGTACTAACAACGAAAAAACAAACCGACTAATTTTTGCAAATTTTCGCGAAAAACGGAAACGAGCCGAAACGGAACCGGCCCGACTAACGACAACTCGAAAAAAATTTTTTTCAAGTCGTGCCCATCTCTAGTCCTGACTGTTCTTCCTTAGCCCCCTTTTCATACCGAGTCAGTGCTTTGGCAATGATGCGCCCTACTTGTTGGCTTGGGATCACTGTCGGACCCATAGATGCTTTCTTTCAATGTACCATCAAAATGGCTCTGAAAAAATATCTGACCAAGCAAGCAGAGGGGCAGCCAGCCCAGGCCATGGAGTCCAGAAGACATTGCTGTATGGTTGTGTGTTTCCTGCTGCTGCTCTGCATTAACAGTATTTGTTTGGGTCAGCAGCAAGTTGGCACTCAGCAAAGCGGTGAAGTGTTGGGACCTAGGATGTCAGGTGTCCCCTGACCTTTTATTTACCCCTACACTCACTACTGTTTTTGGCTGATCTGAAGGATGCTGTCTCACCACCACTGCAAAAGTAAGATTCACCTTCTTTTGTACATGGAAGGGGAAGACATTTTGAGAAGTTGACTTCTTGGATTGGCCCTGGTTTGATTCTAGCTGTGACTATATCCCATTAGCTCTACTGGGAGTAATCTGTTATTCTTGAATATGCTTAAGACTGAAATACATACATGAACGTTTTACAATGTATGTATGTAGCATGTAGGGAAGGCCACAGCTAACGACCCCTACTTAATGGGTGTTTGGAAGGTTTGCATAGGTGGGACTTTCACCCCAAGCCACTGTACATTTAACAAGCCTATTCAGGCAGTTGTCTACCTAATGAGCCTATTCAAGCCATTGTCCACCTAATCAGTCTATTCAGACCAGGGTGATGTGAAATCAAGGTGAACTAGAAATTGGAATGCTTGCCACTAACTTTCCCCAAACTGACAAAGTTGCTTGGATGAGTAGTGAAATGTTTTGATCTCACAGTTGCCATGATTCAACTTCCAGATAAACTCACTTGGATTACTGAGAATCTTCAGTCAGATATAAAGTTAAGAGAAACTGTGATAGAATAATAGAGCATATACAATATATCTTGTATTATGAGTTTGATAATTTGCAAATAGAATTTTCTCAATGTCTAAATCAAATAAGAAATGTGTCTTTGATTATTGACAAGATTTTTTAAAAGCACCAGTTATTATTTTAAATATTACATATTAACATTTCTGCGTGAATCCCATTCATCTACAGACACATGTAAATAAATGTGAAATGAGTTAAATTGAAAGCAACTGTGTTTTCTATCAGATTAATACTATGACTTTTCGTCCTGAAGGAAGAGAAAAGTGAATGTTAAATCTTAGGGAACACCAAAAACCAGACAGGTTTTGGGGTACTGTTCCAGTAAATCAATCAGCACTTTTTGCTGTACTGTATTAGAGATTCAGACCCATGAATGCTAATTTTAGATTATAGCAAAAACATACCGTAGTCTTAGCTAGCATTCTTTAATTCCAGTCTCAAGCTGCACCATGAGAACCAGAAATTGGAAAGCTGGGATGAAGAAATGTAGAAGGGTAATTAGGAAAATAAGTTCCCCTTTCAGAAATACCTCTTTCAAATTCCTCCTATCCAAGCTTCTTTTTTTTTACCATGTGAGACAATGCATCTTGGAAAAGCAATAATAATAGGATTTTGATTGGGTAATAAGGGGGAAAGAAGGTAGCCTCCACCCAATCTTCTCTATTCTGGATTTCAGCCCCTTATGCCTACTTTTCAGGTTAAAAAAGAAAAGCAAATTGATAATAGCTTGCCTTTATATGTGTTAAATAGATTGGTTCTAAACTTTCTATATGGTATAGAATCAGTGCCCATGGTAAAAGCTTTTGTGATAAAACTCAGGTGAGTTTGGTGCCCCCCCACCCCCCCAATGCCTGGTTTCTTTCTAACAAGAAACTGCCCTAAGTTTTCACAATGTACATTGTGCAGAGGTATTTCTATTTTGTTATATCCTGTATTCTCAAATCGCTTACAAATTATAGGGACTGTCTGAATTAATGACATCCAAAAACTCTATTCTTAGCAGTCCCTAATGATCCTGCTCAGATCTTATGGATAAAACAATTTAGCTTCCTGTTTATTTGTTCCTGTTTATTTTACTGTTTATTGATTCCTGTTGCACTTTTCATACACTCACTTACTTACTTAAATGTATGGATAAGTATTCAGAGTTTATACTGTGATTTTTGTAGGTGGCAATATCTTGATTTGTCTCTCATACATTCTTTCAAGGCTTCTGATTATGAAATTCGACAGTATGAACCAGCCAAATGGGTATGCACATCAATTAAAACTGTGGACTGGGATTCGGCTATCAATACAGGTTTCACCAAGCTTTTTAACTATATTAAGGGAAAGAATGACAGAGGTATGATTTATTTATTTTAATTTTACATATTTATAAATATTTATATATTTATATTATATTTATATTTGTCCTTCAGGTTACAGGTGCTGAGAGATAATACTAAATATGCACATTCTCCATCATTTCCTGAAATATGTTGGTGCCTCCAGGGAAAACGAAAAGACAAAATCGGGGGGGGGGGTGAATTGCAACTGAACAACAAGTGGCCATCTTATGCCTGATTGCATGGCTGGCATGCAATCAGACATGCTACCTGCATCTTAATAGGTGGCTGCAATTTGCCACTGCCACTTTCATTCATTCCAGAGTAAACAGAATACTGATGTTAAATATTCCAGCACATCAATAGATGAAATGTGAGTTCTGCAACTTATTTAGAATAATCTCAAGGACTCTACTAAAACCCCAGCTTTCAATAGAATGAAGCAGCCTCTTAGTCTACTGTGTCCTGAAATAGAGGTGTTTATTTTGAAGACTGGGTATACATATTTTTTACTATTAATATTCCAGATTAATGGCATTTATCTGTTTTGTCTATTCATTAATTAAATTCAGTTGAATTGGTAAATATAAAGGAAATCATATACATGCTGGTAGAATCAGTATTCATGTCACAATGGAGCAGTTCAGAACAGTTTAATTATTGGTTCCAACTCAGAGAAACACTAGACATGTAAGACAACATTCAGGGTTTCTGGGAAATAAAACCGGACACCTCCCCCTCCTCAGTAGTGAACTATTTATTCACAATGATTCTTTCACTTCTTGGAAATCCATAGCTCCCCCTAACCCAGGCCTTCTTATTCTGCAGTCTGTACAGAGTACTATAGAGGCTACCAGAGGCCCATGGAAATGCCCTGGTGTATTAGGGGTAGGATATGGGTTACTTTGAAACCTAATTTAAGCCAAAATGTTTTAGATTCAAGGATGTTGGATCGCCTACCTCCGTATGTAAACATTATTTGCACCTCTTGGTGAATAAGATTGTTTCTGCAAAAAACAGGAACTCAAAATGTCACATAGTAGGTAAAAACCTATGGTACCTAAACTGCTTGGCAGATTGCCTCTTGTTGATAGAAGCAGACCATCTTTTTGATGGGAAAATAAGTGCTCTCACCTGGGCTACGTCCCTTTTTCCAGCCTCCTGGCATATTACAACTGAAAAATGCTGAAACAGGTGTTGTTTAAACCTGAAGCTGCCCACATAAGTGAAGCCAGGGGCAAATGTTCCTCCTCACCCTTCTCTGTGATAGAAGTTGACTGTACCTAGCAATAGGGCAAACTTGGTATTTCATGTCAAACATCCCAGTTTTATTGATGGTATCCTAATGTCTAGTTAAACGAGTGAGCTCTTTTACACACAAAAACTCAGCTTCTGTCCCTGAAGAAAAGTCTCCTGGTAAAAAAGTTGATATTGGTGAAATGACTAGGGCTACAAGTTTATTTTTAATAGTGCAGCAATACATTAAGGAGTGGTGTTGTAACATGACTAAGTAATATCTCTGCTCTTCAGGAGTGAAGATAGATATGACTGCTCCAGTGACATGCTATGTGCAGCCAGGAGCTGGCCCATTCTGTGAGTCCACTACAATTGTGTCGTTCTATGTGCCATCTCAACACCAGGCAAACCCACCTAGGCCCACAGAGGCAGATGTTTTCATTGAAACCAGGCCAGCAATTACTGTATTTGTCAGGTAAGTGTCATTAGTCGTGTGTTCTACAAGATAAAAATAATAATTCAGCGTGCATAATGTATTCAGTGTGTCAAAGATTACAAACAAGTTGCATGTTTATTTGGACTGAGTATGGGGTGGAGGTGGTTCTTGTGTGCATGTGCGTGTTTCAAAGTGTGCTGCTTATCTATCACCCTCTAGGGCCGCATCTCTGGGTGGTTTACACAATGCAGGCTACACATTGCCTTACCTGAAGAGGGCTGGCTGAGTGAACCTTGGTCATCAGCATAGTTTCAGCTGCAGTATAGTAACCCCACACCCTTTTGCAGTTCATATACTGCAATCCCAGTATATTGCGGGACCGCAGTATATGAAAAAAAATGGGGTAAGCTGGAGAGGCCTGTATCAGGCCACCTATCCTTACCCCAGGCCTGGTGCTGCCCCGAACAGGCCTCCGACGGCCTTCCCAAGAGGCCCCAAAAGTGTTTCTCGCCAAACTGGAAGAGACTTCCAGAAAACTAGAAGTGACCTCTGGATTGCTAGAAAGCACTTTTGGGGCCTCCGGGGCCTTTCGCGGCATGTTGGAGCCCCCAGAAATGCTTTTCGGTGAACTGGAAGTCATTTCTGGTTTGGCGAGAAGCACTTTTGGGGCCTCCAATGGGCCTGGGAAGGCCGCTAGAGGCCTGTTCAGGGCAGCACCAGGCCTGGGGTAAGTACGAGAGGCCCCAGATAGCCCCCCCCAGCCCTGACCCGACCCGACCCGACCCGACCCGACCCTGCATCTGCATATCGCTGATTTTCAATTATCACGGGTCGGGTCCGGTCTCTAACCCCCGCAATAGGCAATTTAACCACCACACAAGAAGTCTCAATCCATGTTTTAACCCACCAACAACCTTAATATACTACAAATTTGAGCAAAGGCTGCCCAGAATTCAAAACAATTGAGGAATTAAGTAATAGAGTTCATATTCAGTGTGTAGTTTAAGACTAAGATGAGAACAGCTGTTTAGTTCTCCAGACAGCATCTGTTCCATCTGCCACCTTGTGGTGACTGAAGGAGATTGTATCATGTCTTGCCCAGCTTTTGTTAGGGTCAGTATATCTCACAAAAAAACACCCCATCCCCAAATAAAATCAGGCCAAGTGGTTGTGTAGTTGTGAGGAAATCTCACTTGATTTGAAGAACAGATTTGTACCGTCTGCACCATATTCTCTCTCTCTCTCTATGTCCTTTTAAAATCAGGCCCATCCATTAATTGTGCAGTGGCTGTAATGCTTAAAGCTGATTAGTATTTGTTATCAGGCCTGTCTGAAGCTGCAGGAATTCACAAGGGATGTGCATGTGGGCTGTGCCCAGTAGAGACATTATAGCAGCTCATAACAGTGACAGGAGTTTTGAGCTACTAGTTGTGAAAGCAGTGTGTCCTCTGCCTGCACGTTTCCTGTCACAGTTGCTGGTTGGGCAGACAGTGGTTCCAACAGCAAGCTCAACCGGGACCTAGCTGCTTGCGTGAAATAGATCCTTAATCTAAAACAAAATAGAAACAAAAGTATTGTGGCATCTTAGTGACTGAATGATTTGTTTCAAGTTGTGAGTTTTTCATAGTTGACAATCCATTTCCAAAAATGCACATAGCCTAATATTTAAGCCAGATTTTATATATGCAATGTATTATGTATCATATATAATATGTATGTAGGGTGTGTTGGCTCAGTGGGCTAGAGTACTGAAATATCAGCTGCAAAGTCAGCACCTCAGCGGTTCGAATCCTGGGTGACATGCAGCAGGGTGAGCTCTGGCTGTTAATCCCAGCTACTGCCAATCTAGCAGTTTGAAAGCATGTAAATGCAAGTAGATAGTTATTTGCCACAAAAAAACGGAAAGGTACCGTATGGGGAAATGCATTCAGCCACATGGCCACGGAATTGCACAACACTGGTTCTTTGGCTTGGAAACGGAGATGAGCATGCACTGCCCCTAGAGTCGGACACGACTAGCATGCAAGTGTGGAGGGAGCTTTTACCTTTACCTGTGTATCATAGTAGAGGTGGGGAACAAATGAAATGAAAAACAGAATGATAATTACACTATTAACCCCAAGAATTAATTTTGAAAGTAACAATGGCACTAATGAACAAACTACCTTTACCAAAAAAAATGGAGTGCAAATAGATACAGTAGGACCCTGGTATCCACCGGAGATTGGTTCCAGGCCTTCCCATGGATAATGAAAATCATGGCTAAGAGAGGACACCAAAAAACCCAAAACTGTTTTGTGCTTTTTACAGCAGCTTCTGCAATGGCAGCTTGCTTTACAGCTGCTGTTTGTGACAGTAGCCTGCTTTGCAGCTGCTGAATTAATTAATGTTTTCCTCTGCCAACTGTGGATAACTGAATCAGTGGTTAATGAATCAGTGGATACGGGGGCCCTCACTGTAGCTGATTGTGCTATCTATTACCAGGAAGTTTTTGTAATACTTTGAATGGTCAAAACTTGTGTTAATAATAATGCCAGTGAAATACTGGAATCCTGTTACCAGTTTTAATTGAACTGACACCGTTTCCTGTCCTGCTTGGTCTTCACCATGTACACTGTATATGAACTTGTGGTATAAATATTGTGGGCTAAATATGGGGCCATATGTATGCAACCAAGTGGACCATGATCCTTGAAAGCTTATACTTACTTGCTTTTTTGATCTCAGAAGTTAAAAATATCAGATAATTTTCACCCAATAACAGACAACACCAAGAACATTAGGGGCAGCTGACATTAAATTTTCCATGGTACATGTTGAGAGGCATAGAGGAAGTACATTGACATAGGTATGAAGTTGCCTGTTCTTCTCCAGATTTGCAGAGGACGGTGTCGGTGAGAAAATCCAGTTTCCATCACTTCACTTGGATTCAGTCATATCCTCTGTATAACCTGGCTTTCAAATTACCAAGTTCTCTTTGTGACCAGTCATTAGATCTTCTTTTTCATGAATTAAATATGTTAGCTTTAAAAATGCCATAGTATTTTTGTTTCAATACCCTCAGCGAAGTAGCTCTGTTAGCCTGTATCAGAGTTGGTTGACCAACAGAACTACCTCTCTGAACTTGCTTTGGTTTCTGTGTTTTGTGGAGTATTTCTGCAATAGATGCTGATGTCAGTGCATTTGAAAAATATGTGAGCACCTGCCCCATGGATGCTTTTGTGCATAATGGGGCAGGATCATATGATGTAATAAGCTATAGAACCATGGAAACACTGGGTTCTTGGTTTCACTCTGTGGTTTATTATTTGTGTCAAGCAAAAGGAAGAGGCAGTCAGTGCTCCAACTTGTTTTCAGGATTTAAGGGTTCTTTGTATGGCCCCTAGGATGATGGGAAAAGGCCAGAGCAGTAGCTGCACTTGTGTTTAGACAGCACAGTAAACAAACTACCCAGCCAAGCTCCATGGTTTCTTTAGCTGTAGGGAAAATAGAGATGTGTGTTTTGGCAAGTTGCTTATAACTGGTAAGCCAGAGTTCTCCAGAATTTTTGGCCTATTTCACGGTCCAGCTCTTCCATTTGGATACTTGTGCAGCTGCGAATTGATGAGAATATGAGAAAAAATTCTAATGCAATCTTAGAAAGATTTCCCATGTTACATCACTTTTTCAGAGAATGGCTAAGTAGAAATATATGTGTCTTACTGACTTGGAAATATGTTAATAGAATATTCCAGGGCAACTTTTCCTTTATTACCATGCCTGAGTGTTAATCTTGTATGATTTACCTAGTTTGGGCTTTTTACAGACCCTGGCTTAATACTTGACAAATATATAATGCTACTCTTTTTTTCTTTCTTCTTTTTTCTGTTCTTAACAGATCATTTGGAGGATTTGCCAATGCTAAAAAGAACCAAGAAGAAATATTGGCCCTTGTTGAAAGCTTGAAGCGGGATGGGAAATCTTTTCAGGAAAAGGTCTATTACAGTGCTGGCTATGACAGTCCATTTAAATTGCTGAACAGGCACAACGAAGTCTGGCTTATCAAGAAAAGCTGAAACATCAGCACTGCAGCTCGTTGCCTTAATGTACAAATGTGCCCTTAACAAAAATAATCTTTTGTAACAGATTGTGCCATAATAGATTTTTATAATACTTATTTCTAACATTTTAAAAAAATGTTGCTGTAACTTTTGTGCTTTGAAATCTATCCGTGCCCATATGAATCGGACATATATTTTGCTGCAGCACCACTGCCACCTGTCCAGCAGCATATCTAAAATTAGAAGTTGCACCATACTGTTGGAGGGAACACTAGAACAGAAGAGAACATATACTTTGAAAATGATACAGAATCTTCTCTTTCTAAAGGCCAATTCTTTTTTTTAATATAACCTGGCTGAACAATGCCGAATTCAGTTCATGGATGTGACAGCCCCCGAATACCTCATACAGGTTTCCAGATAACCTAAGTCAACCAAAGACTCAAATAGTGCTTGAGGGTGGGTGAGGATGGATGTGCTTAATGAAATCCTTGGCCATGACCCCTCCCTAGTTATTTAGGCATTTGGAACTCACGACAAGTCAAGGGGAGCACTACAGCCCAATCCTTTGTTTCTGGGGGTATTGCTTTTCTAGGTGTGGAAGGGGGTATGTCTGAAGAGCTCACTGGGGGCTCCTCCATTTGAATCAGGATGCAGGGTCCACAGAGAATAACTACAAACCCCTGGGGGAATCACCTCTTCAGACATGTCTCTCCATTCCAAGAAGAGTGATGCATATAGAAATGATGGCAGTGGCAATTGTGACAAGTATTCCAAATGCTTAAATAGAGCCTCTGTTTTAGTAAAGCCATTATTCTGATTAGCCACAGCTAAGGAAATTATTATGAAAGGTAAAGGAAGCAGAGTTCCTATCCTCAAATGTTATGGCCACTTCCTTGAGGATCTTCATTTTATGTTCTGAAGTAACTTAAGGAATCAGTTTCAGGGCTCAGATATCAGTGCCCTCACAGGAGAGGGGCTGTGTTTTCAGAGGTATTATTTTCATCCTTCTTATGCCATACATATCCAAGTGCAGCTAATGCATCAGAGCTGCAAAAAAGGATTTTTAACCTTGACACTTTTGGTAACCAAACTAAGAGGGTGTTCAATCTGGATCAAATTGACATTGGTTTGAGTTTGGTGAACTGGTTATTTTGGCCCTGTCGTATACCCAGGCTTGATGTTCCTGCCTCAAGGGTATTTTCCACATTATGTGATGGCTGCATGTTTTTCTTAAGTGGAAGCCTGTAATATATGACCAATCAATATGTTGCTTTTATACAGCACAAATATGCCAAAAGGCTGTGGTAAAATAACTAAAACTGACAGGCATTATTTTCATGAGAAAATTAACATACGGTGTCCATCCTCATAGATGCTTCACTGAGTATTTTAAGACAGGACAAACATGCATAATTTTTTTTCACAACTCATTAAGCTTCTTGCGGGTAAGAGACCTGCCTGGTTTTGCCTACACAATTTTGCAAGGTGCTATGTGATATCTTGTTAATGTAGATAACAAGAACTGAAATTTTAATTAAAAATTGTTCATGACTGTCATTGAAAACTACTAATTATATTGCTACTTTAACCTATATTGTTCCTATTTGTACTGATTCTCTTTTCACTACATTTTCCAGATTTGTACATAGTATTTTAAACTGAACAGTATGGATGAACTTGAAAGCAGACATGCTGTAAACAGACATGTCACCTGCCTCTACTGGGAAGAACAACCCAAGAAAATACTAGCTATGGTTAAGTATGAAATGACACCTATAGGTATTTCTTCTTTTCGACGGATACTTTTGCTGAAGGGAGAGAAGAGGGATAATTGTATAATAAAAATCCATTTAGAAATGGAAAACAGGAAAACAAAATATTCTGTAATTAAGGAGGTGGTTCAGTGTAGACATTGTAGATGATAATAAATAAATAAATAGCTATGATTCAGGGAATTCAGTGTCACAACATTCCACTGTTTTCTGAGACAGGCAGAATTTACAGAGCTCCTAGTTGTTTGTTGGACTAGACCTCCCTTTGCTCCTCACCATTAGCTACAGTAGCTTGGGCTGATGGGATGTGTACTCCAAGGAAAGATAAAGTGACACCAATTCCTCACCCAGGCTCAGTATGAACAATAACAAATGCTATTGCCTACCTTTCGTTGCTTGAAGGTTTTCTCTTAGAAGGAAAAGTCTGTCGAGAACTTTGAATCGTGACAAGTCCCTGCAGCCTTATTTCTAGGTACTTAATCAGGAGCAGCCACTCAGGGAGTTGGGCAAGAGTATGGCAGTTGGATTGCCTCCTGTCTCTCCCAGGAGAAGAGCCAGCCTGTGGGGCCTTGGTCCAGCTGCACAACACTAGAATGCCTCTGAAGCAAAGTGTTCTGCTTCTATAATGCCCCATACCACTTCAAGTCGTCTCTGGGTGGTTTACAGCTTTATTACAGTATGCAGGCTACACATTGCCCCCCCCCCCGCAAGCTGGGTACTCATTTTACCAACCTCGGAAGGATGGAAGGCTGAGTCAACCATGACCCTGCTACCTGGAATTGAACCCCAGGTCGTAAGCACAGTTTTACCTGCAGTACAGGCATTTAACCACTGCGCCACGAGTATTTATTTATTTTAAGATTTATATACCGCCTGCTTCCCAAAGGGAACTCAAGGTGGTGTACATAATAAACAAAATACAACAACCACAACAACTAAGAATTAGCTAGCGGCTTACTTTAGATCTTAAAAATGGTGGATAGGGTTGTCAAAAGTCAGAATGGCACATTATCATTAACTTCAAGCAGACCTAGGTATGTGAAAAGAGCCTCTGGCTCATGTTTAAGAGATGCCCGGGTTCTTTTGTGCCTTTTCTAGCATATCATAAGCCCTGCAGATCGCAACACAGACTGTTTGTCAATAATATCTATTGGTTTCCAGGTGCTGTTTTATTAACTCGTGACAGAAGATAACAAATTGGCAGCCTTGTTTATTGTAGCAGAGTCATAGCATTTTCATACCCCTTCTTGCATTAAGTGAAGGCTCCAGAAATTTACAATACTAGCAAATACAGAGATTGGGGGGGGGAGTAAAGTGTTGTTCATTAAAATAAATTATCTACATAGGGTTTTTTCTTACGATCTAAAAATGTAAAAATGTCAACGCTAGGAGGACAAATGCTATCTTAAGAACTTTCATTATGTGCAAACATTATAAAAACTTCAGAAACTCAACCTACGAAAAAATTCTTTTCGAAAATTAAAAAGCTTTTTCTTTAAAAACAGATCAAAATTGCAACTGACATTTCAATCAGTTTCCTTTACGAGCAGGAACAAGTTATTTTTTAGTCATTGGTAAAATATTCAATAAAATCAATGGAAGTCTTCTAAATGATCAAAATTATTTCCCACCATCAAGGAGACATTTACTATAGACCAAAAGGTAGGGTTACTATAATCTAGTCTTTGGTAACCAAAAGTTAGCATGTATTGGATATTTCAAATGATAGCAATATGCTATTTAATCATCTTCCCATTTTGATGAAGAAAAATGTAACAGTTATTCCCACACAACTTAACTGAAAGGAAAATAACTCTTGCCTATCTTATCATGTTAAATTATCAAAAGTTAACACATATTTGACTGTTTTGTTTTACCATAGCCCTAAATTATCCACCTACATCTTAATTACAAATATGTAGCCCTTTGTTTTACCTTGCCCAAAGGACATCCCAATTTCTTTTCAAAGATATAAATTTATATAAAGGTAATAGGTTCCTTAAAAACCAAACAGATGGGCTGTAATGTGGCTGCACAGCAGTCAATTCTGTATTACAACAGTGTTTCTTTCCTGTTGGATTTTTTTAAAAATAATAATAATTCAGACTCAAGATCGTCTGTTGCTAGGCCACATCAGTGGCACTACTAAGTATTATGATGTAGTTAGATCAGCAGAAACGCCCACACTAAAAGAAGCAGTGGGATAATGCCAACCCTGCTAGTGCTAATAGGCTGCAAATATACCGTAATTCTATCAGTCCCTCTTCAAATGGATGGCTAAGTTTCATAAACTTACAAATTTAAAAAGCTACTGCCACCTAGTACCACAGAAGCTTCCCATTTTTGTTGCAGGCTTATTTTAATTTTTATATCCTCCAAAAAGGCGGAGGGAGGGAGAGGGAGAAAAGGAAAATCACTCAGAACTCAGAAGCTGCTTCTTTTGTTTTGTTTGTTTTTATCCAGAGGATTTTTAAGGCTTTTGAAGTCTGCCTACTAGGTGTTTCCAGACTAAAAAAAAATCCCAGATGTATCAGTACTGCAATATCCATTTATAAGCACATGCTATGTGGTTGGCAAAATATATTGTACTTTCTATGACTTGTTGCCAGGTCTGGCTTCTTATTCCTTGTATATACTTTCTGAAAATTTAGCGTAACTGTGCCTTGATTCTTAATCCTCAACCCTTTGCACCTAATGACCATACAAGTACTGTATCTTTAAAAGTTTTGGTATAACGAACTAAACTACCAAATCTGGGTGAACTGTAGTATTGTCTCTGGATCCACCATCTTCCTCAAAGTCAATTTCATCACTGTCAAACACATCCAGCGGCCCCTCTCCTAAAGATTTATGAGTCCTGTTCTCTCCAGGTTCTGTTGCTTCTATGTCTCCTTCGCTGATCACAGTCATAGGGCTACTCTGGATCCGATTTCGAACGTTGTACTTGCTGCTTGCCGCAGAGGGCGGGGTGCGAGATCGGCTATACCTGGCACTGGAGAAGGACAGGCTCCTTGGCATCAGGCCTTCACTCTTGGCCCATTCCTCCTGGGCTCGTCTGCTCTTGGTGGGAGAAGGACTGGTGGTGCTGTCATTGAGATTCTCCCAGGGAGAGTCTGCCTTGGCTCTCTGAAACCTTGGGTCTGTATTCTTGAGCATCTCGGCTGCCGACATGCGAGAACTAGTGTCGGAGCGACTCCCTTTCTTAAGCAGCAAAGCTTTGAAGTTGTCATTGCTGGTGCTACTCTTGCGAACACTTCTTTGAATCGATCCCGCCTGCTTAAGGGAAGGCAGATTTGGGGAAGCGCCTGTTGGAGTAACTGGGGGTGATGGAGAATGATTTCGGCCATGATCCTCCTCAGAGTCTTTGCGGCCAAGGACTTTCCTTTTGGATCTATGATATTAATGTAGAAGGAAAAACAGAAAATCACTACTAAGCTCTCTCACATTAAAAAAATCATTGCTCTACATGCTAAACAAAGATGAATAACAACTCGATAATCTAGTGAGGAGCTACAGCAGAAAGAAATACTGATACTCTAATAACAGACATATAACGGAAACATAGCATAATTATTTTATCCCCCATCACAAATTAAATTAATCTAATTAAGTACAATAGCTATTGTGAGTTTTTTGGGCTGTTTAGCTGTGTTCTGGAAGTTTTTCTGCCTGATGTTTCACCAGACTCTGTGGCCGGCATCTTCAGACGGCAAGGAGCTCAGGGAACTAGGAGTTCTCTCTGCTCTGGGATATATATAGAGAGACGGTGAGGTTCTAAAGTTGTGGGAAAGGGGGAAACTTGCCCCATGCAGGAGAATAGGTGTTAGTCATTGCATTATGATGGAGGGATTATGAGGTTTCACTGCAATCAGGTGTGGCAGCGATCCTTCTCTGTAGTTGATGGGTGTCCTTAGCTGTTCTATTGTGTGAAATGATCACTAGTGTTTGTGGCTGGGTGGGAATCATCGAACTTTAATTTGGAAGTTGAGTCATGGCTACTGGACTTCTTTTTGAGAGATAGGAACGTTTCGCTGTTCATCCAAACAGCTTCATCTGATGAAGCTGTTTGGATGAGCAGCAAAACGTTTCTATCTCTCAAAAAGAAGTCCAGTAGCCATGACTCAACTTCCAGATAAACTCACCTGGATGACTGAGAATCTTCACAGACATCGAACTTTAATCTTTTTCATAATTACGTACACTTTTCCATTTTGTAAGGTTTTGTGAAATAAATATTTGAATCTTGCTAAATATTTCTTAATGAAACGTTTCTATGTAATATTAGCATTTTCCAAATGAAACCAGTGAACAGAACATGTACTAGTGACATTTTCAAGTTGTTCAGAATGAAATTGCCAAATGGAGTAAAATTAATGAAGACTAAATGAAATTCATACTCTCCATGGGGAGTCAGCAGCATAGCAAGCATTTAACTTGCCTATCAAATAGTAATTAGCTCATAGCACACAGTACTAAGCATGGAGCATCATTTAAAAAGCAGTTACATGACCTTGCAAAGAGAAAATGATATCCCTTAAAACTAGAAATTAATATGCCTAGAGGGGAAATCACAGAGCCTATAGTTTAAAGGCAGAGAGTAAATATGTGATTAAATAGGACAAAATGCAAGTAGCATTTCTATCAAGTTAACACTAACAATACTAATCCAAACATATTAATTCGTTTAAAAAGAATGCTAGGTTGCTTATATATACTGTGTGCTAGTCTTCTTTCACCTGCAGAGAATAAAAATAACAAAATAATAACCACTTTTGAGGGGGGTACTAAATTCAGAAAAAGTGACTGAGCAGTATGTTCATTTGCCAGTTTCTAGAACTAACCTTCCATCTTAGACTCATGTGTGACCCTTTCTTTTTCCAGATGAGAAAGTAACAGATAAATAGATGCTCTGATGTTACTTAAAATTCTGGAATTAAGGAGCAGCAGTGTAAAATAAAGTAAGAGTTATAGCTACACTGAATGAGTTTTCACCCATTACTTTCTCAATGCAATGTGGAAATTTAGACCTATCCACACCTGGTTTGAAATAAAGAGATCTAAACAGCCGCTTGTTTCTGTATAGGTCCACTGAAAACAAGTTTCCAGTACAACCATGCAGAGAGTTGCAGATAAAATTACTACCAATCAACAGTCCTTCTAATTTTCTTTCCCATTGCACAGGAGTCTTGCCGCATGTGCTCGCTAATGGGCGGAGCTTCATTCAAAATGGGAAGTCAACAAATCAGCTGCCCATGAGCAGCCCCAATGGAGCTCTGGGGGAGTGCACATGGGCACGTTGCTAACAGTAGTACCTATCACCAAAGCAAGTGCTAAATTACAATTTTTCAGGAGAAACTGTTTCCATTTCAGCTTGTGCTGGTGGAGGGTAGGGGAGAAATCAAAGAGCTGTGAGCTAAACATTGAAAGCCATGTAAATGTTGACTAGTACTGTTTATGTGTGGCTCAGTACTAAATACCTAAATTAAAGATACAGCATGAACAGGGCTGGGTTTCTCATGTTTACACAAAAGACACAAAAGGGCTTGTTTTTGTATGTGTGTGTTCTTTTATCAGTTACTGAAAGGAAAACTCCTAAATACAAATTATTCCTATTAACAAAATATGGGTTCATGAATGTTTTGCATTCTATGTGTGTTCCTCTCCACCACATTTTCAACTGTCAAATGGCCTGGGCATTTTTCAATTCTCTTTTGTCAAGAGGGTTGCTGTCAACAGTCAGACCATCAGGGAAGGTAGGAATTTTGAACATTAAAGAGATTTGGATTGGTTGGCACTCAGTGAAGAGTCCTTTGCCTCAGTCATTCCTTGTGGGTATGTGGAAGGCACCAAGGCTTCACATGCCCACAAGGAAAGACTGAGGCAAAGAACAAGTGTGTGTGTGTGTGTGTGTGTGTGTTTACTTCAGGTATCCAAGGATTTAGAATGCAGCTGGGAGTTATTAGGTTTTTTTTCTTTGAATAGCGGATTCTGGGTGATCTCTGTCATTTGAATGTAGCCCTCTACATGCAAAAAAAAGCCACCCAAAATATGGATATGTATGTGCGACACTTCGGGAGGGGAGGCAACAAGTGTTGAGGAAACAAAAATCTTCCAATACTGTAGTAGGTGTGGTGGTGGGGAGTTGTATTTTTGGCTTTATTTGCTTGCTTGCTCTTCTTGGTTTTTGGAACAGGCAGCTATGTGTGTGTTTTCATTTTGATATTTTTTTGGCATGTGTAGGGAAGGAGGTACTTTTCCTGTATGATTATTTAAAAAAAACAGTTAGTTGGTTAGTGTACTGTGTATTATGTTAAACATAAATTTTGATGGGGGTGTTTTGTGACTTTTGTTTTTTGTGGGGATGTGTGAGAAAGGAAGTGATTGTTTTGACTATGGTGAAGTGGCACTGGGTTCTGTGATTGTTAGTTAGGGTCAACATGCTTCTGCTTTTTTTAAAAAAAGTTGATTTTATGGGTACTTCAGGACCATTTTGTCTAATGCTAGAAAACACAATTTGGGGGAACCCAGAATGACATGATCCAAAAGAGGTGGTCCTTTTACTAAAAGGATGAGTGAACAAAAATACAAAAACAAGAAACGTCCCTTGAAAGAACCTGAAACAAATACAGTATACAGTGGACCCTCGTATAAAAAATGGTTGGTATAACATAAAATCTGTACAACATAAAAAATTCCGGAGATAGGGAAAATTTGCTTAACAGAATTGCCTGTGGGGCGAATCCATACAACATAAAAATGGTTGCGATTAAGGATTATTCTGTTTTCAATGTATTCCTATGGGAAATTTGTATAAAGGAAAATTTGTTTAACATAATTTCATTTGGAACAAATTAATTCCTTTATACAAGGTACCACTGTATTTATTTTCGCCACGCTGAAACCTAGCATGAATGTGGTCATCAGGGGGTGCTGTTTCCAATATTTGTATGTGTGCTTAACACAAAACATCCATTTTTCTTTTGATTATCAGGTAGTGCAGCCTCCTCTCCTTATAAAAATCCCCAAGAGCTACATGCAGAGAAAAACAAAGCACACTGGAAAAAGATGGGACAATTTAGGGAAATGTCTTAGGCTAACATTATTTACTCTGTGATTTCTCTGTTCAAAACTGGTGGAAATGTCATATAACATTCAAAGATAAAATTTGCAGTATGAAGCAGCAGCATGAAAGGCAAATGCCAAATGGTAGCACATCAGTTGACTTATGTCAATACCCATGGGATGTATCTTTGCTTACAATAAATGATTTGGAGGAAGTCACAAAGCTGAAACTGAGGTGTTTCAAAGGGATGTTTTCTAGTTTTTGTAAGTATCTGTGTTCGGGGCTTATTCACACAGAACCCACTCGTTTAAAGGAAAATTCATGGCAAGAGGTTAGGAGGGAAGAGTGTCAAATTGTCCTACCTACACAAACACTGTTTTGCCACAACAGGATAGCTGAACAACTACTTCAGGTATCCAAGGATTTAGCATCCAGCTGGGAGCTATTAGTCTTTTTTTTTTTTTTAGAATAGAGGATTCTGGGTGCTCTCTGTCATTTGAATGCAGCCCCTATGTGCAAACAAAAACCCATCCAAAATCTGGATATGTATGCGCCAGTGGGTAGCAAATTTCAGTTGCAATCCAGGGATCTGTTCAGTACATAGCAAGACACAGCCAGAAGAGGGAACTAGTGTTGCATGTTTGAAGTTCCAAGTTAAGAGCAGATTGTTTCTTCTCTGGATGCTTTTCTACTCCTGGCTGGAGCGCTGTCAATTTTTAAAAAGGGAGCTGATCTCTACGGATCTGTTAATGAAAGAGTTTATATGAAGAACATTTTTAATGTAGCACATTAAAATCCATAACAACCTGTCCATTGGGCTTTCTTTTCAAATCAAGAGAAAATGGGGTTGAGATAAGGATTGTCTGCATTGCATTTTTCAATGGATAAATTTGTGTGCCACCAAACAGTCCTTCAACTGGATTATCATGATCTATAATCCAGCTATTGTCATATGTTTTGCCATATGACTGATATCTCATGTTTACTTGCCAGTTTAAGCCAAGCTTGCCATGAAGCATTAGAGTTGAGCCTCTGTCCCAAACTGCACCATATAATCAGCGGAGAGTAAAGAGGGATGGACGGCAAAGGGAATGAAAACAAAAAGATACACAGAGAGAGCAATATTATAGGTTAAGTCAAGCAGATTGAGTGCAATGGTACAATATAAACAAGGAGACACTTGGCATCAAGGAGATAAAGGCTGACAATATTACAGGGTTTAAAGTGTTGGTAGTAAAATTTAGCTTCAAAATTAGTGAAAGGTTATTGCAAAGCAATGAAAGATACATAAATGGGATGTACTCTAAACTACAGATTATTTGAATCTAAAACAAGTTTCTTGTAAAAGATGCACATCATCACATTAACATCACATACAATATCAATAGAAAGCTATAATAAAGGAACATCAAAGTTAACAAATGGACAACTTTAAGCCATACCTGTGAATGGCTGCAAAAAGATCCTCAGTAGTCCGTGGTCTAGCTGGCATTGCCACCATCTCATTGCCTTCACCATGAACAGGGCTTTGCAGTAAAAGAATGGTGGCAGCATCTGATTCAGACACTTCAGCTGAAACATAAGGGTGTAAATTATACCTCGTGGGAAAAAAGTAATCCCAATGCAGGAGCAAACATGAACAAAAACAACACACACATTTTTTCTAAATAGAAACAATCGTACATAATCTGTCTACTGACAACAGTGACAACACTTGAACAACTATAGCCTATAAAAAGGTTTATTTTGGTTATAAGGAACATGCAGAGAGAGACAAATCCTTCGAGCTTTTGGGGTTTCTCACATCCCACTTATGGCCAGCATCAGTTATCAGCTGAAAAGCTACAAAGTCGTATTATACATGCTTAGAACATAAATTGACAAAATTGTGCAAAATCGCCAAAAAGAAACAGAGAATCCCAAGGGAAAAGGGATTCTTTCCTGCAAGTAACCAAAGCCTTCTTATCTTTCTTTAAGGGCTGTATGTTCTTGCACTGACGGTTTTGCAGCTAAGTCAGCTCAATATAACTCTCCCCACATGGCACACGATGCGAAGAAGCAGAATGACAGTGAAGGCAGACTTACCACTCTCATCCCCTTGAGGCAGGTGCCTCTGTGGTATTGAGAGGCTGTCTCCATTTTGGTCTGTACTGATGTCTCCCAATATGCAGGTCTGTTCCTCCTCTGTCGGCTGCACTGTTGAGGCGCGGCTGCTTTCCAGTGTGTCACAGGCTGGGGAACTGACAGCTCCTCCTCCTCCTGGAACAAGACTGCCCGTGTCCATCTCAAAGAAAGAGAGTCCATCTGCAGGATAGTCTTCAGCCTGGCTTGACTGTGCAACTGCAGCATCATTTGTAGTTCCAACAGGAGAGCTTCTGACAGCTTCACCCACTTCTGCTATTTTTTCCGCCGCAACATCGGGCTGTGGGGGTGGCACCATCACAAACAGTTTGGGTTTCTTTGAAACAGGTGGTGGCTTCTTGTTTGGTGACATACCCTGAGGCTTGTTGAGAAACCCTGACTCTCCCTGGAGTGATGAACTTGGAAGATCACAGGGAGAACCTTGGTTCTCCTCTAGTGCTTCTTCAGAATTAGCTTGTGGTAAATCGGTAGTAAACGAGTGAACTAGATTCGCTGAATCTCTGGGCATTTTATTACTGGTATGCTGAGCTCTGCCATCACTGAGGCTTGGATAAGTTCTCTGACTAAGGCTGTAAACAAAAGTTTTGTCAGAAATGCTCTGGGGTTTTACCTCGCCATCGTCTGCATTCTCATTCTGCTTCATTGACACACATGGTTTTAAAGGGAGCGGCGCTGAAAAACATTCAGTCAATTTTTCCTGAGAATAGGTTTTGGAAGTGGATTCAACTGGCCGTTCAGCCTCTGATACCGCTGCTCGCCGTACAGATCTGAGCTGTACCATTTGCAGTGCTTGAGTGGTTACTAGAGGCATCGTAGGCCGTGGGAGCTCTTCTTTATTTAATGGCTGCTTCATTGTGTTGTGGAAAGAAGCTTCCTGGATGTATTTTGTGGATGAATAGGGTGCCTGTTTATATGGATCTTTTGTGAATTTGGGGTCCAGTGGTGGTGCTGGCGGAGGAACTGAAGAGGAAGGAGGAGGAGGGGGAAGGAGAAGAGTTGAAGGAAAGAAATGACTCCCAGATGAATCCCGACCATGATACCATGAAACATTCTGAGGAAACGATGCACTTGCAACAGCTTCTGGGGGAGGTGGTGGAAAATTGGGAGATCCGGGGGGAGGGGACAGATCCATGCCCTCAACTGATGGGGGTGGCGGAGGAGGAAGAAGAAGAAGAGGATCAGTGGAGTCAGGAGACATGAGTTGGGAAGAAGTGACCACAGGGAAGCTCAGGCTGGGTTCGGATTTCTTCAAACTCACACTTCCTTCAGCAGATGCATTGGAAGAAAGTGATGTGGAAGAGGAAGACACTGAAACGGAGGACAGCAGGGATGACTTTCGTTCAGGCACTTTAGGCTTTGTCTTGGGCCTCCCGCTTCCTGTTGACCCAGATTTAAGAAGGACAGGCACTGGTGTAAGTGCTGTAGGTGTGTTGGATTGGCTAGAATATCCACTAGATGGTGATGTTACTCTGTGTGGCTTTTCTGGAGACATGATCTTTGGTTTGGATAACCCACTGGGTCCATGTGGTGCAGAAGCCTTGGATGTGCCATCCGGGTGGCTGATGCTGACATTATACTCATTCACCTTGGGTGCAGAATTAGCCGAATGAACTACTGGGGATTTTAACTGATCATCGGGCATTCCAGGACAGTCACTATAGTAACCCCACTGTTCAGCATATTCTGATTTGATACTGCTTGTCTCACTCTGGGAAGGTGTGACAGCACAGATGGAGTACATGTTCAGGCCTGTGGCAGACATCATGCTGCTACTGGCACTCACTGAGCTCTGGCTACGTGAGCGCAACACCCAAGGGTCATCATAATCACTGCAGGGGCTTTGGGATGGTGAGCTGCCATTTTTGCTCTTGAAGTTCAACTGCAAGGAGTGCTGGAGGCTAGCAATCAATGTGTCATCCAATACTTGCCCATTGGACTGAGATTTCTTCTTAGGGATCCTTCTGAGAGAGTCTGTTCTCGATGGTGGCAGAGGTGGTTTCTTTGCTTTTTTCAAGGATATGCTTCGCGAGAGGGACTTGTCACTGCAGGTCGACAAGGCTCCCAGAGATTTCTTCTCAACTCCATCAAAAGCATTAGTGACATTATGCCTGGGGTTGACAAAGCCATTATTACTACAAGCTTTACCAGACTGGAGCCCAGAGTCAACATGCATGGAGGTGTAATAGCCATCATGATCCACTGAATATAAAGAGCTTGAGTCTTCCTTGGCTGAGACTCTTTCAAGACTACCAGTACTCAAGGTGCTCACAGGCGTGGAGGATGCTGCAGTGGCACAATTCACCGTGTGTATGGGAGTCTCTTTATTTCCAGAACATTTGAGCCCACTGTACTCTGTGCTGTTCAGAACTCTGCCTTGTATTTTTTCTCCAGAATAACTTAATTCATTTTGGTTTTCACTGTCTCGAGAGTGGCTGGGAAAATTCAGATTGTTCCTACAGTTGTAGATGAGACTTTGGGGGGCATTGTCCAAATTTCCTGCACCACTAAGACATACTCCTGAATCTCCAAGAATATGAACCGTCACAGCATTTGATGAGATGGTGGTGTCTGAGGAGTGTGAGTTATGTGTTAAACTAGTCTCACTCCAAGTACCACTAGAAGAATTATGTTGATCTCTTGTGCTTGCCACACTGTTGGCAACAAGGCTGTCTCTAGGTTTTGAATATGAAGAGGAACTTGTGATTTTACTATCCATTGATCCAGCACTGTGTGTAGTGTGAATGACAATCACTTCTGAGGAAGATGATAGAGTAGCATTTGGTATGATGCTGGTTGAGTAAGTTGCATGTGGAGAGACCATACATGCTGGACTTTCTGCTTGTTCTCTTTCAGAGTTCCTTACCTCTTGAGACTTTGTTCTTGAAAGAATATCTGTCCTGCTGCCGTTCCTCAGGTGGTCTATGCTACCATCTACTTGCAATCTGCCTATTGAATGTGACAGAGTTCCATCTTCTGTTGACTTAGAAAGGCTGTGCCTACGTTCCAATAACTGTAGGGACACTCTTGCCCCAGACCGAGGTAGGCTGTGAAAACCTAGATCATTGTTTAGGCGAGAAGGAAATACTACTCCAGCAGAATCACTCATCACAGACATATTGCCAGAAGAACTGGACAACAGTGACATCTGGGCTGCAATTCCTTGACCTTTCTGTGCACGTATTCTCCTCACCGAAGGTGGCACCACTTTAACTTCTTCTGTCTGACAACTGGAATCCTTGGTGTCACAGTGTTGCATAGAACAGCAATAGCTATCAAGTCTTCCTAGTGTAGAATAGCAATCAGGGACATACAAGGAATGGCTACGGATGTCACATTTACCAGTGCCAACTGCTGAAGTTAAAATAAAACAATTATTACATAAATAGTGAAACCATCACATTTAAAATGCTGTACGCATTAACAAAATAGATTCCAAAATGCCATAATGATTTGTTGCAGTGCACATTAAAAATGCTGCGTATTAATTTTTAAATATATTTTTAAATGCTGTTTTTAAAGAAAATGGCCTATATAATAGTAGTCGCCATTACCCAACCACTATGTAAAGACTAACTGGAAACAAGAGCAGCACATTGGACTTCCTGCACTTTAAACATGTTTTAAATAACAATTTCTACTGTCATATCCAGAAAACTATAACATGTCAGTGTTTAATACAATATTTTAGATACATTACATTACATTACATTAATAAAGCCACACTGTATTACCACAAATCCCTAGCCTTGTGATTTTTAGATTCTGGCTAGAGCTTCTTTGTTGTATCTCCCATTTGCAAGCACCATGTTCCACCTGAAATCCATACAATTCTAACAAATGTATACTATATGGTTAGACTGGGGGTGGCTAATCTCCCGGGACCCTTGGGACCTCACAAGGCCTTCTCAGGACATTTCACTGACTCCTGTGAGCTGCAACTCCAGGAGTTTCTGGAGAGTGCAACTGAATCCCCAGGGGTTTCCATACAGCCATTGTTTGCCCGCCCCCGTTACACAGTATTATTCACTTCCTCTGCACTATGCTAGAGGGGAAATCTAGGCATCACAATTGAAAAAAACTACAACACACACTAACCCCTTAAATCAAAGCCACACTGAAGAATGTAAATGTATGTGATGAAGAAATCATGTGGTTAAGAACAATGATTTACAAGGTCTGACTAATTTTCTATGAAGTTAAAGCTATCTACCCCAATTTTACATTCATCCTATTGTTATCTATAATGCCTTTTACACTGGGAGAGGAGAGAGAGAAGGGAGGTTTAATTGTAAAATCAGCACAGTCCAGAGAGGTTTCCAGATAGATGGGCTACTTCCTTACAAGACCTCAGGTGATTTCTAATTACTTTTACTCACACTTGAAATAATCTTAGAAGTGCAGTGCTGGAAGGGACCCCCTGGATCATCAAGTCAAGCCGTTGTCAAGGAGGTACAGTGGGTAATTAAACGCCCAGCCTCTGGCTCCGTAGCCAGACACCTAAACCACCGAGCTATCCAATGAAATGGGACACCAGATTGTGGTTCCTCACAAAGGATAAACAAAAGGAGAATGATGCTCTGGCATGGCTCACCTACTGATGCAAATTAGACAATAGGTCAGGGATGGCGAACCTTTTTGGCACCGAGTGCCCAAACTCAGTGATGGGGACGGCAGTGGTGCCGGGGGGTTGGCGGGGGGGTGAGGGCAGGGGCAGCAGGGTCAGGGTCATCTGTGGCAGTGACGGGAGGGGCGCCCCTTAAAACACCGAGCCTTGGCTGCCTCACGGATTCTGTCATGCCTCTCCCAGGGGGCCGTGTCATCTGCCAGCTGCCCGCAGACCCCTCATCAGGTGACCCGGGGAGGCAGCCAGAGGAAAGGCCCCCAGTGTTTGCCTCACTCTGGGCTGGTTAGGTGCCCGGGCCTCTCCTCTCCTGCCGCCGCTTCTTCTCCCCGCCCCTCCCGGCCGGCCACCCTCCCTCCCTCCCTCCCTTTAGTCCGCCATCCATCTGGATCCTCCGGGCGGAAGGTGTGTGTGAGAGAGGGGGAGATGAGAGAGGAGGAGCCTGCTGGCTCTGGAGTCGGGGCGAAGACGGATTCCCGTTGGTGATTGCAGTGGCAGCAGCGGCGGCAGCAAGGGGCGGTGAGTGGGGGCAATGGCAGCACTGGCGATGGGGACGGCGATGGCAGGGTCGGTCTGGCATGCAACATGCTCCCTGTCCCCCACTTCCCCCTCCACAAATTCCTCATGGCTAGTCCAACGGAGGGGGAAGTGGGGGGGCAGGGAGCATGTCGCGTGCCAGGCGAAAGCTCTTTGCGTGCCACCTTTGGCACGCGTGCCATAGGTTCACCATCCCTGAAATAGGTCATTTCAGACTACATGGCAACAGAGAGATCTGCAGGAACTTTAATAATTCGCAAGCTGTGTGCTGTTGAGCAACCAATTATTCTGGCTTGCAATTGGGAGTGGCTAAAGCAACCGTGGAGGTTTGCTGTTTGGACTTGAGGGCTTTCGTTTTTCTGGCAGGTTTTTCTCCCAACCAACCAAAGAAAGAATCCAGGGCTTCTTTTAGGTCTTCCTTTAGTTAACACAGAGAGTTGGCTGCCTTTTGTGAACTGAGAGTCTTACTTTATATACAACTAACATCTCTTGTCACCTAGCACTGTTGGGGAGGATTAACTGGGGCCAGCAAACGGACATTCAAGAAAGTTCTTTTCTCATTCTATTCTCGAAGGCTTTCATGGCCAGGACCTGATGGCTATTGTGAGTTTTTTGTTCTGTTGAGTCATGTTGTGGAAGCTTTTCTTCCTGAGGTTTCGCCAGACTCTATGGCCGCCATCTTCAGAACGCAAGGAGCTCAGGGAGCTAGGAGTTCTCTCTGTGCTCTGGGGCTCCCTGAGCTCCTTGCACTCTGAAGATGCTGGCCACAGAGTCTGGCGAAACGTCAAGAAGAACAGCCCAAAAACCCACCAATAGCCATCTTTTGTCATTACTGATTTTATCACAAAGGAGCACCCAGGCCCCAGACTTCACCAGAACACAGTTCCAAAGCCACTTAGGTGACAGAAAGCTGTGTAAACCAGCAGGATGTACATTTTTATCATTATAGATGACTGCATTAAAATCCTATTAAAATGGAATCTTCGTGTTTCCAAATTGTACTGCGATAGTGTGGGGGGGGAGGGGGAGGATGTGGTGGCAAAGAAAGTGTGTTATTTGAACCATTGCAGGTCACTGCAAAAGAACAACTGCAATGAAATGCCGGCTTCTGATCTACTCTTGAAGGGGTTTTTATGGCATGTCAGATAAAGAGTTCCTCCCAGTCTTTTGCAGTTATCTTAATTGTTCAGTGCAAGTGGACTGTGAAAAGTAAGGGCATTTCCCCCATAAATTTTAATAGTTGCACAGGCTACATTCACTTGCTATTTTCTTTGGCAAAAGGTACATTAGTAATGGACAGAAAGGAAGAATAGGAAAAAGTTAGAGGCAAGGTCATTTATGAAACATTAACTGGTTTTTACACTTTCAAATAAAAACAAACCCTCACACACAACTGTAGTGCATTTTGCTCACTTTTAAAATCTAAAAAAATAAAAAGAAAGCCCTGTTTTCATGGATGTCAGTGCAGCTTTATCAGAATGTGAGAATGTGACCTTTAGGATTTCTCTAGTACAATGGGCTGGGGGTGGGTCTATCCCTTCATGCAGGGCAAGCAGTCTGATCAGTCTTAACAGCAAAGCTTTATCAAAAGTTTTATAGTGAAAAAAACCAATTCAAATAAGAAAGAAACACAAATGAAGACAAATTTAAAACTGTTTCCACTCACTTTTAAAGTGAGGGAAATGAGCATTTTACTGAGTTGAAGAAAGCACTTCTGATTCGAAGTGAAGCATGGGTACAATATAAATCTGCATAGAGATACAGTATGTGATATGTTTGCCTCTGTACTTTGAAGGTCGATGCACACCACTACACCTTCCAAATGCTGACTCCAGCTATCATGCAGTAATAGAGGAATGGGCATTTAATCACCAGAAAGGACATTTTAGCCGTAATAAGAGAAGCTTGAGTAACGGTGTGACAATCAGCAACTCACCATGGGTGGAGCTGAAGGTGAACACACACACACACACACACACACACACACAGAGAGAGAGAGAGAGAGAGAGAGAGAGAGAGAGAGAGAGAGAGAGAGAGAGAGAGAGAGCAATGGAGGAATATCATCAGCAAGGGCAAAAGCAGCTTTGTCCAACTAGTGGCCAAAGAGAATGAGGCTGTAGGGATCTGTATGTACGTGTGGGATTAACAACATATTTGTCTGTCTATAAAACACCCCCCATGTATAAGACAATCTCCACTTTTCCAACCCAAAATTACAGTTTTGCAACTGTGTGGTTCTCTCCTCAGCTTACCTCCGTGTATAAGACCTTGAATTTTTAGTCTAACAATTTTAGACAAAAATATAGTCTTATACATGGGGAAATACTGTACAATGCATTAGGAATCCTTGTAATGAATATGAGTCTTCTATACATAAAAAGGGCACAGAGGGCTACCTGTAGAGAAACATAAAGGTCACCATCTCTCATGCTGGTTATATCCATACCTCCTTTTAAAAGAATGAACTTGTGAATAAATATTTTATTTTCAGGAAATAGAAGCTATTTATGACCAAGTGCTTTGCCCAGGTCAAAATGAGAAGGGATCTGAGCTGAAATTCCTGATGAACTGGAAGAGATTAGTAATTCATTTTAACTACTTGGTGATTTCACAAGAGAAAAAATCTTTATTTCTTAAATCATATCTGGACATATTTTATGTAAGACCAATATTCTTTGCTATGTTAGAGATCTGACTCATGACTGATGACAAAGTGCCATGGCATGTTAGTTGCTTTACAGGCAAGCTGTGGGTTATGATGATGCTGTCCAGCCTTCTGCTGCTACATCTGGTCAGCTGGTGGAAGTGTGGCAGGTTGCAATGCTGCTCTTAGCCTTGTTGCATGGCTCTAGCCAACAACCACACAGAGGTGGACTGGAGAGTGGCAGTAAAGTCCTGGAGTGGGTAGCTGTTGGGCAAGAGGAAGGCACGGAACATTATGAGTGTTATTTATTTATTTGATTTATATGCTGCTCCATCTGACCTATGGTCACACTCATGATGATTAAGACAACCAAATGAAGGGTAATTATTTTATAGCAGGATCTGAGTAATCAAGTGGAAAAAAAATCTACTGAAAAGAATCAGTAAGCTCTGAATGGAACAAATTAATTGCAAGTGGAATATATTGTGTTGGTTTTATGTACTGACAAAAAAATCTTATCCAAAGCTACCCAGAGAGACGACTGTTCTACCAATTTAAGCGCACCGTGGAAAGCCTCATTCAGATTGTGTATAATGCCCACTTTTAAAACTGTGTAGCCATGGTTCTAAAAGCATGCATGTACAGTTTAAAATTCAAGTTAAGAATAAGTGGTGTAGTGGTGTTAGCTGATGTTAAAAAAATGACCAATATCAATTAATAGTTAGCCACCCTAATCACGCATATCTACTTGTCCTTCCTCCTTCTTTGAATGGATTCTCCCCTTCGAGTCCATTTTCCGTACAACATCCACCAATGTTTCTAGGATAAAGAAAATCAATCCAGAACATGGAGGCATCTTTCATGATAAATCAAAGAAAACTGTGACAACTGAGATGCCATTTCAGTACATGCTGTGCTGTTTCTGCACCTCTTTAAGTTCTTTTCTCATGTCCATCAGTTTTGCTTGACTGTTTTAAGTTTTGCTTTTGTTCTTCATAGCTTTTCTGTGGTACAGGATGTTATACTCTTCTGTATTAGTACTCTCACATCCCTTGTTTTACACATTTCTCTGTAGCTCTATGCCAAGGGTCTAAATATTATGGAGCAGCAAAGCACACAGCTACCTGACAAGCAAATAGGTATATTGTAATACCATACATATGCTCACAAATTAACATCAGAAAACCCAGTGCAGCTCCAGGTTTTCCTTTATAATTCTTTTGGGGTAGCAGGGTGACTAGAACGGCCACATTACATTCATTGCAAAAGACCTTGGAGCGGGGTGGATATGTTGTAAATCATGATTAAATTTTTTTAAAATTGTGGGTTTTAAAAATCCAAATTGTCAAAAATCCCAATTTAAATCAATTTGATTTTTTTAAAAAAGCATTGATTTTTATCTACCCTACCTTGAGGGCATTGGATTTTAAACAGTTCCTTCACATTTGAACCAATATTCTGTTTATGAAGTTAGTACCCTGCACATTCTGACTTTTCAAATAGTTTCCTATTAGAGTTTCTAGTCAAGATAATGTTTTTGGATACATCTCTCAGTGTTCCTAGATCTTCATGAAGAAAGAATCACAACTTGCCCTTTATAAAAGATCTTAATAATCTGCAATGTGCATTAGAAATACCCTAGAAACAGAAGTCAAGCAAGCAAGTCTTAAATAAAGAGAGGGGGAAAGCAGGAGAGACAGCATAGCAGAGTACCGCTAACCTCTTCATACAGCAACTACTTTGTCCTGTTGTCATTATATGACTAGGAGTCACAGAATTATGTTATATTAGAAACATGAGTTTCTTCAGTAGCAATTCCACATACAGGAAAGCAAGTTCTGAAACTAAGGACACTTTCAAAAGTGATTTATCATCATGCATGAGAATCTGTAATGCTAATTTGTGCAATTTGGGCATGACTAAAGTAGCTTTTCCCGAAGCAAGTGTCAATCAGCTGGCACGTGGTGCTTGCTTCAGGGATTTAAAAAGTTTTAAAAGCTTGCACTTTCCCCCACCTGATCGGGGGTGCACTGGGGGGAAAGTGGGGGCTTTTAAAACTTTTTTTAGTCTCCTAAGCAAGCCCCGTGCGCCAGCTGATCAGTTCTTGCTTAGGGGGCTAAAAAAAAAGTTTAAAAATTGCATGCTTGCCCCCACCCGATCAGGCGCATTTGAGGGGGAATGGTGCAGAGTTTTAAAAGCAGTTTCCCATACGAATGCACTACTTCAATGCATTCCTATGGGAAAATGAAAAATGAAATAGAACAAACCCCCCAAATTTTTTATTTTGTTTTGTTTTGTTTTTCTTTGAAAGGGCAGTTCATTTTTCTTTTTGTTAGGGGACTAAACGAAAAATGAAAAATAAAACAAAAAAATTCATTTCATGCCCATCACTATCCAACAGTGTGGTTATACATTGACATGGTTAAAATGATTTATAAGTGCTTATTGCAGTGACTTTTGAGAAACAGCAAAGTAAAGAATTGCCTTTTAAAAAAACCGTAGCTAACGTCTTACACAAGGGGGTGGGGAAGGGGGATGGAATGAAGGCTGGCTCACAACTATAGCAGCTAATTAATTACATTTCAGTTTCTAGGCTCCATTACCTAAAGGGCAAACTCATCATTTGCCATTTGGCCTATTCTTTGAACTAAGATTCAAAAGTTATGTTCTAATAAATAAATAAATAAATAAATAAATAAATAAATAAATAAATAAATAAACAGATCTAAACCAGATACAACCTGTGAAATAGTATTCTCTGTGGCTTACTCTGCCATGGGAAAAATGAATTGGACTCTGCTTATATTCTTTCATAATTCTTCTGTTTGAACTTTTTTTTTGCTCTGATCTTGCTTTCAGTGGGTTTTTATCCATTTTGTTTGCCTTGGGTCTATAGAGGTTAGTTGGCTTGGACAAGCTTGTCTCATCTGGCACTGCCAATGCCATCTCAAAACGAGATTCAGAGCCTCCCATGTGTACTGCACCATGGCATATAGAATGCTGTTGGGAGAGAGAATTATTGCCTCGAACTTGGCAACAATAATGCAAAGATTGGAGAAGGGGGCTTGAGCCAGAAACACCAGTAGTTTTTATTTCACCAAGCCATAGTTGCAGGTTTGGTTCCTTAAAAATACCCAGTGTTGGTTTATTTACCAAATTATGTTTGATATCAAAATTATCCAGTACTGGTATAATTTCCTTCTACCTACCATATGACACAACAATGTAAAAATCAGCTAGCATGCTACTTTGAAACCATTTAAAGAAGAGATTATTTATGCACACCTTCTTATTGTCCTAGAGATTTCTCCTGCCCCAGTAAATGCTATACAATTTGCATAGGATGCAGCAAGCGAACAGTGACATTTTAGTTCCAAGTGAGGGCAAAGTAATCAGTTTATAAGCGAACTATTTTGCAGGCACACTTCATTTGATCCTTTAACAGGCTATCAGACTGTATTGACTTCATGAGCACAGGTAAATGTTATGATTTTAGTCACGGTAAGCAGTAATTATTTATTGTAATGGAATACAGTTCTGATGAGCCATACCTAGCTCTCTTTGGATGTTGTCAGGGATTCCTGTAATTGTCTTTCTCCTTTTCACTTTCTTCGGCCGCCTTACCACAGTGTCTGTGTAAATTAGAGACCTTCGTATGCTGGCTTGGCGGTCAAAATTCTCCCCTGATATACAGTAGAACAAGCAAAGCACCATTATTTCCAAGCACGCTGACATCATGCACTTTCTTCCCACTTGTTTATTGTAGAAATGAAGAAAAGGCATTAATATATGATGTTAGCTCAGTCATACAAAGTGGATATACACTACAGGAAAAGATACAACTTACAGACACTTTAAGGCTTAAACAGGGTCAGGAGTTACACGTATGCTCAGAATGAATCTTCAGGCTGAATCTTCATTTGATCTAAGCAAATCAGAAAGCCGTATGTATAGCAAAAGGGCCTTATGTCCCAGGTTCATCTTTTCATAGTGCCTGCAGGCCCACTGACAGCTTAAGAAATTTGGTTAAGCCTGAATGAAAAACACCCCCTCTAAGTCTGTCTCTACCTCTCTGTTCCCAAATATTCATGCCAATTACCAGGAGTACTTAATAACAGCAATATGTAGTCTCAGTTATATTTCATCTTTGGTGGAGCCTCTGTTTTCTAAAGCTATTGAATCCAAATGGGTTTGGACAGAACCAAAATCTTACATGGTGCATATAAAGAGAGAAAGCCTTAAAGTTGACTGTGTGTTGTATCATAATTGGAACCAGCAGCACTATGGCAGGTTGGACAGCTTTAAATGTACTCACTTTTTCAATGAGTTAATAACTTGGCCATTAAAGAAATCCACTTCTTTTTAACATTTGAGATGGTTTCAAAATTAGTTGAAACCCACAAATGTTTTAGGAATTCTCATTTTGCTTCTTAAATATTCTGCAGTCCTCATACTCTTGTCAATTATAGATAGATAGATAGATAGATAGATAGATAGATAGATAGATAGATAGATAGAACTATGAGTAATATAGAAGTTTCCATTGACATACTACATAGTAACTTCACTTGGTATTAATTCAAGTAAAGGATAGGTCACAGGTATTTGAATTCCTAATTTTTTTTGAAAAAACATTGCAATGACCAAGTTATTTCTCACAGAAAAGTGTTTTTAGCATGTGTTTGAATCTGCTCTGTGGGTTTGTCATACATTTTCTCACTGGATTGGGACACTTCATCAGAATGTATGACATAAGGGAAACATACATAGGAAATGATACCGGCTTAAAATACACTACACGATGAAGACGAATACGTATCATGTGGCCCTTCTTCGAAACTCAGAAGCAAAGGTTTAGAGGCAGCTGTTCCATCACCAGTCACCTTATGCCAAGGACCCTGGATAATATTTGAGTGTACAGATTCATAGTGCTTTTTAATGTAAAACCTTTGTAATTGTACTAAGATGGCACATGAATGCTGTGAGAAGCATTTCAGATCATCAACATCCTGCTTTGTGCAAGCTGGTGACATATCACTGAGTGCTGCTATGCATATAAGCTAGGGCTGTAGTTGTTTATTCTTGCACCAATCCATTAAGGATGCAATGACAACTTTTGTGAAAATATTTTTTAAAATCAAACTATGACTTCAGAGGATAAAATGGTAAATACTCTGTAAGTCTGCAATATTTGACCAAATGCTAAGCAGAATTTTGCTGCTTCCCTCATTTCGCCATGTCTTTCAGTAAGAGTGCATATGCATTTATATTTTCTCTGCAGTTCAGCCGAATTTCTGGTTTATCACATTTTCATCTGCTAGATATATTGGTAATGTTATCAATTGGTAGCTGGTTACCTTTATTCATGGAACGTCATGAGAATTAAACCTCTTAGGATGCTAGTATCTGAAAACTGATTTCATTTATAAATTAATATTTGCAAGTTAATATTTGTTTACCTAATCTTTTTTGGCCATCTTCTCTGGCTGCAAATTGGCCACGTACTATTCAGTAAAATTAAATATTCAATAGAATATGGGCAAACCTGCTTAAATGTTTCTTGTTTCTCGAGAAGCAGCTTAGTGAAGTTGGGTGTTAGATAAGCACATGCTTCAGAAATTTGCAGAAGGAAGCCATTTTTGTTTTTACTTGCGTCTTAGCTCAGCACACAAATCACCAATTCCTACTATCCTTTTCCAGCTGGTAAGGCTTAATACCAGTACACACCCCAAGATTAACAGAGAGGACACTGTGTTTTTAAAAAAACAGATGCCGCCAGACTCTTATATCCTTCCCAAAGCAAGCTCAGCTCCTGCTGACCCAAGACCCTAAATCCATGCCCAAACCCTGGTTAGCCAGCCAGCAGCCTGTCAGCTTAAGGCTATGCCCCCAACAGCTTCAGGTTACCCATGGGATTTGTGGTGCCACAATCTGTTCTACTGAAAAAAGCAGGGGAACCTGGGTGACGGGGGGGGTGTCTCTGTTGCACAGCCCAGTAGCACAGTCAAAGGTTGTCTTCATTATTAATTAATTTCATTTAAAAGGCTTTATTCCTTTTCATTTAAAAGGCTTTAACCCATACATCTAGGGTTAGTATTTTAGATCCAATAAATTAATACTGCATAATGAGGAACAGCCTGGTCTAGAGAAAAGGGCAAAATTACACGTTTCTTAGTATTCACATATCATTTAAAAAGTTGCATGGAACTAAAATGTATTTTTTCTTTTCCTCCTTCAGATGCATAAAGATTAAAAGGACATGTCTTTAAAAGTTCAAAGTGATATGTAAATACAGAAATAGAAATAGGTTTTATTGCATCTGGTGGATTTTGGAATGCAGACCTAGTCTCTAAAATGTAAAAATAAAAATGACACAGCATAAATGCACTATGAATTTCACCTTCACTACTTCCACTGAATGTTTTTTTTAAAAAAACGGATTCTCTTTTTTCTACCTTTGAGCCCAATTTCAATATAATGAGTGTTCCATTGAAATACAGACTGTGATAGTCAATAATACTGTATCTGATTACATTGAAATATTCTTATGGGACTCAGAATACTACATCATACCAAAATCTTAACTACAGTGGTACCTTGTATAAAGAAATTAATTCGTTCCAAATGAAATTATGTTAAGCAAATTTTCCTTTATACAAATTTCCCATAGGAATGCATTGAAAACAGTAATCCGTATCATGACCATTTTTATGTTGTATGGATTTGCCCCACATAGATGATTATGTTAAGCAAATTTCCCCATCTCTGGAATTTTTTATGTTGTACAGATTTTGTTATACAAACCTTTTGTTATACAAGGGTCCACTGTATTTAAAAAGACCAATAATAGGGTTGATAGAAATCATGTTAGAAAACAAACATGAGTATCCAAGTTGATGTCTGTTAATCATTGACTGTTAATGAACTAAACAGAATTGTCATAGCCATTTAGAATGTAACCCTAAACCCCAAGAAAGGGTCCCCAGGGGCCACTGGACCGACCATTCAGGATTTCTCCAATGGACTGGAAGATCAGACTTCCAATTCTTTGTGAAAGTCCCTGCAAAAGCTTCCAACACCAGCCTTTGACTGCTGATTCATCAGAGCTCCAATATTAGGCGAAGTAAATGGGGATGTATTGGAACCTACAGTAAGACAATTGAGCATGGGGGGTCTTCTATATGCAGGACCGTCTAGTTCCCTATGCTTCTTCAGGGAAGATGGAGGTCAGCCTTGGGGCTGAAATAAATTATTTCCTTGCTACTGCTTGCGGTGGGAAGGAAGCACTTAAAAAGGGGGGTGGGAGTTGAGATGGAATAGGCCAGGCCTGCTCAACAGGTAGCCCACGGGCTACCGGTAGCCCACCAAGGGTTCAAAAGTAGCCCGCTGGCCATCAATAGAAAAGAGAGGGGATAAGCTGTCCACCCCTCCCTCCCCCATCCCAAGGACCACCACTGCCCCAGCAAAGTTCTAGGTCTGCCTGTCTCAGCCAAGCGGGGCAGTTCAAGGGCCATAGTGCATTGAAATCTGTTCCCTCCAGAACAGATTAATTGGTTTTCAATGCATTCCTATGGGAAACCGCTGCTCTACTTACAAAATTTTTACTTATGAGCATGTGCTCAGAACGGATAAAATTCGTAAGTAGAGGTTTTAGTGTAGTAGCCCTCAGGCACTTTGAGCCGGATAAAGTAGACTTTGGCCTGTTCAAAGTTGAACAGCCCTGGAATAGGCCATTAAAAATGCCGCTTCCACCTCTTTTCCATATTGCTGGCATGGGCCCGTGGATTTTGAATGCAGTGATGCATCCACTTTTGGAATTCCTACATGTGCTTTATGGGACTGCTGTGTTAAGCATTACTTAACACAAAATCTAAAACCTTACAGATGTTTATGTGACTACTAGGCACATCATTAACTAGCTAGACTGCGATATGAGACTGCAATCCAGTAATAGTACCATAAACCCTAATCTGTTGTTTATAACAGCGCATAAGGGCCTGTCAAATGTCCCTTGCTAGTGGACAGTACTAGACCACATTTTATTTCCCTTCTTCAATACATAACTGCAGAAAGGTGCAACAAAAACTTAAATAATTAGTTTTGTTCATGAGAAAACTGCCACATTTCTTTTCATTTCTGTTTACTGCCTCTTAAGGAACCTTATGTGGTTTGCTTAAGGATGGAGAAAGATCTGGGTAACCATTGGATTTTGTATTTTTAAAAATACTGTAATCTGCCATTGTGTGTTTCTCTTTATCTCAGTATTCTCTGTGTAACCTGGAAGATGCATAGTGTCTAAGAAACTCTAGCTACATTAAGTAAAAAAACCCACTATCTAAACTTTATTTTAAAACAGCAATCATTGTCATCAATATGGTAGGAGTGAAGAGGACACGATCCTCCTAATATCATTCACTGCCACTCCATTAGTCTTCTCATTAGCCATGCTGTTGGGGCTGTTAGGATCTAGAATTCAGCAACATCCGGAAGGTCAGAGATTCTGCTTCAGGATTGTTACTCCAAGTCTGATTTTTTAAAATTTTCAATTCACCCTGTTTTAACAACTCCTAGCTATATTAAACTTGAACACTTTCCCAATATGCTGTGACATTTTACTTGGTCCTAATAAAGATGTCACCCTACTTTGGTAATTTTTTTATTGTGGGTCCTAGTAGCTAACTTTGTTTTATACAGTTGCGCCATCTATAGAGTTTACTTTAATATTTCATGTTGATTCTAACAGCATAAATTTTCTGATACGGATTTTTTTTTCCTGTAGAACTTGTAAACACTATTTGTAAACATAGCTTGTAAACAGTGAAATTGCTGTTATGAGATTAAGAAACAGCAATGTATGTTTTATTACAAAAAGGGAAAATAATCCACCTCATCCTTTTATGTATCAAGAATATTTATTTAAATATTATTTTATTTAAAAGAATGGTGCAGTGGTTAAATGCCTGTACTGCAGGTAAAACTGTGCTCATGACCTGAGGTTCAATCCCAGGTAGCAGGCTCATGGTTGACTCAGCCTTCCATCCTTCTAAGGTCAGTAAAATGAGTACCCAGCTTGCTGGGAGGGCAATGCGTAGCCTGAATACTGTAATTAAAACTAAGCCGCCCAGAGACTACTTGAAATGGTATGGGGCCGTATATAAGCAGAACACTTTAAAGGTCATAATACTGAAGGTATGCTTTGGCTAACATTCTTTAAAAAAATGATAATCCCTTAAAACTTTAAAGAAGGATCAACTTTTTTTGTTCCCACAGTTCACTAGTATCTCAGTCAGTACTGTCTACATTTTAAGTGTGTTTCATGAACACTTAAGATACATTTAAATTTACAGTCCATAAAAGACATTTTCACCTAGAAGAAAAAGCAATGATCCACTTATGAGCCCTTGTTCTTCTTAGCAGAGAACAACAAAATTAAAAGCTCACCCGTTACGTTAATAGGTATAACATCAGTTTGGACCGCTTGAGCTTGCTGTCGCATTTTCTCTTCGGGTGTTGGAAGGGGAAGTGATTTTGTCCAATTTGTTTGAGTGTTGATATCTGAGAACTCATTTGAAACTGGTGTTCTGGGCCTCTTGATGGTAATAAGCTTCTCTTCTTCTGGAGAAGGAGTTGAACACTACAAAACAAGAGTAACACTATAAATTCATTAGAAGTGTGTTTGTCTTACTAGTTTATACTAATATTAGTAAAAATAATGAATGTTTTCAAAAGCAAAAGTAGACAGTCGAAATAACTGTTATGCTTTCACTTTGTCTAAAGAGAAATCAATGAAGACCTTAACTGGGAGCTGAGTCATGGCTACTGGACTTCTTTTTTGAGAGATAGAAACGTTTCGCTGTTCATCCAAACAGCTTCATCGGTCTGAATACAGCTAGTGCAAGAGACCTTCTTATAGTCAGCTTGACCTCTTGTCCCCTGGTCTGATTGGCTCATAAGATGAACAAAGCTTGCTTGTTCATCATGAAGACCTTGCTCCCTCTACATATAAAGCTGCTTTGAATAAAGCTTTTGCCAATTCTCAGGTGAGCAAAACACTGCCACAGTTTTAAAAAGTGGTATTTGAAGCTTGTGTTATGCCTTTTTATTGTAGTTAATAATACCTTGGTTTAAGAGTGTTTTGCAAGACAAGCAAACATTTATTCTATATTTTGCCTTGATCAACAAGCAGTGTCTTGATATTCAAGCACTGGAGCAGGTCACATGATCACAAGTGAGCCAATGGTGGCTCTCCCTCCCTCCCTCCCCCTGCTGGATTGTGAGTTATTGTCTGGAATGTACAGCAGCCTCCAAAGCAGAAGGAGGAGAGAGGAATAGAGGTCTCCCTTGCATCACCCAGGAATGTTTTCAAAACGGAATGTAGGTTAGGATTTTATATTTCTTTATATTTATATTTTTAATTATTTGTTTTCACCATTCCTTATTTTTTCAAATCATTTCTAGTTATGGGACAGCTAGTCAAGTGTGTATAGGGCTACAAATTGTGCTATTCAATTGTCACATTAAAAATAAAGATTAAAATCCAGTTGTCAGTCCCAATGAGAGCAGATTCAGCAGCCAGGTACCTAAACCATGGTGTGGACGTGGACTTCTAGCCAACTTCTTTTGTGAGTTTTGGCATTTTGTGTGTACAATATGTCTATGGGACCCCAGAACAAATCATCTGAGTGTCCATTATTTCTTATTAGGAAATTAGCTTTGATATAAGAGTGTTTTGGTTTATAAGCATGTTTCTGGAACAGACTATGCTCATAAAACAAGGCATTACTGTATTCTGAGAGAAGTTGCAATGGAATAACAATTTACTTCCTTATTAGAAATGAACTGGTATATAAAAACCTACTTAGTATTTCCATTTGTTTGACTATTCTGAGATGTATCCAGTATAGTCTGTCCATCTACACAAAACAGTGGACTCCAACACTGTGTTGGTGCTTAATAAGAAAGAATCCGGTAGAATAATTCATAAGTTTTCTAAAACCTGAATGCTTATTGTAGGGAAATCTAAAGCATTTGATATGTTATCGTTTCCTTGTCTTGCTACTTCCACCACAAATGAAACAGAAGTTCTTCTAGAGCAGTGATTCCCGAACTGTGCACCTCAGCACCTTGGGGCACCAGTGAATCCTCAAAACCTTCATAGGAAATACTACTTCCCTCCTCCCTACTCGAGGCTGCAGCTAGTGGCCAGTAAGTCAGTAGAGCTACAAGTCAAAGAAGTTTGGGAATCACTGTTCCAGAGAAACTAGAACTTTACCTTTCATCGTACAAATTCACATTTAACAATATGCAGCATGTGAGCAGTGCAATTGCAAGACAAGAGCTGCATAATATACTACAAGAAGAGAATACGCTAAAGAATGTTTATGTGCTTATTTATTTTTCTGCTCCAATGGTTAACATCTATCAAACATTCTCCACAAGAAGCTTTCAGAGCTTAATGAATTGGCTCTTCAGTGTGAGTGGGTGGGTGGCCCATTGATTGCAATGCATTGTTTCCTGAGGTGCCAGGGACATGTGGAAGAAAGGGCAACATGGAACAGCTCCCAACATATTGATGCACTGTTAAAAAAATAGGGGGGAGGGAAATAATGGGGTCACAGTGCCCAAGATGAATAATAATCTGGCACCAAATGATTCAGTAGCTCAAGAATACATTGGGGTGAACATCCTGGAAAAAATACCACATGACTGCAAAGCATGACTGAAAGTTGCAAACTCACAAGGGGACATTTCACTGGTGTGATTGCAGTGTGTCAGTAAAGCAGTTTTAGCAACCTCCAATAAAAGTGTGTTCCTATCAAACTTTTATTGTGGTTCTCATTCAGTTCGACTTCACTAAAGCTCTCTTCAACCACAGTAGCGTACTTTTTGTCTAGTTAGTTGACACTATTAAAATGAGTAACTTCAATGTTGGCCATCCTTTGTGTCCAATAATCTAGCTGCCACAAGCAAGTCGCTACAAGTCATCCAAACACAATAATAAACAAAATGGAGATATATATATATATATATATATATATATATATATATATATATATATATATATATATATATATATATATATATATATATATATATATATATATATATATATATGCATGTTAGGGTGGATTCGGGTTTCTTCCCGTGTAGAAATCTGGTTGTTTTGGCGACGTTTCGACGAGGTCTCACTCGTCATCTTCAGGCTGGTGTTCTGGCTTCTTTCTTCTTGAAGCAAAGCGTGATCTCAGTTGAAGTCCTTCTATAAATACTGCTGGGGGGGTGTGGTTTGCTTGCTCTGTTGCTGATTGTAGGTTCGTTTGTTCTTTTGTGATTTGCTGTGTGGCTGAGGCGATCGTTAAGGGCTTAACTGCTGGTGGGTTAGATGGCTGTTTAGAGACATCCTGTGTGGGTGAGGTGCTGGATGTGTGTCTATTAGCCTTTTGTTTCTTAACGACCTTGGTGATGGGTGTTCTGGCAGCATCCTGGGCTTTGGTGGAGTGGGGTCTTGTGTCTTGTGAATTCATTTTGGTCTGGCTGCGTGTCTGTGGTCTCTCAAAGTTTTTTTGGCGTGTGTAAGTGTGCTCCATGTGGTGGCTGGAGTGGGGAGTAGCGGTAGATGGTGCAGTCGTGGTTTTGTTATTGGATGGTGGTTTCGTTTCATCTGTGGGAAGGGTCTGGGTTTGTGTTTGGTGTGGATGGAAGGTGGTGGCATCTTGTGTCCTTTTGGACCTGGTGTCAGTCTTTGTGACAGAGGCTCGTCTGTTGACCAGGGCTAGTTTCCAGATGTCAGGTAAGCGGGAGGTGTCATCACGTTTATTCATGTTGTTTGGGTGTTTCTCTATTTCAATGGCTTCCATGATTATTCGACTGTTGAAGTGTTCAGTTTTGGAGATGAGTTTGGTTCTTTTAAAATCAATTTCATGACCTGTTGTTTTTATGTGCTGGAAGAGAGAGGAAGATTTTTCTTCTTTTTTGACTGCGTTCTTGTGTTCTGCGATGCGTGCGCTTATTCTTCTGTTTGTCTGTCCGATGTATGTGGCTGGGCAGACTTTGCATGGTATTTCGTAGACTCCTTGGTTTTCTAGCTCAATCTTGTCTTTGGGGTTTCTTAAAATGTTGGCTATTTTTTGTTCGGTGCAAAAGGCTGTCTTGATATTGTGTTTGTGGAGAATTTTGCTTATTTTGTCTGTGGTGCCTTTGATGTAAGGGAGGAGGGCAGTGCCGTTGTTCTCTTCTGTTTCTTGGTTCTTGGGGGGTGTTTCTTTTTGGATTAGTTTGGTGATGGGTGTTTTTTTGGAATCCGTTCGCAATTAAAGCATTCGAGAGGGTGTGTAATTCAGTTTTTAGGTGGTCTTTGTCAGCGAGGCGTTTGGTTCTGGAGATGAGGGTTTTTGCTACGGAGTTGATCTGTGCAGGGGGTGGTGGTGTGATTGAGCATTTAAGTAGCGGTTTGTATGTGTTTTTTTCCGGTAGATGGTATGTCCTAAGGAGCCGTCGGGTTTTTTGTAGATTAGGACGTCCAGGAAGGGAAGTTGGTTGTTGGCTTCTATTTCCATAGTGAATTGTATTTTGGGGTGTAGGCTGTTGAGATGTGTGAGGAAGTTGTTCAGTTTGTCTTTCCCGTGTGGCCAGATAACAAAGGTGTCGTCAACATATCTGAGCCAGAGTTTGGGTTTATGTTCGGACTTCTGTAACGCGTTGGTTTCAAAGTGTTCCATATATAGGTTTGCGATGACCGGTGAGAGGGGTGATCCCATGGGTGCTCCTTCTATCTGTTTGTATCTTTGTCCATTGTGGATGAAGTATGTGTTGGTTAGGCAGTGGTTGGTCAGATCTAGGATGTGCTTGGGGGGGTTGTATTTGTTGTGGATAGCTGTCAAGGCTTCTTGAATGGGCACTTGTGTGAAGAGCGAAACAACATCGAAGCTCACGAGTAGGTCATTGGGTTGTAGGTCTTGTTTCTTTATAATTTCTATGAAGTGGAACGAGTTTTGTACGTATGAAGAGATGGATTCTGCATAGGGCTGGAGTTGTTTGGCAAGAAATTTGGCGAGGTTTTGTAGGGGTGAGCCTATGGAGCTGACTATGGGTCTGAGAGGTGTTCCTTCTTTGTGAATCTTGGGGAGGCCGTAGAGCTTGGGGCATCTGGAAGATTTCTCTCTGGGGATGATGCTTGGCTTGATTTCTTCACTTAAGGGTGAGGCTTTTATTTTGGCTTTGGTGGTTTTTTCCAGGTAGGTGGTGGGGTCTGTGTTCAAAGGTATGTAAGCAGGGTCTTGTAGTAGGTTGGCCATTGAAATAGAGAAACACCCAAACAACATGAATAAACGTGATGACACCTCCCGCTTGCCTGACATCTGGAAACTAGCCCTGGTCAACAGACGAGCCTCTGTCACAAAGACTGACACCAGGTCCAAAAGAACACAAGATGCCACCACCTTCCATCCACACCAAACACAAACCCAGACCCTTCCCACAGATGAAACGAAACCACCATCCAATAACAAAACCACGACTGCACCATCTACCGCTACTCCCCACTCCAGCCACCACATGGAGCACACTTACACACGCCAAAAAAACATTGGGAGACCACAGACACGCAGCCAGACCAAAATGAATTCACAAGACACAGGACCCCACTCCACCAAAGCCCAGGATGCTGCCAGAACACCCATCACCAAGGTCGTTAAGAAACAAAAGGCTAATAGACAAACATCCAGCACCTCACCCACACATGATGTCTCTAAACAGCCATCTAACCCACCAGCAGTTAAGCCCTTAACGATCGCCTCAGCCACACAGCAGATCACAAAAGAACAAACGAACCTACAATCAGCAACAGAGCAAGCAAACCACACACCCCAGCAGTATTTATAGAAGGACTTCAACTGAGATCACGCTTTGCTTCAAGAAGAAAGAAGCCAGAACACCAGCCTGAAGATGACGAGTGAGACCTCGTCGAAACGTCGCCAAAACAACCAGATTTCTACACGGGAAGAAACCCGAATCCACCCTAACATGCATATATATATATATATATATATATATATATATATATATATATATATATATATATATATATATATATATATATATATATATATATATATATATATAGAGAGAGAGAGAGAGAGAGAGAGAGAGAGAGAGAGAGAGAGAGAGAGAGAGAGAGAGAGAGAGAGAGATATTATTTCCAAGGAAACTGCAGAGCTGTGAATAAATCATTTCTTAAAAGCAGTTTTAATGCACAACGAAAGGCAATATAATAATGCACAATTATAGACAGAAACCTCGGCCCAATACTGATTATATAAAATAATGTAAAATAACTCTCAGACAGTAAATCAACTGGTTGATAAATCAGTTAGGCTGACAAAATATTGGCTTAAATTCTACTTGCACAACTGTATTTATGGAAGGCTGATGATGTAATCAATATTAGATGATATACAGAAATTAGAAATTTTCTCCTTCTGTCCAGAGGCTCCCATGACTCCCAAGAAATCCCCTTCATTGTGATGAAGCTGAAGGAACCAGGGCCCAGAAAGAGGACATCAGAATGAAATTTCTGGCAGTAACATTTTTTGTTAACTGAAGACTTTTTTTCTTCCATTGTGTGGTTTCCACAGCTTCCAAACAATGAAAGGGATTGCATGGGAGCTGCAGGACAGAAAACGGTAGAATTTAATTTCTGAAACTTCCCCTTCTGATGACATCATCAGCCTTTCAAAAGCATAGCTGCATGAAAAGGCTTTCACCCATTGTTTCAGATGTATTCAAAATTCACAGATTCAGTGTATTAAAATGTTTTAATTTAATCAAGATATCTATTGCTTCCTTCAGCCACGTAAGTGCATCAGTCATATTACTCAAGGTCTTACATCTTCCTGCATAAGTGACACTGGTGGTGAACAACATTTCAGTAACAACTTAGTTAGATATTAAACAAGAACACTGTAGGTTATACAAAATAAGTTTCTGTACTATGTAATACTTAGTATAACCCTCCCTCAACTCTGGAAATTTCAGGTGCCACAGGGGTGTTTATGTTCCATCCTCATTTTCATTCTATATTCTCTATTTGAAGCAGAAACATTTACATTTTGAAAGCAAAGGACTAAAGCCCCATACTGTGGTCTTAAGTGACTCTTGATGGAACAAAGCAGTACTTACTTCCAAGTGAATTTAGTTGTTTCAGCAGTTAAAATTCTAGTGATTTATTTCCTCAATACTATTTTCTAAGTGCATCCTTCCTATATAGCTGAGACAGACAGCCGAGACAAACAACGTATAGGGTTTCATATATTGAAGGACTGAGCCAGCATGGCCATGGAATGCTGAAAACTGTAACACCCAAAGAGTGCATTTTTCTCACTGTTGGTTTAGTGAAAGTAAAAAAAAATTAGAAAAATAAAAAAGGGGGGGCAGAGTATACAATGATTCTGTGTGAAAACATGTCTTGTCTACCAAAAGAACACTCAGATGTTTCCCACCTGTTATATTCAAAGGTCATGGAGACGTCTGGATGACAAATCTGGTCTCTAAAAAAATTTCATACAGCAAAGAAACCTGTAATGTTTAATCACTGCTGCTCTGTTTATTTAACCAGGCAATTATTTCAGTAAATATAATACCAGGGAAACGATCATTTACAGAATCACAGCTAGGCATGCAAACCAACCTTTGGGTGCACATTGTTATACCTGAAACAACATCAATTTCCCTTCTGATTTATTTTTTAAATTCCTGATCATCTAAGCGCTTCACCTTCATTATTAACCTGCAGAAATTTGTTTTTAAATAATGCAGAATACATGTTCTCATCAACAAAGATATATATACAACCTGGCCAGAATCCTGTTTGGAAAACCATGCAAGCAGTTCCCCTCCATTGATAGAATGGCTGTCATGTAATCAGTCTTTTAGCTGATTTTGTGACAGATAACTGACCAGAACTGGGGCCAATTTTAGCACATACTCTTCTGCATGATGATTCTTGCCTCTGTTTATTTTATATAATGCACGTGAAGTCTGCATCTGTATTTTTGGGGTATGACTCTGAGAATACCCCAGCTATATGGCTAACGCCTATGCTGGCTGAGATACTGTAGTTTAAACACTGTAGTATAGAAAACACATTTTTACCATTTCTAGCTGGTATTATGAGCCATGTATACAACTGTACTTCAGCCAATTCTTCTTACTGTTATTATGAACCAGCCATTATCTGTCTTTGAAATGGTCATTAAAAGAACAACAACACAGTATCTCCCTCTTTCTGTGGCTCTTCCGCAAAACACAGCTAGACTCTATGAAATTCCTAGCAGAATAGAAGGTGTGTATTTCTGTGTGGAATATCTCCACTGCAGGAAGCTACTTTGTATGCTGATCCCTGTGAAGCTGGCAACATAAAGCATGTAAGCTTGGAGAAAATTAAGAGATTCATAAATTCATTTCTGTGAAAACCTGACACTTCAGTTTCTAAGGTGCAATTCATTATTCTTAAAGCTATAATAATCTGAATTATGTGAACATTATCATTTGTAAGAGTTACTTATAACCCACGGTTTGGAAAACACCAAATATGAAGCGTAAAACGTAACCTATCAATTAAAAGGAAAGGGGGATGCCAACGTTATAACGAGATTACAATATTAGTTTTGTAAAAGGAAATAAAGCACAATCTATGAAAGTTTTAAAATAAGAACACAAATCAGACTTGAGAATATTCAGACATGACAGTAACATCAAGCTGCAGATACTACAGCTGGATGATCCCAGTTTAGGGCTAGATACCTTGATCTTCCACGGAATCAAACAACAGCAGGCATTAAGGCAAGACTGAGGGAGGCAGTCTAACAGACTAGACTGTTGAGTGAGAGAGAAAAGAAAGTGGATGAGTGACAAAGAAAGGAGAATGGAAACACACATGCACACACATAGAAGACATGGCAGAGTATACATAACGACTGCAGTCCACATAGCTCTCGAAAGCAGAAAAGAACCATAAAATGGAAATGCCAATTTTCCACATAAAGCTAACCTACTTGCAATGAGAAGAGGGGGGAAAAGAGTACTACTGGTATGCCATGCTTTAATTGATTTTTTTTTTCAAAAGAAAGAAAACCAGGCAATTTAGTAGAATCATAATATTGTACAAAAATATGTTTGAGTAATGGGCCACTGTAAGAACGCTATCATACAATTTCTGCCTTAAATTAAGGCCCTCTATACATGGTAAAAGAGTTCCAAGCAATGTACCTCAACTAAATAAATAACTGTGTCCTTTGTGTGGATAACAACAGTGCATGTACCAAATAATGAGAAAAAGAAGAATGCTGTAGCTCAGAGTCAGACTATCTGCCTACCTAGCCCAGGGCTCTGGCAGACCGACTTGGATAGAAATCTCTCATATCACTGCTAGCTGATGTAGTGCAGCAGCATAGTTCAATTTTTTTAAAATTAAAATGGGACTTTTTTTAAAGAAAAGTTTTAACTGTTCATATTTCAGATATGGGGGCATTTTGTATTGCACATATACGCATGTTTGCAGTCATGTGTAAATAGTATAAAACACAATGGATGAAATCCTGTTGCATAGCGTATTAAGTCGTACTAGAGTCAGCGGGGATTCAATTAATCAACTCTTCCAGAAGTTCCATTGATTCAGATGATACTACTGTACTCTAGTTCTGACGTATGACTGGATTTCAGCCAATAATTGTGCATTTTTTCCATAAAAGACACCAAAGCTGTACAGTGGACCCTTGTATAACAAACAGTTTGTATAACATAAAATCTGTACAACATAAAAAATTCCAGAGATAAGGGAAATTTGCTTAACATAATTGCCTATGGGGAGAATCCGTACAACATAAAAATTGGATTACTCAGTTTTCAATGCATTCCTATGGGAATTTGTATAAGGGAAAATTTGCTTAACATAATTTCATTTGGAACGAATTAATTCCTTTATACAAGGTACCACTGTACATTGTAGACATTAGTGTACAAAGTCTACATTGTCAATTTCATGAAGTGTGCAATATAACACATGTGTGCACTGCTGGCTAAAATACTGTTCATGTTCAAGTCTTGCAGAACATACGTGCAATGCCACACACAATTAATGACTATGCATTGTGAAGAAGCATACCGTTTTCGCATGTCACTGTGGGTTAATCCACACTCAATTGAGGGTGCATGGGCAACTGTGTGCAATAGCACATGTCCATATCTGAAAGTGGACCTCCATCAACTGTTTAAATTTGCAGCTTTCTTGAGAAAGAAGCATGATCAGTGCAGAGTCACAGGCTACCAGTCTGGACATGCCAGGCCTTGAAGCCAAGTCATTCTGAATGTAAAGTCTTATCGACCACTGAGTGAAGATCTTTTCCCTGACCTTTACAAACATACTGGCAACTTCTAGGTGCAGCATTTTCCCCATTGCCAGTTACTCCTTTTCTGCTCTTAACATTAGTTATTTATTTAAAACTACTGCTGTTGCACAAATTTGCGGTAATACTATACAGTGAAGACTAGGTACAGTTGCAGGCATCACACCTCATAATATGCATAGCAATGGTTTACTAGCTGGAAATGAGGTAAACATAGCATGTCTATGGCATAGATCAAGAGTGGAGTAAGCGGAGAGACTGAAATTTGGAAAGTATTATGAATGGCATGAAAGGGGGATAGGGAAGAGCTTTTCTCCACCCACACAGGAACAGTATTCAGGATCTCACATAAAGATGAATGAAAACAGACCAATTCACATGCTTCCTCGCATAGGACATACACTTTGTAATTTGTTGTCAAGCCCTTCAATGACAGTCACCAGCACAGATGAATAAGGTGGCTGTGTGCAGTATCTCCATTCTGAAAAACAGCTGGTCTCTGTTGGGTATATTGCACTACATACAATACCTTTAAGAGGTTTTGGCTGGGAGGGAGTTGCACTTAATGTTAATCAATCCAGTAACAGCCAATAGTTCCCTCTCTACCTCAATGGAGTCTTTCAGATGTGGACAGTTAATGAAGTGTTCTGTCAGCCATGTAACACATCAGTTAATCATGAAGCTAAGTAACCACTTAAGCTCGGTGATGTAACAAGTTAATATATTTACACAATATGATGTTTGTTTTTATCTATGAAGAACTATAAGCGAACAAACATTTTATACTTTTTCATTATTTGAGCCTCTGAGTGAATGTGTTGAGACAATAAGTGCCAGTTGAAGTAAACTAACAAATAAGGGGCAATCTGCCGAGGGAGACTTGAATCCAAACTACTCTGTAATTTCCTGCCTTTACCATTTTCAGTCGTTGTGTAATTAGAGGATGTTTCATTCTAATAATTAAGGCACACTCAGTTCCCCACATGCTCTGGTCCTACAGTCTCTCTGTTAGATCCTGGGAATATGAGCAGGAGAATGGTATTGCATTCACATCCTGGTTATGCATTTTCCTTAGACATCTGGTTAAACAAAATGGTCCATCAAAGGCCATTCCTAATTGGCTCACATATCCTTAATTATCTCAAAACAATGTGTATATCAAACAATAAGCAATAAGTACATAAAAACAAAATGCCTATTAATAATTCTGAAGGAGGAGAAGAAAAGGAAAGAAAGAAAGAAAGAAAGAAAGAAAGAAAGAAAGAAAGAAAGAAAGAAAGAAAGAAAGAAAGAAAGAAAGAAAGAAAGAAAGAAAGAAAGAAAGAAAGAAAGAAAGAAAGAAAGAAAGAAAGAAAGGCCTGATTCAATATTTGAGGACTGACACCCTTCAGGACATGACATTTCTGATTAGTGATAAAGAGTAAATCACTCCTGGATATTCTCAAAAGGAAGCAAGTCTGCAAAACAAATTTTAATGTCCCCTTCATATTAAAATATTGGGCACTAGTATGTTTTAAATTGGCACTCAGAAATTCTACAACCCTCCATAAAGTTATTTAACGAATCAACCTGTAGCACTTCTTAGGACATCCCCAATTTTATCAGTGTAATATTTGTGTTGGTTAACCTACCTACCAAGCATTTTTTCAGTTCAACTAACAATTACAAACAAAACAGCATGACAGTCAAGAAATAATGAGTCACATGTGGAGCCCTGCACTTTTCCATTCCTGCCGTTACGAAAAGCATTCTAGTTCAAATACCGGGTGACACAAAATGTTTAGATTTAAACAGGTATATTTACTCAGAATTAAGCCATTCCTTCTGAAACAAAAGAAGCCCAAATTGTCTGCACTGTGACAAGCCAGCAGCTCCAGATAAAAGAATGAACACGATTTTTTGCAAGGAGCAAGCTGGTTGGCAAGGGGGGGGGAGAGGTGTAGGTAGAGAGAAAGTAAGTAGATTCTTGCCTTTAAAAGTATTTCACTATTCAAAGAGGGAAAATACCATAGAAGTGATATTTTCAGCGCTCTAGCAATTCTTTATAGGGAACAACAATCCTCACTCCCCTTTCTGGTTCATTTTTGGGCTTTGTGACTTATATAGATAGGCTATGAAAGTCAAGGCTGAAGGGATATTTCATCTATGGGCTTCCCTTCACACATAGTGTCTAAGGAGTGAAAAGGCATGAAATTAAACTTAGAGCACAAAACAGATCCTACTACCAAGAGTATGTTTTATGCAAACCATAATGAAAGAAAGAAAGCATAAAAAGCAACGAGAAAATAGCAAAAAATCCATCTTGTCTGCAGCTATATGTAAATAAGTAGGTGTTGGTGTGACTTGTCATTTATTTGTGGTATCATGTCATGGAAAAATTGCAAGTCTGAAATAAAATACAAGGTGAACTCTGAAGATTCATTGTATTTTTAATAGAACTACAATATTTACAAATGGGTAATAGTTCCAATGTTCATAAAAGCAACAAATATATGTATAACCTGTTGGAAATCAACGAATGCCTTTGTGCAGAAATTTGCCATGGATGCTTGCACTGTGATTTTTCATTAAGTGGAACTATAGTTATAGATCTTAAAGGGTGTGTTTTTAAACAGCCCAGAACAGCCCAGCTGTCAAGAGCTAGGCTATCAGTCTGAGTTTTAGAGAAAAACAAATGTTTATTAAGCACATCTGCAGCCTTGAAATCATTTTAGATTATTTGGGTGCTACTTTTTTACTTCTTTGAGAACCTGCTTACTCACCTTTTGACCAATTTCTTCATAATCATCTTGGTAACTTCCATATATTGCACTAGAAGAGGATGAGAAGGTTGGACCCTGAGAATAGTATTGAGAACTTCTATAGCCATCTCTCCTCAGCTTGTCACATTCTGTAGGGGGGAAAAGAGCATTTATTGTTCTTGGTGGTATAGAAGTCTAGCAAACCTAGAATATCGAAAGCTAGTGGAGAAGGGGAGCTTTACTGGACCCCTACAAGGGTTGTACTTATACACTTTGTTTTTTGTTGCCAAAATTCATCCCCTTTCTGTGGTGCAGATGGAAAGCCCGAGTCTTCCTGAATTATTTTCTGCCAGTTTGCAGAGCAGCAAATTTCTCTTCCTAATGGAGGCACCTCCAAAACACTGGATTTTGGCACATCCAATTTTCAGATGTGTGGTTCTATTAGTGGTTGTAGCCTCATCAATTTCAGCAGTGTTGCCTCAGCTATGATAATTAGATACAGCAGTGGTAGCAAAAATGGTCTATCAAGTCTACCTTTCCAGTGCCACAGACTATGAACTTGGACTACAAATAAATAAATTTTATGTAATAATGCATGCTGATATTCTCTGAATAATGCCGCCCACCTTTTACATTGCAAACAATTAAACATTTACATTTCATTTACTCACAACAACACACACCCTTTCCCTTAAAAGCTTGTCGCACTGAAGGCACAGATAGCAACAGAACACACGTGCTATGCTTGAAGCTTGTGTACATTTACTGATTTCAAAACAATGTTGTCAAAATTGATGGACATGTCAAAATGGATGGATGGATACCTTATTTAAAGTGTAATCTGAATGGACAGATGGCTGTCTACTGCATCATTTAGGCAAAAGATTGCTGGTAACACAAGAAAGGGATGAGGGGCTTACACACCAGTCTGGTGGGTCTCTATAATATGCTTAAAACTTGAGTAGGGATGTTGTTCTCTACTAAAGCACCATCTGCTAGGCATCTTGCCACAGATAACTCAGCTAACTTCTCTGCACTGGGGTGAAGAAAGTCACCATCAGTGTTTCCTCTAAATGGTAACATAGGGGAATAAATCAGAAGTAGAACTAAAATCCTAACCTGTTCTTTTGATCAAATACGAATGGCTGAGATGAAGAAAAGGGGTAAAAATGAAGTAACCCAGTGCAGCTTTCAGTCAATATCTCCAGCATTTAACTTGGCTAAAATCCTATCATTTTGTAGCTGCTTTCTAATCTCTGCCTTCTTTCTTAATTGATAATCAGCAAAATACCACTCAAGCATAACAGACGCTAGAGCATAAGGGAGAGAAAATGAGATCTTCAAAATGTGGGTGAATGAATTAATCTGCCTAGCCCAACTGGCTTCTTTTACCTTTCCAGAAAAATCTGTTGTGAAATGAGGAAAAAGCATTACTCCTCAAGTTCCAATCAAGTCAAATCAGCCTGTAAATTATAGATTATAGTATGATTTCATGAAGATTCACTATTGATGTACAGTCATTTAAGTTTTATCTGTTTCCATTTTGAACCTCCACTTAAAGGAAACTCAAGTGATCAATTAAAGGCACATTCACATGCATTCCAAGAAAGTCATAAAAATAAAATGTCTTGGTGATATTAAACATAACATCAAATTGAAAGAAAAATATGCTTTCCCTGAGAACTTTTGTCTTCTAACAAAATAATATAATTGCAACAATAAGGGTGAAATAAACCTACCTACCATTTTTGAAATCTGGGAAACTAAGCCAGAGACTCCATGACATAGGGAAACGAGAATTGTTTTCACTAACGAACAGAAGCTGCTCACCTCAAGTATATGGTATCCTCTCAGTGTATACAACGCCTGCAACCTACCTAACTATGTTTCGAACACCTCAACCCTTGCAAGATTTAATTTTCTACCCTCAGTTTTACTTCAGGGCAGGTTTCAGGGAACCCCATGCCAAGAAAGATTCTGCCCTTATGGAACCATTTCTATCACACACCCTTTTATATTGTATTTTTTACAAACAAATCAGGAGGGATTGAACCCATCCTCTGATCCAGATTTCAAGGTTGTTCAGATATGTGGCTGGTCTCGTACTGCCTCTCAGACCATAATTCCTCCATAACAACTCAGGTGGTTAAAGATTAGCTGCAATCAGTAGAAGAGCTGTACTATTAGCAGATGGTCAATCTATGCATATGTTCTCTGTGACCTCAGGCTATATTGCACCTAGAACCCTGAAGCATATTGTTATAGAATACCAAATTTTTGTGATGCTTTTCACCCGAATTAGAGTATACCTCACAGCTTCTGTTGACAAATATATACACAGCTAAGTAAAATTTCCATCCACACAAGAGATATTTCTTCTCCTATGAGCGGGATCAAGACAGCTTTTCAGATGGCTCTATTTTTTTCTCCTTTTCAATTATTTATGTATTCCCCCCCTCTTCTTTTGTGGCCATCATTCCACAGGTTGTGGTGACTGCTCTTCTTGTTAATTAAAGTGCAGATAATGAAATCCATGCATAAGAATGAACGTTCTTATCCAATGGTGATAACAGAGGCAGGGTGGCAGGGGTGCCAGCAGTGGTGTTGTGCCGCCTGTCCTTCATGCTGCCCGAGCTGCCTCTTGCTCCTCCTCATTGTGGTGCTTGCGGACAGGTGCTCCGGAGCGGCACGGCCAGCTTCCCTGCCCTGCCACCGATTTTGCATGTGGGCGGGCACTCTGAAGTGGCATGGTCAGCTTCCCTGCCCGTGCCACCAATCTTGAAGGCGGGCAGATGCTACGGAGCCGTGGGGCAGCTTCCCTGCCGCCGCCACCGATCTTCCAGGCGGGTTGGCGGACGGGTGCTCCAAAGCTGCATGGCCTCCTCCTCTGCCCCCAATTTTGCGGGCCCATTGCCAGGCCCGGGCCCTTGCATGGCCGATCACCATCAGTGGATAACTGAATCCACAGATGGCGAATCAGAGGATACCAGGGTCATACTGTAATCAGGAGAATTCGCAATAACACCAAATAAACTGCAGCCCTAGCACTGTGCCAGAAAGGAGTGGGTCACTTTGTAAATAAGATGGCATGGATCACTGTTATGGAAAACACACGAGGTTGGCAAAAAATAATAATAGGGTAAACCAGAAGCTTACTGAACAATTAACTATATGCCAGCCTGATAGGCCTCAGAGTCAGATGCAAGATTTCTCTGACCCAGAAGTATTCTATATAACTATATTATATAACACAAGTAAAATTAGTACCATTAGGTTCCACACTGGTACAAAAAACAATTAGAACATGGTTGGGACCATTTAAGGACACAAAAAGCCCCTTTTTGGCTGAGACCAGGATTTGAATTCCATGTGGCAAAGATTCTAACTGCAGTGTTCTCAATACACTATGAGACATATCTTCATGACTAAATTCAGAGGTACAAGATTATGGCAGACAACCTGTTTTATTGTTTGTTCATCAATATCTCTCATCTCCAGAAGTCATCGTGTTACTCAGTTACTTATTCTTTTAAACACTACAGGAAACTGAGATGTTCTAGCAATCACTCAGAAGATTTCTAGTCTTCAAAGCAGCCTTTGTTAAGAAAGTCAGCATATTGCAGGCAGTATAGAATGTACTAGAAGAAAGAGTCTTTTACAAGAATGTACTGAAAGACAGAAATGTGAAAAAGCAGGTTTTAAAAGTCACTTTGGCCTCTTTTCCTATCGTATGATTTTTCTTATCACAATTCAAGCTGCTTTGAACCAATTCATGTGCCATAATGTACATAGCCCTAGCATTTTCTTTCAGCTCTTTTATGCTTCAGAGTACTTAGTGTCGGTATCACAGGTGAACAACAGATAGGCTGGAATGCTTCTGCTGGAGAGATGATGTAGATTGTAGATGTTTCCTCCTGTGTGAGTGGAAAAGGCTATATCACCAAGATTCAAGCATGTGGTTACCAAATTTGCATCAGGATAGAAGACAGGAAGCTCCCATATGGCTGTGGGTAGAGCTTGCAAGCATCTCATGGGCATTCTAGATGTTTCAGTCTCCAAAAGTAACTTTTCCTTGCTGTGGTACAGTTGTTAATGTATACAAAGAAGGCCTGTGGTGAGTATAGTTATGCACCACTGAAAATGCTGATTCTAGCAAAACAGGTAATAAAAATCACACTATATGAAAGATCCTTCCTTACATCCTATCTTCAGATTCTTAATATTTATTTATTTACTTCATTGCACAGGAAATCATGGGATTATCTTTTAAGCATGTTTCCACATGCAGCTGCAATTAAATATCTAAATGTAGAATTGGCTTTTTAAGCCAGAGCAAAGTGTGCTGCTTATATAGTGCCACATAGGACTTGAAGCAAGCTCTGGGCAGTTTACACGTAATCATGCAGACCATAAGCTGCCTAGATGCCCTAAGCACATCCGATCTCACCTGATTTCGGAAGCTAAGCAGGGTCGGCCCTGGTTAGTACTTGGATGGGAGACCACCAGGGAATACCAGGTGCTGTGGGCGCCTGGAGTAGGAAATGGCAAACCACTCCAGTATTCCTGCCAAGAAAACTCCATGGACATGGGGTCACGAAGAGTCGGTCACGACTGTAATGACACAACACACATGCAGACCATACATCCCCCCTCCGCCCCAGCAAGCCGAGTACTCATTTTATTGACCCTGGAAGGCTGAGTGAACCTTGAGCTGGCTACCTGGTATTGAACCCTAGCTCTCGCTTGCTCTCTCTAACACACACACACACACACACACACACACACACACACACACACACACACACACAAACTAACTAACTAACTAACTAACTAACTAACTCAGTGTTTTTCAACCTTTTTTGGGCAAAGGCACACTTGTTTCATGAAAAAAATCACGAGGCACACCAACATTAGAAAATGTTAAAAAATTTAACTCTGTGTCTATATTGACTATATATAAAGTAATTCTCTTGAATAGGAATCAAATAAACACAAAGAAAGTATTTTATAATTACTTTATTATGAAATAGTAAACAGAAATATGAAAAATTATAAAATACTTTATTCAGTGCGCAACCTGGGCCTGTTTGGCTGAACACAAAGCTGATATTCTTCAGCTTTTCCAACGGCACACCAGGCAACATCTCGCGGCACACTAGTGTGCCGCGGAACAGTGGTTGAAAAACACTGAACTAACTAACTAACTAAAAGGGAGATTGGAAGTTTTTCTGTATCTCAAAAATTATGTGGATACTGCATTATTATTTTAAAGATAACACAAGCTGTTATTTGCTTTTTCTTATTTAAAGGAGGAAGTCACTTAGTAAAGTACAGGCTGGCATTTTAAAAGGTGGTGGTGGTGAGGGGAGGGGAGGCAGAGAAGAAAGAATGGGAAAGGGTGACAAGTTTCCCTTTTCCCCCCTGAGGATTCCTGCCAAATGTTTGTCATTTTGAGATCCGAAGCTACTCCTTTTGTCTGCCAAGTTCTAAAAAATACTGGGAAGGACCAACTATATGAATTATAGGCTGAATAGACATTATATTTATGAGATGAAGTAATATTTCCTCACAAAGCTCTTATATTGGAAATTGAGGGTTACTCGATATATATCTCTTAGGTACTTTTCTCTTGCTATTTTGATATCAGAACCACGCAGCACTGACAACCTAATTTCACATTAATTTAAAACACACTGGCTAATTTTGGAAAGAGGCTACTCCAATTCTTAGACACAGAAATCTTCTAAAAGCAAGCTGTAGCTACAAAGCCATGTGTAAGCCATAAACTGTCTAGAAAGAGATTGTTATTTTCCCACCAGATATTAAGTCCATGGAAGAAAGCACTGATTTAATTCCCCTGCCTGTGCTTATTTCAAATACGTTTGTAAAAAAAAAAAAGATAAGAAAAAAAGAACCCATTATTCATATCAGCTCTGCAAGCAACTTAAATCAAATGATAGTTTAACAATCCAAGCAGGCATAGTTTACAAATACTGCTGGTAAAAATTTATATATAATTTTTAGTTTTCTCTGAAGCAGAATACCGATGGTATTTTAAACGCCATTAGATAAATCTTTGATGCAGTGGTGAGCAACCTGTGGTACCGTACTTGACCTAATATTGAAATCTCACTCTGCTGGGTGAGGAATGGGGTGGCAGAAAGTATGTATAAAAGAGGAAGAGGAAGGCAGTGACCTCCCCCAATTCTAGCTCAGATCTTTTAGCCCTAGCCGAGTGCTGCCTATCTGGCATGGTAAAAACTCTCAAAAGATCTGGCAAGATCTTTTATCTGAAATCATTAGGTTTTGAAGGTAAGATATTGTACACGCAAAACATGGGTTCTGGTCCATCCAGGAGATGATTTGGGAAAGCAGGAAAATCCATATTCAGTGTAACTTCAAATGAGTTGTTGGCAAAGAGGCTCAGACAATAAGGAGTGAATGTATTTAAAGAAAAGCCCAATCACAATTTTTTTCCTGACTTCAAGCGTGCTCATAATCCTGATCTCTAATTGTGTTAAATTATGGCATTATCTACAGTGATAAGAAATCTAGAATTTGGAAGCCTGGAACTTGGTATTATTTTGGGACTACCACTTGCTGAAAAACCTAACCACTCAGGTCCAGGTAGACTCAAAAGCTCACCTATTTTTAATATTTTAGTGGTCCCATAAAGGGATTGTTCATTTAAAAAAATGTGCAAGGACCTGATTGTGGAAAATGTCCAGAACACCCACACAGAGGAACCACAGAGGAAAGATCTACTATCATTCAGGAGGGGCTGGTCCATCCAAAGACTCTAAATACTAGATAATGAAAACCGTGGATAAGAGAGAAAGCCTGCCTACCCACCCCCAAACTGCTGTTTCCTGACAGTAGCTTGCTTTATGACTGCTGTTTTGAGATACTAGCTTGCTTTATGGCCGCTGTTTGGGACAGTAGCTTGCTTTACAGATGCTATTTGTGACAATAGCTTGCTTTACAGCTGCTGTTTGTGACAACAGATTGCTTTACAGATTGCTTTGTGGCTGCTGAATTATTTATTTTTTCCCTCTGCCAACCATGGATAACTGAATCAATGGATAATGAATCGTGGATATGGAGGTCCTACTGTACTTTTATATTCGCCCCAACTGATATAATTTTCCTAGTAAGTCAACTATATTACCACCATCATCTTAGAACTGTAGAGATGGAAGGGACCCCATGGCTCACTGAATCCAGCTACTGATAAGGAAGCACAGTGAGGAGGAAGCAAGCTCTCAGCCTTTGGCTCCACAGCCAGACACCTAAACCACCAAGCTATCTAAGTAGACTCAAACTATTCTGATATGGGAACCTCAATATTTCTGCGTGCTTCTATTCGCATCCAAACAGGAGGCAATGGTTCAACACAACACCATACAAGGCAATGGACAGTGTACTGGATGATAGGCAATCCACTCTCTACAGAAATGGGAAAAGAATTAATCCTGTGTTGCCTGAAAGGCCTGAATTTATTTATTTATTTATTTATTTATTTATTTATTTATTTATTTATTTATTTATTTATTTATTTATTTAGAATATTTTAACCCCACTTTTCTCCTTGGAAAAAGTCCCAAGGTGGCTTATGATAGTGAAAGGACAATATATAGCCCAGAACGTTCAAAACATATTCAAGTTAAGAACAGGGAATTAGAAGAGGCATCTTACAACATTAAAAGGTAACATTAAACCTACCAAGAACAAGCAAAAAGAAAAAAAATCCATTATGAGGGATGGAAACTAGCATGGAAAACACTAGTAAGCAACAAGCTTACAGATTCCATCTTGGACTATTATTTCATCTTAGTTCCTGACAACGCACCATCTATTTAGGATAATTTTTAGATTACCGTATATACTCGAGTATAAGTCGACCCGAGTATAAGTCGGGGGCCCTAATTTAAACCCAAAAACTGGGAAAATTTATTGACTCAAGTATAAGCCTAGGGTGCGAAATTCAGAAGGGCCTGGCAACTCCTCCTTTGTGAGCTGGGTGTGTGTGTGATGTTTAAAGTGACTTTTAGCCACCGAGGCAAGTGCTTGAGTTGGTGGCTAAAAGTCATTTTAAACATGGGGGGGGGGTCGGGAGAAGTGGCGCACAATGTTTAAAATGACTTTTAGCCACCGACCAAAACTTGCCTCAGTGGCTAAAAGTAGTGACCCGAATATAAGCCGAGGACCCCTTTTTTCAGCCCAAAATTAGGGCTGAAAAACTAGGCTTATATTCGAGTATGTACAGTATTTTGTTTCTTTCCCTACCCTTCAAGTTCCCCAATGCCCAGCTTTGCTGAACTCGAAAGTTTTCCTGTTTTTAACATTTCAGGGTCAAAGACAGGTCAAAGACCTCTGAAATATGTGCAAGAGCCATGCACATATTACAACAACAACAACATCATCATCATCATCATCATTATCAACAACAACAACAACAGTCTCAGACGACCTTCTAACATCTGGGTAGGTTTGTGTGTTGTGTGGTTACATTCATGACTGACTCTTCGTAACCCCATGCCCATGGAGTTTTCTTGGCAGAAATACTGGAGTGGCTTGCCAGTTCCTACTCCAACCGCCTACAGCACCTGGTATTCCCTGGTGGTCTCCCATCCAAGTACTAACCTGGGCTGGCCCTGCTTAGCTTCCGAAATCAGGCGAGATCAGATGTGCTTAGGGCATCTAGGCAGCTCTCCTGGGTAGGTTTAGACACTTTATAAAAACTATATGAATAAATGACTACGTGTCTTTGTCTTGAATGTATTACAATATATTGCCATTTCCATGATCTGAAAAAGATCGTATAAACCAGTGAATCATATCACTTCTCAGACACCCTTCAGTCTCATTTTTTCTCCTTTGCCTTAATGAAAGCAGTTCCATTAGAATACCAGACAGATCTAAAAAGCCAGCTGGCTTATGACAGTATCTATTGGCACATGGATAAGCAAGGCAGATGGATCTGTACAAAGCAAACCCCATAGGGGAAAATCCCCAAGTCAGGAAACAGAAGAGTTAAGGGGGCACAGAGGATAGGACACTATTTTAGCAGGTTCCCTGCAGCAGGTGAAGAATGAAAACAAACTGACAAATGCTTATGTATTTGAATTAATTGGCTTCACTAACACCAGGGTGACCTCTTGGCTGAATTCTCAACCTGTTAAAGAGAAAGAGACGGGAAATAATATCTAGCATTTTACATAGCAGTATTAGAGGTCAAGAATTCATTGAAATTTCAGAGTTCATGTTTTCCACGAAGCATGATGGTCTGACAAATGGCCTAAGAGAAAGGGGGTGTATGCATGCATGCCACCACACAACTAAGACATGACTCCTCTCCAGACAGATCAGAGGCTTTTCTGACTCTAAATGGCGAGGGTTAGGCTAGCACTTTGAAACAGTAAGATGGTGATGGGGAAAAAATAAGCAAGAAGGAATGAACAAGCACAAACAGGTGGCCTCTAGCAGCATTTCACAGGTCATTTGGGAAACTAATTCATCCCAGTTACTTGTTATACTGTTAAACACCAACTCATCATTTTGCTTGATTCATGTCATAACTTTTTGCTATATTTAGGGAGGAAAGCTTTTTGAGGAGGGGCATGGGGGCATAACACATGTGAAATTTCATTCAAAATGTGTCTTGAAATAGTCTTAAAAAGTAATGAGAAGACATGACTTGAAAATACTGTATTATCCCTTGCAAGCCCTCCCAAAAGACTGCTTTTGTTTCCCACTCAGTACATTTCTTTCGAAATCTGATGATCACACTCTTGTGACAAAATGTGGGGATAACTTATTACAGGTTATATTATTTGTGATCTTTTACTTGGAGGGTTTTATTTTTAGGACAGAGGGACTTGAGGCCAACCCAAAGTCTAAGGGCCTGGTCCCGAGTTATTACAGCACAAGATGCAATAATCCCCAGAAAATCTCCTCCAGCTCCAGAGAGTACAATGAAATAATGGCAAAGCAAACACCCTGACTAGATCTGACAGAAACCTCGTAGGTCATCATTCATCTTTCCAATTTTCCAATTATACTCACACTCATGTGGGCTGGAATAATCAACGAACAGATTGGATCTTCCCCCAAATGCACTATCACACTCTTGTACCCAAGCTGCTTAGCAGCCATGCTGTCAAAATATTTTACAATATGTAGAACTGGACACGAAAAACAAAATTTGTAAAATGATTGGGAAAAGTCCATCTGCAATGAATAGTGCAAAGTCACAGAGCAGCTGGTCACACAGCTAGTTTCCACAGCTATCTGGTTCACAGCAGAACTTCAAAAGAGAACTCGTTAGACACTGATATAGGATTTATTTCTGACCCACAGTCTAAATAAGGCAAGCGCCAAGCATTGAACCACACAAGAAGGCATTTAGTTTGGAACAAGACCCACTTCTGCAGATAAAAATCCCCTTATCAGCAGCAGAAACGGGTTGTCACAAAGGCTGTTCCACGTCAAGCTTAGTTTTAAAATGATGCTGGAGAAAAATACCACTGCCGCTCTTAGACTGTTGCTGGAAAAAAGCCAGAGTTGCATTCAAAACAGGTCCATGAACTTTATCCAAAATACGAGTCAATTGAGTTGTGAAAAGAGAAACTCCTTTACATGTTTCTCTCAGCCAGTAATTTCAACAAATGCACTGTCAACGCAGATTAAGAGAGCAATGTTTTATTTAACAGAATCTAGCTGTCTTTGCTAATTCTGCCTTGACATAAAATTACTCTTCTTCCACTATTTAATCACCAAGACAACACAAGGTTGGTTGTTTCCACAATGTTCCACAATTATACACTAGATAAATAATTCATCAAATCTTGATACAAACCTTATATAAAGGTTCATGCAAAAGCTAAGCAAACAGGTCTGCTTTTTAACTGTTGCCAAAAAGTTAACTTAATGATTAATTTTTAACTTAGCCTGCCTTTTTATTGTCAAGATGATGAGTAGTACAGTATTTTACATTAACATTACAATCTTTGATATGTAGCAACTCTTTGTCTCTTTCCAGACAGAGAGCTGCCTATCATGTTTGCAATAGGCTTGTGTGGGACACAAACTTATAAATGTTTCTGAAACAGATCCTGCTAAAAATCAGTAGGATCCTCTCTGCTCCACAGGATAAAAATGTACTACTACAAAGAGAAACAATTTCCTACTTTGTCAATCAGTCAGTTGTCTTCAAGCTGTTTATCTCTCAGTGAAATGCATTTAACTTCTCCCTGTACTGAGGATTGAGGTCCTCCTCCTCCTGCTTCCAGCTGTTTGGCAGACTTGCAATTCCAACATTCAAAGGGAGCACCCAAGGCCATCTCAGAAAAGTGTGATCAGAGAAAGGATATCTTGACTGGCAAGTATTAGCACCGCCCAGCTGAGAAGACAAGCAAAGAAGCAGGCTGACCCTTCCAGAAGTAATAAGACACTTTTCACACGACCCCTAAGATCTGCTGGCCACTTAAATTCAGACCAGAGATCTTAGGGGTTTGTCGCTGTTCCTGTGTTCCCACCTCCTCCGCACTCCTGGCTGCTGTCTGCATGAGGGGAGGGAGAAAAAAAGGAAGAAAAGAATGCTGCTCACCTCCGTTCTGCTGGCTCGCTTTGCTCCCGGCACTGCATTCAGATCTCTTAAAGGGGCGGGGGGCAAAACAACAACAAACAGAAGCGAGGAGAGCCCGGCACTCACTACCTTACATCCGCATCAGGAATTTTCACACCCAGAGAGCAGGTACTTGAAAAGTGCGCTGGGACCTGCTTAGGTGGGCGTGGTCGCACTTAATTTTTTGTAAATTCAGGTGCTGGTGGGGAAACAATTTTAAGCTCCGGATCTGGGAGCCATTTGCCGCGGAGTTTAGAGGTCGTGTGAAAAGGCCCTAAGAAAGGCTAAAGGAGGAATGAGGGATTCTGATTTACCAAACACTGTACCAAATCATTATGGAAGTTCATTGCTACAGACATCAGCGTTCAGATAGGACATTTACCTCACAGCAGCAGATGAATGGAGCAGCAACACGAAGTATTAAAGTACTCTCCGGGTGACTTATAATTTACCTTTATTTTTCCTATACAACACCCCCATGTATAAAATAACCACCACTTTTCAAACCCAAAATTACAGTTTTGCAACTGCCAGTTCTCTCCTCAGCTTACTTCTGTGTATAAGACAGTGATGACGAACCTATGGCACAGGTGCCAAAGGTGGCACTCGAAGACCTTTCTGTGGGTACCCAACATCACCCCTTGATAGCCACCCATATACAGGTTAAATTACTGTATTGGCACTTTGCAAAAAAATTAGTGGGTTTTGAATTGCAGTTTGGGCACTCGGACTCTAAAAGGTTTGCCATCACTGGTATAAGACAACCCTCAATTTTAGTCTAACAAATTTAGACAAAAACATAGTCGTATACTTGGAAAATACTGTAATAATGGAGGCTACACATTGCCCCCTCCCCCAGCAAGCTGGGTACTCAGAAGGATGGAAGGCAGAGTCAACCTCAAGCCAACTACCGTAGTACCTCTACTTACGAGTTTATTCTGTTCCAAATGCCTGCTCTTAAGTCGAACAACTCTTAAGTAGAGTAGCCCTATCTAAAAATAAATAAATAAATAAATAATTGAAAAAAATAAAAAAATGTAAGTAGAGAAGACCGCATCTAAAATTTGTAAGGCAGCAGTTAAAACACCAACGGTTTTTTGCTCTTAAGTTGAGCCTCTTGTAAGCAGAGATACCACTGTACTTGAGCCCAGGATTGACCACAAGTTGTAAGCAAAATTTACTGTAGTACTGCATTTTAACCACTGTGCCACATGATTCCTAACACATCAGCTCCCCGGTAAGAGACAGGACTAGTCCTCTATTCCATGGAGCAGGAACAATGGGGCCTTGGGCCACCATCATCAGAATATTCACAGGGCATTGCAGGAAATAGGGTACAGTGTTTTAGCTCACTTAATCCTTCCTGCTGTTGTAGGGAGATCTTGACACAAAGTGTACCAAATACAGTGGTACCCCGACTTACGACCACCCCAACAACCGAGAATCCCGACTTACGAGCAGGCTTCGGTTGTCTCCCCCCCAGTCGCCTTACGAGCAAGATGATGTTTTCCCGAAGTAACTATGGCGGCTGGCAGGAGGAGAAGGGGTCGGTCATTTAAAAGGTCTTTGAACCTTGGGTCAGTGGCTCAAAGACCTTTGAAACAGCACGTGCTTTTCCCCTCACCGGGGGGAAAGTGGGCGCTGTTTCAAAGGCCTTTCAGGCACTGAGTGAAGCTGCCTCCATTTAAAAAGTCAGCTTCCGTCAGTGCCTCAAAGAACTTTTTTAAAAGGGGGGCAAAAAAAACCTCTGCTCCTCCCCACCACCACCATCGGGCGCCTAGAGGGAGAAGCGGATTTTTTTAAAATTTTATTTTCTCTTCCAGTGCAAGCCCTCATTAGGGCTTGCATCGAAAAAGAAAGAGAAAAGAAAAACAAACTCTGCTTCTCACCCCCCCCCCACACACGCACACACACCATCATGCGCTTATTGGAGTTTTTTTTCATTTTCTCCCCTCTTCCGATGCAAGCCCTCATCAGGGCTTGCATCAGAAGAGACAGAAAAAAGAAAAAAAAAAAAATCTTCCCTTCTCCCCCCTCCCTCCACACCATTGGGCACGTAGAGGGAGAAGCAGAGTGTTTTTCCCCCAATTTTTTTCTCTTCTGATGCAAACCCTCATCAGGGCTTGCATTGGAAGAGATAAAAAAAATGGAAAAAAATCCTCAGCTTCTCAGCCCCCCAAACATCATCAGGCGCTTAAAGGGAGAAGCGGAGGTTTTTTCATTTCCCCCCTCTTCCGATGCAAACCTTAGAAATCCTACAAAAACCATGGGAGCCAAAGCTGTTAATCTTGAATCCAGACTACTTAGGTATCTTGAAGGCAAGAGGCTAAAGCACAGACTTAGTAGTGAGCTCTGCTACAGTCCATATCTCTCTTCTTCTCTTCTTGGAATATCTTGCTAGAGACCATAATAATATTTGTGCCAGACCGACATCAGCAACTGTCCACACAGATACAGTAGCATCTGTTCAATAGCCATAAAGTTACAATGAAGAGGAAATGAGACTTTATTTAGAAACAGCTCCAAGTTTCTTTATAGCATCTAATTAATCTTTATGCTTCAAATCAAACAAGTGTGCTTTTCAACGGCTTGTACACAGTCAACATCTCTTGCCTGTTCTGTACATTTTGTTCGGACATGGACAACCCTTTTTTAAGCTTTAAAAATTGTTTAAGGGCTGGCTTCCCAATTTAAAAAGGAACATGGATGGCTTTTATTATTGTTAATTAAAATTCTACTCTAGTTTGGGGAGGAGGCTTTTCAAGTGTTGGCTTGTGTTGCCTGACCTTCAGATGTTACCCATACTTATTTATACTATAAATACACATACAAACAACAAGGAAAACAAGTTGAGGAGCTGTATAACCATGACAAAAACCAAATACAAAAGTAGAACAGGTGATACCTTTAGGCTAGTAGAAAAGGCAAAAAACCTCTTTTTCAGAGCTTTACCAACAGGTTAAAACATGACAAAAGATGAAGTTGCCAGGAGTTAATTCTTAGATGTAAAGTCCTTGGCAAGATGGAAAATATGCCAGGTAGTTTCTTAGTAGAGGCCTGGAGCTTAGATGTTGTGAGGCTGCATCTGAAGTAAAGGGTGATGTTTTTATTGTCCCAGTCCTCCAAACAACATTTCAGGGCTCATGTACACACTTTCACAACCCCTCTCCATGTGGCTCTCTTCCTCAACTTGTTTTTCTTCCATTGGAAATACTGAGATACCAGGAATGAGCCACCCCCATACTTACCAAGGAGGGGACAAATGGATCATCAACGGAGATACAACAAGACTGCTACCACTAGGTAATTTCTTTCCTTTTCATTTGATCCAATTGGCTGCATCAATTGGATCAAATAAAATGATCCAAATTTAGGAAATTGGGATAAATAAAATGCATGGGTCTTCTATATCAGCCCTCCCCTTCCCATGGCCAAGAACGGGCCTTTAGCCTCGAAGAGCCACATGGAGAGGGGGTGTGAAAGTGTGTACATGAGCCCTGAAATGTTGATTGGAGGACTGGGACAATAAAAGCATCACCCTTTTCTTCAGATGCAGACTTAGAACATCTAAGCTCTGGGCCTCAACTAAGAAATTACCTGGCATATTATCCATCTTGCCAAGGACTTTACATCTAAGAAATAATTCCTGGCAACTTCATCTTTTGCAGTGTTTGAACCTGTTGGCACAGCTCTGAAGAAGAGGGTTTTTGCCCTTGAAATATTAGCAACTTTTTTGTTATTTCTCTAATAGCCTAAAACAACGAGAGAGGTTTGCTGAGTTTTATGTCCCCCGCCACCCCTATCGTTGAGTTAATGGTAAACAATGTTCTTCTCTTCTATCTTGAAGCTTTTAAAATACAGAGATAAGCAAGAATGACAGAGGCAATCATGTTTTATCATTTTAAGTGGTCTGAGATTACCTCTTATACCTCTCAAAATAGCCCAAGATAAATGAAGAGAATAATGCAGCTCATTCCCCTAATGACAGCCTGTTAAATATTATTTGCAATACAGTGGAACCTTGACTTGCGTCATTAATCCGTTCCGGAGGTCTAGACATAAGTCAAACATGACTTAAGTCAAACAAACTTTTTCCATAGAAAGTAATGGGAAAGTGGATTAATCCGTTCCAGATGATGAAAAAGACCCCCGAAAACAGCAATTTAACACAAATTTGACTGGGATAGGAGATTCCTTCGAGGGATGTAAATGAAATGGCTCTTCAAAGAGAGGAGGAGGCAGTGGAATTATAGTCCACAAGTTATATGCCTCTACTTTTTAATGTTCATAGCAACAATGTCTAACATTTAAGTTTTACTGATTTTAACCTGACGTTCCAAGTTCTGAACAACCCTATGCTTACCATTAGAGTCCCACAACTGTACAGCCCCCCAACTAAAATGCTTCCATTGTGGACCAGAATTCTGCAGCCAGATTTTTTACAAGACTGGGCTGACTGTCTAACCAGCGAGGCCAGCCCCGAGCTCCCGGCCCTTCTTCTCCTCCAGCAGCAGCGGCGGCTTCAGTGAGGC